>CM041548.1:8119799-8719799 GCA_023238725.1 Scortum barcoo | reverse complement strand
ATCTTACTGTGCCTACTCCCACTTCTCATCCTCTCACCTCTTAATAACATCCCCTCCCCTCCACTCCTCAGAGAAACAAGAATTCTTGCCTTTCTGTCTCCCAACTCTCCTCTACCTTTCCCTCCATCTTTGCCCTCCTCTGAACACCATCCCCAACCCTTTTTTTAATTTGCTTGTGTGTAATCATATGCACAGGAAAAGAGGACGAGGAGGAGGAAGAGGAAGAGGAGGAGGAGGGCTCGGCCAACATTTGCCTAAGGCTCCGCAGCCTGGATCGATGAATGGTCTTAAGTTTATCTGATTTTTATCAGCGGAGCCGACAGGGGGGCAGGTCGATGGGCTGTGCCCGCGTCAAGTTGACCTTTTCAGGGACGACGGCGAGAGAGCTCCCCCTGGGACCCCCACGGTCCCTTGTCACCGTCTGACTGGCACAAGTCTGTTGCGCTCAATGACAAAGTCTGCAGAGACGTCTATATCAGAGCCCGGCGTGGCTGACAGGGCCTGGCTGTTGTATTTATAAACTGTCCTTTGGCCGTGACACTTTGCCAATGATCGGGCCCTAATTTATTCAGGCAAATCTCCTCGGTGCAAAAATGAAAGCTAATAGAGTCATTAGCCGCTAATTCGAGCCGGGATACCTTGTATAAATTGGCTTACTTTGTAAAGCCCTCCCCCGATAATACCCCCCTTCCTCACCCCACCACCCTCCCCTTGTCTCTCTCTTTCATCTCTCACCCAGACCACAGCATAACATCACACACACACACACACATTATTTTAGTGCCTAAATGGTTGATGGTGTGTGTTTGTTTAATGGTGTGTGAGGCAAGATATCTAATGTGTGTACGCTTGTGTTTCCACCACCATAGCTGTGTTACATAAAATATACATACTCAGTGTACCAGAGATGTTACACTAAAGAAGTGAGCCTGTGCATGAGCATGTGTGTCTATGTGGACATGTGTGTTGCCATGCTGCCGCCCCAAAGATGTTAGTGCTGATGTGTTATTGTGCCGCCTGATGGCTGATTATGACATTAAATGTTTATGAGCATTGATCAGTGATAGCCCCAAAGTGAGAGCCATTTCATATCCTTGCTGGCCACTGCTTAACGGCATACTGATGGATGCACAATAATCACCAATAGGATGCAGGGAGACCTGCACGCGCTGCATATAAACACATGCACACACAAGCACATATTCAAACACACACACACAGGCTCATAGACGCATACAAAGCATGCTCCTACAGTTTTACACAAATAACACTGGATGATTCATTTTAAATATTAGATCTTTAGTTTAAATATTAAAGATGTAATCATTTTTCATTTGATTGGTCTTTTTTGATTGGTCTATTTTAAATAGGTCAAAGCTGGCAGGACAGTTGACGAGGAATGAAATTTAGCCGGATCATATGAAAGTGTCAGTTACACAAGCCTCATGGCTACATCTTATTCACAACTCTTTCAAGGCAATCATCTGAAATCACGACTGGATTTGTCAGCAGGTACTGCATGTTTATAACCAACCACACAGGAATTATAATGACAGGAAGACACCACTCTGTCCAGTTTCCTTACAGGTTACAGTTACTTCATTAGCGTGTGATCACACAGGAAACTTTTTTGAATGTCCCTGCACAGCCCTGTATCCTATGACTAACATTCACTTTAGACCAACATAGGAAGTGGTGTTGCCCTTTATATAGTGAGAATGGAAAGTAAAAGTGAGGAGGCCGGAGGTGGTGGATAAGCATGTAGCACGTCTGTCTTTCAAATGTCTTTTCATGTCTTTCATGTTTAGGTCCTGTTAACTTGAACATTTTCCATAAATATTATACTTCCCTGACTTTAACCAGATGTTTTATATGGTTAAACCTAACCTTAGTTTGTTTGCCTTAACCACGATCTTCCTCTAACCTTAACCATACCTTAGTTGCCATGCAAAAGTACACATTGAGAAAAACATGAAAAAATGTCTTTGATTGTATTACCGGGATCACAGGATCTTCCGATCAATATTCTTGCTTGGCGATAGAGTTTTCCCACATCCATCTTGTCTCCTCCAGGATACAGTATATTTTATAGTTTTTGTTCCACGTTAAACTGGTCTAAACCTTTCGTATTCAAGACAGACATGGACTTGGACACAGTAATGTTAACTTTTGTATATGTATGCGGAAATGCAAGAAATAGCTTTCAGTTAGTTTTAGTTTTTTTCTGTGAGCGATAGTGGCCAGCGGTGGGATACTGTGGCACCAGTGGGCAGCTCCCAGGTGTGGCTGTGTCTAACTGCAGGGCTGTGAAGCGGGGCATAGCTGGAAAAAGAGTATGCATGCTCAGCAAAGTCCTTCCCAGGATTAAAAAAGGAAAAAAGAAATCTGTGATTCAGACTTATTTTTATTAGACTTTCAAATGTTTCAGTAGACACAGGGAAGGTGATAAAAAGATGTGTAGCAGGAGAGCATGGATTGGGATTTGCAGACATGCAGCATGCTACTAAACTGGCCTGAACAACCACTATATCATCCTATTTATGATGTGACTTATGGGAAATGTGAACAGGCTTTTTATTTGAGCCTGTGTGAAGTCAAAGATCTAATGCCAGATATGACATATGCAGAAACTCATGGAGGGAGACCACGCCAGCTTTTTTTCAAAGAAGATCCAAAATTACTGCATGTTTTCCCTGGAAAAGCTCACAGTCCTGACAGCAGGTCCAGGAAACATCTCACACACCCCGCAACAGCAGGCAACAGATGGAAAAGACTACGTGGAATCACAAAATCTATTTCCAGACATACTGGGAGTCACATATGGGAATAGGATCACAGACTTAACTCTTCATTAAGATAGTTAATCATCTATATTATTAACAATATGAAAAACTGAAACAATTGTGTTGGCTCAAATTGGAGAGCCCAAGAGACGGACTGCCCAGATGTTCATTAATCTGATCATCTAAACAACAAATCATCCCAAAACTTTGGAAGATGATTTCACTTTGTCATGTGGTGGAATCTGCTCTCTGGAAAACTTCCCTGAAATGTGCTGAAGACAGGTAAAATAAAATTTAAAATCATTCACACTTGAATTATAGATACTTTTTCATTTGTACTTGATGCCTTTGATCTGTACACATGAGCAACTCTGCCTGAGAATCAAAAGCAGAACACAGCGCACCTCATTGCACCCCCTAATTTGAATATGCAATCAAACTTTTCTCTGACTTCAAGGATTGAGAAATAAATAATTAAGTCAATCCAATTACTTAATTAATTATTTCATTAATCATGTGCTCACACATTTCCTTCCCCTCCATTCGTCATGCGGCTCAATGGCTTCATTACGGATCAATGTGGAGCCGTCCCCATCAAGAGTCGCACTGTCATCGTCAAGATTAATCAAGATGTTGCCTGCATGCAGAATGGGCCTCCGAGCCATCGCTATGGTAACCAGCGTGTAACACTGGGAGCAATCCGTGAGTGCTGCGAGATGACACAGTGACTGAATGTTTGCATGAACTAACTTGTATTTAAGTTGAACAAAGTGTAAGTTTCTTTCTTTCTCCTTATTTTGGTTTTGTGTGAATGGATAATTCAATGGAAATGAATTGATAATAACAAGATTAAAAGAGATAAGATTAAAAGATTAAAAGAGTCTCTTCATCATTAAAGATATAAGGTGATTAGTAGTAACAAACACAAGTAATGTATAATGTTTATATTTTCATCTAATGCATTCAGCTGGTACACTTGTTGCAACAACTGTCCAGAGTAAACAGTAAGATAAAAAAGTATTTATATCTCACCTGTAAGCAACATGAAAACTCCCACTCCCACTTGAATCGTATGGAAATCTCACAGCATAATCCAGTGCAGAGGGGAAATCTGAGCTAAGGTGAGTTGGCTGCAACAAATGTTTGCCACTAAAACTTGGATGCCACTCTGCATTCCTGACCGTGGTGAGAAAATTGTTCCAAGGTTGAAGAATGAGAGACTGTAGTGGGTATGGATATAACAAAAAAGAAAACTCAAATACCACCCTATAGGTATCATAAACAGAAGAAAGGTCTTATAATTCGGTAATCCAAGGAGGAGCCATAGATTATATCTTTAACCGGCTAGAGCATCGACACTTTCACCCTCAGGTGGGTGATTTTCCCAGCACATTTATATGCATCAAATACTGTAATTTACTGGATAATGGATATATGCTTAAAACAACTCTTTCCTAAATGCAGTGCAGTTTCTAAAAGTATCACAATACATATCACACTTCTCAGTCTGTTTTACTGTCAGGTGTTTCATCTTTCACTTCTGAGTTTATGAGACTAAATTCATTTGCACGCATAAGGAGTTGAATCACAGAGGGACTGTTAGTCATTTAGAGCAACTGATTATCGGTGTCACAACTCCAGACGGTCCTTGTATTGTGTGGGTATTTTGGATTTTGTGGATTTTCATACTTGCACATTTACTGGTATTTTGTGTGTTCTTTTTTACTACTGTCCATTCATTTTCCTCAGAATAAATGAAGCTCTGTCTTACCTTTTCTGATCTGATCTGATCTTTCTGATAGTGTGCTTATGCCTTTGCTTTCCAACCTTTCGTTATGCATTCCTGACTTTGCCTGCAGAATATTGCAATCTTAGTGTGCTGTTAACGGATACTGTTCCGCCAAGAAGGACAGCGTTTCAGCAAGTTCCCCAAAACGACATGTTTATGGTCGGGAGACAAATCTCTTAAGGGACCATAGTAATTATGAAGGGAGCAAAGGAGGAAGTCAAGTGATGTTATTATAGAGTGACAATGTTTATTTATTTATTTATTTATTTTCAGCAGGACCACGCTCGTTCCATAATGTTAACCATGTGTTTGTTATTGTCACCACAACAACAAAGATCCCCTCATCTCAGCAAAGTACTCATTTGAACCAAAACCATGATGTTTCTCTAACCATAACAAGTTCCTTATTTTAACCAAAACCATGATCTTTCCCTAAACCTAACCCAACCTTAAGCACAGCGATGCCACATCACAGAAGTGATCTATTTTGGAAGGCACAGACAAATGAAGTTGGTTTTGAATTGGACTTTTGACATTTACTTGCTTGGTGGGTTGATTTTACACAGTGAATATGTTAGCTGGGTAAAGAGCTGCATTGCATTTGAGGCAAACATTAAACCAACACACAATGAAGTGAGCCACATCTTTTCCTCCCCTTAACTCCAACCACAGAGACAGACATTTTAGGGTTCAACTTTCCAGTGCCGTTGATGAAACAGATACACAATGTCATCACTGCATCACTCACAGCACTTGTTTTGTAGGTAAAAATGACTCATAAGGCTATTATGCTATGGTTTTGTACTGATATAAAAAACACTGATGTAAAAAACATGCAGCAGAACACAACATGAACAGTGTGCTCATTAGTGATGCTACAGTTGTCATTCCTGTTTCATTGTTATAGGTCTTTCTATCTTGTGTTGACAGAGTGGTTATTGAAATGTGTAAAGTTTGACAGGATTGACTTTATGGTTTAGCCCTGCTTTTCGGTTTACACATTAGTGCCAGCAACAAAAGACATCTGGTCCCCAGCAAAAAACAACCCTACTGTGATACTGCAGCTTTTTAAGAAATCCAGCTGACACAAAATAAAGGAATGAGTGGATGAATGTCAAACGAGTATGACTGATGCCGCTCTGGAGGCTACCTCACCTGTGACTGCATGCATGCCTGCCTGTTCATGCGCTTTACTCTGCAAGTGTCCGTGTGTCTCAGAGTGTAGACAAGTACAAACACAGAAGCTGCAAGACAAGGGAAGAGACGAGACAGGGAGGGGAGGGAGGGAGAGATCTTCCCTGTTTAAGTCTAAATTCCTCGTTTATTTGTTTGATTAATTTGCGCGACGGCATGCTGTAACCCCGTTCTGTCACACGCCTCCTTCACTAGGGTTTATTTTAGCAGGGCGGTAAGTGGCCCCATAATGTCACCGTAATACTGGGTCAGGCTTTTCCAACTGGAGGGATGGGACTGGCGAGGGGGGGGGGGGGGAGGACAAGGGATGAGAATGTGTGAGATGGGAGAAGGAGGAGGAAAACGTTCCTCGTTCATCTTCCGAAAGTGAGTGTTAAAATAACACCTGGCCTGACTGGATTCACTGTGGGTGTGCTGGAAAGATCTGCACAGCAGGCTAACAGGAACTGTCAGCGGAGATGCACACACACATGCACACACAACTCAGTGAGAGAGACACTAATGCTAGATGTTATAAAGTGTGAATATGCATTGCTAATACACATGTGAGGGGAGCTGGACCTGCAAGCCTTCATCTGTCAATATCCAGGGAGGTCAAAACCTCTTGGTGAGAATGCAAATGGTTGAAAATGTATCATTTCACAGGTGTGTGTGTGTGTGTATATGTGTGTGTGTGTGTGTGCATATATTTTTGTAAATGTGTGTGTGTCTCTGAGGTAGCCATGACAGTGCTCACAGGCGAGGTAGACGGTAGAGTTTAGAGGGATAGAGGGAGAGACATCTTGCATATTCAACGCTCTGTCATCTGGCTGTCATCAGCCAACTGAGCGGTGAGGAGATAGGGAACTAGTCAAATTACCGGCCATGCTCGATTCTGTCTCCTGCACTGACAAGACTGTCAGAGATGGGATTTAATCTCTTAATAACGAACAGGGCTGGGGATGTTTTTTTTTTTCATCTCTCCCTCCTCCCCTCACTCTCTTCCCTTTGACCGTCTTCTGATCACATCTGGTCATGTCGACAAATCGCATGCATCTCCGCAAGAGAAATATCCATGTCTGAATATCTTATATTCCCCACTCTCTCCCTCCATATCTCTCTCCATCCCTCCATCTCTTCGTCTCTAATACAAGCTGTCGTGCTAGATCATGATTGATCAGGGCCTTAGTGGCCAACGCCAGCTCTCCCTCTCCTGCCACGGAAATGAATGGGGATCAGATGCGCCCCAGCTATGAAGTTGGATGCTGAGTTATTGGTGACATGGGCTCGTGAGAGGAAGAGAGGGAGAGATGAAAATGGGGAGGAGGTGGACGAAATGAGATGAACATCTACTCTGGGATGTATCCGCTCTTAGAACTTTTGTGATTTCCAGGAGGACTTGCGAAACACTTGAATTCATGATATCAAGTCTTCCTGCCTGTGATGCGGACAGTACTTTCTCCTATGTCTTTGCATTTTGTATCTGCTCAACCGTAAGCACTCTCCTTTGCACATGGTGTAGAGGACAGACACTGCACTGGATGTCCTTTTGATAATAGTAAACACATAACAGCATTGCAACAAGAAAAACAAACATTTACATTATCCAGGTAGTATGCATACATTGTTAATGTATACTTCATTTGGCATTTTTCACTGATTGTAAGGCCTCACTTTGCATCAAATGAAGTGCAAAGATCTAAACCTCCCTTTTTGATGGGAGGGTTGTGTCCGTCAATTTTTAAAAATGTTTTGAAAACCGACAATATGACGATCACGTCCTCTTTATACAGTGTTTGGCCAGATGTGCAGAGATGTGAAAGTGCGCAGGCTTTGAAAGCCGAAGCTGTCTTTTTTCATTCTGCACACAACATATTCCTTCACTTTTTTCATGTACAACCCAATTACTAAATCATAAATGTCTTTGAGGAGAAGTCAGCCTAAAGTGTGCACTATTGACACCATTTATGATATTTCACTTTCTAGTTTTGTGACTCAAAACAACACTTTTCTACTTTGATATGAACAAAATAAATATGTGAATGAGGGTATAAAGAGGATAAGCTATTCTTTCGCAAGTCATCCAAAATATAAATACTAATTTTGAAAAAACAAAACAAAACAAGTAAACAGAAATTTGAATGTCTGACATGATTCTCAGTCATGCTGGTCAGCCAGCTGGATTTGCTTGAGGTTTTTGAAGATGTTTCACATTTTTTGAATGCGAGGTGAAAAGTCTTATAGAACCTCTAGCAAGTCCAGTTCACTTTCTTATAACCCTTCAGCACATTTGAATGGTTGATCTATTGCCTTAAAGAAAACCTGCAGGCCATTACCACTTCGATTTTGCTTTCGTACCAACATTGATTCTAAACATCATGAGGATCAGGTTGATTATAAACAAACTGAAACTTTTTGCAGATTATCTCAACCACTTTCTTTAGTAAAACAAAAACTGAGAACTCCTATAATGTTGCTAATAATACCTCATTAAATGGGAAAACTGTGTACAACAAGTACAGTCAGTCAAAGTTGAATGAGGAAGTTGACCTATAAATTGTGATGGATGTTCACAACAGACAGTTTTGGTGATAATTTCATTGTTGATCTTCCTCCATTGGATTATTTTTAGAAATGCTTTCCAAGACATCAGCATTTACTTCAGTGAGTACAACTTTATTACAACCAATGAGCAGAACAGCAAAAATAAAGCCCAAGTTATTAATTAAATCATAGTTTTCCTCATAACCAATGTGTCTAATTTCAGTGATAAACTGAAAACTGGTTATTAGCCTTACCAGAAAGGGGTATGTTATATAACTTTTTTATTATAACTAGCTGTTTGAAAATGTAAATGTTTATGTCACATTCTTAAATTTTCAAAATGTTTTGTATGCCCCTCCCCTTCCCACCTGCTAGCTATGAACTCAGCACGTGATTGGTCTCATGAAAGGTCTGCACCTCTTACCCTCAGGGTTGCAGCCGCCCACCCTCCTCCCTCCTCATGGCAGTCACTATGGCGACAGTTGTAACTCTGGTGATTAATGCCCCAGGAAATGAAAGTGTTGCCAGGGACGATGTGGGAGCATTGTAACTTCCTGTGTTCCGCGGGGGCTGGAATGCTTTGGTGTCCGACATCGAGCTTTTACCTAATTAGCTAAATCAGCTCGCTGGGGCTTAATTAGAAGCAGCTCGCAGACACACCCGTGTCCAGGGGCTCTTTAATTACCCTCAGGTTCGTTAGGAGAGAAGGGCCTGCAGCTCTAATTAACTGGCTCTGTGTGCTTATTGGGGTGTGTGTGCTGTTATGTGTGTACAAAAGTGTGTTTGTCACCCATATGAAAACGAAAAATTTAAAGACCACGGGGTATGTGAATATCTTTCTGCAAATATGCTAAACAGATCATAACTTTTCATTTAGGCAAGGGAGGGCAGAGGATAGGAAATGTGGACTAGAGAGAGCGAGGGAGAGACTAGTGAAAGACAGGGTAGATAACTGGATAAGAGATTGTGATAGAGATTTCTGCAGCTGGTGAGTGACAGCTTTGTAGAGGAGTAGAAAGGGGACAGAGAGGCAGAGTGAAGGAGTGTAACAGAGTGTGTGAGAGGAAGTGATGAAGATGGAAGGAGAGAGATGGTGCCAGTCTGGTGTAAAGAAGGAGTGTGTTATCTGTGCTTTCATGGTGGTTGTCAGCTGGAGAGGCCAAATGCCTTCATGTTGTCTCAACATGGACAAACAGTAATTAGAGAGACAGGATGATGGAGTGAAGACACACTCACATTACAGTGCACAGCATAATACAATACAAATGGAGTATTTTACACTGAAATGGCTTGGTTTACCTTACAAGAGAAAATGTTTCTGAATTTTCCCATTGAGGAAAACTCATTTTCACAGCAGACATTTGTGTTAGTGATATCATTTGCAATGGCTCTGTCATATTCAATTGTCTCAGTAAGCCATGACAGTGTGACAGTGAGCCAAGCATGGAATTCAACTATCATTCATTTCACTATTCAAACCTATGCTTTTCTTACTGTGACAGGTCAATATGTTTCCTTTGAAAAAGGCCTGTGGTTGTCAAGAACACAATTACAAGCAAACTAAACTAACTAGTCTGTGCAAAGGTTACTTTATCCAATCAAAAACAATTGCAACCACTGCCCTCCTCTGATGTTTTATGATAGACCTTTGTTTTACAGACATTTTGGCATATCAGAGCACGAAAATAATTAACAACACGTATGACTACATTTCATTTAGGTGAGCGAGTTTCAGGGTGCTGGTGTTGTGCACATTTGGCTCGCTGTAATGGCCTACTGGGACACATAATGAAACAAAGTCACCATTAACAAAACTGCACATTGTCAAATGTGCTTTCCCTGCTAGGACAAGTGAAAATGCCTGCTGTGAAAAAGTAGTAGCAGTAACTAACTTAGGCAAGAAAAGGAAGGTTATTGGCAGATTCTTTGGACTACCTCCACTCCAGGCCAGCTAAATTTAAAAATCTAGGTTACAAGTGAAAACCTTTTGCATCTACTCTAACATTTTCAGTCGCTATGAACTTTTAAGTAAGATTTTGAATGCAGAACTTTTACTTATAACAGAGTGCTGCTATGCTGTGGATCGAGGACCAAAGTAGGGAGACAAAAAAAGCATTTTCACATTTAGTTGGCTTGGTGTGTAACAGTGTGACTCAGTATTCATTGTTTATAATGAGCCTAATCTGAAAAGGCACATTAGATTAAATCTATGTGCATACAACCTTAATTATTAAAATGGAACTCGTAATATTCGTGCTTCTAGTTGGGATAAACTTTTGGCATGAAAATTCTTATTGTCAAGTATTTACAGCGCATGAGCAATGTTGATTGGTACAGCTTTAACAACTCCCTTATGCAGTGAGACAGGAAAGACTTTGCCCAAACTTTTGATGGATTTGTTCATAAATTTCTGTGTCTTGAATCTCTGTTTAAATGGTTTATTGAAGCCTTTGCTATCAGCATCTGGAGGATATGCTTGATAGTAAATATCAGCTCTACACTGTGGTGGGTGGCTAAACAGAAATGCATGACTGGATTTATTGGCCCAGTAGGATCCTCATCTACAACTAGTGGTGTTAACTGGCAGTAGGAGGAGCACTGTTGGTCCACTGTTGATGTATTACACCATGTGTCATTACTGTCTCCTCATAGCTCCAAAGTGCCACCAGAAGGAGCATATTTATGTATTTATTTGTGATTATGAAAGTGTAAATCCATAGATCAACAGCAAAAAAGAAGTTTTCAACATATGTGTTGATACATTTGGACCTACATTGGAGGGTTTGGTAATGGAAAACACTGAAAATTCTGTGATCCAAGCTGACCAGATCCTGTGAAGGAGCAAGCTTTAACCTTTGGTGCCTCAAGATATTTAATACTCTAAAGATGTATTCAGTTATTCAGAAGTATCCATTTAACAGTGATTCCCTGTAGTGTTTTTTTAATGGTGGGTGTGAACTTAGTCAAAGTTGCTGTCATTTCATCACCACAGTGTTGTGTATGATCCACATCTTTTCATGCTCTTCAAAAAGTGCTGTGCAATACTGTGTCAGGCCCGGCTGACACAAGCTTCGGATGGATTCATTGATTGACAAGATGACTGGAAGCTGCCAGGCTTGAAGCATTGAGTTGGCTCAGTCGATTTGTCCTTGGCTGACAGAGAGGACTGTGATGACACACAGAAAGAGCATACTATCAAAACACGGAGTCAGTGCAATAGAGTACAGCGACAGAGAGAGTGATGGGAATGCACACACGGTAAGGGGAGGTCAGAGGTTTGTTAATGACGATGACGATAAAGTTGAAAGTGATGATTCCGATGTTGTTAGTGATGATGATAATGTCAGTGACATTAATGTTGATGGCAGTCGCTTAACTAATGTCATAAAAAGTCTGTTTCTGCTTCCTGTTTCATTGATACAGTCAGTCACGGTGGGTCAAGAAGGTGAAGTACACAGACTTTATATTTGGTTAAAAGAGAGCATTGGTTTATGAATAGTTGTATCAGTTGAATCGAACCTTGGCAAGGTAGATGGAAATGGAAAATAACGGAAAATAAAAAAGAACAGTGATGATTGCGATTATGATGATCTGTCATTAATGATGTTAATGATTGAATCAGTGGGAGCTTTCATGATGTCGAGGTAACCGAGGTGAGGCTGATAATAATGATGCTAGGTGATAACCTTAACGCCATTAATTTGGATTTCGGCAGTGATGGGGATGTTATGATGGTGGTGATGTTCATAATAATCGCACTGGTTATGGTTGTAGTAAAGAAATATGACAATGGATGTTGGGGGTGGAGACAATAATGGTCATGAAGATGATTCAATAGTGATGATGATAATGACAAAGAGAGATGTGATTAAGTTTATGGCTATGATTTGGATTTAAATGGCCATGTTTACGAAAATGTAGATGTCTAGGAGATGAAGTTTTGAGTTTCATTTGAAGTCATAAAGAAACTATGATGATGATAAAAATAGATGATAATAAAGTTGCTGATAATGTTGTCAATTTGTGCTAATTGTGATCATATGTGGGTAATGTAGTGAGGTGATGACGATAACGTGTCAATCGCGGAGGTGCGGATGATCATGATGATGACGTAACAACACCAATGATAATGACATTTGTGAATTTAACTGTTTTGATGATGACGATGGTATAGACAACAGACAACTGGTAATGATGATAGTGTTGATGGTGGTGGTGATGATGAGGGGAGTGAAAATAACAATGCTGATGAGGACTTTCTGGTACCAGCTCTTCACAAAAATAATCATATAGCTATTTGATGGTAACACCATGTATTATTCGCTCATTGTGTGCTCTAACAGATCCTTAGAGTGCAAGTAACACACACACACACACACACAAAGCACACCAGCGCAGCCTGACAGTCCTCCCTCTCCTTCCAACTGTAGAGAACACACCTTCAGCCATTCATCAGTGTCACCCTGTCGCCGTCGGTTACGGCCCGGGGCCCGTCGCGTCTTCATTACGGGCCGAATAAATCTGAAATAAAACCACAGATGATTTATTAGCTTCCGATGGCGTCGCGCTGGTTAGCATGGTCTGCCGCCACTCGGGCCTAGAGAGACAGCTCTCAGACATGAGCAGCAGAAATCAGATGTGACAGGGAGACGTTTGTGTGATGATATCAGTCTGTGATCACAAGTTCTGCCTGATGAGAGGAGGAGGGCATCCGGGAAACTGTCACACCCCAGCAGCGTTTATTTGCCGCATGTATGTGTGGTGTTGTATCAGAAATGCTAAGGCCACATGGTGCCTTTCAGAGAAAAGCAAAGAGCTTCTGATGACCATCGTTGATTCTGTAGGATTTAATGCAGGATCATTTCCTGTTGATGCTTGAAATAATCTATTAACGTTTAAACTGAAACATATTACAAGTGGAGAAAGATTTTACTTGATAATACAGTACCTTGAGAAGGAAGCATGTATGTAATTTACCCATCAATCTGCTTACGATATGAATGCAAAAATGAATCTCAAATGGCCAAGAGACCATCATCACATGATGCAGTATACCCTGGTTTTCACAACTGCTAAGTAACCATAATTTCAATCCAAAATATTGAATCCAAAATTCTTCCTGGCATTACTTCTCAGTTCGTTCACTGTGATATCCATTTAGCAAGGCTTGCTAGTCTGCTTCATTTTATGTTAGCAAAGAGAACAAAAAAAACGATCTTATTGACAGGACATCCTAAGGTACAGATGCACAGTACATTTAGTGCAAGTCATGGTCTATTATGCCTGTACATACAATTTTTAATTTGGACGAATCATTACAAATCAGATACTCAGATATTCCAATGTTTGTCTGCTATGCAAAAAAACACAAACAAAACCCCAACAAACTAGCAAATGCAAAACACCATACCACGTTTCATAAACATAAATCAGTTAATTATCTGGATGTGCATCGGAGCGAGTTTGAGAAGAAGCTGCTGTAAATTGTCACATCTGTTTGTGTCTGTTTTATTCTGCCACACTTTATAAGATGGACATCATGTAATCTCTTCCTCTGTCCTTTTATTCTTGCTTCTGTCCAGCTAAAGGGGTTAGCATTTAGACTGATATTTTGTGCTGTGCCCAGTGGAGCCTATAACCCTGGATCAGTCCCAGAATGGCCATTTCAGCTGAGGCCAGTCCTGATGACAGAGTTCCAGCTGACTCCAGGCCAGTTCAGCGGGGAGAGGCGCAGCTGAGACCTGCAGGTGTCACATTGTCCTGGTTGTCACTAACCTAATTACACCTGGATCACTGGGGACACGCTCGCTCCAGCGATGCAACGTGAGAGCGCAGACACACATAACCACACGTGCATACTGAGGCAGGTAATGTGTACACACCCAGATACGTAAAAAGCATTCATGTAATGTGGGTTACATATGAGGCAAGTTGACACACACACACACACAAAAAACCTCTGACATGCAAGAAAAAAATTTCCTTCTTGTCGTTAATTAATTATGCATTAGAAAAGGCAAATAGAGTAGGTGATGGCAAGAGAAATGAGACATTAAAGGAAAAGTGGATTTTCAATGCCCTTCCACCCTCCTCTGTATATATCCCATCCCTCCTTTTCTTTGCTGTTCTTTCTCTCCTTTTGCTCTTTTACCTTCAGCTTCAACCAATTCTCCTGGCAGTCACTCTCCTCCACTCTCTGGTCTAATGGTGTGTGTGTGTGTGTGTGTGTGTGTGTGCTGTGTGCGTGTGCTGCGTGTGCGTGTGCGCATGCCTCCAGGAACATGTGTGTGTTGAGCATCCAGCTACACACTCATACCACAGATGTATATTTGTAAGTGTAAGGTTGTGGTAAAGCAGTGACACTCTAAATGTGTGTGTGTGTGTGTGTGTGTGTGTGTGTGTGCTCTAATGGTGTTTAATGCCCAGACTAATGGTTTCAGCAGGGAATCCTTGTGCGGAGCTTGAGTCCAGGCCTGGGCTGATCGCTGGCAGGACCATCCCTCATCCTGAAACTGCATGGAGGTGAGAGCCAGGGGAACACACACACACACACACATTCATGCACACACACACACACATACACACACACTCATATACACACACACACACAAACTGTCTCTGCCTCTCACAAGCTTGCTTGCTCACACTCACAGATTTTCGTCCTTTGTTTCCCATCGACTCTTATCCTGCATCTCTCGCTTCTTCACACTCTTTTTCCTTCCTTCTGCTTTCCTTCCTCGTTGTATGAAATCTCCTGAATCTTCTCTGTGTGTCAAGGATATGATTAGTTAGAATTAGTTAGTTTATATATGTTTGTAAATGTTTTCTGTTTGTTAACAAATCACACTAAAAGACCAAAACCAACAGCAATTTGATCCTACTAACAAGTATATTCTATGTAGCCAAAGCTTGATGTAGCTTATGACGCCTGGCTATAGAGCTTTGTTGTCAAAAAACTTTGGAAATATCATCAAAAAAAAAAAAAAACTTTCTATCCCTGACCCATATTTAAGAATTTACATTTTTCAGAAACCAGTGGGCTTTTGGCTGGGAGCCACTGACAGGCTTGTGAAGTCAAATGCATTTAAAGATGGATTAACAAATTTATTCATTCATTCATGATGATCTATTCATGGCACCTGCTGACCATACGAAAAGTACTGAATGACGCTATGTTTATCCTTTAAATCACTGTTGGCTCTCAATATTCTGATGCTTCTTATTCCTAATATTGCTTACTTTTTTGCCTTTTTGCTATTACAATAACAGTACTAACTATAATAACTAACTATAATTTAATATAAAAAACAAAACATAACTTCATGATGTGCACAAAAACTACATGTGCAGAGAACTACAGAAATGTTGTTATTTAAACAAATAGACTTCCATTTTAAAAAATACTGTTAGACTTAGCTCAAGCTGTTACCTCAAGTCCTGGTAAAAATAATAATAAAAAAATATTCATAAATACAATTACAGGTATTTTAGCTGATGTTGCCATATACAAGGCACAAAAGGGCAGTTGTTTGGCCTCAGGGTTGCTTGTTTCTTGGATTAAGGGCTGCTTTGGGCCTCAGGGAGCTGAATCACGTGACCATAAACTGGCAGGTGTATAGAGCTAAAGATTGTTTTAGATGCTGGAAGCGAAGTATCGAAGAGGCCTTGGACTTAACAGCGAAGAAGTTCTGTGGACTCACATGCAAGGATGAACATACTGTATGTGTGATTGCTTGTGTGTGCGTAAGGGAGTTAAGACACATTTCGAGGCGAGCTGAATCAGATTAGGGAAAAGGGTTAGTGTGGCTAGTATATATATAAGAGAGGGAATGGAAGGGATCATAGCTTGTGGGGAATGGGGAAGAGCCAGACTAAAGGTGATAAGATCCAAACAGTAAGCCTTTGGTTAATATGAAGCGATGGGCTGCACAGAAATGGCTAGAAAAAGAAAGGTTAGAGGAGAGGGATGAGGGAGTGCAGAGGTGGGGAGTACGAAGTGGGAAAGACTAGATATACAGTGGTGCGGGTGGTGGGGCGGAGAGGGAGTAGAGTGGGAGGGTTGGAAGATAAAACAGGAGGCAGAGGAGTACAAGGGAGTAAAGGCTGGTGAGGAAGGAAAGGGAAAGCTAAGGTGTGTGTTGTTGGAGGCGAGAGAAGGGCAGAAGGTAATGGAGTGCTGGGGAGAAAGAGAGGGGAAAGCAGGGGGTATCTGGGTGGGTGTGTGTGTGTAGGGGTGTAGGCGGTATGGGGGTACGTTGGAGCAGGGCAGTGGGGCTAGGGGGGTGTGTCAGTACAGATGCTCTGTGACCGGGTGTCACAACTCGGGCCAGGAAGCTGAATCCAGCGATTAATCACCGGGCCCCTCCGCTTGTAATCAAACGGGCTCTGGCCATGATGTATGAGCCATGTCACAATTACTGACTCACACTTGCACGCTCGCGCACACACACATACTGCACTCAGAGTTGATCATGTGCACACATGCGTTCACACATGTATGAGGATGAAAAGAAGAACACACACACACACACAGCACGCTGAACAACCTCTGGCGGCTCACTAGGATTATGGCTGTCTTCCAAGGGGCCACTGGGGCAGACTTCAAAGACACAAACATAAACATCCTACAAAGCCAACACATTATAATCTTAGTCAGCAACACGGGGGTAGCAGAGGAGAGAATGCCAGCATGGGGAACGACAGGAAGAGAAAAAAGAGGGGGAAAGAAATAGAAAGTGAGTCAGTGGGAGTTCAGGACTAATGAGGAAGACAGATCTACTGAATAATTGGAGCGGAGGAAAGACAGATGAAAAGATTGGAGAAGTAAGAGAGACTGAAAGTAGGAGTGAGGGCGAGAGAGGCTGTAAATGAACGAATCAGGGAGAAGATAATGAGGGTGAGAGAGAGAGAGAGAGAGGGAGAGAGCGGAGGAAGTGAGGGCCGAGGCGGAGATGAAGAGGTGAATCCGTAGGGATGGGGGGTAAAGCTCTTGGTCAGCGGTTTCCACGGCAATGGTGGACAAGCCAGCTGACAGGATGAATAATTTAGGACGAGGTGTGGACATCGATCCCACAATGCACTCCGGTCTGACCACATTGTCCCAAGCACAATTTTCTCAGACACACATACACACACATACACAAATCATCATCAGCAGTTTGTTAGATCAGAACTGACCCCTGTCAAGCCTAAATCCAGGCAAATGATTACTCTTTTACACAGTTCACATTAGTAATAACAGTATTGTTAGAATATTTGGATCATTAAAAAGGTGATTTCCATTAACTTTCTTTCATAACTGATTTAAAAAAAAAAGAAATCCAGGATTCATGCAAAATAGTTTAGGAAGCCAAAACAAAAAGAAGATGGATATTTAAGATAGAAAAGAGACTAAACTTTTTGCACACACAGACACATAACACAATCTATTTTTTGGCCCCATGCTGACAGACACTGATGGCTGCTGGCTTTCGGTAGCCTCCTCTGTGTAAAGTCCTTCCTGTTTGGTCCACCGACTTCCTGTCTACTGTAACCTGATACTTCCTGGTTGAGTCAGATGCCTTTGACCCCGCCGGCCTGCCGTCCAAACCAAACACAGCCACTTCCATCTCATTTCTCCTGTAGGAAAGAAGAAATGGACAAAGCGAGGGGGGAAATTTTGGATACTTCATTTACTTGCAAAATCTCTCACTGAGCAAATTTGCAAAATCAAATGGCTAATATTAATATTTTATTAGTTTATTACTTTGCCGAGCTTGATATTAAACATCGGATATGATGAACATCCACTTAAGTTGCAGTCTTACATTTTTTTACTAACATTCCCTCAGCCTCTGGCACAACACAAGACCATTTTTAACGCCATAGAACAATGTTTCTCCCAAATCTCTCCGGCTTTGCAGGCACCTCTCCTCTTCATTCATCACACAGCCTGAACGAGTGACCGGGGAATGACCTCGCTTGCACGCAGACGCACACACACACACGCATTTTGTAAACACACACACACAAGCTCATACACACACACAAATCCACAAACACGGTATCAACTCACACAAAAGCACGATTCATTTATCACGAACGATGGATACCTTGGAACACATGCTCAAACACGCGTGTGCCTACGCACACACACGCACGCACACACCTAAATGCATGCACACCCACACATAGCAGTTCCTATCACATCCGTTACAGATGGGTTCTCCTCCTCCTCAGTCCTAAATGAATATAAATATGTCTGTTTGACATCATTCATCTGCCAGAGAGGAGCACATTTACCGCATCCAGCCAAAAGAGGCAGTGTTACTCTCTGCTCCGCTGGGGAGGGATGCATATGGAAAAGAGGAAACTGGAGAGAAAGGGGAAAGGAGAATGGGAGCAGGGATGAAAAGACTTGCAGAGATAAGGATGATCCAAGGGCATCTAATAAGGTTGGCACAAAGCAGTAAGGCTGGCTAACTATACTTAATGAAGTTTCTCCTTTCCTTTCTTTTACATGCACACAGACGCAGGGATACAAACAATATCCCCTCTCTTTTTAAATACGTTTTATTCTGCGGCTGTCGCCCCCTAATCAAATCTGATCCTATCTCTCCCCTCTTGACAGGTTGCATTCACAATAAAGGATTTGAAAGCCCATTAGCTCCACTTTCCAGCGCCGTAAAGCCAACAGCAATCCGATATCATCAGTAACAGTCCACGAGAAGATGACGGCCAGACGACAAGAGAGATGTGGACAGACTAAAGGAGCTGCGAAGAGGAAGAGATATCGGTGATGGGAACAAATTGGCAAAACAAAATGGCGAGTGATATGCCGCGGGGAGATGCTTAAGGAGATGTCATACAGGCCAGTGGCGAGAATTTGCCAAAGAAAGCATATCATCATGTGGTGTCTTCGATAATGATCGCTGGAAATTGAAACAGGAAGCTTTACACCTTTTGGAACAGTTTATAATAAGATGTAAAGATGTTTCCAGTCATGAAAAGACCCTTTCAGTTATCATCTGATAACTATTGAAGTTCACCAGACATGACCCGTATGTGTCCTTAGTCACCATATTTTTATAATGTACATAATGTAGTGCTTGTGAAGCCCTGAGGGAGGCGACAGTGGTTTCAAAGTGAGCCGCCTCCTGCTGCAATCTGTGCTCCATATGTCATTAAGCCCATTAGGGAAACACTAGCTTAACATTACAGCTAGAGTACCAGCCTTTGCTATGGGAGCAGCCGTGGGTTGACATAAAAGCGGCGTCTCACTTTGTCTCCCTTCCTCTCTTTTTTCTGGCTGGCTGTATTAACAAGCCATTGTCTTTTTCTCACCACTACGCTTTCTGAACTGCATCCTCCATTTCCTCGCCTTGAGTCATTTCTCTTTTGCTCAGAACCTTTTTTTCCTTCCCCCTGGTTCACCTTCACTGACCCAACAATCAGCCACTGGGGGCAGTAGAAGAAAAGATGTCATCTTTTAGGAAGGCATTTAGGCAGCTCTGTCTGTCAGCATGGAGTAATAATGGTCCATGTAAATGTCCTTCATCTTGCTGTCCTAGAGCGTTTGTTCTCTTTGCTGTGTAAATCTGTAAGATATTGAACAGACACTTTGTGTGTGTCAAGTTAAGACCGTCTTTAAACACTGAGTTGGTGTCAGACTCAAACAGATCATCTTTGTATCGTCAAAAATTTCAAATCACAGTGTTTCCTCCAGGAGAGCAGGAAATCAACACGGCGTGTTCACCTAGAGGTCAGGTGGAGGTCAGCGTGGACTGTCATGCCTCCACTCAACTCCCCCCCCTCGCCTCCCTCCTCCTCCTCTTTCCCCATTCCTGTGACAAAGAGAGCCAGTTTGGTTGCCAAGGAAACAGGCTTTTTCCATGGCGATGTTGGAACACGTGGGAAGGGCAGGGCGGCTTTGTTTCGCCCCGTGATGAAGGATTCTCCCCATGCATGTTTAATCGCCAGACTTATGGTCCCAAACCCAACAGCCGAGCCCATCTACCACAGCCTGATTATGTTCAATGGAGCTTCTGACACCGTCATTTTGCCAGTTTTATCACACTGTGCAGCTCCCACCGCGGGCACCTTAGCTATTGTTGCACAGCGTTCCTGATGAGTACAGCTGAGACCACAGATAGTCAGACCAAACAAGGAAGGCACACATGTGTCTCTTTAGCAATAACTGAAACACGCCTGGCCAAATAAACACATTCGCTTCACATACACACACCCTGAAATATATATAAGACCGGGCACACAATCCTTTTTGTCTTTCCTCGTATCTCGGCACCCACCCTCTACTGTTTGGCTTAGCATAGTGGGGGGAAAAAAATGGCCGATCACCATGGCAACGGTGTGTGCTGTTCTGCTACAGCTGTGATGTATGCGGTGACACTTTTGACCCTCTGCTGAACTCTATAATGCAGGAGCTGTGCAGAGTCCGGATAGACGCTGACTGCCCTGCCTATCCTGCCAGTGTAGTGTACTATATAGGTGTTACTGTTAGCTTTAAATGACCAGGGCACCATGACAACAACCTCTCAAACAGACAAGATTGGAGCTGCACACCTTTGTCATGGAAACAAAATAAAAATCTAAACAAAGTCTTCATCAACACCAGTTTGCTGTGACAACAGGAATACTAGGTATTACGGGGATTATGTGTTTTGTGATAAGTGTAATACCATGTTGACTTTGTCGATTAAATTGTAATCAAGCACGTTAAGTTACGTAATGCATCCAATTGCCAATAATTGGACAATCCCTTTTACCTTTAGCAATCCCCTTGAACATTTCATAGTGTTTTCTTGGGTTAGATATTCAGATAAACATTGCAGCAGCAGAAAGGCTTCAGAAGTTGACATCATGTACAGATGGATATCTGTCATGTTCACCATCTTCACATTCATCTGAAAGCCAAAGGCAGTCTGTTTTGGAGCCTTAAAGGATTCAAGGTATGTTTGGCCCTAACGTGTTTATTTCTGACTCACCTTATTGTCTTTATTGTCACATAACACGACACTTCCTCAGAACCTCTGTTGGCATGCTATTTCCACTGACATTTACAAATCATACACACTGTTGTATACATAGAAAAGGTCAAATGCACACAGCCTGAGCCCGGATGTGCAAGTGAACACAGCATGCTGCACATACTTTCCCTGACTGATGCACTTACACACATTAGGGAACACATGCGTTGTTGCGTGATGAGACAGACGAACACGGGAAAGTCACATATGCATTCACCTCCACCACCACCATCACACATAGGCACGAACACGTGTCTCTGCCAATGCAAAAACACAACACATAAAAACAAGGCCATGCAAAGCAATACTCGCACACAATGCACACAACCTCACTCAATGAGAACTTGTCTCTGTCTGTCTAGTACAGAAATGTAGCACCTCTTCCGTGTTCTGCCACTAGGAGTGCTGCTGCTTTGCACAAAACCAGAGCTCCTAAATCTGCCACAGCTGCTGCTGCTTCACACTGAGCTGCTGTGGAACAGAAGAAGGGGAGCTGACACCCAGTAAACGCAGACAAGCAGACACCTTCTAAATCATTCAGATTGGCTTTTTTTTATTAAGAAACAATTGGTTCCACATGTTACCAGATGCACAGAGAAACATATGTAATGTGGGACGTATAGATAATGCAGACAAGTGGCTTTGCCAACACCAAAAATATGTTCACAAAGAAAAAGTGCTGCTCTTAAAATAAATCACATTTTCAGTGGCTTAGAAGACACCAATCACAAGGAGGAAACAAAGAATAATGCATCCTTGGATACAGCACAGAGCACTGCTTGAGCTTTCATAATTTTTGTTACAGTCACATAATGTTTCTTATGTAAACTCGTGCCTCATATGTTGCCAAGAAAATCTTTTCTTTTACTCCGGCAAGGGCAGGGGGAGGATTTTTCCACCTTTTCAACAAAAGGGTGAAACAAAACAAAAAACAAAGGGAGCATTCCATGTCCTGTGTCAGCTCCTCAGTCCTGTTTGTCCAGGTCACAGTCTGGATGGGTCATGACCCTCTAAAATACACTCAGACCTGCCATACCACTGAGAAGTCAACCTGCAGGTCTGGAAAGAGAAACAGAGAGTGAGAGAAAAGAAAAGTTAGAAAATTTTAATTGTTAGTGCAACAGTACACAAAATGATTGCTGTGACATTTAAAGTCATGCTTATGCATTTTCATAAAATAATATTCAAAATAAATAATGTTCACATGTCTTTGCATGGTCTGAGTACATTCAAATGTTCTGCATGTATACACTTTATTTATGTATGTGTTAAAGGATTTAGCTTTTTTTACAACTTGGACAACTTATTTGTGTTGGCTTGGCCATGATAACACTGTACTCATCAAGTTAATTGCAGATATCAGGAAACGTGGCGGCATTGCTAAAAGATGTCTGCCAGCGGCAAAAACTCAAACTTGTAGTCTTCAAATCCAGCTGATGCTGATTTAGGTGACATAATTTTATACTGAACTTTTTTCGCATATACAGTCGTATTCCCCCAGACCTGGAAACAGAATCTTCTTTCAAACAATCTCACCAGATTTATTTAAAAAATAAAATAAACTGTGAAATTATTACCTAAACTGACTATAGACTGACTTCATGGTTTAGCTTTAACATACTTCACTTACTGTAGTTCCTTACCACAGTTTTCCTGTGAAAAGGGAGATTATTTACATTACTGGGTAACTCACTTTACCTTCAAATAAAGTGGTTTTCATAGTCTCTGAACTGCTGGCTTGTTTACAGCCTGTCTCAACATACCTGCCCGGATATCTGAAATAACTTCAGTGCTATTATAATAACCAATAAAATTGTTGACCCAAACTACAAAAATTAAGAGCCATGTTTTAGTAAAAGGGAAATATCCTTTAGCTGTCTGACATCCAATTTCTGCATATACTTACTTGTCTACACATGAATGGCCCTGCCAATCATGGTCATCACGTTTGGGGACAGTCCCCTCCACCCGTTCACCCCTCCCTGTCCCTGCCTGTGGTCCTGCCACTGATGTTGAGCGGGTGACCTTTTCTCTCAGCTAATCCACACCAAAAAGCCCTAATTACTGCTGCCGCTCCACCAACCTCCCCTGGCCCAATAATCAATACAGCCGATTGGCCGGCAGATCACCCCATCAGACACCAGCACTTTACGTGTGACTCAGTGAGTGTGTGTGTGTGTGTGTGTGTGTTGGAAGGATATAGTTATTGCATTTCATGGGAAGCTGGAATACAACAAGAAACAAGGAACCCAAAGATATAAAAAGAGAGGACAAGAAAAAGAAACACGGGCGACAGAAAGGTGAACAGAGGATGTCTGCGAAGTAACCATGACACTAGCACACACACACACTTGTACACACACACACACATTCCTCCCTCCAACCTGAATGTTGTGACATCAGTTGACCTTATTGAGCTGCTGTTCTGTAAAGAGTCCCTGATTAGAATATCTTCCCTTTAACCTTTAGCAGAGTGACGCGCCTCCCAAAAGCAAAGAAATAAGCCATCGGTTTATTCAGGGAGGTAAATGTATTCTGTCGTTATTTCATTAAGCTGTGGCATTTCACTAAACGTCCTGATTGCATTACTGAAAATGTCACTTTTCAACAATAATACTAGCCTTTTACATTTTTTGAGACATGCAGGTGCGCACTTCTAGAGATACACTATATGACGAGCTGACAGTGTAGAATGTATGCTGCCCAGAGCTCTCAAGCTTTTATCACTCCATTTTCTCACCTGTACGTGTGTATGTGTGATGCATGTATGTGCGCTAAACGCCTGAGGACATCTCAAGAGCGACAACAGGCCAGACAGAATGTTATCAGACAGAAAAAGGAAGTTTAATTTTAGATGCAGTTCCATGAACAGATTCATATCTGTGAAAAGAAGTAGGCAATCTCTCTCTCCCTCTCTCTCTCTTCCTTTTCTTCCCTTTCTTTCTCCCTCTGTCACTCTTGCTGACAGTCTTTGATTGTATTAGACAAGTTAATGAAAAGCAACACAGAAGAAACGACTGGCAGCCCTTCGTGCAGCCTGCACCTGCCGCAGTCTATGTTTGTCTGTGCATACCTGCCAGTGCCTATGTCTGGCTGTCTCGTGTCCTCAGGCGTGCCAGCCAGTCAACACGATGATGAGACAGTAAGAGAGTGATGAGAAGCTCATCCATACCTTCGGGGTAAGGTCCGTTCTGCAGACGTGACATGGTTATGAAAAAAAAAAAAAACTCTGTTCCCACACTAGACGCGGTGAAAAAGCTGAGGGCAAAAATTACATACTTTAATAAAAACACTGTACTGTATTTTGAGATCCTATCATCATGAACAATAATAAAATAGTGATCAAATTTAATGTGTTTTATTAAGATTTGCTGAATTACACAACTGACTCTGAAGAGTGTGTCAAAACTTAGCGTAGAGGTCCACCAAAGAGCTTCAGGTACATTACATGTCATTAGCTAATGGTTTTACTCACAAAATAAAATTCATGCAGATTGCCTCAAATGGATCTTCGACAAATGCAGCCACAATAATGCAAAGTAGATGGTTTTTAAGTGTTTATGTGTGCATTAAGAAGTAGGTCCTAAGATCTTTTGAAGGTCTTCCAAATAATTCTAATTTATATCCAGATTTTTTTTTTTGGTGCAGAACAAAGCAAAGGCATCATTGTAAGTATCTCAATAACTAATAGCTCCATTTTGTTCGTCCATCATCAGTGGTTGATGAGGTGACACCATCGCTGAGACCTGCGGTCAGCTGTGGTTAATCTATCAGCTGTGGCTGGCATCCAGGTCAGACCAAGTCAGTAACTTATAAGTATCCACTGACATTGCCTATCATATACTTAAAACATATACTGACATGTAAACATAGTTTCTCTGATATGTGCTTTTTGTTTTTGGTAACACAGCGTGCTGTAACTAGGAAAAAGTCATTAATGATAAAGTCTGCAGCTCAGTTCCTCCCAACTTAATCTTAGGTATCAAGTCTATGTCATCCACCAACAATAATAGGTGTGTTATATTGATTCAGTGGATGCATCAAAAGATGGAAATGAGTATCCTATATTTGTTTAAGCTGCAATAAATAAAATGTTTACAGTCCCACTGCACAAAATGACCATAATAAATCTGTGGAGCTTAATAGAATCAATAGCAATGACTTAACAATTTTTCACTGGGTACTAATTTCTGTCTTTCAAAAGTCATTGCCCAAAATAACATAGGTCTCAATTAACTGATGTTTCAGTTGTTGATAGAGGTCAATTTAAGTTGCGACTTACTTATTCACCCTTAAAAGGAAAACTCAGTTTTTATGCAACTTTGAGGCACCTTTGCCATACAACACTGTACAGTGGGACACGAGAACTTGAGCCTTACACAAGTTTAAACCAGTCCAGTTTTACTCAACCAACAAAAGGAAGGGGTATGGTAGGCCAGTCCTGCAACTTGAAATAACACAGACGCTCAGCAATAAAACAAGCCATTATGTTAGATATTTCCTACACTATTCAGGGTCATGTAGACATCCTTGTCTTGTGGTATCCACATGTGCAGAATCTCTACAATGAAGTCAGTGAATAATGTGTTTTCATAAGCGACAGGCATGATAGCAGCAAGTAAAAAAAAAAGACACCCTGTGTAAAAACTGGAAAATCCCATCAAATATTCCAAATGCTCCTGTAGGATTGGCAGTGCAGTGTAGGCTGCAAGCCAATAACCTGTGTGCGTATATGTGCAGTATGTGCCTTTGTATGTCTCTGTGTGAGTGCAAGTGTAAGCCGTGTGAGCATATGATGGTGGACTGAAGACATGCAGCCCCACAGAGAGCTGCCCCAGTGAGCCTGGCCTGCTGAGTGAAACCCTGTGGTAATGTTTAGTTTAAGGGGTGAAAAAGAAGGTGAGTGGGGGGAAAGGAAGGAGGGGAAGGATGAGAGGATGACAGGGTTGGGGTTCTGCGGGCAGACAGAAAGCGAGGAGAAAAGCGAGGGTAGTGGTTGAGCAAGGAGGAATGGGTCACGGAGGAGTGACGGGCAGAGGGAGGGAAGGAAGGATGAAAGGTCCAACCGGGACGGAGCGCAGGAGAGATCCCGCTTGGTCTCGTCAGTCAGCCGTCTCTCTCTGACACCTGAACCTCCGCTGACCGGGTCGTGACTGCCTCTCTGGCACAGGAGATATCACTAGGGGGGCTGACCTTTGACCTCTCACCTCCTCATCGCCACCACCACCCCCTTACTCGCTTCCCCGCCTTAATTTCTTTTCAGGTCCTTCTCCTCTGCCATCTCACAAGCAGTTTGGTTACCCAGCACTCTAAGATCGGTGCGTAGCTGATTCTATATTTACTGTAAGTTAATGTTACGATTTTGTCTCGAGTGACAGTTTGAATCTGATATTTAATACAACTGAAATCAAAACAAAAATATCCTGCAAAACATTTAATAAATATAGATATACCTAATAATCAGATATTTTATCTTTAACAATGCCTTCTATAAAACGATGTGCATATACAGACAGGAATTAGCAACGATGAAAAAGCCCCACATTCATGTCAGTGTGTTGAAACAGCAGGGGATCTGGTCTTGTTCAGACTTGGCATTAAAATGCATCTTGGGTGATCCAATCACAAGAGGACAGGTTTAAGTACTGGTGTGAATACACCCCAGACGTACTGAGGTCCAATCACTGAGAACACATATGGAGTTGGTCTGGGCCACATTCTTTTATCATTGTGTACACACAAGTGTCCTGGGTCACACCGAAGCACCGCCTACCGATCCTTGTGAGTGGAAGTAAACAGTGGAAGTAAACAATAGCTAAACCACAGCTACTGTAGCATTTATATATTTTTAAAAATATTTTAAAAAATTATAAATGTGAATTTTAACACTACTTTAACAAAGATGAACATTTAACCTGAAAGAAGAAGAACACTGTTTATTAGTCCCTCCATTGGGGAAAGTTACATTTACACTCTTTTGTTTCTTACATTTTTACATATACATATAGGAATACACACACACACACACAAGCTGGCAGAGAGATGCCAGAATGAGGGGGCTGCCCTCTTGAAGCACCCTGAGCACGTTTTGGGGCTTGGTGCCTTGCTCAAGGGCACCTCAGCAGTGCTCAGGAGGTGAACTGGCATCTCTCCAGCCACCAGCCCACACTCCATGAAGACTTGGTTTGTGAGGGACTTGAACCGGTGACCAAGCCAAGTCCCCAAAGACTGAGTTACTGCTGCCCAAAAGAATCTAACTTTTGACTATTTGAACACATGACTTGATTTTTTAAATTGGCCTTTCTGAACCACATTTCATTATTTTACTGGTGTCAGAAACAAAACACCCCTAACAACACAGCCTTTTGCATATTTTCAGCACAGTGGTGTTTTCAGTCTTTTTTTCCGGCCCTTAAAAGTACACTGTGGCATTTTTGACAATTTTACAGTTCTACAGAGCAATGTTTTTACAAGCGGGTCCCTTTTTATCTGTAACATTTATACAAGTGGGCATGTGGCAGTGCCACACACATTCCTTTTTCCAGTGTCACCCTATAACCACTACCAGCACTTGAGGTTTCTAGACCTCAACACTTGAAACACTTGATTTTAACATTTTACAAAATGTATTAAAATTTTAAAAAAGATTTTAACTTTTGTTTACAAAAAATACATAAACTTTTATTTACAAAAAAATACATAGGCTACGTTTAAGCCGGTTTACAGTGCACTTGAGCTTAAAAGATATGACGTAAAGACAAACATTTTGACACTTTAAATATACATACATGAATTACACTGCCTCAAATAACTGCCTGTGCAAAGCGAGCTACTTACGCACTCTCAATGCTGTAGTGAGCATTTACGGTTAGGATAACACACTCACACGCATGCACACACATATATCCCTGGAGAGTCAGGCCTAATCCTGGGTTTACATTGTTAGGACAACAGGAATAATCCCGCTAACAGGGTGTTTATCTAGAAACTGCAACCACTGAATCCCCAACACACACAGTATTGACCCAGAGAGAAAAATAGCAAGAGGGTGAGAAAGCAAAGAATGCACACACACAGCCCGTCCCTCAGGACGACACACACCAGCCAGAACACACACACCGCATGGCACACCAAAGAGCCTACATTAGAGACAGAAAACACGGACGCATAAACAGAACACACATGTCAATACAATGAGCTAATATGGGCCGGGTTAGAGACTTTCTATGGTCAAACACATATGAACTTAAAGGGAACTCAACCAGTAAATTCAAAGGAAGTCATATAGTTTAAAATTATAATCTATAAAATAATTTATTTCTTTT
Organism: Scortum barcoo; assembly: GCA_023238725.1. NCBI lineage: Eukaryota > Metazoa > Chordata > Actinopteri > Centrarchiformes > Terapontidae > Scortum > Scortum barcoo. Next base: position 8,691,160 of record CM041548.1, on the reverse strand, counting down.
TCATTGTCTTTAGGACAGTGTTAATTTATGCGTAATTTTTGCAGTACTCTCTCACTTGTCCCTGTGATAGACTGGTGACATGCTGAAGGTAAGAAAATATAAGAAAAAAAAGAGATGAATAAGCAGATGGATTGATCTTCGTGGAGTTCCCTGGAGTGATAACGTTTGGCTCAAACGTCTGAACTGGTTTTCACATAAGAGGACATTCCTCCCAGTGTGCTAGAAAATATATCCTGAAGACACAAACTACAAACACTGGACAAAAAATGTGAGAGGTTGCATGAACTGTGCATGGATTGAACCAATTCTGTATAGTGACAGAGGTAAACAACACTAAATGTATTATCTCCATAAAAGATTTGTAGATTAGTTCAATAGTATACGCCACTCTCACTCCATCGTCTCCTCGTGCCTCTGCTAGACTGCTGGGTGACAATAATCTGCCTAAAGCCTGTTGTTTCACATATTCATTAGAGGATGCAGGAAGTTTTATTGCACAAATGAATATACCGGTTTATTGGCAGAATAGTTCTGCTTCTGAGGTTGCTCTCTAATTAATACAATCACCACAGGGCTTTACACGGGGAACACAAGAACCACTGCCAGTGCAACATACTAAAGGACCAAACAGACATATGTCACTGCAGTATGGGACACAGAGAAATCAGGCAAGAAAGAGATGCTAACAGCGGGCATGATGATAAGAAACTACCCCAGGGTAAATGTGGCACAGTGGATGTTAGCTTAAAGAAGCGAAGAACCTCGGCTGGCAAAAAAACAATCTTTGAATTATCTTGACTTTGGACTAAGATACCAAACAATGGCCACTATTTGCATACTATGGAAGTAAAGTTTCATTTATAGCCCCGTGTTAAGGGGGTTCACCATAAGTGGTTAGCCATAGGCAATACTGTAGCTGATGTGTGAATCCTCAAAAATGTAACTACACTTCTGGGTTGCAGCAACTACAGAGATATCAATTGGGGACCCAAGAGCTTTGACTCGTCATCGTGAGCAGCTCATGTTTTCTCCAACAAGAAAGGCTCAGTTGTCTTCTCCTTTCAGTAACACACATAAAACAAAGAGATATTCAGTGCAAACAATCTGCTCACTGTGGTTCCTAGTACACAGTTAATGAAACTCAGTAAACACAGCAACCGGACAGAATAGTTTCCTATTCAGTAATGAAGCAGGAGGGACCCTTCCACCATCGCTTTGATGACAAAGTAAAAAAAAAAACAGAATGTAAACACAATTACTGTGACTAATACACATACTTAAAGGCAGGGCACAGACTGGTCAGGAACAATACATCCGTCGAGTGTTGTGGATTTGCTATTAATGGGAGAAATCACAGGCTTTAATACAAATCAAAACATGTATCTTTGCCAGTACACCTGTTAACCCTTCACCTACACCACAAATTTGGCTTAAGTTCAGTGATAAAAGGTGTGGTATATCTTTGTGGTAGCTGCCTCATCAGCCTGCTGACTGCCTGTGCGAAAGCTGAAAAAAATTTGAGATTGACCATTAGCAGAGAAAATTACATTTTCTGGGCAAATGATGGGCCACTTTGAAGCATTTGCCTCAATACAAGTAACATTCAACAACAATAATATGCACAAATGAAACTGGATGAGTTCTTGACATCCAACTGCTACAGCACAAGGACAAAAGACACACTGCATCACACATTCATGCATACACACAAACCACCTATACTTTTCTTTAGAGGGGCTTGAACTTCAGTGGCTAACTGCCACTCCAGTATCTAATGCTGTCTGTCGCAATATTGTGCTGGCTGGCGTTAACTTCCTGTTCGGGGAGGTAAGGAGGGCAGGGGGGATATCGGCAGACCAGCGGCAAGCTTTAGCATGCATGTCAGGGCTGGGGGACGCTCCCTGAGCCAAATGCCAGTCTATAGATCGCAGAGGGGACTAAAGATCACATCATCGTCCACCCGGACACGAGTGACACCGGACAACGGACGTGGGAGAGAGGGAGGACCGAATGATCCCTGCCAGGGCGAGCTGTTATAGACAGCCGCTGTCATTACAGGGCAAACATGCACCCCTACAAGTGCACACACACACAGAGCAACACACACACGTACACGAGCCGTGACACCGACATTATAGACAAGTGCTGTCATTAGAAGAGTCTCTGTGGAGCTCAAATGATAACGAGCGAAGGGGAGTAAGAGAAGGGGGGTGTTGACGAGGGTGACTGTCCAGCTGTCTGCAGGTGAGGTTGTGGCGTTGGAGAGGTCAGCTTGTTTTAATGCACACACACACACACACACATACACACACACAGAGTACCTTTATACATGGGGAGAAAGTACACAGTGAAATCACATGTGTCTGCTTTCCTGTTCATTCTCATTCACATGCTGATGCTTACATCTGTTCTTTGAAGTTGTATGAAGCTTAGCCTGGGTTAATTCAATATACTGATATCTAAGTGACAATTTTCTCCTTCCAAAAACAGAAAAATACACCAATAAACCCTTTTAAAGACTGATGTCTACTTAAAATGTAACTACACGTAATCGTTTATTTAATCTTGATTTGTTAATTTGTAGTAATAAAAGCATCAAACTATACTGAATTTTGAATTCTGATAAATGGAAATGGTACATGTTCAGGTAACTTTCAAAGTGGGACCTCACAGACAATTACCTGCCCTCAAAACATTTGAGAAACCCCACCCCACAAATTAATTAGCTGAACATGGGTATGAGAAACAGCCTGATTTCTACTTCTGTGTTGAATCGATGCCATATACAGCATAGGCACAGGGGAGGTGTAGCAAAGTTGCATTCCCTATGCTGAAGCCTGATCTCTTCATAGTGCACAGAGAGAGTTCAGCATAGTGCACCTTGAAGTTAAAATCTTTAAGATTTTCATTTTGCTATCTTTCACAGCACCTATCATGATAATTGCAGGTGTGTTTGTGGACTTCACATCAGTTTTGGTTTCAGTGTGTATAGTCATCTATCTTTTCTTTGTTTGTCCGACCATAGTATCGTCATGTAGTTCCCTCACAACACTAGCAAAGAGTGGGAAAAAAAAACATACAACGCTTCACATACAAGTGAGTTGAAGATTGAGTCATTTGCATTAAAAATCCTGAATCCTCACCTGCAGACAGCTGGACAGTCACCCTCGTCAACACCCCCCTTCTCTTACTCCCCTTCGCTCGTCCTGAATCCTGAATCGTCTAATTCCTAACTTAGCTTATGGTTTTTCTAGGAAAGTCGCCACTGACACTTGGGTTGGTATACTGCAAATGCAATGGCTTACATCAGTGAGCTACATACTTAATCAACATTGCGTTATCTCACACAGCAACACAACAGCCTTACATTCAAGTGAAAATACAACACCAAAGAAAATATCCTCACCACTTTGATACCATTTACATTGCATCTGGAAAATAAATAAAAAACGAGCAAATTGATTATACAGTCCATGCTATAATAAATATGGTAACGCTCTAAGTCAAACAAAACACACATGAGAGCAGGAAAATTTTCTGGGAGACAGAAACTTTAAGACACTCTAACAGTGAGTATTTGTCGCTATGATGAAAGTATAAAAGATTAAACGGAATCAACAAAAACAAATGCTTACTATACATTATGCAGTTTGGTGGTCACTTCTTAAGGCATAGTCATCCCTTCATTAGAAGACAGAAGAATTCCCTGATCTTCCAATGTAAGACAGGTTTTATGATCATTGTAACTTTAAGATGCTTTTGTCAATAGGGTTGTGGTCACGTCTCATGGAGGAACAGTGCAGAAACATGACTACAGTTCAAAAAGACGACAAACGGAAGGAAGACATTGTGGTTTACAGAACGTGGGATAATGTTTTGTGATGGCTACTGCTGGTCTGTCAGCGTGATAGGAGGCTTTTATCTTATTATGTTTACGCAGCCATAAACATACAGTATCTCGTAGATTTTACTCTGAATCAATTTGTCTTGCTGAGCTTACTGTTACGAGTGCTGGAGATTCAAATCTAGACTGCTCTTTGCCCGAAGGGGACAGGCAGCCTATCAGTGCATAGTTTCACTCTGTCTCTCAAACTCCCACAGTGTGATCCGCTTCGGGGCGTGTACAAACGAGAGGCTTAGAGTTACACTAAGTCTTACATCTGTCACTGAAACATCTCCAACATTCTTTACAATAACAAGCTGCTGTATTAACACCGCCTGTTTTAACATCTATGCTGGCTTTACAGCTGTGTGTATGTGTGTGTGTTTGTGCGTGTGTGATTTCTGGCATCAAAACACTCATAAAATGCAATGAAGCAGTCGAGTAATTGGGATCAGTAAACTTGACATTGCTTTAGATGGGTGGTGCTCATTTAATGGTTTGGAAATGTTAATGTCAGTTTGTGCTGTTAACACCAGGACTGCTCTAAGACATCGGTGAAATGACTTGAAGAATGAAAATCTAGACAAGTGCAACAGCTTTGCCAAATTCTGTGGAAAGTGATCTGAATTTCTTGATGTGACCTGGCCTGCTAACTCTTGTCAGCAGCCATCAAAGAGGTCTGAGCACTCCATTTTGTGTCAGTTAACTCACAAATTGCTCCCTAATCCCTCCCAGATTGTGTTTCCAGCGGTCTTCTGTCACAACGCACGTGAGCACCATTGCTCTTCCTATGGGGAGGACTGACAGGTGGTTTTCAGGTAAAACAGCGTCAGGTGAGCTCAAACGTCCCGACAATCGGTTCACGTCGCCCTGAGCAGAGTCCAGCGCTCACACACCTCCAAGCTCCCCGTGACATGGAGACGTTTAATCTGAGGTGCTGAAACCCCTCTTCTGCCCTGGAGTTGTGCGTGTTTGTGCGCCAAAGTAGTGACTGTGGCTCTGAGTTTCTCTCTGTGATATGTTAGCACTTTTCTCCCTGAGGCGATTTTCACACGTGCTTCTTCACTTGTCTCGTTATTCATAAGGCCAAAGGCTCAGGTCCTTGATATCAAAGGCTTGGCTCGGGCTACACTCTCTTATTGACAAGCACTCGAGAGAGGTTGCTGGGTGTTTTGCTGGCTGTGCAGTTTAAGGTTTGGGATTATGTTTTAGCTTTGTGTGTTAATCTCACATCGTTTGGCTCAATAAGAAAACTACAGCAACAATAACAAAAGGCATAGGTGTGTGTGTGGAAAAATAACATGGTACATACAGAGACACTGCCTTTTTAATCTTGTCCTGACAAGAAAAAGCTGTATTTTTAGAAGTTATTTTTTAGATTCAAACAGAATTGTGTTATATTATCTGACTCCCTGTGGCAAAATATGAGACCATGAAACATAAAATATTGCTAAAGAAGGCTAAGACGGAACTAACTAAAACCATTACAGTGATCAACCACTTATGTGGAACGAAAAACACAAAATCATTCCTATATATATGCTGTTTAAATAATTTGCTCACAGTCACCAACCAGTCTCCTTAGAGTGTTTAGTTTGGGCCATATGTGGGCCATTTTTTTTTTTAAACTTTACTTCCATGAAACTTTGCCTGCTTCCAGCTAGCTACCTAAGGCGGGTGTGGAATGCACACTGAAACCGTGACAGAAATCATTATCTCTCAACTCTCAATGAATAAACATAGTCTCCACGAAACTTATGACAGACTGATAAAAATGGGCCAGCAAGATGCAACAGTGAAGCTCTGTGTTCCTCAGGCTCCATTTTGAAGTCCACTCAAGCGAGGAGAAACAGTAAGCTGCTAGTGATGGAGACAGAAAATTAATTCACGGGGAAAACACCTGTAGTTCAAGCCATCCTCATCAAGTGAATTGATAATGCCCAGTCATGTAATGCCCCCTAAATACACCCAGTAAATACTAAAGCTTATGTGCATGTAATAAATATCTAATGTTATTAGATGGTGATCTGCACGAGAAATAAAGAAAAAGAAAATGAAATCATGTAGAATAATCATCTGCCTATAGTGATCAAATTGTCCAAGACAGATGTGATCACTATAAAAGGTTTCCACTGTGTTTTACATCTTCAAATTATTATACTTCCATTTGTGACCTCACAACTTTTGTTCTAGGTTGACATGCACTGAGACAAACAGGTCACCTGGCCTAGTGTTGGCCAGCATTAAACCAATGGGATGATTTTTTTTCAGTAACGGGTAGAGTAAGGGATTACAATTTGAAATTCAGTAATTCAGTTACAGTTACTAATCCCAGCAACACTCAGTTACTTTCCCAGTTTTGGGGTCGACTTGTTTGCTCTTATAACCGGAGTTTGGTGGAGGGATGATATAAATTACGTGTCCTTGGGGACAAACTACTGTGGGACACATTAGCTTGACGTAGGAGTGGGGAGGAGGTTGACTCTGCCAAAAGAAGAGAAATGTGCCTCCTGGTAACTCATAAATTGTCTCTGTTACATGGTGTGTCGTCTTAGCTGCTTGCCAGCCACAAGTAGTTTAGCCTGCATTCAGTTAGTTGGCCTTCAGTTGAGGACGAGGCCTCTCTGGACTGCCGCATGTGGGCTTTCACCATACTAAGCTAACGTTAGCTGCTGATAGTAATTACACCCTAACCTTATGGCTGTCTGCTTGTTAAACTACAATAGATTTTCTATTTCTACGCCAGCTAAATACATAACGTGACACGTAGATGAGGGGACAGTGTGTGGAGTGGTTTAAAAGCACCTTTGTAATATTACATTTAAAATTGAGAAAGTCGGTGAGAGAGGAATTATTTAAATGTGTCTATTAAACCACGTTAGCCATCATTATGCTTTCTTTTTTTTTATATAAAATAGCGTTCAAAGGGAGGATAGCATAGACAAAGTGCTTTAAGTCGGAGATGAAGTTCTTTTTCATCTCTGTCATGTTTAAGACATCACATCCTCTGTATTTGTAGGTAATTTGACCTCACATTGTTGTGATGGTGACCTCTGCTCCAGGGAGCCGCAACTCCGTATTTGTCAATAATTGTAGAATTTATAATTATTTACAGATGGTGTGATTTGTAGAAAATATTTTTATTTTAAAGTTTGATTATTCTCAGATATGTAGATGGATAACTGATCTTTAATTGTTAATGCTAATTATTCATTAGTGATAGGGTAACATTTTTGTTATATGTCTTCTTAATGATTTGAATATTGAGTTGCTGTCTGCAGTCCAAATTTCACTCACTAAAAAGCCTACAAATCTTTCTGTGTAACTCTTTCACGTCTCTTTATCTAGTTATCCGCTGTTCTGGTGTGTTAATGTTAAAGATAGAGACTAGTAGAGGATGCACATTTTTATTGTCTTGCAGTTGTATATATTTTGTGTTCAGTGCCCTTATCGAGGTCTGACTCTTGTAAAGCTGCTCTGACCTCCACAGCTTTACAGCCAGGATGTTCCTAAGTAGCTATTTCTGTCTGAGGTGTGTGTGTGTGTGAGAGAGAGAGAGACAGAGAGAGAGAGCGAGAGAGAGACTGGATGAACAGCCTGTCTGTCAGGTGTTGGTACTCACATTAGTCATGTAAAAAAACAAAGGATTCTGGGAAGCGACAATGGCGAACACAAAGAGCATCCAGACTCCACTCAGTGTCACCCAATCTCTTGTGTGTGTGGGTAAATAAGTGTGTGTGGTTGTCTCTGTCTGTGTGTGTGTGTGTGTGTGTGGTGGGGGGCTTTCTTTAGGGGGTGAGGGCGCCTCATTGGCTCCCATGCTGGGGTCAAGCTGAGGTCAGGACATGTGTGATGGATGGACCTCTGTCTCTAGACCACTGCCCTTCTCCCCAGTCCCAGTCCTCTCTCCTCCTCTGGGCCTCAGACCCGCTGAGGCATCCTGGCTGTGCTCTCGTCTGTTCTCATGTCTTTGTGTCACTCCGTTTGGCCAAGTGGGACTGCTTCAACAGACAAAAGGAGCTTAAAGGAAACTGCAGACAGCTGTTTGGGGGTGAGTTCTGCCGTGTATGTACGGTCAGCCTCTGAACCTACCGCCTAATCTCTGCCTTTCCTCACTCTAAACACCACAACACACTTTACATACATACACACTGACCACATGATGTCATCTCTCCTCTCTTTCCCCTCCATCTCTTCCTCCATCATACTGTCAATCCCTCTATCGGTTGCGTCCCTTTATCGGCACATGGAGATGCACATCTGTCGATGGAGGAATTCATTTTGGCTGCCAATCACGACAGGGGAGTGGTCAATGAGCGCAGACGTGCCAATACCTCGACTGCCCTGATGAGTGACTTCTGTCTGTCTGCCTCCGTCTGGGCTTCCAGCACTTTCTGCCACTTTGTGATCGCAAGTAGAGCAGGCGTCAGTCTGTATGAGAGCAGAAACTGTCTGTCTGGCTCTCTTTGCTTTGATTTACACTGCATGTTCGAACTGTGTGTGCATGTGTGTCCAGGGCAGCGTACCATAGCTGACCATAAACATACCACAGCGAGGATCCATGTGTGAAAGCAGAGTGTGATCCGTGCACTGCAGAGGCCTCAAGGATATTTTTGTTCACATTCTTGAACCTTTCATTTGCATAATGTCCGAGGACACTGAAGATTTCTCTATTACAATGGAGAAATGAGGCTTAGCCATAAAGGCTTTGGTCAATAAGGTTTCAATGCAGTGCCAAATGGATATTTTCCCAAGGTGGTACAGTGACCCAGGCCCCTGAACTTTCTTCTGTCTTTCTCATTTGCCTCCAAATCCCTCTATTTTCCTTTTTTATAGGTAATCCTATAAAAATGTAATGGTCCTCTCTGCTGTCTTTTAAGTACACACACACACACACACAAATACACATAGGCCTTTAAGAAAAATGTAAAAGTGAAATCAACAAAGTGAGACTTTCGAGGCAGAGGCATCAGTTTGTCACTCCTGTGTGATATTGTTTTTAATGTATTTCCTCTCTGTTTCTCTGTCTCTTTCTCTGATGTGTGCTTGTGTGTGTGTGTGTCTGTTTCCGTCTGGGCATGCATGTGCAAACTCATCCCTGACCTTTGCATCCTCAAGCACCCGTACTTGCTTTTGTTTATGAACAACCTCTGTACAGATATCTTGTAAATGTTACTGCATTTTGGCACACACTTTCAATTGTGTGTGTGTGTGTGTGTGTGTGTGTGTGCATGGTTTTGTGATAAATACCTGCATGCTCTCAGGTAATGTCTTCTGAGTCTTGTTGTCAATTCTGCTTCTTTCTATGTCAACTGGTATTCTGTGGGAGAAAAAGAGTGGTATGCTCACGTGTTTCTTGTGTTTTGCATGAATTCATTCCTAAGGAACAAATCAATCTTTGTCATCTGGCCACAGATAGTAAACTTTAATCCACTGTCCCTTTCACAGTCATGGATTCAGCTTAACAATATAAAGATTTGAGGAGGTGAATAGTCTTTGGCGACCTCCAACATGACTGAGTTATTATTATAATAAATAAAAAGATACTATTGTCATTTTTTATCATTTATATTATAATAGCAGCACATTTCCACGTGGAAAAGAACATCCCAAACATAAGAAAATCTATAGAAACATGAGATAAATGTGCTTTAAAATAAATGGGAATATTTTTTTAGTAAAAAATATTATGCTTTTAAAATGCTTCTTCATATCTCAATCAGCTCAGTTTTGCACAAAAATGTCAAAAAAAGAAAAAGTCGAAATTATATTAAAAACCCTAAAAATATTTTTATTGCCAAAACACATTGAGATACATGTATCTGAATAAGGTTTTATTGCAACCTTTTTCCTGTAATTATATATCCTAAATGATTTTCATTAAATAGAACATATACATATTTTGATGTTTCACCTTAAAACTTAATTTCATTTTGATCTTTTAACAGCTCAACGGGTTTCATTTTATATTAAGTATAACCTATTTGCGTTATCAATATTTTATAAAGTTTCATAATCAGAATTTTCGGTGTATTAAAATTAAAATCTTGGTTCATCTATTAAAATTGGAGATTCACTTTTTTACCTTTATGTCAAAGGAAAAAACTTAAATATTCGTTCCGTGGTCACAGCTGTTACAGGAGCTCATGCAGTAAGTTCATTTGACCGGTGAAAGTCAAAAAGTCATTTTTCACAAGTTTTATTCCAATTATTTCCATGGCACAAGTGTCTGCTTGGCACGAGTCTATTTCAGGCCGCATCAAGGACGCGCAAATGAATCCTGGATCTAATTTCTGTGTCACCTCCTTAAGTCGAACGCTTTAAACATCTCTTCCTCTCTCGCAGAGCCTTAATGGTTTTCGTCAAACATCTGTCATCGTCCATGTGTTCATCTGAGGGCCCTAATGGGAACCATCAGCCGCGCGGGGTCCACAGCGCAGAAAGCGTCCCGGCTTCACGCGGCTGGGGTCCCTTTTAGTTTTTAGCTTCGGGTCTGACGGTGTTTTGGTCAAACAGGCCGTCGTAACTTCACTGTGACCGCGCTGTGGAGCTGCTTGTTTGTCCGGTGTGGTCTGTAAACTGTTGTTTAGGTGTGGGCGGTGCTGTGACAACAAACTCAAACTGTGACCGAGGGCTGACCCCGGGCTTTCTTTTGAGCATCAGCTGCGTTTCTAATCCACTCTGTGTGGCTCCTGCATAGGAGCACAGGGGCCCCGAGGGAGGAGCGCAGAGCTTAAAAAAGACCCCAAAAGTAAGGTCCGGGGACCCCCAATGGTCCTGGAGGAGGTTTAATGGGGTCTCCAGAAATACAGTAATAGGATTTAATTTTACCAGTATTTATTTTATCCAACACTAAACACAAATTAGGTGTAGAAAATAGTTATGTGTGATAGTAAATGTGTAAGATTGAAAAATAAAAATATATATTTTCTTAATCCTATAATTCTCCACTGTATTTTTTACTTGTATCTTTGCTTAAATTGATTATTTGTACAAAATCTAATCAGGTTTGAACACACACACAGGAAATAGGAAAAATGAAATTGGATTCTGCGGCCAAATGAGGAGCTGTGAGCCAAAGTGTTGTCAGTCCCACAGAGGGGAAACAAAACAGAGGGACACCAGATGTGTAGATTTAAAGGCATCACTGTGAAAATGGGATGTAAGTTAGGCTGCTGATTAAAACGTTGTCGAAGGTCGTAAACAAAATGACAATTACTTTTTTCCGCCGGCTTAGATGGTGAAATAAATATTTTCCAAAGTCATCACTATGAAAAGATTTCTAAAGATTTCTACAAGATTATGAGATTTCAACCTGTCAAAAACATTTTACAAGTTTGCCGTGAAATAATACGTTGTTTAATAAGTTGTTTTAAATTATATGTTTTAATATCTAAATCCGTCCTCTGACTTTTAAATCAGTCTGAAACATTTTAAAAATATAAACTCATTTGTTCAATGATGTGAGTTCAGAAGAAATGAATTATTTTGACACAGCCTTGTAAATCTGATCCGTGGGGGTTTTCTCGGCCTTTCAGTCTAAACTTTCTCGGTGGCTTTATAGTATGAACATTTTCAAACATGTCAAGACAAGACAGAAATAGCAGGCAGCTAAATACTTTTTCGTTGTGTCTTAAGATTTTAAAACAAGGATTGACTGGCTCCTGTGAAAATATGAATATATCTAATAATATGTAAATTACATTAACATTTATTTAAATTAATACTGACCACTGGATGAAAATCAAACTGTAGTCATTTCTTTGGCAAAAGAAAATAGTTTGTCACACTGACATAAACACATTTTTTACTTCCTTTTTGTTTTGTTTCGTTTGTAACTGATAAAAAGATATAAGGTTTCGACTCGTTCACGTCCTCGTCGGCCTGACAAACACAAACAGGCCCTTCAGCAACAAGTGTGTGTACATTCTTCACTATTTATACCGAAACAACTCCTCCAACAACACAATGAGGGTGTCTGCAGTCACCAAACTAACCTTGGCAGAGGTTTCATGCACCCACTGTCCTAAATGTGGGAAAGAAAACACCCATTACAGCACGCGAACTATACCGGGAGATAATAGCTAGAGATGAATAAAACAGAGGCTGGCCACCTCTATTACTAACTTACTCTCCTTTTCCGTGTTTGCTGTTGCTGAATGAGATTGAGCAGACGTCGCGCCAGCCTCAGCAGGTCCCCACAGCTCCAATAGAGCCGCTCCTGCAGGTGGATCCAAGGTAAAGGTGAGCGTCGCCCATTAATCATGCCTCTTGGCGTTTTTTGCCCTTTTATGGTAAGATGGACTCGCAGCCTGCACACCAGGAATTAAAACAGCAAAAGAGTCAGGATACTCATTTTTTTAAAGTTTGGCAGTCGGTCAGAGCATGTAGGCTACCCTGCAAATAGTCGGTGAAATGAAACTGAGCAGTGTTTGAGTTTAAGGTTAAATATCATTGCACTTATAATTTGAGCTCATTTTAAGGGCAGTGTGGTCGTTGTTTACTCAGACTTCATCATCCCGAGAGAGCAGATTTACAAATGGAACAGACCTGAAATAATAGCTCTCCTTAAAACCAAACTGTGGAGCTGTTGTGTGCAAATTGTCACAGTTCCTCGTGTCATCAGGAGGGGATGATGACACCTCCATGTGACTTGGGGAACTGAGGAGTTAACGCTGACAGGGCCGACGGGGCCTCATCCCTGTCGATAGCCTAACCTCGATGTTTTAATCGATAGAGTAGCTTTTTTTTGTCCCCTCAATAAGCCGAGAGCTCGATTAGGTTGTCATCACAAATGACGCTGACGTCCGCGCTCTCATCTCCTCCGTGGATAAACATGCCTTTATTATGCCAATAACTCTTTACCCGAGGGACGGGAGCGCGCACGGCCGCATACATTGAGAGACTCTGCGGTGCGTAAAAAAAGGGAACACATGCAGCTTCTCAAGCGATGGGAAAATGGAAAACGTTTAAAATAACAGTCTGATGGGCGGATTTGGATGGAAGATTTGCTTTTAAATCCTCCGAAGCTTCTCCAATTCTCTTTCCCCAAAAGCTCCCCCTCAGCAATGACACAGAGGAATTGTTTTTAGAGGTAAACGCACTTTAATACACATGATTGACCCGTAAACGTCTCTCTGGACAAAACACTTTGTATGTGCTCCACTGGATTAAATAGATAACAGATAAAAGCCTGGAACATACATGGCCTTACGTGACCGGTTCCCCAACTGATAAAACTCAGCGCCCCGCTAATAATACATGAAAGCATTAACGCATCATGCAAATCTCACACAATAGACATTCAGACAGTCGCGACACACAGACACACAGGCCTCAAACACAGACGTGACAGTGATTAAGGAGGTACTATAACAATGCACTCTATAACGATTAATAAACGAGGTCATCTCGTTGATTGTGTGATGCCTAATTGATGTCATCCAGTGCAATCAGCCTGGCCGTGGCCATGACGCACAACTTTGGCACATTTGAGGTATTTGTTTGCGTGTGCAGCTGTGTGACGTTACACTGGCACATCCCGCAGCACTGGTCAGGAGCAGGTGTGAGGAAGGTACTGGATATCTTTTGCACCATCGTAGTCGTGGCGCAGCGCGTAATTAACGTCAAATTTCCAAAAGAAAGTGGACACATTTTAAACCATGGCCTTACATTTGTTTGGACAGCAATTTTGTCGTTCTCCTGAACACAACACACAATACAAAACAAAACTATAACTCAGAAATGGTCCTTATTATTGTCCAAAGTCCCAAATAGTGCATTGACTCATCCGAAATGTCCACTTATGTCCATTAAGCAGGACATTGGCTTTGATACACTGGGTATGATCTTTGATATATACAGGCCGCCTGTGGCCCAAAGAGGTAAAGAGGCAGTTGGTTCTTAGTTGGAGGAGTAATGATCAGCCCCCGTGGAAGACACCGTGGAAGATGTGGGAGACGGAGTGGAGGGGGCTGAGATAGACTTCTCTGACTCTGCATCGTCCATTTTCTCTTGAATCCTCTCTCTCGGGTCTGAAGAGGGAGCTTTGGCCGGCAGCAGCCCCTCTTTCTCCCGCTTCTTCTGCTTCATCCTCCGGTTTTGGAACCAGATTTTCACCTGAGTTTCATTCAGCTGCAGCGCGGCCGCGATCTCCACGCGCCGCGCACGAGTCAGGTACTTGTTGAAGTGGAACTCCTTTTCCAGCTCTGTCAGCTGCTTGGTGGTGAAGTTGGTCCGGACCGTGTTCGGCTGACCCCCGTAACCGTACTCCCCTGACCTGCCTGCAGACACAGAAACAGATACCTGTGAACCCGCAGAGTTACCTAACACGTTCTCTGCACATGACTCATTGTGTCACTGCTGGGAGCAACTTCAACGCAGCAAGATGCAACTTTTAGGCAGCAGGTAGTGACTTTTATGCAGCAGTCAATTAATGTCAGCTGCCTTGAAAAACTCTGTAAAGTATGTTTCATGGGTCTAAAATAGGACCAAAAGACAGAATCACCAACTGTATTTATTATACAATGAGAAATACCCCCTGCACTATGTACTTTAATTTAGCTAAACAAATAATGAATATGGAGAAATGAGAAAGTGTCACATTTAAAACGTAAAATTGTGTTTCGCAACTTTAAATGTGTTTATACTTTTGTGTACAATACAGAAAACATCTGCCAACACTGTCCAGCATCATCTCAGTTTAAAGCGTTTCAATCACAAGTGTTGTTTACAGACGTGGCGCTTGGCACCCACCTGTTTTTGGTGGATTCCTCTTCACTTTCATCCAGTCGAAGGTCTGAGCAGAAGATGCGCCCTCAGACAGAGGAGAACAGCAAGCCTCCAGGTGGGCTGCGTGCAGTGGTGACAGCGGGTTTGAGCACCCGGGAAAAGGGGTTGCTTGCTCGTGCCCGCCGCCATAGGCAGCGTGGGCATACTGCAGCTGACCCAGGGGGGCGGCACTGTAACCTTGGCGATGCTGAGAGACCATGGAGGAGGAGATGTTACCCGAGTACATCAGCGGGCCGCACTGGGGGAAGCCCGCTGTGGAATCTACTTCCTGGTTGAGCGCGTAATGGTTGTATGTGGTGCAGAAACTTTGGGGTCCATAGCTGGAGCTGCAGGCCGGGTGGGCCCCGTAGGTGAGACCCAGAGAGCTCGCGGTAGACTGGTATGACCCCGGCTGGTGGGGGATGCCTTCAGGGGAAGCCCTGCTCGCCACGAAGCGGTCATCCGCCCCGCAGTTGTTGACAGTGACGGCGCAGGACTGGAAAGTTGTAATCCCGTGGTCCGAGTGGAAAGCCCTGACCGAGCATGAGCCACCTTCACCGCTCATCACCGAGTAGTCTAAGAAGCTGCTCATTGTAGCATTGTTCTGCCGGGGGCCGAGGGATGGTCCGCTCTACAGACACCCTCTGATCTCGTCCTCTCTCTCCCCTCTTACCCCGAGTGACCGTGCCAACCTTTACCTATACTCTGTCCCTATCAGATGAGGGAGGGGGGGCGCACGGGCCGATATCAATGAACGGGTGCTGTCACGTGGGCCCGGGTCAGCCAGTGAGGTACTTGTCCTTATCCCCTTAGCCGGTGACAGATTGGTGTTTGAGTGGCTATTTAAATTCCAGGCGCTCGTCGATCAAGGTGACGCGCGTCGCCACTAATGTATTGGCCGAGCAAACAATGAGCTGGAGAGGCAGACGGTCGGTGGACAGCTCCGGGGTCGCATGAAGAGCGGGGAGCGGCGAACGAGGCGCCTTCTAACCCCCGCTGTGCGCTCTCCAGCCCGGGGAAAGATTAACGTTTCACCCCCTGCAACCCCTTCATGAGGACGACCCAGCACCCTGACCTCAGGTACGGTATTTTTGGAACAGAGAGGAGGATAAGTGTACGTGTGTGTGTCTGTGTGTGTGTGTGTGTGTGTGTGTGTTCATATGCGTGAGTGCGTGTGCCCTCCGTGCGCGCCCGTATTTGCCTGCGCATACCGGCCGTGATGTCACATAATATAATGGTGCCATTCTCTTGTGGATGGATGGATAGCTCAGTGTGCGTGCGTGTGCGTGCATGCGTGTGTGCGTGACACTGCCACAGGCTATGTGGGCTATCAGTGTCCCATTCCGATGCGAAGTGTTTCACGCTTTAACACTGCGAGGGATTTGCTCAGCAAATATTGTCACAGTGTGACAGTGAAGGAGAGGCAGCAAAGCCTCGCTCCTGACACAAGCAAAACGCGCCCCAGCTCAGAGGGAGAGGGATGTTTTTATATAACTTTGTTCCCCATCAAGGTTGAGTTAGAAATGCCGCTCTTCAATTCTCGCTGGCGGGGGTCACAGGTGATATAATGACACGACAACGTATGAAACATTAAGGATGATGTGGTATTAATTTTTTTTCTCTCCCAGGGTCACGGGGTCCGCTATCTCCTCTGATTTCACTCCCACGTGTATTCATTATGCATGTATAGTGATCAAATGATGTGATAATGCAGGGGCCCGTCGTAGAGCTAATGCGCGCGCGTAGCCTGAGGTGCGAGTGTGGGCTGATTATCCTGTTAAGTTCATCAAATAAAGCTGTTGGAGAAATTAATGGCCACGGAAAGCTGCGCCGGGTGGAGCAGAGCGTGCGTGGGAGAGCGGCGGAGTGCGGCTCAGCCAACCTCTCACTGAGGAAGGGAAAAGAAGAGGGGAGGGGAGGGGAGGTTGGGGGAGAAGGGGGCGAGGAGGGAGGGAGGGAGGAAGTGAGGATCGCGTGGAGGGATGAGCGCCCCCATTGGCCGTGTGCGGTCAAACACCCGTGCTGCGTTTCAGCCTGTTCATGTATGACAGCATTCAGATATATGGACTTAACGTTGTGTGTTTGGTGGAATACAACAAAGCACAGTGCTGAAGTACAATTCTGTGGCCATTTTACTTTACTTGTTTCAATTTCACATCTAATTTATACATCTAATCCACTGAAATATTTAACTTTTTACTCCACTTAATTTATGTGATGGCTTTCAGATCAAGATTTCGAGATTTTACAATCTATGATAAGTTTATAAAATGAAACATTGTGATGAATAGCTGCCCAACAGTATATAGGGAAGTTAAATCTAAAGTCCCACCTGGACCAGCTGTATTATTAAATTACTGCTTACATGTTATTAGTAATAATAATTTGATGATGGTACATGATATGGCAGTACACAATATGACAGGGAGCATCTTGCCGCCTATACTTTAATTTGGTTGTTAATGCTTTTGTGCTTATGCATCAGTAACATTTTAAATATGACTTGTAATTAGGTGTTTCTATAGTGTCCTTCTCCTTTCATCTTGACTAAAGGATCCTAATACTTCTTCCACCACTCATTTCATTTTTTGATGTAAATGAGATTCAGTATAAGTAACCTACTAAAGTAGACTAAAGAAAGTGGAGAGGTGATGCAAACTTCCCACCAGAGAAAAAAGCGCAGTGGGGTCAATACCACCACCCCCCTTCTCCTCTCTGCTCTCTCTCTCTCTCTCTCCGTCTTCCCAGCTGCCTCTGCAACAGTAGTGAGTGGGCGCAGTGGTGGATCACCGCCTCGCCCGCCTGTGGAAACTTCGCCAGGCCTCGGAGCTTTCTTGGCTTCTTTGTGTGAACACATGTGCGCAGAAAAGGCGCGCTGTCTCGGAATGATTTGGTTATGCTGGCCCATGTGGTTAGTCACCGGGCGCTGGAGTGCAGGGGTGTAGAAGATCACCACCCCCCTCCCTCCCTCCTTAAACACACACTCACATTGAAACACACATACACACACACCAGTCAACCACAAGGCTAATGTTCAGCCAGTCGATGGGCCGCTCATGGCTTCCAGATTATTCGATAAACCGCCGCTGAACTCTCGGGTTTATGAATTTCGCACACGTAGATGAGTTTCTGCATCGATCCGCGCAGGCCGGCGTCGCAACCGGTGGTTGTTTTTGCTTGTTCTCACGCACACAAAGCTGCTAAAGTGGAATAACCTATCGAGTCAAGCTGTGCGTGCGCTAATAACTGATTCCTATAAGTCAACTCAAGTGCAATACAATAGAGCAAGACCATTCATAATCCCCATATTGAGCCCCAAGACTTTCTATAAAAAGGGAAGTGCTGCTGCAATGTTTTTTTTTTAATTCTCCCAAAACGCACAAACCCTCTGCATAAAGCAAGCCAGATATTGCATAACGATCCTTCCCCCCGCAGCTATTCTGTCTGATAAATTCCATGTAGTCCAGAAGTAGTCTGTTTTGAGTTCTGGCTACTTCTAACACACAGGGACAGAGTGCAGCCTCATAACCTGAGCATGCAGCCACTGCTGCACGCTGCAGCCGCTCACTCCGAGCCAGAGCCCTGTTTAAACAAGCTATAAAAATGAGTTATTACCAAACGCATGCAGAAACCCTGCCCCTTTTAGCCCTGGAATTGGGGAGTCCCGTATGAAAATGTAAGTGGGGTTTTATTTGTGCACATTACGCCACAATTGGTCCCCTTAATGTCCGTCTCATTCATGCCACGGAGTGATTTATGAGCTCCTGAAGGCAAACATGGCTCGGGTATTTGCCTGCAACATGCACACAATGTTAAGAGCCCTGTCATGCTAAGATCTGCGCTGGCGTGTTTGCTTTTTCTCTGCAAAGTATGAAGTTTTGAAGGTGAAAATAAAAATAATCTACGTTGGGTGGTGGTGGTGGTGGTGGTGGGGGGTGGGGGTTGCGTGGTCGGCATGAAATATAGCCAGCATTTCACTACTTTCAGTCGAAGTCATTTCAGCAAAACACACGTTTTCATTTGGCGTCAATAATGTGTTAATTCACTAATACTTTTCAGATGTTTAAGAGTAATTTTACCACGTTAATAAAAAGTTTTATCACCAAACTTTTCAGTAGGAAAATCCCTTTGAATTGCTTTTATAAAAAGACAGACGTAGTAGGTCTCAGTAAACTATTTCAAACAATCCGTGTTATTTTGAAATTAAATTCTACAATGAAAGTCAAATTCAAACGTGTGTGCCTTCACAACTCAACACGGACTATTTATATTCATCGCCAACCTGTTGTGAAATTTGCATAACGTCTCTATCTTTCTGTGCCCTACTTCTTTTATTTAGCATATTTTCCACATGAATAATTCAATGCGAAAAATATTTCAGTCTGTAAATAGAAAAAAAAAGAAATGACTCAAAACACCAGGGAGGAAAAGGGGGATTGTAGCAAGTTAATTGTATTCTAACAAAAATATCCAAGACATTGGAAGCTATACAAAAATAAAAAGGACCAGGTTCCATAGGCCTAATATTGTATAATTATTCACAAACACTCATAATTTCCATTCCAAGAGATCAGTTTGTTATGGTAATTACAAGTCACGTTTGAGTAGAGCTATTTCAGTGATTTAATTTCATCCTTACCTTGTATTAATCGTCAAGTCAACAGAATAAATGTGCCGAATATACAAATAACATTAGAGTTAATACCATCGTAGCCTGATATTTATTGTCCCAAGTAAGAGAGAGAGAGAGAGGGGAAAAAAATCAAAAGTTACTGTGATTGATTTTAGTTAATAGTTCAGATGCTGCAGGTCGATCGTAGTCAGGGACTCCGAGAAAAAATAGAAAGTGTCCGCGGAAATGTCCACGGGGCTGTCCAGAGACTCTGACAGGCTCGGCGAGGCTGCGTCGGAGAGCTGCAAGCAGGAATCCGAGGAGAAAGCTTGGAAATCGTGTATAGAAACATCCAGGGCCGGAGGACTGTCGCCATTGTCCGGGCCAGATGCCGAGCCCGGGCCCATTGTTGACATGCAGCCCGGAACAGTGGGTGACGGGTTGGGGAAATGTTTCAGATTTTTGTCATTGCTGTTCAGCGGCCCAGCAGCAAAGCCCACCGACTCGCCATTGTGGAGCTGCTGCGTGGAGCCGAGCGAGTTGTTCTGAAAGGAGCAGGTATCTCTCTCCAGCAGGGCCCCGCTCCGCTCGTACGGGGGGGCCTCGTCCTCCTCGTCGCTGTGGATGCCGTCCTCGGCTCCCGGCCCTTTCCCCTCCCCGTTGTGGTTCTCCTTGCTCTGGGTCTGCCTCTTGTGCTTCATGCGCCGGTTCTGGAACCAGACTTTGACCTGCCGCTCGGTCAGGTCCAGCAGGGCCGCTATCTCCACCCTCCTCGGGCGGCACAGATACTTGTTGAAGTGGAACTCCTTCTCCAGCTCCAGCAGCTGCGTGTTGGTGTACGCCGTCCTCAGCCGACGGGAGCCCCCTCCTCCCCCGGCGCTCTCCACGATCTCAGGCGAGCCTGGAAAACAAGCATCACGGCGGCCCGGGGATTAAAACGCAGGACACAACAGTTACATAACCCCCGCTGCCCGTGAATCCATCACAAGCCACCAGAGAGTGCCTCACAACATGCTGCAGCAAAATGGCCGCTGGAGCCACTGACCCGAGTTTATAGACTGTAAACCTTTCTTTAATCCACAAAAAAAAAAAAAGAAAGAAAAAAAATCACGAGAGCGCAGAGGTGCTCGGGAGATTGTTTTACACATAAAAATAACGTCCAGCGTGAGCGTGAAACAAACACACTATAAAAGCAGCGAGGTCCAGCCTGGTGTGGGATACTAATGAATGCTCCAGCTGCACTCCTCGGCAACGGCACTCCATCACTCTTCATTACTGTCACACATCAAAACTCTGCTACGGCCCGAGGAATAAATCATCTCACATCACCAAACTTTACCCAAACTTTTTTTTTACCCCCTTGCTCGCTTCATACACAATCACAGCAAAGCAATAACTATAAATCTATTTAATAATCTCACTGTGTTTTTTTTTTTTTAAAGAAGGCCTGCGCGCTGAGCTCCGGTTTAGCAACAGATAGTAAACACTTTTGCGGAAAGTGTTTTGAAATCACCCACCTTTCGGGGAGAAGCACACGGGTCCATTGGAGATGGCGGTGGCGGTGGAGGTCGGCAGGTGGTTCCTCTTGGAGGCTTTCTTCTCCCGCATCCAGGGGTACTCCGGGGGTAAGGAGGCTGTGGGCAGCGGGCTGCATCCGTCGGGGCTGTGCCTGGGCCGGCCGTGCCGCGGATGGCTGCCCGGGTTCAGGCTGGGAATGGTCTGCTCAAAGGGAGGAGGAATCAGTGTCGGGCGTGAAAGCGTCGAGCTCTTGATTGATGAACTTTGAAATGAATCAGCGACAGGGGGGAAAGATGTCAGGCACTCAGCAAGCGACGGCTGACTATTGATAAAACCGCTCTCTCGCTCGAATTCGTAATTCATCTCCGCTCCCTGAGAGCCGAGGAAAGTTTGCACGCGTATTTTTATAAATGTTGCGGCTCAGTGAGGACGAGAAAGAAAAAAACATAAAAAAAAAATCTCCTGGTGGTGTTTTTTCTATTTCACTGATTACGGCCGTATGGGGACCGAGCTACTATTAAACTATTGAATTCATGGAGACAAGGTTGAAATTGGACCGAATTGCCTGTCACATGATTACCTCTGCCCAATGACAATTTGGGGTTTAATCAAAAGAAGCCACTGTCTGCCTGATTGATCCAAAAACTCTGATGAAGAACGCCTCGCTCAGCTGGGGGACGACTGTTTTTATTTACATCTTTGTCCGCTCAGTTTATCCTCCTCTCGCCCCTCCAGTCCAGTCCACTAAGCTACAAAATGTGTTTTTTAAGAATGGCTGACGCTCACTATTACAGGGAAGGAGCCCAGCCTAGGGTGCGCGGATTCGTGCACTCCTCTTTCTCGTATTGTTTGAGGATGTCAGTCGAGAACGCCCCCACCACACACACACACACACACACACATTTCACGCCAGTAGCTATTCATATAGGCTAGAGTCTGGCTTCAGAGCTGAAAAAAAAAACATACCTCAAAAAACTGATTCTGAGACTTCACGACAGAAGCAAACCTCAACAATCCGGGTCTGCTCAGCGAGTGTGGACCCCACAATGCATGTGATTCTTCAAAGACGCGTAATAATGAAATATGCGGCGCATCCATTGACATGTGTTGCAATAAAAAGCCCATCCATTGAGTTAATACTGACGGATATGACACGTTCAGACCATTTCATCCCATAACAGCTGTTTAACATTTACAGAAGGTCCAGACACTTGCAAACAGACACACACACGCGCGTACTCACGGGCGCTCACAAACATTTTTTTATTATCATTATAATAACCTATTCACGCGGCCTCTATAAATATGATATTAATGCATGCAGGTTTTTCTTTTATTTCACAAAAGGTCGATTTTATGAGGAGGTCATGCGGGCCCATGTGCGTGTCCATACCCTTAAACACTGGAGGTTAAACACACAGCCGCTCTTTCTTTTGTGATTGCTACTAGTCACATTTTTTAATAACCAAAAGCTGCCATATTTTGTGATCTTACAAAATATAATGACATTTAGAGCGGTTCATATTCATGTTAAGAGTGGAGACCCACAAGGCTAGACCAGGCTTCACTGGGAGCACAGAAGCTACATAATGCTAAGGAAAGCACCTCACTGTATTTCCATTATCATTTTCTACCTGAGATTGCGAGGAAGCAAACATCAACGCGTTCACAATCGACCATTTGCAGTGAATCCATTTGCAGCGTTATTATGTAGATGGGAGTGTTATTGAATGGCTCGACCCCGCAGTGTTGCAGTGGTTTTATAGCCCTTTCAGTATAATCTGTGAAAGCCACATTTGGGATGTTTTTCGTCAAGCAGTACATGTTGTATTTTCATTTAAAAAAAAGAAAAGAAAAATGATGGCTTAGTGAGTAAGAGAGAGGAAGAAGAGAAGTGGTAGGCCTCTCTCAGTTTGTTGCTTATATACCAAACAAAGAGTCCTGGAAGCCTGTGCGCGATCAATCTTACTCGCCAAAAGGTCTGACAGCTCGGTGCCCTCACAACACATTTAAGGCTTCTAACTCTCCCCCGGATCAAATGCAGCCAGGAAGCGGCGAGAAACACTGGCCACTCAGATTAGAACCAGTTTCTGCTCGCAGTCACAGCCAGGCTGTCGCTGGAGGGATGTTTTAGAAAGATAAATAAGAATCCAGCTACACAAGATGCGACCATTTCCTCGATGAGGAGGAGGTAGTGCGCCAACGGTGAGTAGGGAGACGCAGCTTCTCCACCTGGCTTTTATCTTTGAATTATGAATGCATTTTTTACATAAAGACGTGCATTCGTTGATTTTTTTTTTTTTTTGTGGACATGCAGTTTTGAGAGGGGACCAGACCTCGTGGTGAGGGACAGAGTTGCTCGGGGGGAGAGATGGATGGCTTTTTTGGAATTACGCACAGGCTTTGTGTGCAAGGAAAGGAGTGGGTGGCGGCATTTAGTGGAACCCAGTCTGTCCTACACACTTGTCTTTACATCAGGATTGATTTAGGACCACTTTCCCACGGATGGAAACGCAATGAAAAAAAATACAAATCTTCTCTTTCAGTTAAACCGTTATTTATGTGCTACCTGCACATGTGGGTCAAATTAGCGTCTTGCTGTGTGTGCGTGTGCGCAAAAGTGTATCTCTCAGTGTGTGTGTGTGTGTCTGTGTTGGATGCAGAAATACTCAGTGCATCAGCCTTTTTTTCTTACTGTGACACACCATGGTTCAATTGTTCGAGGTTTCCCTGCTAACCATATGTCAGGGCTACTAATGTTCATGCCCTCTGATATCAATCAGATTGGGCTGAAAATGATTTCTTAGTGCAAAATCAGTGAGAACAAATAATACTGGAGTTGCACAAAGGCATAGCACAAAGAGTAAACATTGTACAAAAAAAAGGTTTGGGCAATTTGATGAGAAACGTAGAAAAGTCTTTGAGCATGGAAAAAAAAATCTTGAGAGAAATTAGAAATGTACAATATAAGGATATAAGCTGCATGTGTGCATTTTTCAAAATTCAGCCATGGCAAAACATTACTGCAAAACAATAAAAAGATATTCAAATAAAAAAATAAGAGATAATAATTTCTATGCAAACATGCAGAACACACACAAACACACATACACACAGAGGAATACACTGCCGTTTCCCAGCTGATCATTTGCTTTGCTGTAAGCATCCACATAACTGAGACAGTCCGCGCTGAACTGGCAACTGCAAATCTGCAGAATAATGAGACAAATAAGCCCAGTTACGATCCCAGCTCAGCCTGCATCCTCTCCGACCGCGTTTGACTGACTGAACGTATCGGGGAATTATTTTTCAAACGATTTCTCATTTAGCTTGTTGTCTTCTTGCAGAGTCTCCACGAAGGGCCCGGGTGACATTTTTTTATTATTATGGATGTGCCCACGCAGATGAGAGGAGGGGAGAAGGCCACCCGAGAGTTTTCTTCACGTCGAATTAAGAGGAAGGGAGGGGGAAAAAATCAAGTAGCATTTATTATATTTGACTTTATCTGCGGCCATTTCTCTTTATGTTGTTGAACGCTAAATATGGCCACCGGTTTCACATCATTTTGTACGAATAAATATTTTACAAATATATATTTACCAATTATCATCCATGGATTATTATTTGACGAGGAGCATTTTATTTTATTAGCCTTCTCTTAATGTCTAAAAATGTGTTTTTTTTTTCTTTTGTGTTATCACCTCTACATTTATACTCCGCCATGAAATATGTAACAAGAAAAATAAAATATAATAATTGCAAAACTAGAAATTGGACATTTTTTGTTATTTAATAAAACGGTCTCGTGCTTGTGATCATGTGAAATGCTTCTGATGTGTCTGAATTAAAACTTCAAGGTTTGCTGCGATTTATATTTCAATTCTTTTTATTTATTTCCTTCGAACTGGAGCAGCATGGAATGTGTGACATCGAAAAAAAACATGGATGATGTCTGTTTCTTTCTTTTTCTTTTTTTTTTGTTCTTCAATAAAGAGACTGCTAACGTGTGTCCTTCTTTCCACCCTTATTGCATGACTGATTGATTTTACATTCGCTGAGAAAAGAAAACACCTCCTCGAAGAAGAAGAAGAAAGAAAAATGGAAACATAGCCTATAAAAGCACCATGGTGTGCTTCTGCTGAGGAGCTTCTGCAGACTACATGTATGGGCTGGAAAAGGGCCGAGACGCTAATTTTCTTTTTTTCCATCATCCTTCTCCCTACACAAAGATGGCAGAGATGTCAAATAATACTAAAGGACACTTTTACCTTTACACTGAACAAAATAAATAACATCAGAAAGTCCGAAAGAACAACACAAGCAAGGGAGGCTGCGTGTAAGCTTGTGACCCCTTGTTTTTCTGAAAATGTGTTTTCCTTCATAAATCCCAGCTCGTGGCTCTTGAAGGATCCTTTCACAAGTGCAACAAAATGCAAAAAAAAAAAAATAACACAATTCTTGCGGATGATAAATAAAAAGACGGACAAATTCACATTAAAATGAATAACATATGTTCATAATACCCTGTTTGAGTTTCAATTTTAAAACAAAAAAAAGATTAAATAGGCCTATGCATATTCTGTGCCCCCCTCCCTCCCGCTCTAGACGCCCTGCAGCCCAGATAAAGGTCTTTGTGAGACAATGACACGAGCAAATAGAGAAAAATTCAAGCAAGTCGTGATTATTTATCCTACGCTACTTCACACATAAAACTATAGAAAACATAAACAAAGGCAGAGAGAGAAGGTGGAAGCCGTGAGGAGGCGCGGAAACAAAGCGGTAATGTGTCTGGAGGTGGATAAGACAATGGGCGGAGTGATCCGGGCAGCGCCACCGCTACAGATGCGTCAGTTTGGGCGCTTCCTGGATTCTTCCCTGAGAGTAGTGCGGCGTAAGGTCTGTGTACGTCGGTGTGGGATCACACACTCCGTGATGCTGACTGTTGCCCATTGTGATTGCTCCATTGTAGTCCATGTTTGCGGACGGCGGGTGCGGGAGGTGGGTCAGACCGAAAACGGAGGTCCCAGAGTTGGGCATGGAGTCGATGTAACCTCCGCCGACATAAACAGGGCTGCCCTGCATGTGCGTCCCGTAGTTGCCATTGCCTTGGAGAGGATGCGCGTCATACTCGGGCGTGGCCGAGTCGGTCCCAGGATACCTCTTCTGGGAGGGCGGGCAGTTGTTGAGGGAGCTGTTCAAAGGAGGGGGATATGACGTGGCCATACCGTATGCGTTTTGATGAGGTTTATTGTAAGACGTCGGAGACTGGGAGTCATAAGGTACACTGTTTACAAGAGAATGCATAGAGTTGAGGTATCCCCCTGCGCCGCCACCACCGGAGGCCGGGCCCACGGGGCTCCGAGGGGACTGTCCGCCAGGGGAAGGCATCATCCCGACGCCTTTCTGATCCTTCTTGTACTTCATCCTGCGGTTCTGGAACCAGATTTTGATCTGTCTCTCGGTGAGGTTGAGCAAGTTGGCCATCTCCACCCTCCGGGGTCTGCAGAGGTACCGGTTAAAGTGGAACTCCTTCTCCAGCTCCACTAGCTGGGCGCTGGTGTAAGCTGTCCGGGCCCTCTTCGATGCTGCTGACCCCGGAGGACTCTTGTCTCCGGGACAACTCTCCACTGTCAGGGAGGAGGAGAGGAGGGTGTCAATCAGTAATCCATTACAGGCAGCCAGAGAGAGAGAGAGAGAGAGAGAGAGAGAGAGATACAGAGGCAGGAGAGTGAGAGTGAAAGCAAATCCGTGTGACAACACAGCTGATAACAGAACTTTCAACCATCAACAGGGGGAGGGGTGGTGAGCAAACAGTTTACTAGATAAATATACCCTGCTCCACTACTTAAATAGGGGTTTTATCATCGACTCTCTTCCCCCCCCCCCTCCCCTTTACGTTGACGTACACGTGCGCGCGTTTGTATGCTGTAAACATCACAATATTTTGATAAATCTGCTCCTTTCTGTAAATTTACAAGGGTTATCATGAGGGCTCCATAAAACAATTAACAATCAATGTATGGACACTGCGCCTGTGTGCACGCTACACTAACTGCAAAAGGTGAAAAAAATAATGTAACTGGAGAATAGTAGGTCAATACCTGATATGGAACCAGGTAACCTCAGATTTCCTACTAAAACATTTTGACCCTCATCTCCCTCCGTAGTCACAGAGTGTAGCACACGCGTAATGCAAACACAAGCATTATGTATTCCTCTGGGTGTATAAAGCAGCTCGCCTTGCACTCACTGATAAGCCTCCCCTTCTAAGAGGCTGGAGCTTGGCTGCAGAATAGCAAGGTGTTGGTCTACTTACCGCTGTGGCAGGCGGCCAACACTTAATAAATTTCACTACCTGTCGCCCAA
Organism: Scortum barcoo; assembly: GCA_023238725.1. Classification (NCBI taxonomy): domain Eukaryota; kingdom Metazoa; phylum Chordata; class Actinopteri; order Centrarchiformes; family Terapontidae; genus Scortum; species Scortum barcoo. The sequence continues at coordinate 8,664,011 of CM041548.1, read as the reverse complement.
ATCCTGGAGCAAAAGGAATGCAGCATGACATAACCTGACCCATTAGGTTATTACAGAGATGAAAGAGAAAGTAACACGTGGAGGAGGAGACATACCGGTGTATGTAGGGCAATCACATGTGATAACGACTATTATTGTATGATTTTTTTTTTTAATGAATTAACTTTGAGAAGCCTCGTAAGCTTGATTTATAAAAGAGACTGATTTGGAAAAGAAGTGTGTTGAGTTCAGGATCATTGTTATATTAAGCGTGCGTAAAAAGGTTTTCATAAATATTACTCCCTAAACGTGTTGTTAAAACTAATGAAAACACCTTCCCAAGCATAAATCACAGTGAAGGGCTACACACTGTTTTGCATTTTAAACTCTTAGAGCACGTATAACTTAATTAGAAAATTACCAAAAGATTACAAAATAAGAGGGCCATGGGAAAGTTAGTATCTCTGAATTTTTAGACCGGGGCTGTTTATTTATGCAGAGACAGACACAAACCCCACCCTTAACCGCAAACTAATCCCCCTAATAAAAAAAAAAATGTTTAAAAACACAGGACCTGCCTTGCACATGTGCATACAGCCTGCATACGTAAATCTAGTGCCATAAGGCTCGCCATTTTAGCCTTTACTGTAGAGGAATGTGTGATTGGAAAATGACACTTAATTTATTAAATATAAAGGTCATACAAAAATGAATATCTCTGCATATTTCGCCTACCTCTATGTAAGCAAATACTCCAAACTCAAATTTTCTTCCAATTTACCAGCAGGGTCTGGCTGACGTGCGTGCGTAAACTGTGCGTAAACGTGTTAACAATATGTGTTAGCACGTCAACGTATTGTTGAAAACGTTCTCTAAACATTTATCACAACCGAATCAAATGAAAGGCGCCATGTCGGTTGGTATTTTCAGAATTAACCAGAGGGGATCACATATAACTTAATTAGAAAATTGCCAACTTAATTTACAAAAAGTAGAGAGACACTGGTAGGTGAGCATCTCAGTTTTCAATTTTTCAGTAAGACCTACGTGAATAAAGTGGACCAAAATCCAAAGTCCCATTCTGACCCACCAACCTCGTGTTTGTGCGTAAAACGTGCCTAAAAGATTATCACTTTTACGGGTTGTTAAAAAAAATGGACGGAAAGGCCATTTCCAAACATAAATCAAACTGAGGCCACACAACTTTGCGCTTTCATTTCTTACAGTGGAATACTACCTGTGCCTTAATTCAAATATATCACACACACAATTTACCAAAGACGAAGGTCATGGGAAGATGAGCATATCTGAGTTTTTAGGTTGGCTCTATGTAAATAAACACCCCAAAAAGACCCACCTCCCCTCCCCTCACCCTGCCCCACCAAGTCTCCCTCTAATCAAAACAGCAGGACAAACTGAAACAACTGTTGTGCGTGTTTGTTTGTTGTCTCTCCGGGAACATTGTGTGATCAGTGGAGATGCGTGTTTACAGTACGGACAGGTCAGCTGCAGGGCACAAGGGACAACAAATGGTGGGCTCTTCTCCTAATGTTTAGGCACATATTTCTCCTACAGTCTGCAACCATACAGCGTGTGATGTTTGGGGTCTCGTGTTGGAGACTTTTGATGAAGATGTGACAAAAAAACTGCAGGACGTGGATACAGTAAAAGTAGCACATATACATATTCTTCCTGTTGTTAATTGTCTGTGTTCATTTTTCAGCTGCACTTCCTGAATAACTTTAGTTTCCCCTCCCTAGAGGGGAAAAGGTGTACATGTAATGCAATAAGAAACCACAAACCACTCATTGAAAAATGATAGAATCAAATTAACGCCTTTCTGACACTGGCTGAGAAAAATATATTATAACTTTGACAGGGGTATTGTACTGTTGCGGTTTGGCCCCCCTTCCTCCTCAGCCTTTACCTTACCACCCACCCACTCCTCCCTATGCATTGTATTGTGTCCTCCCTCAACAACAAAACTTACGTAACTTTCTAGTCAGAGCCTTTGGAGCTGCGTGTGTGTGTGTGTGTGTGTGTGTGTGTGTCTGTCTGTCAGCAAGGGGCGAAAGTACCTGAACTGGAGCTACTGGCGGGTTTCTGCTTTGTGTTCTGACGGGACTCCTTCATCCAGGGGAAGATCTGTTTGCTGCGCGCAGCAGAGGTCGGGGAGCCGCTCTTGGCGCTGGGCTGGTTGGACCCGTTGCTTGTGTTTTGGCTGATAGCACCGGGGGATTGCGAGGGAGGGGGCGGGCCTGACACCGGCACCTGCGGTTGATTGCTTTCGGGATGAACCTTAGACTGCGTTGCCTGAATGGCTGTGGTCCTGTCGCAGCTCTCCGCCATCTCCCCCGGCTTCTGCAGAGCCACGGAGCCGTCAGGAGACTGCAGGGAGCAGGCAGGTCGATGGTACTCACTTTCCACATGAGAGGCCCGGGGATATTGGACCTGATTGGCATCATAACTGAAGCCATTTGCGCTTTGATATGGGTAGCCACTGTAAATTGCGGAGCTGTCGTAGTAGGTTGCCTTTTGCATCTCGCCGTTTCCCAATATTTATTTCAGAAACTGACAGGGTCTTGACACCCTTGTAGAATAACATTGGCACCCTGTGGTCACGTGACGCCTCTCCGCCAATGGCCTCCTCGGGTGAACCTAGGGTTACAAGAAGCACTGTGAGGAGAAGAAATGGTGGCGATCCATCTTACTTTTCAATACAGGCTTGACACTGGAGACTATGGAGGCGAGATAGGGCCAACAGTTCTGTAGACTATTACCGTTTACCTTATGGCTTACACAGGGCACAAAGGCATGCACTAACCTTGTATTACCATCTGTGTCAAACCACGTCAAAACAAAAACCTTTTCAAAAGCATTTCACATTGCCAAATCAATTTTAGGAGCTAACGAGAAACTGCACGACATATTAAAGCTCTGAGGCTGATTAACAATGAAACTGAATACAGAGTTACAGTCCAAACGCTGCAGGTAAGCGCATGCTGTAGGAAACGCTTATTAGCGGGTTACCACACGGGAAAATCATATTTCTGTTATAATGTTATTCTACCAACGGGGCTGTCAACAGTATATCTAATTTCATGTGCGGCGGGTGAAAATACTCCGTGTGTCCCAGAAACCTTTAACCCATTTTTGTTTTTTTCACTGTTAGTAGAAAAATCTTTCTTCAGTAACAAGATAGACGCTTCCCCGGCCACCTGGCGAAAGGCACAAACAGCCGCATTCTCCCCCTTTTCTTTTCTTTGCTTTTCTCTGAAGATGAATTGAAGAGCGGAGAGGAAACCTGAAAAACCGGGCGGGCATCCGTGCATCTCTATGACCACGGTGTGAACTTTTCCTCGCAGACCCATAATAATGGCTGCTGTCGGTGCTGTCTGCTCGGCGGCCCGCCGCGGTGATGTATGGGGGTCAGTGGGCCGGGACGGCCTGCACGGAATGAGCGGCCCGGTGAGCAGCCAAGCCCGGTACTCAGGCGGACAGAAACCAGGGTCGGCACAGCCAGAGCCTGCTGCTAAGGCGTCATAATTCACGCAGGTAATCATGGGGATCAGCCTCGAAAAGATTATTGGGGCTATAAACCATAAAGAAATATTTTACTATAAACCATAAAGGAAATATTTTACAATGTGACATCACTAATGAAACAGTAGAAAAATTGTGGATTCCCCGAGATTTAAGGATTGCCATGTATGTGTAAATAATAATAATAATAATAATAATAATAATAATAATGTCCATGTAATAATAATAATAATAATAATAATAATAATAATAATAATAATAATGTTTAAATATATTCTTTTATAACTAGTTTTGTTTAAAATATATTAACTTTTATAACTAAACTTTACTTAACTTTATTAACTTACTTTAACTAATAACTCTATACAAATTAAATCTAAAGCCGCTCTATTCACCTCTGATTTGGTTCTGAAATCACGCATTTCTTTTGTCTGCCGTCTAGATTTTAGCATTGCAGTCGCCACAATCAAGGGCGCACATAATTTGGAGACTCAATGAAATAAGTCTTAAGTAAATAAAATCTAAATTATTTGATTAAAATACTTATTTTGACCCACTGAGTTCATTTTAACTGCTGATACTTAAAGGCCCCAGTGTTTTGTGTTCGATAATAAATCTCATCCCCACAGTAACGATGTTATTACAGTAGGCTCCAATAAAAATATGCCTCGTTTATGAATCAGTCCGTAGATATAGTATAAATCCAGAGCAGGCACGTAACCAGAACATGTTTTCACAAAACGATCACGCAGAAATGAAAGGGAAATGTCGAACAACCCTGCATTTGTGCAGCCGCGCATGACAAGAGGCAAATCAGAATAAAACGAGCCCTGAGTTTGCCCTCAACGCAGCTAAACCGCAGAGTGAAAGAAGGTGTCTTCACTATATCTGCACTCACGATGACCTGGAAAAGATAGCAGAGCGCTTTGTGGTGAATATCTCCAGGCGAGCCATTGCGATAGTCATAAATGGAAGAGAAAGAGAGACAAATGACAGACTTGAGCCTTCGCTGCTCCGCGTTTGGGAGAAATCTGGGCTGCCTGACTGTGTGTGAGTGTGTGAACTCTTCCTGAACCGCGATCTAAGTCATACGGTGATAAATCACCGCGCGACACACAAACTCCGCCATTTACAACCGAGGGAGCCTATTCCTGGCCTGCTTACCTTATCCTGTGACGACGAATGCAGAGCACCGGGCGATATTTTCTCATTCAGCGACGAAATCGATCAAAGCAAGTAATCCAGAGAAAAAGTTTAAAGGCAGGGCTGACTGGGTGAAGCAGCAGCAGCAGAATGCGCCCTGCCATACACCAGGCATTAGTGGCCACAACAAAAAAAGGGAAGAGCCGAGAGAAACCCCTTTCCTTTCTTCCTTTGCTTCTTTTTTTTCCTCCCTACTCGACGTGGATGGGTAAACTGAGATTACGAAAGCAGGCGCGAGCAGTAGGGTCAGCGAGATAAGAGTTATCTGGCCCCAGGATTGAATTTATCGTCATGCTATAGAGCAATGGCCAGGGCTTCATAGCAATATTAAACTCGGGCTGGGCTATGCTGGACTATGTGATCCCCTCACCAGTACCACGCAGACACCAGTGAACTGCCCCGAACCAGAGCGTCACCATAGACAAAAAAAATTATGCAAATAAGTAGCGCCTTGGAAAGCCAGTTCAAATCAAGTGGCTGCTTCTCCTCCTCCTCCTCCCCCAACCAAATGAGGTGGTGTGTCTAGAAACAAAAATAATACACCTTTACAAATAGCATGCAGGTCCGTCCTTAAAGTGTTTTCAACCTTTTTTTTCTCTTTGTTGTTGTTATTATTATTTACTCCACGTCCTGCAGTGGAATTATGAGCCCGGTGGAGTGAGATGTTGGAGTGAGGCGAGAATACAAAGGAATAATCAGCCGCTGACCATGCTGCATTTCCATTTCCACGGCACATAAAGGGCTTCTATCCGCGGCTTAATCATTAACCCGCATTTTTCTTTGCAAAAGATCCTCGATCTTTTCTTTATTTTTCTGGCACAAGGACGCAAGATTCGTTTTCATTTCAGCGCCAGGTACTACTCCGCCTCACGCATGACTCTTTTTGTGTGTGTGTGTGTCAAGAATACAACACAAGACATATCGTATACTTTTTTTTGTCAAATTAGAGAGCACAACAACTTCACATCAAAGCCGCGTTTCGGCGCATATCAAGAGAAAACCCCACCGGGAGCTGGGTGTGAAAAATGGGGAGAAGTTTCATCACCAAAAGGCAGAGCGGAGGGACACGCAGCGAGGAGCGGGGGAGAGGAGAGCCGGCAGCGAGGGGGAATCCCTCTGCATGGCAGTGCTGTCTCAGCAGCCAATCAGCAGCCAAAAGAAAGAAAGGAGAGAGAGAAAAAATAGATTTATGTCCTCTCAGCTTCCCCGGGCTGTAAACATGTCCAGAGCTGCAGCTTCTCTGCTGGTTTCAGGCTCTGGGACAAAATTCAATGACACCATTCAAAAAAAAGAGAGAGAAAGGTGGAAGACACGGACGGCGTGGGAAGGTGAGTGGGATAAAAATCCACGCGTGAGGATTTTTTTTTTTGCCAACTCTGCTTTTTCCTTTTTCTTTCCACACCAGAGTATTGGCTTTGTGTAATTATTTACTTCTTTGTCTTTTGCTAAATGCTGATTCGTGTGTCTCTTTAATCCGGCCCCGAGCACAGGGTTAAATGTCAGTGTGGTGGTCGTAGGCTGCGGTGAATAATAATAAGGCGTAAAACAGCGTGGTAGTGGGGTGGGGAGGACAATCTGAAATGTTGATGAAAAAAAGAAAAGAAAAAAAAAAACTTCAGCGCCACAAACTATAGCAGCTGCACGCAGATGGCTTTCACAGAAAGTAGTTTTTGAAAGGAGCGAGGCACCGCTCCAAGAGCTGCGATTCCCCTCGTCACTTTTATAGTGACAAATTACACCACAAAGACAAGTGGAAGAGAAGGAATTATTGCTCTCGGGCTGGTCATATTGCTGCTACTGAGGAAATGTACAAGCCATAAGCTGCTCCTCTCCCTGCCAGTGCTTTGGTGGGCGTGTGCGGTACTTATTAGAAATTGAATAAGGATATCACCATCAAGCATTCACAACACAAATCAATAAAGATATATGGACTCACCGAAGGCAGTTCAAGGTGTCTCGGAGACCGTGCGATGGCCTGAATTTACTTGGCTGGATTTCTGCAACGAGGAATAAATGTTTTGAATTTCTCAGAGGACAACACAACCTTTAAACATCTCCTGGACAATATATTAATGCGAGTTTTATTTTTTTGAAACAGGCGTGCCCCCCGTGGAGTTTAAACCTTTGATTAAAAATAAGTTTAAAAAAAGTATTTTGTTATTGTGTGTAATAGTCTAGGCCTTGTTTTAAAATGGCGCAAAGAGTAACATCAAGCAACTAATCTAGTAAAATTCGATGCAAGCATTTTCAGGATAAATATCTGGGTCAGATTTGAGATTGAAACGCGGGCTGCAGGTCTGCGTTTAAGTATAAATCTATCTTTCCTGCTCTGAGGAGCCTTAAAATCTAGATGCGTTTTAACATTTTTGCAACAAAATATCAACCAAAATATATCCATCTGCAGGAAGCACAAGACAAACAGAAACTAATAAACAAATTGCGTGAATAAAAATCCAAAGAGCAAAGATTCTTCTCGGCCAAAAACGACGCTGCAGCCAAATACCGCCGCACATCAGCGTAATATCACTAATAATATAAAAATGGGTCTATGCAAATAACGTGTTTGTTGTCTCCCTGCTGGCCGGTAAGCATTTTCTCCACGAACGGATCGAATAGTCATTAGCTCTCGCGCACCATCTTCCCCAAGTCCCCGCGCCCATAAATCAAGCAGCAGCGCCGTGACCTCAGCGCGGCCGCGCGGTCCTGGATGGCACTCCGTCTTCCATTATATCCTCGTTTCCCCGGCGGAGCGACACAGCCCCACCGCTTTCCCCTACTTTTTTTTTTTTTTTTAATGGGGCCCACGTTGATGTATCATTTACGCAGCAAATAAAAAACAAAAACGCGTAAAAGACACGAGAGATGTGAGATGTTTTGTTTTATAGGACCGGTTGCACCTTGGAGCGGCCGCGCGCTCTGTTTGGGTTCCTCTTGGTAGCCGATATTTAAATGGCCGCTTTATTTACAAGCGGCTGCGCGGGCCCATTTATCCAAAACGGCTGCTTGTGCTATTAAAATGTGAGATTTAAAACAGACATATCTCATTCTTTGCTGCCCTGCTCTACGTTTCCATTCAAACTAATAATAGCTTTAATGTAATATTCAGCCTGGGGATCATAAAATGGAACAATGCCTGACTCTTAATGGCCCAGATAAATCCTTAAATGGTTGCCTGTATATGAGGTGTGTATATTATGTAGGCCTATGCACGTTTCGCTTGATTAGCTGTGATGAATCTGATATATAAACAGATAGGTGAATATCGATAGGCTCTCGGTACCTGTCTATTTTGTCGCTCTGCAAAAAGCCCTAGACCCCCTTTTTTTACTGACCTCTGCCTCGCGCTGCAATAACTCACGACAGTAATGAACAATCGGCGGAAATACCTCAAAATAAAATCCATCCTCCCAATGCTCGGGCTCTGACTCTGTCCGCGTGGAAAAACATATCCGTCCGTGACAGCAGTATAATACATCCACAGACCCGGGATCTCTCTCTCTCTCTCTCTCTCTCTCTCTCTCTCAGTCTGCCTCTCTTTTCTTTTTCTCCCCTCGATAAACAAACTACAATGCCCGGACTCCCCTCGCGGAAAGTGGGGGTAACCCGCATATAATCAACATCATATGGCCAGACCGGGGCTCCGGTTTTCTTCCCCGTGCCATAACACCGCGCAGTATTATGCGCCCCGCTCACGTGACGCAACGTCAACTTAAATCCCTTTTATTTGAGCCCGTGAATCATTAATGGAGGCAGTCATTGCCCCTGAGGAGAAACGGATCAGTTTGGAGGGAGGAAAAAAAGAGAGGGGTATGTGACACTGCAATGTATCTGGCAGAGGAGCAGGTCTCTCGCAGAGAAGCAGCTTTTCCACGTGTCGCCCATTCACAGGGAAAGACTGCTCTGTCAGTTTTAAAGTGCCATATATTTGGTGCCTGTTAGCGGCTGAAAGAGCTAATCCTGCTGTATTATGCTGAGTCTCAAGTGCAGCCAGAGCTCCGAGCCAAAGCTCCGAGCACAACGTTTTGCACTGCGGCGCGATAATTCGCACTATGCGAGATGGAGAAGGACTTTCTTTATAAAATACCATTTAAGGGTGGCATAATGATTGCACATCACTCCGGCAGACCCCCCCCTTCTCCTCACTCTTTACAACACAGCCAGGTTCTATTGAGAAAGCTTTACTCAACATCGCCCCCCGTCCTCAGCCCCACAGTTTGGTTGTAGCAGCACTTAGTCAGCCTCCGGTTCTCCATCAGCAAAAGCCTGCGTGCTGCCGGCCAAAATTGGGAGAGAGAAAGGTCACACGTTTACCTGTGTATACAAGGAGGGTATGAGTCCTGGTGGTCGTGAGGGGTGCGTGTCTTTCAGCAGTGAGCGGAAAGTGGAGGTGAAGTAACCAAAGACCCCGCTGATCAGAACATGGACCCCCATTCGACCTACATGCGCTTACGCGTTTCCTCTGACCAGCTGAGGGAAATTACAGGTTTGTGCAAAGGAAGAGATTTGGAGCTTTTGGAAAGAGGGAGGGTGGGGTGCGATGGCTCAAAAGAAAAGTGCCATCTAAGTCATAATCTTGCTGTGGTTCGCCAAAACAATTATAATACCAACCCGTCCCTATGTAAAGAGCGCGTGCCATGGAGGGTATCGGGCTCCTGCTTCTCCCGGTGTTGCCAAAAGTCACAGCCCGGAAGAGCTTCTCTCCTCTCGGCACCGTTTGGCGCTTGTTTTCCGTCAACACCGAGTGGCGGGCGTGGAAAAATCCCACCACAACTATTAATCATTCGAGGCGGACAGAGACAGCATCACATTCCCACAGCAGCCTTTGTCCTCTCAAACTACAACTTGAGCGGTAAACTTTTTTAAAGACAGGAGCAGACGCAGACCAGATCTTATTAATTCACCTTGAACAATTCTAAAGATGAAGAAAAGAGGGGGATTATTGATGATCAGTGTTTAAAAAAAAAAAAAAAAAAACTTTTACGCACGCGTGTTGGACGCATGGTTATAAAAAGAACAGTATTTCTCCTTTGTTAAACAGAGTATTGGTGCCTGAGATGTGTTATGCCGCTCTCTCTTTGTTCTTCTTTTCTTACAGATATGGAGCTGTCACCAGGATTATATGGCTTGACGTGGCCGTGCTGTGGAGGGCTAATCCCACGTTGCCTTTCGGCACCGCACCTGAACTTTTCCCTGACCCGGGCAGAGGCATAGAGAGTCGAGTGCGAAGTTATTTTGGGTTCAAAAAAACAAGGAGAAGATGGAAAGCGAAGGCCCTCAGCCGGTAGCCTACTTTTTTCCACTTTTTGTTGCACTTTTTTCCCCAGACTTGCCCTTTGATCAGACGTTGTGGCTGATTTATCATGTTTTAACTCTCAACTGTTTGAGCATAAAACAAATGTTTCAGAGTTTTTTTTAACACAAATCAAGGCTTTTTATCACTGTCAGCGACGAGGAGTTAGAGGCGCAGACCTCTGGATGTTGGCCAGACGGCGGTCCATATCTTCCCACAATGTTGACACTCGGAGCTCTTAACAGCCAGGCTTGGGTTACCGATACACTCAGCCGGAGATAACTCTTTCTTCGAGGTTTACATCGGCCAACATCAAGGCTAATGCGAAATCCAACGCTTAAGCTGACTCGGAGCCATCTTTCACCGATGCCGAACGGACGACGAGGACGGCGTAATTGTTTGCGTAAAAGGTGGTTGTTGTAATAAAGCTATTTGAATTTCCATGTTGAACTCACAGGCCCTTGATTATGACTGAAAATGTTCCCAGATTATAATGAGTCTGTGTAAAATCTGTCAGTTACATTCTGGAGGTAAGTGCAAAATAACCCAAAAATACCACTACTACTAACTATAATACCAATAAAAACTAGACTTAGCAGTATTATTATAAACACTGTCACCTACTCTAAGTAATCTGTTAATGTTTAACCTGTGTCTGAATTGACTATTGTGTCTTCCCTCACTGAAAGGCTCTTTCAAGCAACAGATACGTCCTTTGCATTGCTGCTGTTGTTTAAACACACTTTTTCTCATTTGTATATTCAACTGTGAAATGAATATATTAATTAAACTAACAAACAGTAAATCCTCCACGGTCAATCCACACAAACAGTAAGAGAGCTGTGCTCCACCTTTGAGGGAGTACAGTTTTTTATAAGGTAAACTTTGCAAACATAAATGCAGAGTTTATTTTTGTTGCTACTCACATGAACCTCAAGTGACTCTATCTGTTCACACCCAGAAAGGTTTCAGATACACATACACTACATGTTTACCTCTGCAGCCACACGTGCTGCATCACTTCATTTTAAACTAATGTGCTACACTATTTAATCTCATAAAGCCTTTATTGGACAAGTGAAGGTCGAACTTTATCATCATAATCTGTCTGTTTTTAAGATTTAAGAAGGTATGGGAAATTAGACTTGCTGTCTTGTGTCATATTTACTTAAAGGTTACAAAAAACCTTCAAGGATAATGTTATATACAGAGATGTTTTACCAAGTGGATTAAAATGTTTTGAAATCAATTAGTGAACTATTATTATTTGAGCTAAGGAAACTGTGATATCAGCAGGCTCCGAAACCCTACAGTGATGTAGAGCTGGAAATAAAGAGATCATATTACAATATACAATATATGAATAAATGCCAGAAGATCATGAAAAAAAGCCACTTCCGGGGTATTTTATACAAGACTTTTAAGATCTTCACAAAATTTAAGATAAAAAAATTAGCAAAATCTACTCACAAGTCATGACGGTCTGTGTCCGGACAGAGTTTTGTCAGGGGAGAAGAGATCTGACTCGCGCCTTGCAGAGGATCACTTCAAATGAATATAACGCAGATTTTCAGATCTATTTCTGACCCTGGGGCATTCATTATTCAACAGGTCACGTGAACCGGCGAATTAAAATTTCAGCACATTGGAAGTGACCTCTATTCGCGAATCAAATGACTTGAAATCTATAATTTAACTAGTTGGAGTTCTTGGAGTCTGCGCAAAATCGGTGCCAGTCAGCCTCAACGCCATCTTCTGCACAGCCTCCATGTCTGCAGCGAGTGGCGCACAGAGGGCTGCAGAGCACATGCAAAGAGGGGTTTTAACATTTCTGCAGTGTTATTTTTCATATGCAAACAAAAAAATTAGGAGTGTGAAAGATGCAACCAAAACCACACCAATAAGGATATAAAGCCTCTGCTGAAATACAGTTTGTGTGTCTTTAAAAAGTGTCTTTTACTATGGGAATTTTGGTGAATGACAGACAGTTTTATGTAATTTACTATTAAATGCATTGCACACCCATTCATTTTGCTCTTATTAGCTTAAACGATGAGCAGAAACAATCAGTGTCTAAACGTATTGAAAATCATCCTAAATGGCATGCACAAGGCCCGCATGCTTCGGCTCATATCTGCCCCTCTCTCTACGCGGCTTGACAGGGGGGGGGGGGCTCTGTGATGAATCGCTGCGAGAAATAATTTTGGGAACATTCGTGGCTCAGATTCACACCTAAACACCGTTTTTTGTTTCCGCGCTGTCTCTGGGTAAGTCTCATATGAGAAGAAAAAGGCTCGCGGAGGTCCCAGCGCTGATGTATGGTCTGAACATTGTGTGTGTCGAAAGGTCAGGGGTCAGAAGAAGTGCTGCAAGACGGTGATTGGCCAGAGCCGGCCATGTCCCCTGGTTGAACCCTCTATTGTTTGGATGTAGCAGGTAGTGACCAACACTCACACTCTGGTGCACCGAGGCTGGCTGAGATCGCCCTCATAATGGCGAGTGAGAACAATATGTGTGGCCGGATACATTTAACGATTTGGGGTTGGTTTGATTCCCGTGTCGGCAGCAAAGCCTGCAGCACTTAAGCGGCTGATATCTGCCCCGTGAATTTCAACCGCGTCTCATCTTTATCCACGAAAATACGCATGACATTCATGCGCATTTTACGGATTAGAATTTCAGCCAGCTGAGCATTAAAAGACAAAATGGAATCAGACATGTGAACGCTTTTTTTACGCATTGTGTTGCAGATGGGGATACAGACTTAGAGACATACTTCATTCCGAATAGGCTGCACATGTTAAACACCTGAAAATGTTGGAGTTGTTTCAGTCTCTGTAAATCCTATTTTAAGAGAAGCTGCGCAACTTTACGCCCTAATTAAACACGTCAATTATCTCAGCAAATAATGTGAAATATTGCAAATAAAATTAGAGTCTAACCGGATAAAGTAAAATATATATGTATAAAGTATTATGACAGTGTGGCGCAGGAAATTATCCAATGCTAGTACGCACTATCACAATTTTACGCACGCTTATCCAAACACTGGATAACTTCAAATCCTTTAAATGAAAGTTTAAAAAAAGAATCTTAGTCCACATACTGAAATGAGAACAAACAGCATGAAAATAAAATGTCCTGGTTTGGAAATGTAGTCAGAAAATCTAGAAATCTATTTAATTAAAAAAAATTAAATAAACAGAGGCACATCAATGCATTTGGCACATGAACACGCGCGGCTTCAAAGAAAAATACATGTTGCGCTACAGTCAAATCAATTATTGCGGATTCGCAATGACAAAAACATCCAAAGCCAAGTCAGCCTTATAAGTGAAGTACATATTTATTTCACAAGGACAGGTTGAGCCTACACTAGCCTACATCACAACGGTCATTACTGAGACGACACATACAAATATTCACAGTTTAGAACACAGCACAACATGGGACGGACTAGCACAAAGAAAACTAGACCTCACAACACCGACAAACAGAATTCTCTACTGACCGAAATTCTTTCCTTATTGTGCCTTCATTAGGATTTGCCTATGTACATTAAATGTGAAAGTCACCTGGACTACATTCAACAGTAAACCAACCCACTCGAACACACAAACTACACTGTTACTCTGACTGATGCCATACCTCTAAATCAGCCGTCAGGTTTTTTCTAACAGGCATCTAGAGTCTCGCTAAATATCTTTCAAGTATATTAGAACTTTCCATGAGCAATAATAACAAAAAAAAAATCAATAACCAAAGAACATAGAAAAAAAGAGGTCAAACTTACTTTTACCTCACTCAGTTTTAACTGTAATGATACATTTTTATCCAAGTCCTACGTTTGAATGTGCGTTATCCTTCTTTCATAATAATAAACAAATATATAAACACTTTGTTGCCACCGTGGCAATTAAAGGTGAATTTCAAGCTTATATGAAGAGGGCGAGGACGACCGGAGAGGGGGTAAGGGGTACAAAGGACGTGAACAGGGGCCCAATGGCGGAGGCAAGGTGAAAGATATAACACCATGTGTGTAAAATACTGAGAATCGGTCCATCAAATTCCACTTGTGTTATTTGCCATCTCAGTCTGGATTGGGTTTTTTTTTAAAATGGGGTGGGGTTCGTTCAAGCACTATAGGCCTGCGGTGCACGGCGTGGGGACAAGCTGCTGGCCTGTTTTGATCTGCTGCTGCTGCTGCTGGGGCCCCGAGGCTGAGGACGAGGCCGAGCTGGAGGAGCGGATCTTGGTGTTGGGAAGCTTGTGCTCCTTCTTCCACTTCATCCTCCGGTTCTGAAACCAGATCTTGACCTGGCGCTCGGACAGACACATGGTGTGCGCGATCTCCACCCGCCTGCGCCGGGTCAGGTACCGGTTGAAGTGGAACTCCTTCTCCAGCTCCAGAGCCTGCTGGCGGGTGTAGGCAGTGCGGGACCTCTTGGGCACTCCTCCAGCTCCAGCTGGCATACTGACTGGCATTGACTGGAGGAGAAGAAGGAGGGGGGGGGAAGAAAAAGCCATACACAGGCAAGCAAGCAGGTGTTACATGCAAGGGTGATAGCGTTTATCCCAAAGCCATTTAAGTTCCTCCACTGGACACATTACAAGGCTGAAAAAAAAAACTATAAAACATCTCTGGGTTTTTGGTGGGAAATCACAGCCGCCCTGTTTGTTTTACTCCCTGTCTGGTTTCAGTTTACGGACATGACCTTAATGTGGAGATGCCGAGTGCACAAGCACCCGCATCCAGGGACAGATCAAGCTCAGAAATGATTAACAAAACAGCGGGGTTGGATATTACAGTTTGGCTCGGCTCCAGTGGTGGAGGTAGTTTGGGTTAAAAAGCAACAAAGGCACATGGCCCCGACAGACGAACACAGGCAATAAAATTTACGAGGGTCCTTAATTACCGACCCTGCTGCTCGATAGTCGTAAATTGCTGTTGTAAGGGCTGCTACTAGTGCTGCCTCAATAGGCTTGCGTGTGTTCCAGCGGTTGTTTCTCAGTGGTTCTGCTGTTTAACCGTGACGATAACTCACCGGTGCTAACGTGGACCTTTTTCATCCAGGGATAGACCACCGGCTCCTTGCCCTTCGCTACGCCGGGATATACCTCACCGGCGAGGCTGCAGTCTTTGCTGGCATTTGCCCCTGCGCCACCGTCTGGGGCCGCGGCGAGGCGCGGACCGTGGCTCTGTGGGACCGGGTGCGGCTGTGCGTGGTGTCCGTCGCTGAAATCATCGAGCCCGGTGGCGGGGACGGCTCCGTAGTCGTAGCCCGATTCTGTGTAGTTTGACCTCGGATAGGATGGCTCGTCGTGATGGGGGAAGCCCGTATCTTTTGGCCGCTCGTAGTAATCACCGGGGTTGGGGATGTATCCGCTCTGCTGATATTCGTCGCATGGAGGGAAGGAAGGCTCGATATAGTTGGAGTTTATCAAGTAGGAACTCATGGTCATTAATTTGTGAAGTGCAACAATACTAATTTTTATCGCGCTGTCGTTTTTCTGATCTCCACAAAACCCTCCTACTCCCTGTCAAATGTACAAAGTTGCCTGATCACGTGCGAGGCGCCACCAATCACCGCGTGTCCTGTGGGCATCATGTAAACAGGAACCAATGGAAAGCATGGCACTGGCACCACCAACACCGCTCGCGCTGGCTTACGTTGGTGTTTTCCTTATTAAATCACAGTATATAAAGCAAAACCAATCAACTAACTTGTTTACTGTGCGGGGCCAAACTTATGTGGGTGAGGCTTTCCTGCATGGGAAGAAGAAGGGAAAAAAAAAACTCCTCTGGTGGAGCAGAGAGTGGATGTGAAATTCAAGCCCTGAGAAAATAAAGGTGATCACAAACAAAAGGCTATTTCTAATGGTGACGTGAATGTGCGTGTGTTTGGAGTTCAAAGTGTTGGAAACAGAAAAAGACGCCATGGCAACAACATAATTCATAATGTTGCATCTCGGCCTATTCAAATGATCGAAGGAGAAAGCGGTTGGTTAGTGAGCCTGACGAGCCGCTGCTCTGCGGACACACAAGCCTGCATATAAAGCATTGGACATGTGCATCAGTACAACCTGCTTAATACCCGCTTATGACACACACATTACACACGCACACACACACACAACAGAAATCCATCCACGTTGCACAGCTGTGAACATGAGCAAAATTGTTTTGTCCCTTTCATGGTTCCAGATTAGAAAGTGGTTGTTTTTCTGCAATTTTGCCAAAACATGACAGTAATCTCAAGCCTTTCCTGCTCCCTGTTTGTCCTGTAATGAAACATGATCTGGCACTGATCGCACGGTCATCTCGTATTATCGGTTTTCTCCTTGTTGGCTGCTACTGAGAACAGCTCGTCCAAACACTGGACAGCCACTTGCAGGACACTCATCTTGTATTATAGCCAAAATCAAAGCGTGGGATTTTAAACCAGGACAGAGCATTTACATTAAGAGATGCCAGAATTTGTCTGCACAACACAGATAATATCACACCTAATATAACTTTGCTATTCTGAATACATTTGGAAATATACAAAAAACGTTTTATGCACAAACCATTTGCCAACACTTCTGCAGTATGTTGACTGAGAAAGTGTCTGCAGCACCACTTTACTGCAAACAAAGGCTCAACAAGAAATAAAAATGTGTGTTCAAGAGAGGGGTTGGTAAAAGTTTAGAAGCAAATTTTCCAAGGTACACCAATAAAAATAAGAATAATAGTAATACGACTAACATTAAATGTGTTATTTTAGAGAAACAAATTGCACAAATATATCCTTTGTCAGACTCCTATATATTTAATTTTTTTTAAATGAACTTTTTTTTTTATAGTACTGGTTTATAAGGTAGAAAATATTAAAGTGTCTGACCGTGCTCCTCTCCATCAGCCATCACGTCCAGGTCGTGTTTCCTCCCCATGTCCGAGGTGGCACACTGTATCCGCGTCCCTTGAAGGTGCAGCAGCTCTTTCACAAAGCTGATCCCCACTGTCCACGTCAACAAGGCCTCTGCGTGGAGAAACAAGAGGCCAAACTTCGGAAATATTGAAAGCTTTCTTTTCTCTCCCTTTTTTTCCCCTCTCCTGCTTTTTTCTCTCTCTCACCATTCTCTTCGCTCCTCTAAACAGAGATAACTTCTGCCTGACCCCAAAGTGACACCGTTTCCATTTTGTTTCTGATTAATCTTGCCCATTGACAGTCTTTGTTAAACAACAAGGCGTGCCCTTTCTTTCCAAAGAGGCGACATTTTCATATCTGTTAGACGTGGTGACCTGGGGTTCACCCCGGACTTGGACTTCAGTTTTACAGGGGCTGTTCAACTCTGGGGGGCTATGGGGGGGTGGATGTGGTGGGGGTGCACTTAGCGCGGGGTCAGCACCCTGGAAGGTCTCCAAAGGATTTTTAAAATGTGCAAAAGACCTCCAACTATCTAGAAAAACACACGTCGAAGTTAGAATATGCATCTGTGGCAAAGGGGGATCTTCCAGCTACAGAGACCTGCTGCAGACGGCTCATATCTTCATTTTGCTTTTCCTCTGTGCTGATCTCCATCACTGGCCTCATCTTGATTTTGGATATGCTGATGCAAGCGACTTAAAACAGGTGAATTCTTCTTCTTCCAGCAAGCAGAGGCAGGCCTCAGTTTTTGCTCTTCAAAAGAAAAAAAAAGCCATCTTTCCCCCCCTCCATGTGAGCACACTGTTGCTGTGAGGCAGAGCTGCCACTGTCGTGTGTATCTTACAGGCTTTCTCGCACCTAACTCATTGTAAATGGCAGCTGATGCACTTTCCGCCATATATCCACTGTATCCGTATGGCCGGGAGACCACCTGAGAGGCAATATGTCAACATAATGTCAGCGGTAAGACGACTTCACATGATATCTGAATTTACAGTCTGCTGCCATTCTATTATATATAGGTCCTGTATAAATACAGGCCAGATCAGCTCGGCTATTATCCACTTACTCCAAGTTATCCTTATGTGAATGACGGCTATCTGTTATTGCAGGTCACTCTACTTGTTGCTATGGGCGACTTCTTTTTTTCTTCTTCTTCTTTAATGTTCAGCTGTGAATAACTTTATTAAAACATATCATCACGAGGAATCCGGCTCAGTTCTGCAAAAGAAGTATTTTAGATAACAGTCCCGGTAATGCCTCCGTTATCTGGCGCAGGCCCTGCGAGGTGCTGCTGCGCGTTTGAACGCAATAAAGCATCTGGGGATCTCTTTTGGACAAAGCAGCGAGCTTTAATAGGATAGTGATCACCCAATTGACCATTGGCCTAAAAGGAAGCAAGCAAACAATGTGAAACACACTATCTGAGTCGTTTTCCACTAAATTTCGAGGACCCATTCGCTCTTGATGTGAGCACAGAAACGCTTACAGCCTCGTGCTGGATATTTTATTCTCAGGACAAAATAAGCTAACAGCCAGTGTTCCCTTTCAGAGCATATACTGTGAAGTGAAGGTCTATTTAAGCAATATACATCATGCTGACAGTTTACTGTAAATTTAGATTATCAGAGAAGTGCTGTGACGATAGTGACAGATTGCAGATGGCTTCCACAAGGTCTCTTGTCTATACGGAGCCCTGACGGCGGGATAAAAAATCCTCCCTGCATTCGAGATGTGCCGAGGATTCGGGCAAGGAAACACCTTTATGGAAATATTTGGATACAGGTAAACACTCATAATAAAATATTTGCCCCCCCCCCCAACAGTGTGTCGCCTCTTACAGCACGTATATTCACAATAATTGAGAATGGCTTTTGACCGCAGCTGCAAACTTTGATCAGTCCAATAACAGAGTGACCTTCAAGAGAAGAAGAGGCGGACAGAAAGAGCTACATCCTCTGGAAAGTGCAGGCACTAACTTCCTCAGTGCTCCAAGTAAAGAGGCTGTTGTAATTCAAAGCCACGAGGCAGAATATTTTAGACAAGGACGCAGCTGATATTTCCAAATGACCGAGATCAGTTACAGATGGATTTCAGAAGGTTAAATAAACTGAAATGAGCACTTTGAGGGGAGTTAAAGTGCCGAGAATCAGATTGGCAATTTTATTTTAACACGTGAAATGGTCCTTACTGTTGAAAATTGAAGCCTCATTTAGAAAAAAAACATTCATGAAATAATAACATTTGGATTAAATAATAACATTTAGTGCTGTGACGAATCTGCAGCGTTCACTGAGGAGCTTTTACTTTTTAAATTCAATAAACCGAGTTACGAATGAGCAGGTTTGGGACTTTTCTGAATTTCACTGAACGTCGTTTGGACACATAATCACCTGTGTTGTTTACAAAGTGCACCAGAATAAATGTGGCGCATTGTGTGTTATGTTCGTGTAAATGTGCTCAACTCCTAAAAATAAAACTGTGCTGATTTACAACATTTCTAAAGTAATTCTTTTCTTTTTTTTAGATTTTATGTTGAGATGCTAATAAAAGGCTGATGAAATCGAAAGTGCAGACACAGTCCGTTTTTATTTACTTTTTTAAGAAAATTGTTACAAGATGATAAGTTGTCTAATTCTGGTATAAATAAAAATATGTGTTTTTAGTAAAATGATTGTGATGTGCGTTTAGCTGCAGATTGCATATTAGAAGTTAGTCAGAGCGATTTGGACGAGAGACAGTTTTCCGTTTTTTTCAGCAAAACATCAAAACAATTTTTTGGGGTTTTTTTGTGTGTGTGTGTGTAATGGGGAAGGGGTGGGTTCGTTATCAGGCATTAATTTTCACTCGTTTGTTTTTTATTTGGCCTTCACACCTCCACCTACAAACTCGATATTTTAGCCCGCTTTGCATTCATTTTCTTTTTCAATGATTACACAGGCCCAGTGAAAAATAAAACACATAGCGGGCCTATATATTTCCACAAAAAAGAAAAAAGATTTTTAAAACTTTCTCTCTATGGGTCACAAAAACATCTGTCCCATTTCTGCTTCCCTAAAAGGCTTCTATTCAGCTGATCAGGAAGAGAGGGGCTAAATGTTTTTTAAGGGGTCCGGGGGCTCAATTTGGGGGGCTGTGGGCCTTCCCATTACCCTGTGACCGGGTCGAGAGTATCAATCCTCAAAATGCAAATTTCGCCCTCGTCCCTAAACATATCAAATGCAATTTATTCAAAGGAAATTCACCAATCAACCGCCCTAATAAAACGCCAGCCACTCAATCTTGTTGCCGGGGACGGGTGGGGGGTCCCCTCCCCCGGCCCCAAACGCGGGGTCACCGCGCTTCCAGGGTTCACCTGGAGTGCACCGTGCAACATATGTAATTCAAAGCTATTCTGTCTTTTGTGTGGAGAGTCAAGATCGCTATTATAAGGCTGGCATCAAGCTCGGAGTGAACAGATGACGGAGACTTGTTCAGCGCGTAAACTTTTGACCCCAATTTTTCCTCCTCTTCTGCAGCAGCTATCTCGCTCTCATCTGTCGCAGCCATGGCGGTGAGATATCTGGCCCTCTTGAAACGAAAAAAAAAAAAAAAAAAAAGATTGTAACAACGTGTGTCTCTCTTGCAATCGCGATGATAATTTCCCCCAAATTTCATAATTAGAGAAGATGCCAGCACAAGAGCTAACATGAGATTGTGGCTTTATGATGTTTCCAACGAGGGAGTGAGAAGATAAATCCAATAGGCTCCCACTCAAGACTAATAGGGCCGTAAAATATGCAAATCATTCATTAGCGTTATAGAGCAACCAAAGCAGCAGCCAAAAGTCTTTGTTGGAGGCAACACTCAAAGTTAGACCCCCTCTCTCTCTCTCTCTCTCTCTCTCTCTCTTCCTCGCTTGCACAGCCTTTTCCTCCAGCGCAGGATGTTACCACAGGCTCTGCGTCCCTCGGTAAATTCATTTATACGCATTATGCTTATAGGCAACGCCAAGCAAACGTGCCATTAACGCGAGGGCGCGTGCGTGCGCGCGTGCGTGCGAGAGAGTGCGCGCAATACCGTGGATGTGTGAGCGGTCTCCCTCCTCTCCATACAGCAGGGTGACAGTGAACTTGGCCTAAAGCGAGCTCTGCTGGTGGCTCTGAGAGGATGCAGATTTATCTTGGTGCTGTGGCTGACCTCCAGATGAACCTACAGCGCTCCCCTCTCTCTCTCCGCCTGGCAGTATGCCGCACATGGGGCCCTGTCGAAATTTCTCCTCTTGAATTATTGGCAGGCTTTTTAATGTCCAAATAGACGCGTTCTCGTTGCGTCCTGTTGAATTTTCTGCGCGTCCAAAAGCGAGCTGGAAAAGAGAGCTGCGTTCCCGTATTCTGTTAAACTGGTGGCTTCTTTACATAACAATGAGCGGAATTTGTTAAGCAATAAACTGGGGGGAAATAAAGAAATATGGTTTGGTTGATTCTGGTGAATCTGGCAATCGATGGAAACTGAAAACCTAATGATTTCTGTCGGTCAAAAAAGAAGGAAAAAAATTAACTCAGTTTGGGAAAAATTCCACCTTTTCCGACCAGAATTCATTTTCAAATATGAAGCATGTCTGGATTTAAGAAGTTATTTAAAGTCCCAATGTGATAAAGGCATTTATTTATTTGCAGAAAGGTTCGGAAATAGGCTGTAAGGTGATTTAGGCCTCTGCGCGTAAAGCCAAAACCTTAGTAATTAAGTCATCATGGCTGGCGAACAATGCAACATTTGCAAATCCGCCCAGGTGACACCTTTAAAAGAGCGGAGTGGTTACTGCTTAAAAAAAACTCTTAGTTTGACTTAAACTGTGATATTCTTTATTTATTTTATTGAATTTAGATATTTTGGTGGATTTCTGGGCTTGAAATGTCAAATTAGAAACGGCGCATGGAGCCACTCACCCTTAACTGAGCAGAAATTCGCATAAAGAGATCATAAAAACGCAGAAATAAAAATATCAGTCACCAGAAAAAAAAGCAAAATCTATATATTTTTTCTATTTTTAGTCCAAGTTTTTTGGGGGGGCGGTCAGGGTCCACTGGTTGCTGGTTTCGCCCTGGCACTGATCGGACAAGAGGTCACCACAAAGCGAGAGTGACTTTTTAAAGAGGTCATCTGAACTTTTCAACCCCAAACACAAAAAAAACGACGTGGCAGACACAAAACGGAATTCCTTTTCAAACGTCTTCCCCGCTGCTGTTTGTTCCCGTGTTGTGTTTACTTGACACAGTTTACAGCCTGTCCTGAAGCCATGCGTGGTGCCAACATGTGGAGGGGAGCGCTCAGCCAAACAAAACCTCAAACTTTTTCCTTTTTTTTTACCTTTATAACACCAGACTTCTCCCCAAAAGTCATCAGCACGTGCAGAATCCAATCAGAAAGAGCTGGATGTAAAATCTGTAGGCCTGCATTAGCGCTTAACTTTATCAAGGAAATCCACGCACACCCCTTGGAAACTTTCTGGCTCACGGTCTGTGAATCCTCCAATGCAATAAAACGACAACAACTAGAAGTTTGTGGGGGTGGAAATGGACACAGAGATAATTATCCAACATGTAAAAATGGATTATGAGTTACACCACAGATGGAGGGAAACAAGTTACACGGGGAAGGAAGCAATTAAATAGCCATGAGCCGGACCCAACCCTGCGCAACATCTGCCGAGACCAGTATTCAGCACTGCACCACTGACAAATTAGTGTAATGGACTAATAGGGACGGATTGAGGCAGCAAATACAATAATAAGGCTGTTTAACACAGGCTGGCTGTTCTGGGGCTACCGGATAGTCTGCAGAGACTTACCCAGAGACGCGGTCCTGATCCTGGAGTGCGTCCGGTCCATGCTGAGGCAGACTGAGCAACAGAGACGGTCTGTACCGGTCAAGTAACACTTACAGCCTGCAAAGAGAGAGTCAGACGAAGCCTCGCCGTCAGTGCGATTATATGTTATGTGCAATATACTGTCAACTCCCCAAAACCATAAAACTTACTTTAATGGCTACCACGTGACCGTTTATGGCCAGTGAGCCTATCTGGCCGCGCTCCGGATGATTTTTACGATCTAATTCATAGACAAAACCCCCCATTCATTTAGCGCCCAAATGTCAGAGAGCCAGAATCGGCCCCTAATAAAGTTTACAGCTTAAAAAGTCGAGCTGAGTCTCCGGGAACAGGCCAGGAGTCTGTGCGCGCATGGGGACGCCCGGCCCCTGGAGCCGATTAGTGGCCAAGGACCCCAAAGAGCCCCCCAGCTCCAAATCAAGGTGAGTAAAAAAAATGCCAAGATTTCATTCAAAAAGGGGCACCTGTTGAATTCAAGGAGATTTTTAAACCGAGAAAACCTTGACTCTTTTTGGGGTTTTTTTTTTTGGACAGCTCACACAAGTGGTTTAGAGATTTCTTTGGGGGGCAAACTCTGACTCCTCTCCCCCCACGCACCAAAGGCGTGGCAACAGCGCGAAGGAATATTTCACAAAAAACAAAAGTACACTCACTGAAATATTGCTGTTCCAGTAGAAAGTTTATTATAATGGCCACCATCGTCATAATCATTATTATTATTAATATTAATATTATTACAGTATATTCTTGACTTCCAGTCTTTGAAAAACATTTACAAAAAGCTAACCACGATGGAGTTATACACATAGGCAATGGAAATCACTGTGGGACCCTCCACGTAAAAACAGCTAGTGGAAACAAGGACGAAAAACACGCAATGTTTTTTTTTTTTTTTTGTTGGTTTGTTTTGTTTTTTTACTAAGACGTTGCGCTCAGGTGAACAACGCAAACAGCAGCTCCTGCAACAAAAAAAATACAAAAGAAAAAAAAAATAAACAAAAAACAACAAAAAAATATATATATACAAGGCACAGCTACTGTACATACAAAGACTGAGTCGGCACCTGTGCCCATACATGTGATCACAACGCACACAAAAACCACACAAGGCTCACGGACTCTGCTGGCTCTACTTTTGGAAGCAAGTTATCTGACAAGTTGGTACAATACACCAAACAAATAAATACATACATATACAGTACATACATGGAAAACGGAGGCTAAACACAAAGGCAGCTCGACCCCCAACCGTCTATTTGTTAGGCTGTTATTGTTCTGAGAGCATCATACAACTTTTACTGGATTTATCTGCGGTAGGTAGGTAGGTAGCATTTCAAGACGTAGGCGTTTTAAATTTTTTTCTTTCTTTCGTCTGGACAAGAAATAATTTAAACAAACATTTATTTTCATTGGTTTCTTTTTCCTCTAAATCTAGACAGAACTGTACAGAATGCATTTTTTTACTCACATAAGCATTACCACGCTGGAAATAAAAAGGAAATAATATTAAGGAATATAATGGGACGTTTGTTGGACATACAGTGGGCTTTAGGTGGGGTGTCCCCTTGTCCCGCACACAGCCCGTCAACAAAGTCTCTGCGCTTTTTGAAACAGGAGGAGGAGGAGGAGGAAGGGGGGGAAGGTTGATATGACAATCTTTGTTTTATTTTTATAGTGCTCGCTTATCAGGGAAAGAGGGGTGAATATCAAGGCCTGTAGCCTCCCCCGCCTGCAGCCGCCATGTTCATGCTCTTCAGCTTGTTGTCCTTCTTCCACTTCATCCTGCGGTTCTGAAACCAGATTTTGATCTGTCTCTCTGAGAGGCAGAGGGCATGGGCGATCTCGATCCTCCGCCTGCGGGTCAGGTACCGGTTGAAGTGGAACTCCTTCTCCAGCTCCAGGGTCTGGTACCGGGTGTATGCAGTCCTAGCTCTCTTGCCCTCTGGTCCTGCCAAATCTTGCACAGAAAGAGGGGGGACAGCACGTGAGATAGAGTAGATTTGCTGCAAAAACTTTTTTATTATTTTTTTTTAAAGACCACAATTCTCGCTTTTATTTTTATATTATCTAGCTATGTGGTTTTTCGCAGGTAGTGACTGCGTAAAAGTTGGCATAAGTTTTAAATGACGCTCAACAGATCCTAAAATCATTGAAAACAACACGGAACAAAGTCAGATACACATCTTTTCAGTTGCACCTTGCGAAATGAATTAAAACAGTAGAAGGATGTAAAATGTGGGCTGTCTGATCTTAAAAACTGCAGAATGATAAGCAAAAAAAGTACATATCCTGTAAAGATCTACTGTATTTTACACTACCTTTAGCTTCATGTGTTACGTTATTAAATTATTCCGTACCTGGTCTATGTCCACAGAACTGAGAAGCAATAACACACCAAACAGGTGAGGGGCGCGTATGGCGCCCCTTGCCCCTTTTGGAAAGTGAAAACATTTCGTGCTTTTTAAACGACTTTTATCATATAATGCAAAAATTGTCCACTTTTGGCCCGTTTTGCTGGCAGTTCAAAAGTCCCTGAATAAGACAGAA
Source organism: Scortum barcoo (assembly GCA_023238725.1). Taxonomy (NCBI): domain Eukaryota; kingdom Metazoa; phylum Chordata; class Actinopteri; order Centrarchiformes; family Terapontidae; genus Scortum; species Scortum barcoo. The sequence continues at coordinate 8,638,669 of CM041548.1, read as the reverse complement.
ACACGATCACACCTTCACCAAACAATAACAAGAGCGCACGTCTCTAAAATCGATACAAGATCATTAAAGAAAAGCAGTTTACCATGATTTATGTGGAGTTTTCTCATCCACGGGTATATCTGAGGCTGTGCTGACTCGGTGACATTTTGAGGAGTTGTCGGCGCGCTCCCCGCGGGCTTCTCCTCCTCGAGGGGGGAGCCTTTGGACACACAGTCCCGGCTGAGCAGCAGCGTGCCTCCGTTCGAGCTCGAGCACGGAGTTGAGCACGGGGTCGTTAGAGAGTTTTTCACGGCTCGGTGCTGGGACTGAGTCTCGGTGGCCGGGGACGAGCTGGCGACCGAGGAGCACGGCAGCGGGTCAGGTGCCGGCGACAGAGACGACGTCCCGGTGCTGCCGGCGGACTGGGTGTACCTGACCGGCTCCACGGAGGGTGTTGTCGCCGCTGAGTGACTCGGGGAGTAGCCCTGCGTCCGCTCGCTGCCCACAAAGTGTCCGGTGTCGGCCCGCCCGACTGTTAGGTCCATCCCGTTGTAGCCATAGCCGTACCTGCTGGAATGCATGGCTGTTGAGTCCCTGTATTGCTCGTTTGCCGTACTATGGTCTCCATAATTATGTAACTGGAAGTCCGCGCCATTGGGATAGCGACCGCAGAATGAGTTCACAAAATAGGAGCTCATTTGTTGACAGTTCCACCGTTTGCTCGTTGTAGGTGTTGTTGTTGTTTTAATTGTTTTTTGGAGGTAAAATAGCATAAACCTGTGTGCTTGATTTGTGGCTCTTATGGTTTAGCGCGTCCTATAGCACCCTTGCACAATTTATGATGAATTATGGAAATGAGTGGGACATGGACTTGATTCTCTCTTACGTAGGCACCCAAATATGGGGTACGGCGGAGAATCACGTGCTTTTGTTGACCAGTCGTAAATCCTGCTTGGTGACCTCGAGAGGTAAACTCGTGCACAGAGGAAATACTGGGTGGGATGTGAAGGGCGCGCGCCTCCATGCGCTCGAGGCTAGGGCAAACTCAGAGCCGGGGCTCGGCCGTTTTGGATTGTCGTGGTGCGCCATCCTCTGGCCCGAGCGCGGCACTGCCTGTCTGCGGCTGCTCTCCGAGGCGTGGGCTCCGCACGGGGTCATTCAGAGGTTAACGACCATTGCGGCAAAAAAACGACGGGCTCCTAAACAATACAACAAGTGACACGCTGAGAGTGCAATCTCTGCGCGCAAAGTGTACAGAAATAATTCGATCGGAATCTGTTATGCATGTTATGATAGGCGATGAGCGCGAATATAGTGCGAGCAGCTAATAGAATAAAAGCCCATTCAAAGCAGAGCTGCGGGTTTTTTTTTTTCTTCACACTTTTTCTTATGATCATAAAGCGAGTGAACAAGCACTCAAGTGGGGAAAAGACTAATGAAGGAATGTTTTTTTTGCGGGAAATATAAAAGCCGAACATCACATTGTCCAATAATATGACAGAGACTGTAATTCAAGGCCACACTGAAGAATCAATAACTTTAAATATGGGCGATATATGAAAACACTTAAACACGCTGTTACTGTCTGTTGTGGGCTGCTTTAAATTTAACGCCTCCGAACAACGAGCCCTCAGATGATATTATAAGCTTTTTTGCATGCAACCAGACTTTATTACGCTACCATTTAAAAGGCGAAGCATCGTTCATACTGACTTTTAAAACACTCAGTATCTCGTCAAAAGGCAGTTTCTTGGTATTTTCCATGTTTGTGAGCCATCAACAGAAGATCGAGAGCAACATAAACAATCTCTTTTCTAGAAGGAGATGCACGATGTGGAGCCGAGCAGCCACTCTGCAGTTCAAAGAAATCAAAGAGACTAAAAATCAAATGAAAAAAAAGGCTGAAGGGAGAAATATTCGAAGCGATTAATGGATAAAATGAATCCAATATTTTTTTTAAATATATAATGTAAAATAATCACAATATCTGATATCAATATATATTTTTAGCATGATATTTTTCTGCATTGTGCTTTGGGTTTTTTTGGTATTTAAAATCAGGCGACAAAGAGGCAAGGTCTCGTGATTTTATGTTCCTCCTCTTCTACTTAATAAATATAAAATAAATACACGCTATTCGATGTGATATTGAAGTGAATTTTTTAATCAATTGTCTCATCGATCAACTGCACAGACAGAAAATAAGATGACTGATGGTTTTATTTTTCTAAAAGTAGTTTGAACCTTTTTATTTTTAGGGAAATTGTTGCTTCTTTAAAAAACAACACACCAAACGATTTCTCTCCGGCTTTAATCGTCACTTATTGAAAAGTATGTAAGAGAACAACTATCTGCGTGTCAGTTCTGAGCAGGAGCACATAACCAGGAGGTCCGCACAGAGCCTGGAGCGGACTCGAAGCCTAAATAGAGGCATGGCGCCTCGTCCGGGACTCTCCGTTTGGTTTGTTCTTGTGGAATTTTTATGGCACCTTCGCCTCCTCTTGAAGCCTGCGACGTGTCCTCTGCTTCCACCCCACATGCCATTTCCCCCCTGCGCAGCCTCTCTCTTCTGCACAGGCCCAATCATGTGTTGCTGACAAAATCAGCGAGATACAGATTATTTATTCTGTCCCAGGTATGTGCGCTCTTTGCGGCAGAAGACCCCCAGAAGGCACGACGTGGGGAAGGGTGAATACCGGGCTCCCACATCCAGCGGACCCACAGTCAGAGCCGCGGAGTGTGTGTTGCCCAAACAGTCATGCTCCAACAGCTGATTTATGGCCGCCCAATGGCAACAAAGTTCCCACGAAAATTATTTCCCCGAGTCGAGCCAGGGGACACACCCAGGAACTCAACAAGGGCCAAAAGAAAGGAGATGAAAGAGGCGAGTGGTGTCAAACGAAGTCGGGCTCGGAGCGAAGGGGGCCACCGCTGCAGGAGAAACAGGAGGGCAGTGCACTCTGCAGGCACCCTCACACTGCAGCACCCGTGACCGAAACAGTACACAAACAAAATCAGAATACTTTAGTTCATCTTGCGCCTGCCCAACTAAAACTCAGTGGTCGCATTTAGGACAACGATGAGCAGAGCAACTTCAAAGCATCAGACACTTTCCAACAGATAGAATTGGATATCTGGATAAACAGCAGTCAACAAATGTGACGACAGCGATAGTTTTTTCCCCCACAACACATGAATGTGAAAAAAGTATTTTTTTCTACAGGAAAAAAAAAACATAAAAGAACACGTGTCCTACGCATGTATGCGAAATTTAAAATGGAAAATGAGCAGTATGTCAGATGCATTTAGCCACACGTTCATTTTTACACCACTTTTATGTCGCAAAGCACTTCTATCCATAGTTTGCACTTTATATCTTCAGAACTTGTTTGCTTCACTGACTAAAAATGTCACAAATCATTGTGCTGTCACAATCCAGTGGCTGTATTAAGCTCGCCAGGCGCATGTTGAGGAGCACCGTGAGCAACATCGATGTGCAAACACAGCGTGCAAATAATGTTACCCAGCAATAAGATTTTTACATATTTAAATTCAATCCACAGGAACACCCCTGTGTATCAATTAAAGGTCATTCAAAGGTTGAAATAATCCTGCCCCGCTCACTGAAAATGATTTATTAGGTTTATCAGCTGAATGTGCGGTGAGTCGCCGCCTGCATGCGCGCTCATGAAGCACAAAACTTTACAGCAGAAAAAAACATGATGCACACACGGGTACGAATAGAGGTCGACTTGTCTCGGTGTCCATTTGCAGCAAAAAAAACCCAGACAGAGCTGCAGCCACGATCCCATGCAAAGCCCCCCTGTGTCAGGTTCTCCACAGGAGGGCGTCAAAGAGCACATCTCTTGGCATCACCAATCCACCCAGTGAATTTAGCAGCAGACAGCCCATCCCCGCTCAAATCCAGCAAACAAACAAAAAGGTCCTGGCAGCATGCAATAGCCAGCAGCAAGATAAAGAGGAAGCGCTGTGAGATATTTAAATCTTTAAATATCTCAAAGATTTACCACGGAGCAGCTGACATCCGAGCCACAATAAAACAAACTGGGACATGAAACCAATTCCCTCACAGGATTCAGCCTCTGGCTGTTTGAACAACCACACAGCAGCTGATCAGTATTTGCTCGACTTGTTTGCAAACTAATAAAAAAAAGAGGAAACGCATGCGAGTTTCAGGTGTCTTACCTCGTGACGGCTTTGTAAACAGGAGATGGTGATGGGAGGGAGTTGGCAGGTGCAGACCGGTGGCCGGTGACGGGGGGGGGGAAGTGTCCAAGCAGGGTCCACCGACGGAAGCTGGGGGCTCCCCGGGGGGTCAGTGACGCACCGGGGAGGGGGGCAGCTCCTTCCACTCATCTCGCCCGAAACGTCTCAGGAAGGGCAAGCGACCCCCCCGCCCAAAAAAAAAACGATCCGGCCACGTCCAGGGAAAAAAGATCCTGTGCGTCGAGAGAAAAGTCCAAACTTGTTTTTTTTTTTGTTTTAAAAAAACAATAAGGGGAAGGGGCGGGTGGAGATGTGAGAGGCATAAAACTGTGGAGGGTTTGCCGGTGAAAACAGCCGCGTGGAAAGCCCGAGACTGTTAAATGAAAGGCTGCTCTATTCCGCTATTGGAAATTATATATAAAAAGTTCATGTCCACGGCTCCCCGGCCACGTGACGCGCCTCGGCCAATGGGGAGCCGAGCCGGGTCGTAAAGTTGTATTGCCATGTTATAAATTTTCATAAACAACAACGGATTTATGACCCAGCGCTGGAGGGGAGAGGGTAGGGTGGGGGGTGGAAGAAGGGAGGGCGTGCAGGGGGAAGACAGAGAAGGAGGTGGGTGGGGGGGGGTCACCGTCAGGCGCCATCTTACAGTGGGAAGAGGGAACGCAGAGTTCAACAGTAATTTCCCTTCATCTGCAGCCTGCCCCATCTCGCATCCTCATAGCTCGCATTCCCCAAACCCCGCTGTTTGCCTAACCCTCGTGATGGACTGCATCTCATTATACGCGCGAGCTGATACTGGCAGCAGCGCGCGACACTCACCGGCGACCGATTATTACTCCACCGGGGCGTGATTGATCCGATTACTATCACGTTAGACAGTACTTAGCTGGCACGTATTGAATGCAAACAAACGGACACATGAGAGCTATTTTATTCAACTCTTAAATGTTCATTTACAGACGGACATCCCTCAGAGGATTAAGACTTTGTTTTTAAATTTATTTGTTCACTTATAATTCACATTGAAAAAGGTGGCAGCTCAGCCTAAAGATATCACAGGGTTTTTTTACACATGTTTTTCATTTGCCTACTCATTTTACATTGAAAATAATAATACTGATAATAATAATACTGATGATAATAATAATAATAATAATAATAATAATAATAATAATAATAATAATAATAATGCCTTGATATCGATCAGTCTAAATAAAAAAGGGCATGCGTCTGGTGCTGGCATTCACAAATGAAATGGGACATTTGTACAGTACACGGCTAAGACTTCAAAGGGTTTACTTTAGGGTATGCCTGTTTACAGTATAAGAAGCAAGTTGAGTTCTGGGAATCTGAGGTAGGTTACAGAAGTTCACCCGAAACTAAACAAATATTGCTGTTAATTGTGGGATTTATAGGGGCTAAATAAGTAACCTGACGAAAAACAGGCATATTGACATTTTAGGTGATAACCAGTGGTAATAATAATAATAATAATGATAATAAAAATAAAAAATAATACAGTGGTACATTTTACTGAAACCTACAGAAGCACCTAAATCACAGTTGGAGGCATTTAACTAACAAAACATTCACTTTTAATTCGCCTTTATTCAAAATAAGGCACATTTGCGCAGGATGTTGTATTTGTTCCCTTTAAAAAAATACAACCGTCTGTGGAGAGAAATGATTCGAATAAGTAGAATATAATAATTTACCATCAGTTTCAACCTATATTGAATTCCTTGTGTCAGTGTTTTAGTGTTAGCATGTAAATATTAGGTAGTTTTTCGTTAAGGAATGTTGATTCAGTAGTACTATCAGGTTAGGTTACAGGCTACATATCGTATTGCATGTATAAAAATAGAGTTGGGATAGGTAGTCAATGCCGCTCTTTCATGCAGAGCCTTTCTATGTATTGTTGGTTTAAATGTGAAATGCAGACTTACACTGTTGTCATTCAATTAATCAGCCTGCAAAGCTCTAGTAGTGCATGAATGTTACGTGAGAATCATCTCAGATACATTCCTGTCTCTTTCACTTAATTCTCCGGCTCTTTCGTTACTTTGCAGCCGTTTCGGACTCCAGGCCGGCTCCAGCTTCGGGCTCCGCAGCATCTGACACCGCCTGGGTGTCATCGTGGTTCTCTCCGGGGGTCGACACCGGATCCTCCTTGTGGTCCTTCTTCCACTTCATCCTGCGGTTCTGAAACCAGATTTTGATCTGTCTCTCTGAGAGGCAGAGGGCATGGGCGATCTCGATCCTCCGCCTGCGGGTCAGGTACCGGTTGAAGTGGAACTCCTTCTCCAGCTCCAGGGTCTGGTACCGGGAGTAGGTCTGCCGGCCCCGCTTTCGGGTTGGATCTATGGGAGATAAGATGCGCTGTATATAACAAATAAAATGCTTTTTCTTTTCTTTTTTTTTAATAAGATACTGCACGAAACATTAATTAAAGTGATGTTTAATATGGTGCTGACAATAAAAAGTTGCAGCTAAAATTATTGTGGGACTCATTAATTTATTTGTGATTGCGCATAATTAATTGTGGATCATATTTCTAAATTATCCTCCCCCCCCCACACACACACACACACACACACACATTTAAACACACACCTCACACATCAGTAGGGGAAAGTTGCTTTTTTAAAGTTCTCTCTATTTAAAGTAGTCCTGCTGGGCTGTTTGGCCCATGCCTCCTTTGATACTCTGCATGCTCTTCCAATTAAAAGCCGGCGTTGCTCTGCGGGCCGAAGGAGCCATAAGTAATTAGATTACAGCCCCAACACCTTCTCCTGCAAAATGATTAGAAATAGCAATGTTTCAAACCGGTTGCATTCTAAATCCCCTTGACTTCTTTATGCAGCCCACAATACTGCTGCATATTGATCCAGCAATGTGTGCGAACGAGTTTCAGAAAATACCAGAGCCTCTGCAGTGCAGACCCAATTAGAAAGGAGCTGCAGAGTGCAAGAGAACTGATTTACACAACAGGCCGGTCTTTTCTTTCTTTTTTTTTTTTTTTACAACCACAAAGGGGAGAAGAGGCTATAAGAGTAATAGGAGCCCAGAGAAAACCCCCAGCGGCAAGGTCTCTGCGCACTGAACACACAGGAGCGCTGGCCAAATGAATTTATGGCTGCAGAACTCATTAGTTGCGCAATAAAAGTTTTACGATTCTTTCTATGCAACACCAACAGCTCCGCGAAATTAATTGAACCACTAACAGCCGATGCAAGTGTCCCAATGTTTTGTAAAAAGCATTGACCCCGAGGGCTTCGATATGGCACATAAGAGACAGTATCAGCACATACCTGATGCTCGCATCCAGGGGTACATCCGGTACTGTTTGTCCGGCGGCGAGGTGAGGGGTCCCGGCTCAGGGTGGCAGCAGCTGTCGGCGAACAGGCGGCTCTGGTCGAACAGGCTGCAGTGCAGTGTGTGCGCGTCCTGCCCCTGGCCATAGCCCGAGGTAAACACGGGGCGGCTCTGGTAGGCTGCGTTATTGACGCTGTAAACTCCGGACAACGAGGGCGGAAACGCGATGGCCGCAGCAGTCCGAGCCGAGCCATAGTCCTCTCCACTGGGTCCAATACTGCAGGACGCCCGCTCCACGTTTGGGAAGAGAGAACCGCCCGCCGTATATTTGCTAAGAAGACCGTCCACATAATAAGAACTCATATTTTTTTCTCTCTGATTTGTTGGCCCAGAATCCTCAGTGTCGTTTTTACGAGGTAGTGTGATATATGACAGCAATACACCCTAGATTTACACCAAACCCCATTTTTACTCTGGACCAAAGAACCCAGCCACGTGACTCAGGCCTGGCCGCTCCCAGCCAATCAGCGGGCGGACGCGTCTTTCATTATGGCGCAGGACTGCGGAGTGGGATTAACACTTCACACACACAAACACACACACGTATAAAACACACAGGAGAGAAACTCGCAGTCCCAGCGATCTGGAGGTAATTCACGAAATTTAAGGTTATGGTTTGTATCACTTGTGTCACTGTACGTGAGAAAAGAACAAATTATCTGCTATTTGAGAGCTTTATTTTTTATTTCATGGGCCTTTGTGGAAAACATTCAACTTATTTACAGGATGTAATGAAATCTCACTCACTTTATGAGGCTACATTAATATAAAGTACATGATGATTGGTTATAATAGCTCTAATCATGATGAAAACTGACTAACAACAAAAGTAATTGTGGTTTTAGCTTGCCTTGCTTTTAAAAACAATACTTACATAGAGTCTGGTGTAAAAAAAAAGACAGTATTTTAGTTTTGAACAATGAACACTATCTGCACTAACACTTGATATTTTAGAGGAGAATTTAACAGGAATATAAATAAAATGTTTCAATTCCACTAAATGATTGTAATAAAACTAACAATACTACGACAACTACTACTACTACTACTACTACTATCATTAATCATAATAATAATACCCCAAACCAGCATAATCATACTAGTACTACTAATAATAATAATAACAGCAATAAAAGGGACAAAGTTATTGTCCAGAATTTGGCTTTTACTGGCATTATAATATTACCTAAATGGTCCATAAATGAGCGATAAATTAGCAGAAAGAAAAAAAGATTTTTTAAAAATTTTGATTTACGCGAGAAAAAAACATTTTATCAATTATTATATCGATTATATTATGATTACTTAAAAAATAATAACAATAAATATAAGTTCGCTCCAAGTTCGTTCAGTTTTACGTGGAAATGGTAATTACTGACATTACTGATAATAACTGCGCAGCTCAGCCGGCCGTTTTGTGTTTTGTTATTTTAATTAAAAATCATTCAGGCCTAAAGCTTAGTGGGGACATTTAAACGTACATTAATACAATGAGGAATGAGGAAAACTGATATTTCACGCTTGTGTTAATAAACCTGCTGTTGGACAAGTTAACTTAGCTTTAAATTATTTGATTAAGTCTTATATATTAAAAAAAAAAACATCCGAGGAGAACAGACATTGACGGGAGCGGCCATCTGAGGGGAAAAGCAGTAATCCGGCTCGCTGTGAGCCGCCTGCTCCTTTTCCCCGCAGAACCGCAGGCTGCAGAAACAACTTCTGCACCGAGACTGTAAAAAGGTGTGAAATTATTTTGCTGGACTCTTAAAACGTTATTACAGTTTGCTTCCCAGTGCAGGTTCATTAGGGAGGAGTGTTAAAAGTGGTGTGGTGAAGTTGTGGAACAGTGTCGCCACCGTCTGGTGACTTGTAGGGACTGCAGGGTGGGGAGGCAGGAGTGCGCAGGCGTTCTCTCTTTCTGCTGCAATCCGGGATTTAAAAAAAAAAAAACACGAGATAAAACTGAGAGAAAAGACGCGCAGAGGTACCATCGTGTTTCTTGGGTAGTGATGCGCTCATATCTTTGAGCACACTCGTCCAGATGTAGCCTATATTGAAGAAAAGCATCATCTAAGGGCCTACCACTGCGTTTTAAACTGGCCGCTGGCTTTATTGCTCCTTCTCCTTTAGGACAGGCCCGGAAAAGGAGCAGAGGGCGGAAGGTTCCCAGGTAGAAACAAAGGATCGCTCCAAATGACCGTGAGTCCTGCGCGTCCCCGTCGGGGAGAATCCAATAAAGCTGATCATTTCCGCTCGGCCTTTTGTCCAGAGCGCAGTCTCACAGAAAGGGAAGAAAAAACAAATGGGTGCCATTCTGGAAACGGCCTAATTGTGTCTGGACGGCAATAAAGCCATTAAAACTGGAATGCCAGACAGTATAGCAGACCAGGCGTTTTATTGCACTGTCTCTGGTCGAGCCTTTGAAGTTTGGGTCCATCTGCGGCCCCTAACGCGTCACAACAGCACTCCAGTTGGACTAAAGTCCGGCTTACCTTCCAACTACAATCTACCAGTTTCTGTGCAGCCCGTAATGAGGACTAAATGAGCTGGTGTGTGTGACAGAGCCGTGCCTGCCCCTGAGAGACCACCAGACTTAGCAGCTATACTGCATTTGCCGCTGCGTATTTCTGCGTCTTTGTGCCAAATATTTTCTCCAACGTGCAGGGACTTGAACATGTTTTTAAAAAAAATAGACCTAGAGCTCTTCTCCAAAACCTTTTTAAATAAACCACGTGTGATCACTTTGAGTTTTAAGACAATAAACATCAAATTTCACAACATTTAAATCACAAAATCCCCGCTCTCGTTGTGAGTTGGTTCTGTGGAGACAGCGCTAATGACGGAGCTTTTGGCGCAGCGGCCTTGTCATATCCGAGCTCGACAGCAAACGCATCGGCTACATTATTTTTGGGCTTCAGCTGTCGAAGCCCTCGATGTCTTTTTTTGTTTTGTGTCCTCTCGCCTCGCAGCGCTTTGCACCCCATAAAAGGTTATAGCGGTAATTGTCTTTTATGGCGGTATACACAGCTAACAACATCCTCTGCCAAGACGCAGCCCTGTCCCCAATCCAGAATACACACACACATTACTCACACACACACTCACCTATAGGTGTGCGCGTTTTAATTGGTGTGTGTGTGTGTGTGTGTGTGTGTGTGTAGCAGATTGGAATGAGTGAAAATATTATATATTAATAAGGCGTGTAACAATCTGTTAAGTTGCACTATGGTCAAGTGTGCAAATATATTTAGAATTTTTTTTCATGTGAGTGTGTGTGTGTGTGTTGAGATCTAGTTGACAGTGGTAAACTTCATATTTTGTTATTCCGCAAAGCAGCACCAAGAAAGTCTTTCTGTGAATTAGGAGATCATAAAAACACACAATTCACTTCAGCGCGAGGTCAGGATGAAATAAGAATGTAACGTGCATGCATTCGCAGATATAATTTGTTTTATTTAATAAATAAAGTACAAATTACATTTGTGAACCAAAAGTCAGACGGTCAACAGACCGTGAGGTATTCAATAAGTAGCCTACAGTGTTTTATTTAATTTTCTCTCACTAACAAACATTAATGTACTTTCAAAATGTTACTCCCTGAAATTCATAGTTCAGCATCTAACGCAAGCAAATCTACTATAATCCGCCATCGGAAAAAAATAGGTTATTGTAGGTAGTTGAAAGACATAGGTAGTCAATCGTGTCACGTAATATAGCTTCTATAACATCTTTTAATTTAGTATTTGGGCATTTCTCAAGAGGTTTCTGCACCTACTTCAAAATGCGATCAGTCTAGTTTTTCTCTACGCTTCCAATGTTAGATTCAAACTCACGGTCATCAGTCATAGTTCTAGCATGTAAGGGAGAAACAGCAATAAAAATCAATACATTTTTTTATACAAACTCTACGCTCAGGGGACTCTGAGACAGACAACAAATATAGCTACAAACCAGAACACACACAGCTAGAAACATCCATACACAAACGAGCACGGGGACCAGGCCAACTAATACACTTTAACGAGGTATTATTTCAAATCAATATGAGGAAAGAACAAATTAAAAAAATAATACTTAAAAAAACGAGTGGCACTGTTAAAATTGTGCAATATAAAGGTAGTCGCATCAAACTGAAGCCCAACATGCTTTTTTTACAAGACAAATGAGGCTAATAGCTTGTGTTATATAGAACAATAAGACAATGAAGTTTAAAAACAAGGTCCAGCAGTGTTAAGAGCTTCCACACACAAAGCTCGCTAACAGCCTAAATACTGTAATGTCAGCGGCTCAGTCACTCGTCTTTCGGCGCGCCGTCTTTATTAAACTTCTTCATCTTCATCCTGCGGTTCTGGAACCAGATTTTAACCTGTCTCTCGGTGAGGTTTAAGAGCCTCGCCACCTCGTACCTACGGTCCCTGGTCAGGTAGGTGTTAAAGAGGAACTCTTTCTCCAGCTCCAGGATCTGGTGCTTGGTGTACGGACAGCGCTTTTTTCTCGTGGCACTCGCGTGGAGCCAGTTGGACACTGGGTTATCTGGAAAGAGTGGGCGACACTGGTGTGAGTGCCCGGTACCGAGTGACCAAGATGTTTAATTTAAAAAAAAAAAACATCACTCATAATTTTGTTAAGACCAAGGTAAAAAAAAATCCCCCTTTATTCTGATGGAAAATGGCCACATGCATGAACGCAGCTCCATCCACACACACACACATTCCCCCTATTTCTCCTCTTTGCTCACGTTCACTTTAAAGGCTTATCTAATATAGCAATGGGAGCCGGGTCATTAAGAGTCCCCGTAAGGAAATGGCACGTTCAGAATGGCATCTGTTCAGACGCGCACCCCCAATCCTCGCAGCTTTATGCGGTATAAATAGTAGACTATAAACATAAAGGAGCTGGCGGCGACTTACTTGGATCGAGGCCCGGCTTCTCCTCGCCTTCCCCGCTCACGTCCCCCGCTTGGCCGGACAGTGCGTCTTTTTCCACCGGTGACGCCGTCGCCACCGTCCCGTTGGCGTAGTCGGAGAGCAGCAGCGCCGTGTGGGAGCCGGGCAGCGCGCCCTCGGCACGCGTCCCCACACCCTCCGGTTTGATTCCGTAGTGGTGGGTCGTCGGTAATCCGGCCATGGGCAGGGAACCAGACATGGGCTCCAGCAGCCACGACTGGTAGCGGCCGTCTGTGTCTGCACCGACCGGGCCCTGGGGATGCCCATAGTGGTGATGGTACACGGAGGAGACGGTGCCTGGGAACTGAGCGGGGACGTGGCTCCATGACGGCCCGAACACCGGGGGCTTGGACGGGAAGGTGCAGGTCCCGAGCTCGCCGTGGTCGCCGAGGGAGGAGGAATGTCTGGCGTGCTGGAGCCCAGCACCGGAGGGGTACCTCGGCACGGAGAGCTCCTCGCTCTCGGGCAGAATGAGGGAATCGACGTAGTAACTAGTCAGTGTTCCGGATGTCGACATGGCAGAAAAATGAGACGTTCACATGTACGCAGTCATACAGCAGAGACATGCAAAAAGTAAAACGCGCACACACACACGCCACGCACACATATACACACGCAGTAAACCCAGCCTCACAAAATAACAATGTGGAGAAATCAAGTAGCAACTTGGCCCCACAGAGAACTACAGTGGGCTAGTAATGGAGAGCCAGGCTGCCATATCATTGGGTAGCGGACACACGTGATCATAAAGGCTGAACAATAAAGGATAAATCAATCCCTTTGGTCATTAAATACTCACCCGCTCTCCTATAACAACCTCTACTTTTAAAGCTAAAATGATCAAGATATGAGTTATCCATTATCTATGAGAAGGGAAATATGAATGACTGAATTAAACAAAAAAAAAAAAGTATTTTTGCAGAAGCTTCCACTGCTGCTGCTGTTAAAGCCCCTCTTCTTGGTTATCCAAAACGACGCAGTATGTTTTTGGAAACCTTATTTTACGAGGTATTTTATAGGACACGTAAGCACCCTACCATTGCTCCACACCAAAACACATTTTAACCACCGCTGTATTAAAGAAAGTGAGCAGCTCAAAGCTGAAACACTGTCTGGATCTTAAATTACAATTATAAATTACAAAAATTATACTTTTAATATTTTGGACCCTTCTCGGCTCCATCAGACGCCTCCAATGCGCGTGTATTTCCCCTTTTCAGCTTCATGGATGAAACATATTTTACAGGTAAAACTGATAAACACGCCAGTAAGTATTCTAGTATATCACAGCTAATATAATACTAAAAGAGCTATTTTCACGTTTACATCAACATTTATCAAGACGAGACAGTTGTTTGTTGTGTGCTGAGTTAACACCATTAAACATTTTTAAACACAAGCATAATGCTTATATCGCCTTAATTTTCTACAGAAAGCACATTTCGTGATTTAGGATGTTTCACCTCTGTGTGTATTTGGCAAACTCCAACTGAACTCCAATAAAACACACATACACTTTTAACGAAGCTAATGCAGGGCTTTGTACATACTCACAGTTAATAAAGAAATAAATAAACATAATCATTTTTAGTTATTACAAATGGAAAATGTTTTATTTTTCACTCATAGTAACAATAACAAAAAAAGAAGCAGGGTCATTTTATTTACAAGCTTTTCTTGTTAGTTGAAGTTACAGACTATTAATGGTTTAGGCATAATTACAGTATAAAACGTTTGGTCCACATAACAAATAAAATAACATTTATTTGGTAGCGCATGACGGCACGTTATAAAATAATTAGTAGTACAAGTAGTATGTTACAAAACGGTTACAAACATTATAGAAATAAAAATACTGAACACCAAATTTAAAGGCACATTAAAAAAACTGAAGAAATGTGGTGTACGTGTGTGTTATCAGTCCGCCGAATCAGAGCAAAGCAGCCGAACAATTATTAAATATATTTTCCAGATAACGTGTTGGTGGCGGATCCCGGTGTGTCCTCACTCAGCGCGTCCATCATTTACACCGCCGTTATCACTTGTTTGGGCCTACGCTGCCATCATCACCGCCATCAACAAATTAACTCTAATGCCAGCAAGCGGCCGGTGCCTCGGTGTAACGTTACATTACACTTACACGGAGCTAAGACGGAGCTAAGAATATGAGCAATGTGGCGTTTGCGGGCTCCTGCTTTTTAAAATGAAACGGTGTGCGAGCGGTGGCGAGGACAAGGAGAGAGAAATACACGTAAAATATATCAAGTGGAGATTGGTGTTAGAAAACGTAGGAAATTAATTCATGAATTAATAAATGGTGAGTAATGTCCCCGCTAAAAATAAATGCAACGCTACATAAAAGTTAAATTTATATTTGTTCAAATTAAACGGGCACAGAAATGCATCTAGCTGGAAATGTATAGATGTAACACAAAGCTTATATAAATGGACATAGAGAATGGATGTGTGTTACAGAAATTAACCACCGTCTTGAAGTTAATGTGGATTTTACATAATGTGGAGGCTGCGCGCGTAAAAAAAAGTAAAATGATTTCCTAAATCTAAGCCCGCGTCGCTGATCATGTCCACAAAGCAGCAACCTTGAGTTCGCTCACATGCGCCTTTTATTTATTACCAGCAAATAACCGGAGAGCTTGGCCAACACCCCAAACAAGGCCACAGGCAGCCCAACACGCAGGAATGCACCCAACTCTGCTGTTCCACTGTTACATTTAGAAGAGGGGAACAGGAGAGAGAAAGAAAGAATTAACAAAAAAGAAAGAAAAAGGGGTACAATCTGTGCATAATGCGCATTGTGATTCCGAGTTATCACCTCGCTGGTACTTGCACATTATTTGAGCAGCCGACATCAAACAAGCCGGAGGGGGAAAGGAGCGGCTGTGCGCCTATTTGTGCACTAAAAGTTAGGATAGACAAACACCTCCAGAGCAGGAAAAGACGCTCTCAGGCTGTAAACCTAAATCAGGGTGTTTTTTCACCCATTTTACCGCAGGGGCTATTCACTTCTTTTGCCTCGGCAGATAACAGCCTGTCTGGCGGATCTAAATATCGCCATAAAGCTCTTCCCCTCCTTTTGTCTGAGCCACTATTGCGCAGCGGAAGCATCCGGTCTCATTGCCCACGGAGGTCGCTGTTGCCCCATTCACCTTCCCCTTCCCCTCCACTGCAGTGGTCGTAACCGAGGCCTTGTCTGGCGCGTCTGCGTCACCACGACTCGCGGAAAACACTCTCGGCTTTTGCCCTAATCCCCAAGTCCACGACGCGCACCGCGGCTCGGCTTTGATCGCGTTTAAATTCGGCACACATGTCCAGCTCGGGCTCACTCAAGAAAAAAAAAAAAAAAAAAAAACAAGGGAAAACGTCTAAAGCAAACATTGCAGGAGACAGATTGAGTAGTATACACAACAGCCAGCCAGTCACCCCCCTCCCTCCCTCCCTCCCCTGTGGATAAAGCCAGGGAGGCTTAAGAGCATGCTTCCAAACCACCTCTGCACAATTTCCACCAAATCCCACCATCTTTACGTCCCCCGATTTGATTTCCTTTTCGCTTTCGATAATGCTGCAATGCGTAACTGGGGCAATTAAGACAGTTTCATGTTGCAGAGTTAGAAATGGACCCCAACAACATGAAACTACCTAAACCACTCGACAGTCGATCCGGGCCTCAAGTGAAACACAAGCAGCCAATTCGTAATGCGCCGTGGTCGCCGGTCCCGTCATCAAGTGTCCAGAAAATAAAAAAATAAAATAAAAATGTCTGCATTGAGAAAGTACAACTGTATATTGTGCACACTACAGGGAAGCCGCTGCAACAAGGCGCAAAAAATGGACAAATTCACAATGATAAACGGACTTACCCGATCCTGGAAATGTTAATCCCAGTATTCCCAAACTAAAGCAGAGGGTTATGTTTTATCCAGTGTGCCTGTACAGTTCGGATTTCTAGCTGAGAGCCGGGCCTCCTCTCCGTCTGAAAGGCTCTCCCACGACTGAAGCTGCTCTTAGAGGAGAGGGAGAAACCTCATATACCAGCCAGTCATAAAACTCTACAATAGCCGGCTAGGCATGCAGCTAGACGGCTTATAGCCTAATATCTTAATTATTTCCGATGGCCATAACGTTAGCCCCTACAAACATTTCTTTGCTGCTTCACACACACAAAAACTCGCAAACCCCCAGCAGAGGAGCACGTGTTATTTAGGATTTGTGAATTTCAAACAAATCCCCTTTTTTTCCTGCTTCTCCATGTTACACTTTGTGACTAGGAAAAAAATGTAAAGAATTAAATAAATAAAGCCACAGTACAAAAATACAAGCAGCTACTCCTCAATGCGAGCTGATAATTTATTAAGCATTACACAAAAAAAACCACAATGTCATATGTACAGAGAAATATACAATAAAAACATTCCTCCTTCACTTTGCACATCGTGTAAACGTCCTCGGTGTGGATAAAGATTCAATTCATACATTTAGCTCATACATAGAATAGGCCTATATCATGGTAGACTACATCTAATGGTCATAGTGGGTTATTCTTCCCTTGGTGATACGTGGGCTTTATATTCCAGAGAATTTTTTAAAAAGGTGAAAAAATAAATGTAGGAATACTTTATACCATGCATTTCCAATTCAAAGAAAAGAAATTTATATTTGTTTAAATAAATTTAGGGGGAAATAAGATCAAGGTGGATAATTTAAACCACCAACCTCCAAGGGTATAATAAGTTTTTTTATTTATTTTATTTTTGTAACTGCGTAAATTGAACTCCACTGACACTATCCAACTATACGACAGAGGTGACAGAAACAGATACAATACAAAAACACGACATCAGAAAAATCATTTAGAACCCACAGCATCCTATTTTTTCCCTTTTCATTTCAGTAGCTCACAGAGGACGATGCGTTGACTTTTAAGTCTGTCTGGAAATAAAAGAAAGTTGTACCCGACAGTGAAGTGAGTCATTGTGTGGACAAAGTGGCAAGGAGGGGTGGAGGAGGAGTGTGGGGGTGGAGGAGGGTGGGTGTCATTGATTTCACCAATTTTCTTTTTTTTTTTTTTTTTTAAATCTTCTACTTCAATGGGATCACCTCGTTCATCATGAAAATCCGTAGTTGGAGGTGAGCTCCCGGATCCTGTTCTCCCGCGTCATTTTCTTCAGTTTCATCCTGCGGTTCTGGAACCAGATTTTGACCTGTCTGTCCGTCAGGTGGACGCTTTTACTAATCTCTAGGCGGCGCTCTCGGGTCAGGTACATGTTGAAGAGGAACTCCTTCTCCAGCTCCAGTGTCTGGTGCTTGGTGTATGGGCAGCGTTTCTTCCGGCCACTCTTTGCTGTTAGCCAGTTGGCCGTGTTTTCGCTTTTTGTGTCTCCTAAAGAAAATGCAGATACATGGTTTCCTTTTACGCACTGCTTAACACGCAACAGTGTGTGTGTGTGTGTGTGTGTGTGTGTGTGTGTGTGTGTGTGTGATAGAAACAGCGAGAGAGTGTATACACGACTGTGTTTGTGTTTATGGTTGTAATACAGAGACACATATGAAACAATTGTCTGTCTGTCTGTCTGTGTGTGTGTGTGTGTGTGTGTGTATAAGTAAGTATGGCTCCTTTGTTAGCCTCACCACACTTGAAGTTGAAACGCCAGTAATAGTAAGATACATAAAATTATACATAAAATTTTACACTAGTGACAAAGAGATATTGTTTATGTGATATGAAGAGAGAAAGAACACATTATGGTAGAGGAATATACAAGCATACACTGCCACATGCAGGCCTATTTACTAATATATTACGCAGTGCTCAAAAGAAATACTAGCTAAGGCTATAGGTATTTAAAATGTATTATTCTGTACGTGTGTATTTAAATTTCCTTAATTTACCATAACACTGTAGAATTTGATTAAATCAAATCTAGCTCTGCCCTAAAATTCTCAGCTAATTTGTCAATTTTACGCATAATGTTTTCGGGCGTATTCATGCACATATACATTTTAAAGTATTTATTCAATTAAAAAAAACTTGTATTATTAGACTCAGAGACTATGTCAATGCAAAGTTTCCACAGCCGGATCTTGACATGTCACTGCAGTCTAACCGGTCAAATAAAACTTGACAGGTGCCATTAAAAAGACTCCTTCTGCCTGCGCTGCGTGCAAGCAAAACAACAGTGCAGAACCACACCTATGATGAACTGTGACTACCTTTAGTGGACTTTGCTGGTCTCTCTCTGTCATGTTCCTCTGTCTCGTCCGCCGAGGAGACTTCTGCATCCGAGGACTCGCGTGCCTCCTCGGTCCCCGGTGCAGCGTGAGCCTGCAGGTCTGCGTTTCCCGAGGACACGGGCTCCTCGGTGTTCCTCCCTTCCTGCGCCGTAGCTGGAGCAGAAGTCGAGGTTGGTGGCGTGTGGAAGCGAGCAGGAGCAGTGGGGTGTAGGCCAAAATGAGAATGTGAAGGGTTCGGCTGGGGGCCGTTGGTGTTGTAAAGTTTATGAGAATGTGCGTGCGTCTGAGACAAGCGGAAGTAGCCCGGCACAGGCACTGAGCCCCCGCCGCCGCCATCGGTAACTGTACAAGAACTCGAGCCGAGGCCGGCTGTCGTTAACCTCGAATATGTAAGATCTTCGGCGGTGGAGGCTTTAGGGCACTTCGGCTGCTCATACAGGCAGTAGGTGCTCTCTTCTTTAATGTTCTGCGGGAACGAGCAGGGCGCGACCTGGGGACCCACTGGGTGCTCTTGGTCCATACGACATGACCTCTGCGCGTCCATCCACATCTCCATGCTGGACATGTAAGCGCCTGAGGCGGAAACCATGTTTTGGGGACCCCCTTCGCTCCGCTTACCCATACCTTGGAAGTATCCATAGCTGTGTAGTCCGTAAGGCACTTCTGTAGCGGTGCTATGGGGCACGCACACCGCGCTCCCCGTGTAGTGACCTCCGCCGCTCTCGGTGCGGCCACTGATCAGAGAATCCACTAAAAATGCATTTCCTGACGGGGTGTCCGAACATGACATTATTGTGGTGTATTTTGGCGAGGGGAGAAGATAGCCCTTTCTGGCTGACATTTCTTGTGCAAAACATGCTGGATATGATTAGAGGCACCCCCCTCTTCGCCGTGCGGACTGTAAAACCAATGGAAACGCTGGAAGATGGGCAGTCCCTCCCACTCCGCGGCTACGTAGCAGCCGGAGCGATATCCATCATGGAGCTGAGGCAGAGAAAAGAGACAGCACGGCAATCAGTGTGCTCCCTCACCTCGTCTTAATGCACCACCATTACCCCTGGAAGGGGCGAGGTCTACCACGATACAAAGTTAAAAAAAAAAAACATATGTATTATTTAAAAAGCAGCACTGAATCGATGAATTCTTCAAACAAGCGTTGTCACCTTTCAGCTGTACACACCAAAAATAACGTCTGAAACACTGACTGTCCACTTTCTACATCCAAATCAAATGTTACCACAAAGCTTACCCATACATATAACACAGAAGCATCAGATTTATAAGACCTCAGACCTCTAAAGTGACGGGGAGCTTAAGTGAGAGTGATGGGGAAGAAAATGAAACTAAAATAAATCCAACCCCTTTTCGTTTCATACACTTAAGATAGTCTATGTTAAGGAGACATGGCCTTAAGGTGGAAAATCAAGTTTAAAAGTACAAAGCTGCATTAGTCCCCCAACAAAGAGACACAATAACAAAGCAATTGGACTGAAAGGTAATAAAATGTATTTTAACTGTAGGGAGAATTCGCCTTTGGCGGAATAACTTGGCAAGAAGCCCTTTTATATGGCGCATCCTTTGCCTCAGGACAGCCCCAACTCTTCCGCACTAAAAGCAAAGGTGTTTAGACTAATGTTGCCTGGAGAAAGAGTGAATAATATCAATCCTACATTGTTCTGCTTCTTTTATTTTTTAGATTTTCTTCTATGTATTTTCCCACAGGGACTGTTTCTTAAGTGGTTAATATCATATTTACATAGTTGAATTGTCCTGGGGTTCTCCTGAAATAACTGTACAACGCCAAACATAACTTTATTAAAGGTAAGGGTAAAGACTAATATTGAACGATGTAAAATACATTAAGATTAACAAAGCTATCCGCGTGCGTAAACAACGACAGGCCAATCGCCTGTCACCAGCAATTAAAAGCAATAAAAGTTACAGTAACGAAAAAAAGCCTTTAAACAACAAATGAGGCTTAATTATCTGTCGAATTCCTGCTCTTTTAAACAATAAATTATTCAAATAACATATGTAACATGATATACAGTGATTTATTTTACTGGAGCCTATAAGGACACAGATTTTCTCTTTAAAGCTTGTGCGCATATAATTTTACATTTGACATTAAACATGTAAATATTTTTCATAGATGTATTTGGAATTTGGATATGTAGAAAAATGGTTGTATCTCTTGGTTTCTCCGCTGATGCAGGACGTGGCAATGATCATCTGTGCCCGACAGTCATTACGCACAAAACAAAAAAAGGTTAAACCCGCAGGCACTTTCATTCAAAGGCGACAAGAACAAAAAATATGTAATTCTGTTTATCTCAGTATTTATCTGCCTTTCTTATAAACATAAAACATGCAAAACAGTGCTCTGTAAAAAAAATAAATAAATAAAATTAGTTATGGATGGATAAAATCAAAATATCGATCACGGCGTCGTGAGAGAAAAGCCACAATGTACCACTGCAAAGCGCACATTAAGGCTGCACATACAAGTCATCCTTTCGGTCCAATTTGGGGCAATAAGGGCCACAATAAAACTCCCCTTCCATCTCCTAGTGTCCTTGGCCATGTGCACTCTATTGCTCTCTCCAGGTTGAAGTTAATCTCGGCCAGCTTTGCCATTACCAGGCCCAGGTGGCCGCTAGCCCCCCGGGTTTGTTTGCAGCCTGTTGTACTGCAACGAGGAAAATTTTGGGGAGAAATTCATAAATTGAGCCCATTTAGGTTTTCGAGCGCTCCGTCATTGACAGCTCATTTATGTACACTGCCTTAGATTTTTAGCGCGTCGACGGTGGACATTTGTCACTCCCTCCTGCTCAAAACACACATATTTCAAATGGCCAAAATGACTGGAAGTCGGTTCAAGGTTAATTTATGTGCACATGTATAGAATGCAACAATGTATTTCAAAAGGATAGTGATACATTAAGGAAATGTACAAAGTAAGGAGCGTTTTCTCTCAGTGCGGTGAGTTTTTAAAAAGACGAAGGCCGCGCGCCGAGCATTTGCGCTCTTTGACTAAATCCCCCCCCAAAAAAACATAAAATTATTCACTGCAGTGTTAACCTACCAAAGACAGACAAACTAACAGCAATAGGTCCAAAGGCTGTGTACTCTTCCCCATTGCGGCCTGCTCCTTATGGGACACATGAGCCAGTAAGGAAACTAAATACATCAATTAATTATGTGTGCCCGGTATTAAATTGTTTTGGCCTGCACACTTCGTGGCGTTGCACTGGCACGAGGGCCTATCGATATCTTGGTGTTACAGTTATTAATTGTAGCTATTAAATCTTCATTTTCACAGCTGCCCGGCTATTATGTCCTCAAAACAGTTTACTCTGACCACTGGCTTTGATCCGGCCCATATAATCGTGGCCGAAGAGGCCGTTTGAGTCGTATCATGTTCGTCCCGAGTGCAGTTATGGACAATAATGCGGCGTTTTATTACATCCAGCGGAAGCATTTATTTTTCACGAGAGACAAAGGGGAAAGAGTCGGGTCCACGCGCATTAAGGTCCAGAATAGCCACTCGCCACTCGGACTGACACTGATAGCCTGATAGTGGAGCTCCCGTGTCTGTGACAGGAAGGAAAAAGGAGACGCCGCCGCTGCCCTATCGCCATCAGATCGACTCCTCTAATAGCGCCTCTTGTAGGACTTGGCACGCACGGGGAATAATGTGATGTTGGAAGGACGTCAGATGTTGTTAGCGGATTCTTTGAAGAGGAAGAGGACGAAGAGGAGCGAGCCAGCTTGCTGTGATTTAAGATGAGCCCGCGTGAGCACGAGAACCATCTGAAAAATGAAATCATTTGTTTGGTGTCCAGCACCCACACTGCTCACTGCTGCATCGTTACAATGCTAACTGTATCCATTTCTTAATAATTAAGGCAGACTTCCCCCCCAAAATCCAAAACATTTGTGGTTGGACTGGACGGGGTTGCAGATCTCTCCAGGTACAAGCCGGCCACGCTATACTTCAACCATTAAAAAGCTCGAGCTCAGCAAAATGAATAGCACATGCAGCATGAAGGCTTGGCACAGATGTGTTGCCTTATTAGGGCCCCCAGGAAGACTTTCTCTACCGCACGGCCCAGTGAGCACCAGAGAGAACTGCGGAGACTAAACTGGGGAAAAAGAAAGAGGCTCCTATCTCCAACTACCCGGTCTCATGCAGGAGAGGAATCTAAGGTCTGAGCATGTGAGAGGTTTGTCCCCGCAGCTGGCAACAACTTTTTACCTGTGTGCATTCGAGGTGAGAGCTCGGAGACGAAAAGATCCACGGCCATGACATTGGTCCCAATAGCGCCGCCCGGTGGCAGAGGAGAGTCAAATCCTGGGTGCAGCCGTCGCCACTAAAACTGAATCTGGATAAACCACACGAGGGGGAAAAGCCTGTCAAATGAAGTCGATGCAGCGAGCGGACACAGGCTTTTTCCTATCCGTCCTCTCCCTGTCGTTGCTCTCGCCTCCTTGGTAACACAGTTAATAACCTTGGGTCTCAGACGGTTTATTGCACTGCACTCCAATTGTACAAATGCCCCAGACTCTCAGACAGCTTTTATGGCCGCGTTGCTGCGGCAACGGGGAGGATGTCCCGTAATTAGGGACGGAATTCCAGCGCGCAGTAAAGGATGCGCAAGGCAAGGCCGGACTATGGCAGAGAGAGGCAACCATAAACTTCAGCCTCTCTCCCCGCGTTTATGGCCCTTTTGACTGTCATATATGAACGCCAATGCGCTGCGGCTAGCTCCCATAAACACAGTGATAACAGCAGCAAATATGGCGACCCTCGCCAAAGGAGACTGCTGCTGGAACAGTGTTTCCAAAGCCAATCAGCGAAATGACAGCTTGTACACACACACACACACACACAAACACAGAGAGAGAGCACGGGTAGTGAGAGACAGAGTGCCTAATAGAAATCAAAGTGTGCATGGTGAAACGCTGCATGTTTGGCCACCATAGATGTTGGAGACAGATAAAGGTGGACCTATGAGACATCCAAAGAGCTTCAGTAACAAAGATGGAATTCAGGAGTTGGAAAATCTCTTATGTGGCTCAAAACATCAAGAGACATGATTCAAAAGCATTGTGAAACACACCAACACAAACTATTTGAGAGAACAAGAACGACAACACTTCTGTTTTGGTTTCTATCCATTTATATTTGATCAATCAAAGCTTGTAAATAAAGATATAAGATCATCTGATTATTTGAGAACTGACAGTTGTATAATTTAATATGTTACTTTTATTCACTTTAATTTGGAAAAATAAACAAATATACATAAAGGTCATGTTTGATTTGCAGGTTGTGTGCGTCTATCATGTTGGACAGTTGATAATATACATCAGAGTCAAAAGATCTGCGGCCCGTCAGTGTTTTTTAAGTGTTTACTAAATACCAAAGAACCTAATTGTGATTATTCTGCTGCAACAGTGAGACAAATTGTATTGTGCGTGCGTAAAAATGTTTCGCATATGCGTATTTCCATCCACCAAATGTGTTACAGATCTACATTATTTTAAAAAAAGAAAAGCATGTGGGAAAAAATAACTGAACAATGACCAGGCAGGAATTAATTTTTTTCTCAATGATCTTTTCATTTGTTTTTTATTTGGAAATATAGTATAATACACAATAGTTTGGGCATACCAAGCAATTGATTCAATGCGATGACCCTGACCAGCCTTGCCCTGACAGCACACTTGAAAATGTTGCTTTTTTATCCTCTTTAGACCGCATGTACCAAAGGATCACAAGTCATGAGAAAAATATTCTGTTATGCGTATCAATATCAGGCCGAAGAGGCCTGTGCATATGCATATACATATATACCTGTGTGAATATGTTGGGCGTGTACCTCAGTGCAACTCCACACGGATCCAGTAGTAGACAAGCTTATCTCTCTGGTTTGGCCTGCATTATCAATACTCGACTGATAGTCTCCAAAAATAAAAATTAAAAAAAAAAAACTGGGGACGAGATGGATTTGGGGGGAGAAATGAAAGATACGCAAAATATAAATACAGATAGCCCTCATTCTGCAGGCTACAGGAGAGGCGACAAAAAGCTCGATGTGAGGAGGTCAGCCCAGACTGAACACGGGATCCCAGATGGCTCCCTGTAATACTGGACTTTGACTTGGTTTGCCGTGACATTAGAAGGGGGATAGTAAACGAGTGGCTACAAAATAAATAAGCACACAAAACAGAAAACACATTACATTCTCATCCGTACGGACACAATATTTGGTCACACCAATATAGATTCAGTTATTAAAGTCACATATTCGCCGTCAGCCTAAAACCCACCACTTTTCTGATTTTAAAAGCAGAAAAACAAAAGTATAATAAATCTTTTTTTGATTACAAAATACATCAGATCAGTCAATTAGTGACTGCTAATTATTTTTATTTTTTGCCCGCGTGAGAAGGAAAAGAAACTAGGCGTCTGTGAGTCAGTATAATATTAACATGGGCCTTCGCAAGCACACAGTCTTGGCGAGGACATAAAATCCGTTTCTACAATTCCCGAAAAGAAAAAAAAAAAAGAAACAAGAGTTCGAAGAGCGAAATCAGAGTCCACAGACTGTCTTAATTCATTTGTTTAGGTAACTCAGATCACAGGATACTGTTGTCCTCGAACTTGAAATTAACCATTGAGCTGTGTTGTTGCTGCCGTCGCGGCCATTGTGGTACACAATGTACACTGGGAGAGTCACAGCCGGAGACTCAGTCTGTCTGTAAACGCAGCCGTCCCACACCGCAGGACTTTGAAAGCTGTGACTGTGCCGTTTTGACCCCTAGAGCAGAGGGTTAGACGTGTAATACTGTAATCTATCTCTGTTCAGTTTCTTCTCCTTCATGCGGCGGTTCTGAAACCAGATCTTCACTTGTCGGTCGGTGAGGTTGAGCATCCGAGACAGTTGCATGCGCTTCTCCTTGTTAATGTACACACTGAAAAAGAATTCTCGTTCAAGTTCTCTGATCTGATATTTGGAATAAGGGCACCTTTTCTTGCGGGTCCTCTGTCCATCTGGAGGGCACAAAGAGAAAGAGTAGAGCCGTCATAGAAAATATAAACATTTCAAATTAGCCATGACTATGTTCCAGAAAAAAAAAAAAAAGATTTATACCGCCTGGACGTTGCCCAGATTACGCATGGGCGGATTTCCTCGACATAAAGCATTAATAACATATTTCCCATTTCCACATTTCAAGTGGAATGTGAAGTGATATTATATTACACTGGAAAGATTACCAAACCAGTGGCTCGCTAGACAATACACTTGGGCTTTGACCTTTTCAGGCAAGTGAAAACAACAAGCTCACTTCAGAGCAGCTGCAGGAAAAGGAGACCGTGTTGAATGGGACAGTTTATATGAAAATATTGGCTCCACCGAACGCATAAAGGGGGCAAATATACAAATGGGAACTCGGAGTCCATGATAGCTTTAACACAGGAGTCCATGTGTGTTAAACCTGAAGCCAGAGGCACCACCCTCATTACATCCAAGTGCTATTTTAACGCTAAGAAAGCGTGAAACAAGCAGCTTTATAATACACGAAATGAACGCAGGTCTGTGTCCACATTCATAACTGGGGGCTTTTTTTGGAAACGTCAGGGAGTGTTTTAGAAAAATCACCAGCCTGATGTCTTTCACGGCCAATTTCAATTCCAAACACGTGATCCTGCAGTTTATAACAAAGTTTTGTTGGGGGTGGGGGGTCTACAGGCCCTCTATAAACCTTATATGCTTATAAAACAGCATATAAAATTTTTAACAGCAGCGCGCAAGATTGCAAACTTTCTCTCATAACCGAGGCGCTGACTTTAATACGTACTGCTGCTGCTGGATTTCTCCTCATTGTTGCCGGAAGATAACTCCGGGCTGCTCGTCTCATCCCGCGGCTCCTTCGCCTCCGTGTCCCTGCAGGACGGCGCGTCCTCCGCCGCAGAGCTCGGCTGCTTGGTGGGGGTTTTGTCCCCCGAGTAGCCATTCGTGGAGGAGCTCTCCGACGCGTTCCCGTACGCCGTCTCGTAAAACTGGTCAAAGGCTTGTGGTAGCACGCCATTTCTGCCCACGTTCCCGTAGAAATTGGTGGCGGCGGAGCCGGTGCTCGTATGGTGGTGGTGGTGGTGGTGGTGGTAGGCGGCGGCGGCGGCGGCGGGGCTGTTTTTACCGAACATGTCCCCTACGACGGCGGTTTGCGCCGACAGACAGTCCCGGTGCACCATGTCCTCCGCGCTGGGGTAGCACTGGGGCAAGTTCCCCCGGTGTGGCCATTTACCGGACGCATCAATGGCTGCATAGTCCCTGAACGTCACCTCTCTGACGGGTTGGACCTGTGGCAGGTTAGAGGAGTAGGAGTATGTCATGGGGCGGGTGGACGGGGTCTGGGACAAAAACGAGGGAAGACCGGAGAAATCAGCCCCCGCCGAGACGTAATAAGTGCAACTGGGCAAATACATGTTCGATCCGACGGGGACCCTTTCGTCAAAATCCATCATCGTAGTTCACCCTCTACTATAACTCTATGTTGGGGTTTGATTCCTCTATAACCGCCCTGAACATGGCTCTGAAGCGCCGTGCCTCCTGCCTCTTTGAAGCAGGTTCGCTAAGCAGAAATTTGGAGACGTAAGCTGACGTGGAGAGCCATCTCCATCCACTCCACGGAGGAGGAGGTCACGTGACCACGCGGCAGAAATTGACAGATTTTCAGGCTGTGTGTATGTGTGTGCGTGCCTGCGTGTGTTTGCATGTGTGCAGGAAAGAGAAAGAGTGTGTAGGAGTGTGAGAGACATGACTGCCATGTGTCCTAAAGCTTGACATTGGAGGTTCATCGCCATGTCGGCTTTAAAAAAATGAATTCCTGAACATGCAAGCAAGTCAGAGGAGGAGAAAACTATAATTTGATGCTGGCTGTTGACAGAGAGAGGGATTTTAATCGGGGCTTTAACCAGCTAATATATCATTATCAACTTCCCTGATGTCTCGTGCCTTTCCACACTCAGTCTGGCGTAGAAAAATGTTTGTGCGTATTTTAGGTTCCTCTAGTTCTCCTTGTTTTTAGTTTATGTGTACAATACGGTGAAATTAAAAGGATTCTGGGAGCTTAACTTGCCCGTGCCCTGTCTGACAACATGAACTACACCGGCATTACTGTGCACAGATAACCTGGACCTGAACTGGAGGAAGGAGACACCCAACTTAACTCTAAAGTCTGCTTTTAGTAATGTCTTAGTCATCATCATTTGGTGGTTTTACAACACAGCATTTGGCCCAGTGGGCATTTGGTTATCAGGGTCATGTTCAAAGTAGCGCCTAATGTTTCAACTGGCTACAGCCCTGCGTTGGTACCAGCATAAAAGACCAAACTGAAATTTTGACTAAATAAAACAGAGGATGCGGACTTTTATTTTATTGTGGACAGGGTGCAAATTTAAGGTAAACCCAAACAATGAAATTTTGGTGGTCTGTGAAATCATACATCAATATGCATTTTAAATAGTAATGTTTATATAAAGGAATACATTTATTATTATGATGTTTTATATTTATTTGCGAGCAACAACAAGACAAACCGATCAGAAAAGACCGAAGACTCACCGAGAAAAGTGCCCAAGACCTGACAGTCCCTCGCCCACAATCATTAAAACAGTCTGCTTCAATAGTCAAACGTTACAGCCTCTTTAAAATTATACATTTATTCTATTTTGAAATGGTCATGGTCTTACTGCTCTGTTCTGCCTCATATTAACATTTAATAGATCCACTAACAGCCCCAAAAGTCGCAGCATTTCGAGCCCGCTCCACTTTTACGCACGGCTATTTCTCTACGTTTTGCAGCAAATGTTTATTCAAATGCGCGTCGTTCCGTGTGAGGACAGCTTCCAGAAATGTACAAGACACTTTTATGTTTTGATGAATAAATATTTCCATCAGTTTCCTGTTTTTTTCCCGCAACCCTATTTATTCCCAGGACGCACACACTCGTACACATGCTTAAATCCCATCAAGATACACACAGAATCAGATGGGAAAACATTTTTAAACGCATCCTGTCACGCAGGGTTTTAAAATATCTGCTGCTCCACATTTTCACAGTTATATAGCTCGAAATATGCAAGCAATATTTTCCTCGAGAATTTCTTTTAAAATCTTTATTTTGAATAACCTAAATATCTTGAGGCTATGCATTGCCATACAGAAATATGCCAACAATTCTGACTTAAAGGGTTTACTTTCCATTAAAAAGGGACATAAAGGAGGAAAACAAATAGCCAGTATATTTGAAATTCTGGGATTTCTTGTGTTTGATTTGGTAAACATGTCACAAGGTGCATTCCCTGGCTCTCTGCTCCGAGGCCACCGTGGAGCTTGTTTTGGAGAGGCTGCAACCTGACTCTAATGTGCTGTGAATGAGGGACCTGAGCTCGGATTAAGACCGCCGCGGCTGGCCTGGCCCCACAGCCCGACGCCCACATGGGGATCCAAGGGGCTCCTGGTGGCGCATATGAAACACAACCTTAAAATATCACACACACTAAGACGGCGCAGGCACCAACTAACGCCCTGCGAGTGTGTCAAAATATCAAAACAGGAAGAAAAAAAATACAGTCTGTGCTATCCACCGTCCTGCTTACAGGCCGTTTTATTTGGATAAATTGCAGAGGCACAAACAACTGGAGCGACCACACGCTCCGCCTCTCAGTCAATCCAGACAAATTCTACGAGTTGTGCTGAAGCTTTTAAGCTGTAATTGAGCACAGGATGCCCAGGAAAACCAAAGCCAGCTCTGCACAGACCTGCGTTTTTATAGCTGCTATAGTATTCTGCTGCGTTTTTTTTTCCTCCCCGGCCAGACAGACACCACAAAACCGGCCAAGCGTGATAGGAAGTCGCCACCTACATGGACTCAAAGTCAGCAGCTGAGGATTTTCAACGCCACAGAAACATATCATATATGTGCACAAATAAGGTAAGACTTGAACTTACAATAAGCAAGTCTATATCTAACCATTTAATTAAAAAAAAAATAAAAAACAGGCATTACAAATTGAAAGACAAGTTTATGTTAGATGTCTTTTGTATTTAAAAGGAAGTCGCTCTGCTGATCCTCTGATCATCCATCTTGTGCGGTTTTTTGGTCATCAAAAACTGCAGTCTGGCACTGCGTAAAAGCCCTCAAAGCCAAAGCTTTGTCTGTACGGTCGACTTCAAGTTCGGGGGAGGGAGAGGGTCCTCCACAGAGAGCAAAGGGCCCACTGTGCCCCGGATGGAGTTCCTTTAATTGCTCTTGCTTTTACGCAGGCTTTAGGTTACAAGATTGGTCGATAATGTGAGCCTGTAACTCTGAGCTGAGGAAAAGTCAAATGAACTTCACCTTCGCACTGATAGTGTATCATGAGAGATGTAGGCCCTTCATATACTGCCTGCTGTAGGTTTGAATCTAACTCTTAATTGTGCTCTAAATGGTCATGTCATGGCGTTATGAGAGAATAATTCTCATCAGATCTTCCCTTCGGTTTATCATGACTCCATTTTACGCACCTGAAGAAAACATCCTATTTGTATCAGATTTTGGACAAAAAAAGGGAAACAAAGCCTAAAATTATAAACATTAACACAGTGACATTTGGTTAATAAACAACCATCAATAACTATGAAGGACATCTGACATGGAGGTAGACAGAATCAGTGTATTCACTCTGTTTTTTGGCCTTAATTCCTTCGCTTTGGAGGGCATTTTCATAGTTTAGCGCACAAACACACACGGATTTAATCACACATACACACACTTGGTTAACGTTATTTGAAATAAATCAAAACACCCAAACCACAAAGTCATATTAATTCGCAGGTATCAACACGTTTAACTTTAAATTAAGTGTAACTTCTGTTCCAAGAGTGATTCAAGAGTGACTGAAGCGCAGAGGTTTTTTTTTTTGGGGTTAGAGGTCAGGAAGAGATTGCGACACACAGATAGCCCAATCCGCGTGCCATAAAACCTTGTTAGACAACAAGTACACAATCAAGTGTGGGGAGGATCTGAAAGTACAGTTTAACGCCACATCAGGTAGGCCTGCAGGCAGAAAAGGAGGCTAAATGGGCGCATTGAGCGTCCTGCAAAGAAACCTCCTGGAGTTTAAGTCTTCAAGCGAAATAAAGAGCCCAGAGCTTTTAGTGCAGGCGGGCTTGTTGTTTTCATTTTATGGTAGAAAATGGGCCACCACACCTGCGGCTCAAAGCATCTATTGAGCATATTCTTCATCTCAAAACGAGAACACAGCCTTTAAAGGGCAGCGTGCCGAGCGGCAGGCCGAGAAGATTCAGTTTGACTTAACAAGGAGACGGGTGCCAACTGCGACATTTGAATACACAAACTCTTACACATGCAGGAAAAGATCACAAAATACAACTCGACTGGACGCGGATATCTGCACAGGGGCCAGAGGTGGAGGAACCAACACAAGATAAGGCTGAGCTCATTCATAAATGTGATATTTTCATCCAAAACACCCATTAAAATATAAATGCGTGTTTTCCTGTGTCATTTCCTTTATGTATTTACACATTATGAGATTTCTTTAAGAAATGTTGTTGAACTTGAATGGCGGCTGCTCTTGGCTCGGCCGCTATCATGATCCAGGCTGCGCTGATACGAGCCTGGAGTTGCAGGGGGGATTATAAAACCATCAGACTGAAACGTGAAACAATCGCGGGTCTGCACCCAGTCGCGCACAAGTGAACGAGCGTGGGGGAAATATCAGTAAATGTGAACCTGATTCGGAGAACAACTGTTGATTTATCCACAGGTGACACAAACGTGGGGCCGACGGCGGCGGCGACCACACAGGGGCCAACGCAGAGGAAACTGACCAACTCCACGGTCAACGGGAGCACCTCTGGAGATCCAAGTGGAGACTCACAATGCTGGATTAGCCTGCAGAGGGTATCCTGGGAAACGAGGCGTCAACACGAGTGGGCCTGGACAAAAAGAGCATAAAGTGGATTTCATTGGGGGGGGGATAAATGAAATTTTACAAAGGGAATAAAGGATAGAAAAGAGCAGACAGAAAGGAATAAGTCGGAATTTTAGTGTAGTGATGAGGTTTGAACTAATTTATTTTTTAAAAATGTCAATGCAGACTAGGTTATTGCATCAGGAAAAAAACCTCGTGTCTTAATTGCGCACTTGTTCCTGAAAGTTAGAGGAGATTATAAAGCAAAAATCATTCTGAGTATTAGAAAAATAATTTCTGTTCTTTTATTCTAGAGCTTAAATTGTGTCGCATGTTTAAAAGTGACATTTTAACACTTCTAATAAAAGAAAACAGTCGGATTGAGCTGAATAGTAGAGTATTCTTTTTCTCCCCTTGCTGCTTTGATTTAAACAATAGCTTGTACACTCCAGATGTTTGGTTGGCTTTCTGTATTTAGGCGTGATCTCTCACAAAATAGGATGTTTAAGAGTCGGGGGTGCTAACGTGGCGTTTGGATAATGTTTCAGTCAAAGCAGCGCAGTGTACTTTTGATCGGACACCGAGAAATGAAGATGACACTGCGTCTCTGTTCGTGTCTTTACGCATGTGAAAATGTCTGTTAACACACACAGAATATATTTTGACTCATCATTAAGAAGTTTATTCGATTGGAAGACCAAATGTCGCTGCTGTTTTGAATTTCTCGCTCTTGTATTTTGTATATCTGATGAACACCACATATTTTATAAATCGCTTTTGTCTCGCATTTTTTCCACCAACGCTCAAACGATGGCGAAAGAATCTCATGACCTGATATTTATATATTTATTTATATCAGCAGATCTTAAACGATTTGAGTTCACATAGTAATATGAGACCAGATCATCATAAACATGGTTTTTACTAACTATAATGAACCGTAGTTGAATGAATGCTGTTTGGTTGGTTTATTAAAGGACCAAAATATGTGAAATTACTACCACAGGCTCTTAAAATAATTTATTTTGGACTAAAAAAACAGTAGTTGTCTTTAAAAATGCTTTAAAAAGTGCTGCAGACACTTCATATTCGTGTCGTAGTCTGGTGTCAGACAGATTCCCATGATCTCTCATGTCGCTTTGTCTGAACGACAGAGAATCAGCTGATCAAGAGAAATGCTTTAGTGTTCTTAAAAAATAAACTCGCTGAACAAGTAGGGCTCATTTCGCAAGTTTATGTTTAATGTTTTACTAGAACTGAGGTGAAATAAAAAAGAAAAAAGGCCCGTGAAGCAAACACACCGTCTTATCCATGACGCATTCATACTCGCTGCGCATCTCTTTTAAAAAACACACCTAGTCCACACATCCTTCATAAATGAACACAGTAAATTATTTGGCATTTATATATCAAATCAAATGAGATGATGTACAGAGGTATCAGGACGGGAAAAGCCCATTTGCTGTGTGTGTGTGTGTGTGTGTGGGGGGGTATAAGGCGCCGACTGGGACATGAAGGGGGCTTTCAACATAATCTCGGTCAAGTGCTTCTATTTGACCGCTGTCACGGTCTTGGATAAGCTTATGTCTGCGCGGGTCTTTGTGGTGTATTAGGAGATTTACCTTCCAAACTCGCGCTTTCAAGCTTGACCAGAGCTATGGCCCCATTGTTGACCGGCCTGAAGGGTGCAGGCCTCGCCTCCATTACGCACGGAGACAGCGAAGGTCAATGTAAAGAGCAATGGCTGCAAGCGCGTCTGACGGGCGGGCAGAGAGACAGCACCGAGGCATGTGGCCTGTTCGAGCCACACACTCCCGAGATCCTCACGAGGTATCACTTTACTCAATATTACACACTTCCTGATTCCAGATTATATACAGATTTATTTCTGAGGGCGCACAATTTATTTGATCTTTTTAAGAAAATAATGTGCCAAAAAGAAACCACGTTTTTTTTTTTATAATTTAAAAGCAGAAGAATCTTTAAAATATTGGCACTGTTGGTGTAACATGTATTTTAATTATAAAACGTACATGTCACATAAAAGTATTACTATACAAGCTCATGTGTTGTTAGAATCATTTCCTCCTTACTTCGCTTCCTTCACTTATTTGTCAGTAAATTAAGCTGAATCGTGGAGCTCTATTAAGCTTTTTAAAGTAAAGGATATTATTTGAACGTTTTGTTTGAGCACTGAAATATTAGAATTAATTGTAATTCATTCTTTCGCCTTAGTGTGGCAGCAGAAGTCAATAGTTGCCTCCTGCTTCCTGCCTCAGCCGAGCGGCTCTCCCTCCACAGATGGCCCAGGAGGGGAGGAGGTGGTGGGAGGAGCGTCGCGCTGTGAGCTTTGGACTGTAACGTCACGCGTCAGCTCGGAGGCGGGACTTGTGGCCTTGTTTTGGTTCTCGGGGAGCCAATAAGACGCGGCCGTGCTCCCTCACAGCCAATGAGCCGCCGCGCCGGTTTCAGGACGCCGCAGCACACTTCCGCCGTGAAGCCCCGGCTCTTCCGCTCCTCCGTGTGTTTGGACTACAGGACGCGCCGAGCAGTCAGACGTCTCACCTTCGCCCCATCTCTGAGCTGATGATTACGTAACACGTGCGCGCCCCGCCGTGCCTACGTCAGAGGACCGGGTGCGCGCGGACGCCTCACAGTAATATTTAACTCATTCAGCCAGCTGGACATGTGCGGATCTGAAGCAGCGTGTCACTCTGCTCACAAACACTCCAGCAGCCTGCCTTCAGCTCGCTGAGAATATTACACAACTCTGATGTACACCAAACTATGAAGCAAGTAAGCAATGAACAGGAAGTACAGCTCTCACAATACTGAGCATAAATTAAAATGTGCTTTGAAAATGTGGACAAAAAGACTTGACATTAGACGTTTAAAATATAAATAAAAAGTGTTTAGTTGGAAATTAACTACCTATATAACTGAGAATAACAATATCATCATAATTTATCAGAGTTTCTACAGCTACTAAAAATAATAATACACCACTACTAATACTACAAATATACTACTGCTACTAATGCTAATAACACTAATACACTACTACTTATACTACCCAAATACTGACTATACTAATACTAATAATAATTATAAGGGCCTAATAATTTAGAGCCTCTGTCCGATGCATTATGATATGGATTAATGAAAAATAATGTAAATGTTTAGATTTAAACCTGTTTGAGTGGACAGAAGGCAGAACAACTAGTTCGCCCTACAAAATAATTCAGTGGGCAGCCATGAGTAAAAACAAATAACAAATTATAGACAAAACATAATGGCTTTATGTGTAAGTGTAACCCAGCGCTTTGAGGTTATTGGTAGAAATTGATTTAAAAATTGATGACCCTCGTGGACAGAAAGCTTTAAAGTAAATCGTTTTGTTTGAAATGTTTGGGAGGAGACAAGGAGTCATGTAATGCAGACAAGCGGTTATTAAAATGAGCTAAAAGAGCTCCTTCAGCACGTAAATCAGTCTAACAGGTGGTCCAGAGGAGCCGGAGCTGTGAAGGAGGAGGGTTTGGTTTCATTTGACTGCCAGTGAGACTGAATTATTTTCAATAAGGCAGCCAAACCGAGCATGCTGGGATGTTGGGTTTTTGGCTGCAGCTGCGTTACAACTGGACTGAGTCACTCAGAAAAGGAAATAACAAGTACATATTCACACTCTGCGTGTTACCACGTTATTTTCCGCAGCAAACGATGAGCGAGGCGAGAGACTGGAATAAATATGTTTCTAGTAAAAGCTGTTTCCCCCCCCAACATTTCAAAACTGCCAGCGAGACTTACAATTAAGTCAGATTATTTACTATTAAAACTGCAGCATTCGCATTTATATTACCAATATTTACCTATATTTCTTTTTAAGTGACGCATTTTCAAAAAACACATTGACACAAATCCTCCAAAAAGTTGCCCTTAAAAAAAAAAAAAAAAAGCATTTTAAAAGTTTCTTCTTCAGTGACTTTTTTTTTGCAAATTATATTTTGCTTCTTATTAATCAATAATCACAGAAATTCCACAGAAATTATAAAACTATAATCAAATGGATAACTAGCTTTATAGTGGGGTTTTTAATTTTTTTTTATACATATTCTACACATGACTATGCGTATAATCATTAAAAAAAAACGTAATAGAGACAAACAAATAACGCGTCACTTGAGTCACTTGAAATAAATATATATACTGAGACTCGTCCGCCAAGACATTTGAAACCACTTCAGTTAAATTAGGTAAATGTTGTCAACATTTAGCAGTTCAAGCTGACCAAATCCATTTAGCTTTTATCAGAATAAAGAAATATAGAAAAAAACAACCTTCAGCGTGCATCTCGGTAAACGCCACGGAAATATTAAAGCAATTTGTCAAAAGAGTGACCCGCATTCAAATAGTCATACAGAACCATGTGGAAATTAACTTTAAAGTGTATTTATGAATAAAACTAAAGAACTAAGGAACACATGCAGAGAAAAATAGACACGTTTACCTCAGTGCCCTTCAAGGTTAAATGACCTCGGAATCGCGTTGATATTTCAGCGACTGTTTTCACTGTTCATCAGAATGGGTAAGCAGAGGTTTTACTGCTGTGTTTTATGTTTAATTATTTAAATAAAGGTTATCCTGCTCTTTCCACCTGCGTCTTTTTATTTCGGCTACAGCCTCGGACAAAATCAAAGATAAAAAAATGAGGGGTGTTATTAGCCTACAAACGTAATTAAATTATTATTGTAGAAGACTTTTAAGATAGATTCATTATTATTGTTGTTATTATTGTTACTATTACTATTAGTATTACTCTTCAGGAGGCCTTAAAGCTCAGTGTGTTTGACCACTGATAATCCACTTGAGCATGTCCCAAAGTGGCCGCTAGATGGCGACGTCAGCCCATATTTCAACACGGAGCGGCCTCGACTGACTAATTTCCTCTTTTCCAGAGCCAAACACACCTCTGTTATGCATTACAAATATTGCAATATTAAAGTAGTTTTAATTTCGTGTATATGGACAAAGAAAGCTGCTTTAAAAGAAAAAAAATAAGCAAAGCAACTATAAGAAACTTTCACCTTTGGCACTTAATTTATCCCACGCAGCGGGAGTGTTTGGGCCTTAAAATTATATTTTAAAGTGTTGCAAGAATGGAAGAGCGATTTGGTCGAAAAGATGAAGTGGTTGGATGGAAGAAATACAAACGCAGCCACCGCCACAGCCTCCATAGATCCACACTCAGCATAAAGTTGGATAAAATTCAACCAAGTCCACATTTTATTGGGACGGACTTTAACACCGACATACTGGACTCACACACAAATTACCTGGATATCATGCCGGAATTTACTTTATATACAACCACATGAATACGCACACATTATAAAAGCTATGATCGATATGAACACATATCCCGAACGATTATCTAAAGCATTAGAATAATAAGAATTGCACCATGGACTGGATATGAATGAGAGCACGGGTTCATATGATGAGACTAAACTTACAAGCTAAGCATGTGAGCAGGGTTTTTTCTTTGTCACTTTTTTTTTTTTTTTTTTTAATGAAGCCAGGAGAGATTAATATTTAACATTCCTGTTCAAGGTCCAAATCCGTCACTTCCTGCGAATCTCCGCGTTTATCACTCTCGTTAATCTCGCAGATAAAGGCGTAGCTCGGTGGCGCACACCTTTCTGAGCTGGGGTCAGTTTTTCCCCCCTGTGTTGAGAGTGAGCATGCCAAAAGGGAAAAAAAAGAGGAAGAAGAAGTAGTCACACATACTGCAGCTATATATTTTCTCCCTTTTTTTCGCCCCACTTGACTCCTTAAACAATATTTAACAACAAGTGGCAGGAAACGGAGAGTCCAGCGTTCACAGGCCCCAGAAATGTTGTTCCAGAAGCTCCGGGAAATCATTTGGCGACATACAAAGAAATCATGTTCAGTCAGGAAGGATTTTTTTTCCCAATCCATGAGTCCAAACGTGTGAGTGTGTGTGTGAGTGTGTGTGTGTGTGTGAGGAGTGGGTAGTTTATCTCCCACAGAAATTGTCCGTAATAATAATAATAAAAAAAAATGGGCAAAAAAACTAGCTGATAGTTTTCAATTTGTTGACGACCTTCTTCTCCTTCACGCGTCTGTTCTGAAACCATATCGTGACCTGCCGCTCGGACAGGTTGGTCTGGGCAGATATCCTCCTCCTTTTATCCTTCGTGATAAATTTATTGGCGGCGTACTCGCGCTCGAGTTCCTTCAGTTGCACCTTGGTGTATGGCACGCGCTTCTTCCGTCCGCGTCGGTACGAGCCGGAGTCTCCGCCGCCGTGGGACACCCGCGTCTGGGGGTGGGGGGGGAGGGGGAGACAGGGGGGGAGAAGGAGCTGTCAGGAGCTGCCTCTCAACAAGTGGCTCAGCCTCAAAATGCTCCTTTTCTTCCAACAATTCAAAATGTGTCCACAGCTGAGCCTCACATTTCCACTGGACTTCAAATAAAAATTCAATATTTTAAGATTTGCTGAGTAGAATGATGTCTTATACCCCTAAAAATAGATCAAATAAGGCTGGCTAATCTGTGATAATGAGTTTATTTTTAAATAAACACTGTAATGTTTTTCTGGAAATGACAAGAAAAAAAAAATCTCTGCGCTCTCTGATTTTATAAAACTTCTTTAAAATAAACTAAAGCTTCCCCCCATTCCTCCGTTATTTCAGTCATTTTGTTCTAACCAATGATCAGACTGTTTGTTCTGCAGGTTGACAGTCACTGACCTTTCATACACTCCTCATTGTATACAGTGTATGGAGTGTATGCATCCTGTTTGCTGTGTGGTAACGAACCAGCATGTCAAACAGCCCTGTCCTGCAGAGGCTCACACACTGACTGTGGGGGAAGCAGCCTACCTGGTATGGAGGACTTCCACATGTGTCCGGGCTGAGGCTGCTCCTTGGCGCAGTAAACCTGCCCGTTCCAGCCGTTGGCGGCGAGAGTCCACGGTTGGTAGGTCTCCATGGGCAGCAGCGACTCGTGTCTGGCCTCCGACGGCGCACCGATGGTTGGCACCACGGGGACGTCCAGGTAACTGGGGACAGGTTGGTACGGGCCTGAAGGGTAGGTCGGATAAAAAGCGAATTCCTTTGCCCGAGAAGTGAAGTCGTCGCCCGAGGCAGACGTGTCCATGTATTTCTCCCCGTACGCGGAGGGGGGCTGCGCTCCGCAGGACTTTATGCTGCTGTGATGCGACATTCTGCACGGATAATAGCCGCTGCCGAAGTACCCGTACGGCAGAGAGGCGCTGGAGGAATTCTGGGCTGCAGAGCAGGGGCTGCACTGTTTGACTGGCTCGCCCATTCCGGAGGTGGGCACGTCGCTGGACGAGTAAGCCGTGCTGGGTGCCAGGGACGCGGGGTGCGCCATCAGATTCCTACACTGGTTCGCAGCAAAGTTGCCACCAGCGAAACCCTCCATGTTCTTGCTCACTTCATCGGAACCGCCGCCGTTGTCGTAGAGGAACATCACCGACGGGTCGACCCAGCGAGGACGGAGGAGCAGTGACGTTGTCATAGCACGGCATCCAACATTGAAGCTTCTGGCTCTTTTTTAAAAAGCCCAGAGACTGAAAAAAGGAGATACTGGTTCCCAGAGAGTAATGCCACTCTGACGCGCACAAGAGCGCCGAGGCTGCGCCTTCATTGGCCCAGATGTTGTCACGTGACCGGGATATGCAAAAGAGGACGGTCAACATCACCCAGTACAGATAATTAAATGGAGAAAATGCGGCGAAGTAAGGTGACCGTACCTATCAGGGGATTTCGCTTTTGTCGTGGCTGCTTCAGTTCAGATGGATGTTTTGCCCTTATTTTTAACACAAGTAACACACACACACAAGAGCAGCTTATTTCTTTATTATTTATATTAGATTATATTTCAGAATCCCAAATGCTTGAATTTGAAAATATTGGCTTGAAAAGGCTCTTCTATTTGTGCTGTTTAAATAACAGTTGATTACTGAAAAGTGCTCAACAATTTCAAAATAAAGAGGTTGTGATTCAATTCATCTACATATGACTAATATGCAAAGCGTGTTGGCCATTACGCACACACACTGATCAGCCTTTGTCTGCATCGCTATAGGAAGTGCGTATTATTACACCACTATTTACAAAGGGAGATTTATGAAAACATAGCCTTCAAGTATATGATAATGCAATAATGCACATGATCTACAAGGAATTGAACACTTGTGTCGCCCGCCGATTCAGATACACATGTTATGTTGCATAATATGCGAGACCGCGCATACACTGCACAAAACAGAGATTCACGAGTGTACGGGATGTATAAGTACAACAGAAAAGTACCAGAGTACTTTGATATTTCAAGTAATTCAATGTATACATGCAAATATTACCAGAAGCACAGTCAGACAGGCCCCACCTTTAAAATCTCAGAGTACTAATTTCAGGTAGAAATAAAGAAAATGGGATGTAACGTCACGTTTTTAGGTGAATTATTCAGACAGCAAACCTCCGGGATGTTTACAAAATGCAATGAGAGAAAACAGCTCCCGGCTTGGCAGCGCCTGCGTGTTTTTACATAGGAGGTAGACGCGGCTGGAGGCCAAGGTCAAGTTGAAAGTTGCTGTCTAGCCATCCAGCCTGTCGGGGTATTCAGGCTTTGAAGGAACCGTCTGAGCTCTTGAAAAGAGCGGAAGAGGGGTGAGAATTCCTGTCCCAATGAAAGCTATTGGAGGACATTAACTTTTACTATCATTTTGTTTTCCTCAGCGTTTATTCTCACGAACTAGTCTGTGCCCGCTTCACGTGGGTGGTGCGCACTTTTGTATCCCAGCGTTGGAAATATAAAAAGGACTGTTGTCTGTGTGCTTTTTTTTATTTGCAGATCTTTTTGGAGGTGTTTTTGGCAGATACGTGTGAAAATGATGTCGATCTCGGGAAAGTGGGGACGGGATAGACGTGTCGTGTGTGTGTGTGTGTTTGAGAGTGTGTGTGTGTGTGTGTGTGTGTGTGAGTGTCTAGTCTGCTGGTTTGTGTTTACGACCAGTGGCTCCCCGTCTATTCTGTGTTGGAGGAAATGGACCCGGTGAAGCTTTCACTGGATTTGTTACCAGACTTTCAAAAATCCTGCATTCGTTTTGGCCTAATTCAGCACATTTGCAGCGGGGTGTTATCTGCTGTCAGGGGATCAAAATCAACCAAACAGAAGCCGCCACTCAAGCGCGTAAAACACTGATGGAGACGTTTGGTTCCCAGCCTACAGACGTATGATATTTTTAATGCAATTTGGAATAAAAGCTTCTTTGGTCTCATCTGCTTCCGTTGATGTATGAAAAGCTGAACTTCCACGCAGTAAATCAAAAACACAAAATTCACTTAAAAAACACAAAATCTTTTTGAATTACACAGAAATATTTTTTTAAAAGCTTAACGGTATGTATGTCAAACTGCACGATTTGAAAGCCCATTATTAATAACAGCGGGCGTTGTTGGGGGCCATCTACAGATTTATACGGAAATATTCTGATCCAATTTAGGGCTTTGGATGGGGAAAAAAAAATCTGTGCTGTGGAACTTTACACTTAAAGACAAAACAGTGCTTACCAGAGAAAAATGAAAAAAAAAAAAAAAAAGATGGACCAAGACTGTTTTACTTTACAACAACCAATATCGAAACGTGTGTTGTAGCAACAGAAATGTGGAAATGTACTTCATGTTTTGTTTTTGGGAGAGGTGCATGGCGTCTGCTGGATATAATAGAACTATGCGGGGCTGCATTAGTTTGGATACATATCCATATATTTGTTATTTAAAGTCATGGGGCGGAGGTAATGTGTGCACTATAAACAAAATAAGAGGACAGCTCGTCTCGTAATGTGTGTTTGATTAAAAATAAAAAAGAATTTCTTATTGAGACAAGGACGTTTGAAATTACAGAACACAGGCAAATGCTCTTATTATAGTGACTTATTGTAACAGGTGAGTATAAAAGTTTAAAACGCAACAATAGAAAGCCCACTTGCCCAATGGGTGGTCTTTCGGGGTCAAAATGCGAAATATCTAACCTCAAACATATAAACTCCTCGTTCAAAAATCTTTAAAATATGTTAAACACTTTCACATTTCTCTACTTTACAATCATTCAAATGATGTGTGGTCATGTGCAAAACCCCTAATATGCTGTATTTAAATATTTGTATTGCACTTACACAGGAATCTCGGCTGAAATGTAATGTGATTCAAACAGTATAGTCTGGGTGCTTCCTGACGTTATCACACAGGAAAGGCTGAGGGATTAAATCATTCAGCAGCAACATGCAGCAGCAACGGTGAGTCACGGAGTTAACTGTACAAGGCCTAGCCTGTTGCGCATTGCCCTGTGGCGTTTTCTCCCATGCAGGCAAATCAAGCTTCAAAATAAACACAAATGCGTTAATCATTAACCGTTCTGTGTAGCTGCAGAGCTGGATCTGACATCTTCTATCAGTGTTACAGCCACCACGCGAGATCTTTATTTATTTCTTTATTCATTTATTTAGATATGCTGCAGCGAGGAGTTTTCATTCAGGGATCTTTCACGTTTTATCCACATTTAGATCATCTTATTCTGCAGTCACAGCAGCCCTGCGCCCTCGCCAAGGTGGCCGCCGGCGCGCACATGTGGTCAGTCCAGACATGAGACATCCCAAAATACAATGGA
Organism: Scortum barcoo; assembly: GCA_023238725.1. Taxonomy (NCBI): domain Eukaryota; kingdom Metazoa; phylum Chordata; class Actinopteri; order Centrarchiformes; family Terapontidae; genus Scortum; species Scortum barcoo. The sequence continues at coordinate 8,596,180 of CM041548.1, read as the reverse complement.
GACACACACACACGCTACAGGAGAGGCACACACATTGTCCCGCCAAATAGACGCACACTTCACCATGGAGCTTCATCTCAACATTGCGTCCTAGAGACCTTCGTTGGAAATGCTTGTTAATGTCTTATGCAGTTATGTGCAGAAAGTGTATAGAAGACAGATAGCAACGATCCGGATGAATGGTGATTAAAGTTGTATTTTTATGTAACCTCCAAGTAAAATAAACATACAGTGAATTTAAACTTGATTTTGTCTCCATTTGTTCCCTCCTATGTGAAGGATCCCTGGAGGTTCCTTGGACTCTGGGACTTGGCAGCACAGCCTGGAGGCTTTTCTCTGAGGTCATTATCAAGGTTCAACCCCCCTGTTTGTGCTGGCATCCAAATTACGCAGCGAGAGAAAGAAAGAAAGAGCACATTTATGCACGGCCTCAGCGCCTGCCGAAGGGAAAGGTCCATATAAAGTTATGCTCAGCTATAAATTTCTATCGTTAATAGCATAAATTGTGTTATAAAACGGGCTGCTAAGACGAACTACACGCATTCAAGCTTTAGTCCTGTTGATGACACGTGTTTAAGGCGGACGGCTGTCAAAAAGTTGTCAAAACATAACAACCAATATGTTTCTGTGGTCACAGCAGTGAACCACAGGGCAGTCACACACTTGACTTTTCCATATTTTCTGGACGGTGGCCTGCAGTGCGATTATGAAGGATTGCATAAAAATAGTAAGAAAAAAAAAAGCTGGGCCACTTCATTTTCGGACGCACACACACAGGAAGCCACGTAAAAAGGATCCACGGTTAACTGCAAAGTTTCACTCCCAAGGTGTCCCTGATGGGTGCCTTTTGACTGACGCGCTCGCTGTACGTCTCAGTGTGTTTCAGTGTCTCCAGCACAAGTCTTAAACGCTGCGTTAACAGCCCGCTAAAGCTACAGCCTGTGAGCTGCATGTGAAATCATTTATTGGCGTATAGGAATCGGCCCAGATATGAAGGTCTGCAGTTTGTTTCATTTAAAAAAATAAATAAATAAAAAATCCAGCACGAGATACACATCTGTTGGATTTTTGATTGTAAATACAACTGCAGGGATGCAGACAGCGATGGAGGGGATAGAAAAAAAATAGTACCTTTATAAAAATCCATTTTGGACCCACTCGTACACAGATGACCAAAAATACATAACCTGAGGACTTTGATAATTTATTTTCTGATGAGAGCATGTCATGACTAATTATTATTGCAGTTGTTGGCTTTGTTGCTGGTAATTACCTTCATCTCCATGAGGACACGATGTAATGTGCAGAATCAACCATTTTGGCCTTTTGTTTTCTGTAATCTGCACAAAGGCCGGAGAGAATATATTCCATGTTTAGCGGCCATGTGCGCTGCCAGTTTCGACTCTAATGTACACTGCATTAAACAGAAATTTAATGTACCTTACTAACACACTTAGTGCGTCAAACAGCCCAGTGCACTGGGTTAAACGCGCACACCTGTTATATTTAAGATGTTATAACGTTTCCTTATTGGAAAAAAAAATGCGTACAGTGAACTCATGAAGCCGTTTGTATTTATAGAAAGATGCTGTAACGAGTTCAATTCAGCCTTCTTTCAGATGGTGAAAAGAAATAATCAAAACTAAACGAAAATAGTGGCAAAAGCTAATAAGCAGCTGTCCAGCCGTCAAAATTCAGCCAACTGTCAAAATATACAAAGGAGAACAGTTATGATCAGTGTGAACAATTTCACTGAAAACATCTTTATTTTGAAAATGAAAGATTTTTAAAAAGTAAAAAAAAAAAAAAAAAAAAACTATTTTAAAATAATTCCTTAATGTGGAGATTTTTGTGCGATTTGTTTAATTTAATTACTTACAAAAGCAAAATCCACTTCTTGGAAATATAGTTTATTGTTTTCAGAGGTTCTTGATAAATATGTGATGTATGTTTTGTGATGAATCATTTTAATTAAAATGTTGATTAATTTACGGCTGCACTCCGACTCATCCTCTCATTATGTGACTGATCACAGGCAGCGCGCCAGCACAAAACAGCGTTCAAGATGCGTTTTGAGTTTTCCAGAAATAAATTTCCTCTCGTCACTTTTCTTTATTTCCCGTTTATTGTTTTCATCAGCTGAACAATAGTCGAAATTGCAGATTGAAAAGCTCTGATTCATCAACACCGAGTTCAGTCCTGCGTCGGGATTATCTGCGACACACTTTGAATCATTCAAAAATCATTTGAGTACCTGAATGTCACATTGCACTCACAACATCAGCACCTGAACTGCGCCCGTCCCCAAATTAGATTTTGACATTCGTATTTTTAGCACCCTCCTGTCCCTCTGGAGTCAGTACCAGCACCTTAAAATCGTTAGACAACATTAAGAAAAACAGTGGGACATACTTGCAGTGGAGCTGATGACAACAACACTCTCTAAAAATAAAAACCCATTTACAACCAGGCAGACTTGTAAATATCACATTTCTCCAAGATGCCAGGGACGCACCGACCAGCCGAAAGAATTACGCGCAGTCTTGTGAAACGTCAGGGCTTTGCACCTGGTGTGTTGCCTTGCTACTGCAGAATTGCGTGGTAAGCCATGCCCCGTGATGTTTGCCCCCCTTTTAATGGGGTAATACAGGCATGATCTCAGTGGCTTGCTAAGCCCTTCGCGTAATAGCGCGGGGTTGCAGGATGGCGCGGGGAAGAGCGATAAAAGCGGGTCTTACAGCGCGGAGATTTCCAGCTGTATAGTCATCAGGACATGTTTCGCTCCAAGGTCAGCGAGTTAACTCTCTGGTAGCTGCGTCATCCTGTTTCAAGGCCAAGTTGAAGCAGCGGAGACGGGAGGGGCCATGATAATGAAGGAGAAGCTGGATGGCATTTTCTCCTCCAGGTTTCTGACTCCTTGAGTGAGACTGGGTGCACCTCTGCCAGCCGCGCACTGCACATCCGCAGAACCTGCTCATGCGCTTTTCTACCACAGGCTGAAACTCTTTTGGGGCTAAAAGCAAATATTCTGTCAGGTCTGCGCTGCCAGGGCCATGGATTGGATTACATGCGTACTGCGCAGGCTCCATGGTCAAGTTCAAGTTGGGCTGGCTAGTAAAACTGAGGGGCACATTCTGCAGTGTCTGCCGCGGGGGGCGCTCCCCCCCTCTTTGATCTCCCCCTCTGCTAAACTAGATTCTAAAGCACAGCCGCGCCTGCCTGCCGTCCACTTTTCTGCAAGTTTGGCACCAAGAACGCGCAGGATTTGGACCAACTTTTCGTTTTAAAGAAAAGATAAGTGATGCACAGCGATGCACAACGCGGCCAATCCTTCATGTAAACAACAAACAAACAAAAAAAAAAATTCCACAATCAGCAAACTATCCAAACCCACCCGCTGTCCTTCGCTATCTAAAACACACACAATATAAGTGACACTACTGTAAACCCACAAGGTCATTCATCGGTTGCGCAAAAGCCTCTCTAAGTGTTATCTCCGGATGATCACAAGATCCCATCTGCCCCGGCCAAGACCTATTGCATAATTCCTGTAAGTGACAAAACAAAGGGACCTTTGCCATCTCTGGACGCTTCCCTGAAAAAAAAGACTGTATGCTAACCCATCTTTATGATTTTGAAAGGAAAAGTTTACCAAAGTATCAAAACAAAAGGAGGGTTTTGAGGCTACCAAAGAATTTCGCCCTGCAGCCTCGGGTGTGATCTGCCTGAATCAAATCAATCATTTTCACACACAAACGAAACAAAACACAAGACCCTGATTTAAAATGGAGTAACACATGATAGTTAATCTTCTACATTTTCCTTTATCTCATTCAGTATAGGCATTATAAATCATCAGGTCCATAAGTTACAGCAGCTGACAAACTTTTGTTTCTGTGCCACAAAGAGCGAAATGCAACCAATTCAATTCTCCTTTCTCTTCTGACTCAAAGAGGTATTTATGGCGCGACTCTGAAGTTCCTGCAGCACATTTCCATTAGTTTGTGGCCCTTCAATGACCATTTAAATACTGATCTTAAAGTCTGATCTACTGTGGTGCTCTTGGATCTGTCTCCAAAATACCTCCTGTTATAAATTCCAAAGTTTCCGTCACAAAAAACGCACCGATTAATAAAAGCGTATTTAAACAAGAGATCAACAAAGATGAATAAAAGACAAAAATAGTTAGATTCGTATAAATAACGTTATAAAGCACCTCGCCAGAGAAAGTTTACTTTTTCTCACAAACTTGGAGCTGTACTTATGTACTCCATAACTTCCGAGTGGGTTTTTGAAAACTCTTGAAAAGCAGCAACATCAAATTGTCAGTGAGTGAGGGGAAGAGAGAGAGGGAGAGAAATAGAGAGAGAGGTGGGGGTAACTTTTTTCCTTTGCTGGCCAGATGAAAGAGTCGAGGGAGAAAGCCAAAGGAATTTCCCTCTCTCCTCAGGCCGTCGGGCTGGGGGAGGGGGCGGCCGCCGCCGGGGCCTCTTCCCTCATTCGGCCAGGCGAGGGCGCACAAGGACAGCGGAGGCTGCTGGAGCTGCACAGTCCGCCTCCCTCTCCTCTCTGACAACACATGACTCCACCTCTCTATTCAACATCATGGCCGTGCTAATGTGCCACCGGGCTGCAGATCTCAGATGTGAACGAAAATCGTGAAATAGGCTGTAGTATGAGGTAGGTTCAGGTCTTTGTTGGGCTGCAAGTTGTGGTGAAAAAATGCATTACATTTCTGATTAAACATGTGAGGACACAGTGGGGCAATATGCCTGCCTATATATTATTGTAAGTCATGTTAAGGGAAGTTATCAGGTGCAGGTCTTCAAAATATCACTGCTAAAGGTCACTGACAGTAAGTGCTGCCCTGTTATGTCTTATTTTTTCAATTATAGCTTCAGAATACTCTGTAGCAGACTGCAACTGATTTTAGTGATGAAGCAGACATGATAAAATCCAGAGTCACTTAAACTAAAAGAAGTGAACATTTATCAACAGTTGAATCAGTATGGTCTGTTGAGTTTGTGTTTGGTATAGTTGGAACAAAGACTGTAGTGAACTTGATCACAACCTGAAGAGGCGTTAACCTCAAAACATTCAGTAGACATTATCTGCACTGCATCCTTCACAATTCAACATCAAGTCTATAACAGAAAATACTTTTGGTACAAACAGTTAAATCCACATTAGGCCTGTGATCCTGGGAGAGTTTGTCTGTTCTCTGAACATACAGGAAGTTCATGTGGTAAGTTCATCTCTGCTGCCTTAAGCCCTTAAAGGAAATACAAGCCCTATATACTGTAACTCCTTTATCATTGTTCAGTGATTTCTAATATAAGACTACATAACTCACAAAGAGAGAAAAGAGGCATCCACTCATTATTATATTTGTGTAGGTGATTTTTTTCTTACAAATTAAATATTAATTTGAAATAAAGCTCATACACACAATCATGGTAGTAATAAACTTTATACCTTGTTTAAGGGACACATAATGAACTGAGTTTTCTGTCTGAGTTTTGTTCTGGTCCATGCTGTCGCCTTTAAAGTCTTCATTTCAAATGGCCTCTTATCTAAACTCTTACCACAGGACTTGACCTTTGAGGACTTTACTTGACTCCACTTTGGGTGGAGATGAGAGGCATTAAAGACAGACAGGATGGGGAGACCAGAGGGGTGGGGGTGTACACTGAAATGCAAGCAAATAATTGATATTAATATATAAATGTTATTTTCTTATTTTAATATTCTAAAATTCTGCACTGCAGTATAGCAAACACTGAAAATAAAATTTATTTCATGTTCATATAACATTTTGAACTACATTTTTATTTAAATTTCTTTTGTTGAAAGATTCATTGTGTATATTTATATCATTTTTTCTAGATAGATAGACAGATAGATAGATAGATAGAGATGCTTATCGTGCCCCCTGACATCCCTCCACCACCTCCATCTCTCGCTGCCATTTCTCCGTCTGTTTACCCATAACCAATCAATGTGTGTCGTCATCAGGGGGGGGACCATCATGACGACTGGCCTATTAAGAATGACAGCTCCGGAGGAAGAGAGAGAGAGAGGGTAAATGGTGATCCCTCCCAGAGCTCCCTCTGCGCACTCTGGAGTGCTCTCCTCTCAGGGTCAGACCGGATTGCATCCCCTCTTTTTTTTTTCCAGAAGCCTCTCCTTCTCCTTAGGACTCAGCCCCCCCACCCACCACCAACACCACCACCACCACCACTTCACACACACACACACACACAAACACACACCCCTCCAACGTGAAAATCATCGCCTTGGTTTTCACGGCTTGCAACTCTCCCCGCGAAGTAGAGGCATTTTTTAAGTCGCGCCGGTGATGGAGAGCAGAGAGGAGATGGTGATGCTGGCGGAGGGAGGTCAGCTGGCCAAGAGCGGCTCCGGTTTGTCGGGAGCCGCCGGGAGCCCCGCGCGAGAGCCGCAGGGGAAGCCGGGACACAGGAGCTGCATGAGCCCCGGCGCGGCGCCTTACTCCCGGGACAGGACGGAGGCGGTGATGGAGGAGAGCGCACGGAGGAGTATGTGCGCCGACGCGAGGCCGGTTGGCACGTCCTCCGCCGGAGAGAGGCACCGGAGCGATCATCACCACCACAAGGACGGCAGCAGCTCAGACACCGAGTCGGACTTCTACGAGGAGATCGATGTGAGCTGCACGCCTGAAAGCATGGACTACCCGACAGCTAAAGGTAGGCTGTGTGTTTGGGAGCTGCACGCCACTGCGGCTTTTCTGTGGCTGCACGGCTGTGCTAATGAAAGTTGACTGAATGCCAGCGTGGACCGTGACAGTCGAAAATACACGCTTTGACTTTGGAGGAAATTGCATGCGTCAGATATAAAAAAATGTGCAGGGGGAATCGAAATATTAATTATCCCCCCTATGAGATGTAGTTTAGCCTCAGTAAAGAGTGAAATTGAAGTGCAGTCTGTGCTGCACAGCTGTTCTGTCAAGTGACGAGTGTGGCTGGAGACACGCTGAGGTGACACCCACAGCCTAACGAGGCATTTTCCCCTCCGAGTTTGACAATGAGTCACTCGCAAAGCAAATCAGCCTATATGTATATTTACTGCATGTGAGGAGAAACGCGGAGTTATATGCAAACCACAGGCAAAAACCGCGAAGAAAAGGTCACTAACGAAGGAATAAGTGGGGTGTTTATAAGGCATCTTATAAGATGTTAAGACTTAAGCCTGTATGCTGCAAATGTGTCACATCCTACACTTAAAATATAGCTGTATAATATTAATATGACTAATTTGTAGATGTTGTTGTGTCATAATAAAAGGATGGCGAGAAGACAAACGGATGACAACAATACAAACCAAATATTCAGCATTTTAGTTAAATAAAATGATACAACATTTTAATATATGCGGGAAAATAATACTATCAATAAAAATATTGGCACGTAGGTGAGAAGACTCCAAAAAATGAAGAGCTATCTCAGCTATTTATCAGAAAGGCCCTTAATTAGAAGAGTGAAACTGTTAAAATATTGAAATGAGCCAACTCGTCTTCAGATGTCGCCTCTTGTGAAAAATTTATGATAAAATATGAAACGAACGAAAGAAATAAAAAGCTTCTGTGTGTCTTTGTTTCGGTGAAATTAATCTGCCGGGTGCGTTTTAAACGGTATGCTAATTATTTCTGATCAATCACTCTGCTCACCGATTTAGATCGAAATGGGGACTCTCCGGGTCACCCCACCGAGACCGCCACAGACCCGGGTAACATCGTCCCGGGTCAGGGCTCTCTGTCCTACTCTGCCGATCAGATCCGCCGGTACCGGACGGCGTTCACCCGGGAGCAGATCGCACGGCTGGAGAAGGAGTTTTACCGGGAGAACTACGTGTCCAGGCCGCGGAGGTGCGAGCTGGCGGCCGCCTTGAATCTACCTGAGACCACCATCAAGGTGAGATCACCGTGTCCAGCGTGAGCCTGCATTCAGAGCCGGAGGCCTGGTCCGGTTCTGATCCATTTTTTGAGAGCTTTTACTTATGTAAAGCTCCATCAAAACTATGGAGTGCTGCAAAACGGTTTCCTGTTTTAACAACTAATTCTCAAAGGTCACTTTATATGTACAGAAATTATAGAAAAAGCACCACATAAAGACAAAGACCAAGAAGAGCTCATAACCGGATGTTGATGAGCCTTTAACCTGCAGACTGGTTGTTTACTGGGAGCAGAGGCCTGATTTTTTTTTTATTATTTTATTATTATTATTATCCATTTCAAGTGGCACAAGAAAAAATGTCTTATTTCTAGTAAATCACACATAATCCCGTAGACTAAATTAAACGCAAAAACCCGCTCTGACCCAAATCCAGCTTCGTGCGTAAAAGCGGACCCGCTGCGTGAGCTACCTGTCTGCTGTGCTTTCTGTGAGTCTGTCTCTGTGGTTAATGTTTCACTCTTTGTGTCTCTGTCCTCAGGTGTGGTTTCAGAACCGCAGGATGAAAGACAAGCGCCAGCGTCTGGCCATGACTTGGCCTCACCCCGCCGACCCGGCCTTCTACACCTACATGATGAGCCACGCGGCCGCCACGGGGAACCTGCCCTACCCCTTCCCGTCCCACCTGCCGCTCCCTTACTACTCCCACCTGGGCGTCGGAGCGGGCTCGACCCCGGCCGCCGCCCCTTTCTCCAACCCCCTGCGCTCCCTGGACAGCTTCCGGATGCTGTCTCACCCCTACCAGAGGCCGGAGCTTCTGTGCGCCTTCAGACACCCCTCCCTGTACCCGGGTCCGACCCACGGCCTCGGTCCTGGCGGGAGCCCCTGCTCCTGCCTGGCCTGCCACTCCGCTCAGTCCAACGGCATCTCCACCAGGCCCCCCGCCTCGGACTTCGCGTGCTCCCCAACGAGCCGGACTGACGCCTTTGTCACTTTCACGCCCTCAGTGCTCAGCAAATCCTCACCTGTGACACTAGACCAGAGGGAAGAAGTGCCTCTGACCAGATAAAACCAAAACCAAGCGACTCTCCTCCCTATATAAGCCTTTACCATAAGCTTTTTAACCTAACATATTATATGACCAGGACTGAAAGCAGCATGAAGAGGTAGCCTGTAAGCAGCCACCTTCGATTCTGGGGCCACGATAATTAACCAGATCTTCAGCTACGTGACGCACAACGAATCAGCCATCACTGAAAAAAAAATCCCACAGCAGAGCCAGGACAGTGGGCTGAAATATGACGGCATGGACACAAAAACAGATGTTTTTTTTTAGAAGATTAATTTGAATTGTGTGTGTGAGACAGAGAGAGATTTTGGGGGGCAGGGGTGGGGGGGTGGATCCAGAGAAACGTTTAAATCTCCGTGATGGATGGCGTCAAGGCTTTTATTATTACTTGCCGTCTCTTTACGCGTCCAAATCGACCTACACGTATTGTTACTTGCGCGAGAATGATGCTTTCCGTCTCTCTTTTTAACAAGGGGGATTTGTTAACAGACTGCGGCCGCCTCATTAGAAAGCAGCTCTCCACACCGGGGCCCACCGCGGCGGCCCGGGCCCGAAATGTGCAGATGCTGGTAAAAAAAAAAAAAAAAAAAAATTAGTAAGTGATGTATATGTACGACCCGGTGAATTTTGAGTGTTGAATTAATGATAATACTAGGAAGGGATCGTTACTGCCAAAAGGTAACAAGGCGCCAGGGGAACGGATTACTACAGCCCGCACGGTTTGACGAGGGGAGGGGGGAGAGAGAGGACCCAGAAGAGGATGGAGAGAGAGAGACAGACAGACAGAGGGAGGACAATCAAAATGGGTTGTAAGAAAAATAAATAAATGAAAGTGAACGTTTTTAAAAAGGCCAACACTGTTTTCTCACTTCACGATACTGAGAGGCAGTTCTTCTGAGAAAAATGTGATTAATATATACCTGTAGGCCTCTTTTAGAGATTTTTTTTTTTTTTTGCACTTATACAATGGCACAACCAGTTTAGTGGCATTTTGTGGAGAGGATGAACTGACAAGTGACTGATTATGTTTTTTATTTTATTTTATTTGTTTTTTGGCTGGGTTGTCCTCAAAGTCTAATTTGCAATAAACACTGTCAAAGAATAAACGGAGCAATGAAGTGTGTCTCTTCTAAACACCTCTGCGATTTACTGAAAAACAGCAAAGTGCCCGAATGCAGACTTTAAAAAAAAAAGAAGAAAAATCTTATAAAAAAAAAAATAAAGAAAAAAAACCCAACAAAATCTAATCAGATTCAAACAAGTCTTCCTTCCTGCAGGTCATTTCATTTCGTCTGTAGGCTGTTAAGGATTTCCAATGCTCACAATTGCTCCACCGCCCTCCTCCAATAATAACACTAATTTTGTTCTCAAGTGCTCGGTGTCGGAAACGCCAGCGTGCCCCCATATCTCCTGATGGGACCGCTAGATTGACCGTGACAGCTAAGTGGTCCCCGGGCTCCGCTAACGCTCCTCATATTTTTTCCCCATCCGACCAACTTAATAGACACGACAGAATTAGTTGTCTGACGATATTGGAAATGCAAAGAGATCGATGATTCAGGGGGGGCCCTCCACCAATCAGCGGGGCCTTTAATTGGCCGCGTTTGACCGGGGCCGCGCAAATTAAAAAGCGTTTTCTGAGCGTAATAGGGTTTGGCGAGGTGCTGTGAAAACGCAGAGGGAGACACACAAATCACGCTTTAAACTGTTTTTTTTTCTTTACATCGTGGATGGGGAGATCAGAAGTTATGGCAGCAGTGCGCGGAGAGGTGGCCTTAAGGTCCACCTGGAAAAACATATTGGGCTATTCAGACATTGTGGTTACAATCAAGCAAATAAGAATAAAAAACTTTTCTTTTTTTAGATAAAACACTCCCATCCAGCCTTTGTTCTAACGAATAATTACCAAAGCACACTCGTTCAAATGCTCCTTTCCACAAGATCTCTCCTTCATGAGCAAGAAAATGCGCCAAAATGGAAAACCTGATACCAAATGTGTCTCCTAAACTCACTAAATTTCCATCCTCTGATGCTTCCAGAGGTAAAAGGTTCATCCTCATCAGACAGCGCTGCACACACACACACACACACACAGTGTAACGATGAGCCCTCCCCTCTCCCTCCCACCCTGCTCCCTCCCGCACGCGCGTTTGATTGATGGCCTTATTAACTGGAGTTCTTGTAAGTGTGACCGAGCTGATTAAAATGCATATGTTTGGAATAATACACCGTTTAAGCGGCCCGGGTCGGGGCGAAACCACAAGGCAGATTTATGTAAACTATCAGCCGGTGTCTTTAAGCCTGATAGGGACACGGGTCATGCAGGAAAATGGCTTTGGTTTTGCGCGTAATAAAAGTCGCGCCATAAAATAAAGATGAACGGATCGGGGCGGCTGAATATTCAAAAGGCGCGGCCTCTCCAAAAATTCAGTTTTCACGGAGGGTTATTTTTAACAGCCTGGAAAGCTTGGAGCCGGTTTTCATTTGGTTGCACGGGAGCGGCAGCACGATACGATCATCTTCTAAACCCGCGTCACACTGTGCCAGAATGACACATTAAAGTGAGGCAAATTACAACCACATTTACCCAGCCACGCATATGGATCCCCAGCTCTCCGCACTGCAGAAACTATACGGGCTGAATCCTCTGCGGCCTAATCCGGCATCAACATGCCATTTAATCGCTGAAAGATTGCGTATGACTGCGCTTCAAGATATGATGGACCCGCAGATTGCGCACATAACGCCAATTACATCAGCCTTATACGATCCTATTTGTGAGAATTGGCTCAGGGCTCTCCGGCTCTGCACAACCAGCACAAAGCATTTTGATAGGGGCGGTGCAGTGCAGCTGTCCACCGACAGCAAACTTAAAAAAAAAAGAAAAACACCAAATGGATGTGTGGCTGCTGCTGCCGCTGTTTAAATTGGATTACATCCTAATTTACAGGCCCTTGTCGTAACGCAAGGGGGCCGGCGGAGGCGTGGACGGACCAATCACACAGTAATGATGATGAATGGGAGATTAATGCGCATACAAGCAAGACAATTTAAGCCTTCATCTGTTTAAATAGGTTTCCAATATCATTTGGAAACGGGGGTCACGTTAAATCAATCGGGGGACGCGTGAAAGTCGTTTTCAGCGGCGTCTTTATCAACCTTATTTACGGTGCACCGGAGACAGCTATATGCAGCAGGAAAATGGGCCGGCTGCTACGTGCTTATGTGACATACAAGAGCAACAAAAACAGAGCAGGACGGATCCAGGGCATAAAAAGGATCCTCTGAAACCCTCCTGTTTCTGCTGCTGGAATCAAGGAGGAGAAGAGGATGTTTTCTCGGGCTTTCTGTGCACATTCAGACCAATATTTTCACCTTGTGGAGTAAAAATTAACATCTTTAATCCAAATAAATTTAGTGTTGGTTTTTGCAACAGGGGTTCTGTGTGGTGAGTTAAAGGGAGGGCAGGAGTTATAGAAAAAAATAGTGCCAAAAAAATAAAATGCGCATTCAAGCATATTTGTATTGTGTCAACAAATCCGGCAAAACAGGTTTGTGGTGGGGGAATTCAATCATTCATACCTCATCAAACTACACGCAGGGCAGACAAAAGGGGCCTTGTTTGCTTCACAATGATCTTTCCCATTAGCGCACATATCCTGAGCCAGCCCAAAACACCCTTCATAGATGTCCTCTTATGTAAAACGCATGGCAACAACACATTTAATGGATCAAGGGTACATCACACCACCACTGTCCAGAGCAGCAGAGGCGGGCCTGCTGTCTCACAGGTAGGAGTTTCACCTCGTCCCGGTGCAAAGTGGGAAATGAAACAGAGAGAGGAAAAGAAGAAATAAAAAAAAAAAACGAATATATTACGCTTACACATGCAGAGAGTGTCGGATTGAACACTGGCGGCTGCTGCTGCTTTACATCTGATCTGTTCCAAAGGTGGCTTTTTTTTTCTTTTTTTTCTTGTCCTGGGTGTCACGCAAACAAACGAAACAGAAGCGATCCCACTGGCTGCTTTTTAAAGATCCCCGCCGCAGGTCCGAAGTTGGAAAATACCATAGATGAGGGGCATGGACGCTGAGAGAATATATATTTTTTTAGCAAAACAGGGAAACCAAACATGCATATTTTACATTAGAATAAATATCTACACACCAAAAATGAACATTGATGATGTAGAGACACGCAGTGGGCAATTTATTAACAAAAATCTGTGCTGTCTGCGCCACACTCCCCTCCTTATTAATATGGTCTTCTCCTGGAGCTTTTAAGCAGGTGTGATGCTCTTTCCAGCCCCTTTGGCAGCACACCTTGCCAGCAATTTGTGCAAGTTTCTTTTTGAGGTTACAGTTTTACCGTTTTCAAAATGAATGAATAGCCAGTCACGACTGTGTAAAATTGTTAGCATTCAGTTAAAAGTGAAAATCCATATCTCTGTACAATTCATCCTCTATGCATACAGTCTTGGCTATTAAATCAATTGGCCATCAGTTATCAGTTTAAGCCGATAGAGCACCCAGTCTCCATTATATAGATCAATACAGCTCCACAAAACCTATACCTTGTACCGTATATCAAGATTTCTTACTGTTTTTCAAGCTGAATGAGAGCACGTGGTACAGATGAAGACCCATGTATTCCAGGTATTGCAGCAACATTGTGGTTGATTACTGATTGAGGCTGTTGTGAGAAAAACTAATCACTGCTTTAAATTTTTATTTTGAATGTGGAAATGTCTGGATTTTAATGTTGTCAGCATTATGCTATGCACAGATTATATTCAAATTAAAGTGCATGGATTGGTTTGACAGTCACATCTTGTAAAACAGCTTTTGGGGTGACAAACTGTCTCATGGATCTTTATTTGGATCAGAGTGTTAATCCCTCCTCATTTTTATCCTCTTTACCATCGTTAGAGCCCCTTCAAGCCATTTCAGACTGGGCTAGACAATATGAATCAAATCAAACATCAAATTTATTTATTTAAAACCCAAAATCACAAACATTGTTTGCCTCGGAGGGCTTTACAATCTGTACAGTTGTGACACCCTCTGTCCTTAGACCCTCGAACCGAGTCAGGAAAAACTTCAAAAAACCCTTTATGGGAAAAAGAAGAAACCTGAGGAAGAGCCACAGATGAAGGGATCCCTCTCTCCCTGGGATGGACAGATGTGCAATAGATGCCACATGTACAGAGAACATCATCATCATCAATCATATTTATGGAATTATACATGGGTTGTAATAAACTGTAGATAAACTGAGTTCATGGGTTTAGTCCATATGTGAAGGTATCACAGGATTTGATTATTGATTTTCAAAACCACACAAGGGTTGGACTTCTTCAGATGCAGCTGAAAGAGCACAATTTCAAAGGACTTCAGTGTGCTTTTCCTTTGTTGGGGATAGAGAGCAGTGTTAATGAGTCTTTATTAAAAGATAAAACACTCAATATCCCTGTGATTTTTTTTTTTGCACTTATTCTCACAGGTGGGGTCCAAGCCATTGCAATTTTCCAAAATGTCAGGAAGCTGGACATTAGCTAGTTATGGATAACACATGGTGTGGCATCCAGATCTCAAGTATTGTATACAGGAAAACAACCATGGTAATGTTGTTGTAAAGGAACGTGCAGGTGTTTAGCATCATGCTCCATAGATTATGACCAGTAAGCAAAATGTTGATTTATGAACTGGGTAATCTTCATATTTCATCCTGCAGGGACTCAGTGAAGTGGCCCAAATCTCACTCAGCTTCGTTTTGCTATCTCCAGGTGGAGGCATTTCCTGTTTTGATTGATGAAGTGGGAAATATGACACTGATGTCTCTTTCTGTGATTCACACTGAAATTCACAGGTGAAGAAACAATTATCCTAATTTCTGGAGATGCAATTTCCACCTTTGGTAGCAGAGTACAAAAGTCATCAAATGAGAAGTAAGGAAAAAATTACTTTATTTCAGAGGTAAGATCTTCATTATTTTGCCTATTCTAGCCAGACCACAAGCAGGATGTACAAAGACGAGGAAAGAGTTCCTGATAAAGTCTTCATATAACAGTGAATTTAAAGAAACCATTACAGTGTGAATTTAAAATGAATAGTAATGGTGAGAGAAGCCACATCAGTCATATCTTGTCACCTTTTGCTTTTGTTTGACCTTCATTTCGGCTAATGTCATCTCTCTAGGGAAACTCAAAGTACTGGAGTTATCTGAAGATCAGCAGTTCTGACTCCTTTCTGGTATTGAGTTGACTATTTGCAGCAAAAAAAAAAAAATTTGCAAAAATATTCAGTTTGGGGCAATCTAAAATCATAGATATACAGCTTGGTATTCTGAAGCATTCACGTATTTAATATAATACATGAGTGAGCTTCATCAAAACAAAAGCCTGTGAATTGGAAATGCACAATAAATAGATACTGTAGGCTGTGTGCATGAAAAGAATAGGTCAAATGAAAGTATGAGAATGGGGAAAGCAGGGGACACTGTTTCTGTGCTGTGAACGAATCCTGTGATGTTGTCCCATCATGACATAAGTACACACTGCACAGTCGCTAAATTGCACTCATTTATGTTTTTGTACAGAGGAACTCAGTCCGTTCAACCTCCGTAGCTGATCATGTTCATTTCTTCACTATAGTGTGGCTCATGTTTTCCCTCGACCTGAACTGCAAGGCTCTGCATCCTCATTACTTGTACTGATGCAGTAATCCATATGCAGTCTCCGGTCAGTGTGACTGTCCTCTCCAGGTCCCACTGCTTTATCAGCCCTTCAACGCACTGATAGTGGTAGAAATCCATCCACCGCAGATCAGTGCAGCAAGAGTTCATCAGCCAGCAAGTGTGAAAGAACGACTGCAGATAGTGAAGGAGTTCGGATATGTTTCTCTCTGTGTCATTAAGACTGAAAATCCGATACATGTTGATGACATAACATCCACATTTTGTGTACATGCACTTCAGCTTGTGTATTTTTTTTTTTGTATGTTGTTCTCACCACCACACAGAAAGAAACAACCAGTCTTAGTTTAGCAGCGCAGGGAGTCTGTGCTCCTCTGATGTACAATTGTCACTTAAAGTCCAAGTAATGGCCACATAATGGCCAAGTGTCATTTTATTGACAGTGCTGGGAGGAGCTCAGCCGCCGAGGCCTCCCAAAAGTCTTACTCAGCATTGCGATGATGATCAACTTATTAAATTTCATTTGATTGTTCAGCCGCTTTCCCCATGAGATCTTTTTTTGTTTTGTGGAGCCGCTCGCCGAGCACACCACATCGTGCAATATTGTTTAAAATGATTTAATAAGCACTTTGTTTTACGACGGAGCGTTATTATTTTACGACCCTCCCGGCAGCCAATGGCTTTGCAGATCAGTCCAATTCTCTCCACACCTCATTTTATTTTACAGCACGCTGGCCTGCTTTACTGCTCGGCAACAGTGGTGGCTGAAGGCGACAGGAAAAGTTGTGCCCCTTCTTTCCCAGAGAATCATGAAACAGACTCCAGAGCAGAGTGTAGGATGGGGCCTGTTCCCACAGTCAGGCTGAACTTGTACCACTCAAAATGCAGCAAGTTGTCTTTTACAGTGTGAACGGGCTCAGATTGATTCTTATTTGACACCTTCTTTGCACGGTGCCGTCGGTGATGTGGGTGCACAGTCGGCTGCGTGTCCGCCTGTTGGTGTGTGTGCGCCTGTGATAGAGCACCTCATTGCAGCAGTGATGTATTCTCATTATGCCCCCAGCCCCACCGGTCCTCTCCTGGGGGAGCGTGGTGTCTGGACTTTCCCTTTTCTGCACTCCATCTCCCAACCTGCCCGTGCCCTTCTGACTCCAGCCACCATCCCCCTCCCCCGAGCTGCACTCGGGGTGAAGTGCTGAGTCGTCCTGCTGACCCCTGACTGCTGCTGACCAATTGCTGCAGTTTGGCGACAATAACTGAGCAGAATAAGCAACAGGCTGAACAGAGGGTCATGTCCAGAGACCTCACAATACACATGGACAGAACACACGAGGCTGGACGTAAATGTTTTTCTGGGGGGAAACTGAATGTTCACTAAACCCCATCGCCAGAACAGCAACTGTCTGAGGACATGGCAGGTTTGTCGAGCTATGACGTTTCTCCATATATTGATGCTAACCTTTCCAAAATAACAGTTATGGATTAAACAGCATTTTACTGCTGTAACTTAAGATGCAGTTGTAAGCATTTCCAGGTAAGTAGATTAGTCGTCACTGTTACTTCCAACGCCGAGGAGCACATCGTTGACTGACTACATTAGTTTGTCAGTGTGCAGTTTGACATTTGCCTGACATTTTGCCAATGGGCCTGTAGGCTGTAACCCTCTGTCTAAATCTCTACACATTGCTAATAAAAATCTGCCAGTTTTCTTTTAATTGATTGGCTAGAAATGAGAGTTCTCTTTTGTTTTCTCTGTTTGAAATCAAGGAGAAATTGTTTCAGTAACAGAAAAAAATCTGTTCCTGTTCTCATCGAAACCCTCCGCATGTGTGCTGTGCGTGAATGGAAAACTTGACAGGCGTAGCGGCAGCAGCTAAGGAGTCGGGGCTTGGCCAATGGTTAATTCCCAGCGGAGCCGGTCATATGAAAGATGTGCATTTTGAAGGACAGCGTGGCGTATACGAGTTAAGATAACTTTGGGAGGTAAGGTTACACCATGGGAAAGGGAGCAGAGGAGATGGTGGTACCAGATAGTGAAGGCATCATGAGAGGAGCTAAGAGCCTGTGCTTAGTGCTTTAATGGATGATTTGAAAGAACACTCATACTGTTTGGCTAGGAGCAGACCTCCCCAAAACTATAAAACTGTTGTGATTGACAAGGTAGAGGTGGGGTCAGCAGTGTGCGTCTGTGTTCAATGCTCAAAATATCTCTGTAAATAAACTTGCCAGGATCTTTTCACAAAGAAAAAAACATTAATCAGTAGGATTAAAGTCAGAAGTAGCCAGTTAAGAATAGCATACAATTGCTCATGTGGTGGCAGAATTCAGACAAAAATGGTAATTCTGACTCATGATTATTCATCTTGATTATATGACATCCCACATGATAGTACTTTATTGCATCTGTTTTATGTTAGAATCTGACATAAATATCATCTCACATTAATATCTTTTTTAATGACAGCAGATAGAACCCTTTTATGTTCTATACTTGCTATTATTATTTGTTGCATATTAAATTCTTAGACACATATTAAATTGTTAGACACATAGTTCTCTGATGGACTTTAAAGTTTTACCTCCTGTTATTTTAAATATTTTATTGCTTTAATGAGTGTGTGTGTGTGTGCGGGTTGATTATTATGTGTAAGCGAGTCATCTTGTTGTGATCTTGTATGTGTAGCTATGAAGGTTGTTGCACAAGGACATGTTGATCTTAATGAGACTTGCTGACTAAGTAAAGCTTAATTTTTTTTTATGATGCCATAATACATTTCACAGCCTTTAATTTATAAAGTAGTGAAGACTAAATTAAAAGTTATTTAGTTTTATGACTGAATTTGAAGTACTATTCTGTAAAATGATTTTAGATTTATATATAAAAAAGGGACTCATTGCTCTCAACAGTTTCTGACTGATAAAACTTATGTTTCAGCTCTGACCCTGTTCATAAACAATATACATTTATGTACCTGGAGGAACAGTGATGTGTTTTGCTTCCAGCAGAAGTGGTTTTCTGGGAATCAAAGAAGAGTTGCTTGGTAAGCATATTGCCAAAATAGAAAGCAGAGTGTGGGTGCTCCTGGAAGAGGATTAACAGTGAACTTGATGTAAAGCTCAGTACCAAAGATGGCAACAAAATTAAAACAATGCAATCTCAGATAACCATTTTCTGAATGATTTGTTTTATTTATTATTTCTTTTAACTTATACAGCATACACGGTTCAGTTATCACTTGTGCACATTTTGATGCAAATTTTAACCAACCAGATCAGTCTGAGAGCAGAAAATAGACATGGATGAATGGCGGAGCCGGTTTAATAAGACAGACAGACTGACGCTGACAGCCCCGTGGCGTCTTCAGGTTGTGACTCACAGACCAGGAACCCAGATTAAAGCGGGGAGAGGGCGTAAGGAGGGAGTCCTGTTTTGGTCAGCTGAGGGGGTGGAAGAGGAGGAGGGGAGGGGAGAGACATGGAGGAAGGAAATGAATGAGGAGAGGCTGTACAGAATCCAATGTTTTATAGATGTGTGTTTATAATATCTTGTGCTTGTCCACTGTGCTTAGGAAGGAAGAAATTAGTGAAAAATTAATAATAGAAGGGCAAAAGAAAATTAAAGGAAGGATGAAGAAGAACAAAGCAAAGACTGTGGGAGCGAGGGCTGTAGAGATCAAGAGAAAGATGGAGGTAAGAAAGGGAGGATACGGTTTATGGCGATGCTCTGTTTGTGACGGCTGTCTGCTGTATAAAAACAGGGCCTCTTTAACTCCTCGCGGGTTAATGGAACTTTTATGAGTTTGTCCTGCAATCATGTAGCCCCTGGCGTCTCCTTTCCTCTCCTCGCTCTCTCCCTCTCTCTCTCTGTCTTTTCTTTTCCCTCCATTGTAGGGCAGATCAGAGGTGAGCCACTTCTGTCTTTCTGTAAACACTGCTCTCTCTCTGAACTGGGTTTATGAGGACAGGACCAGTTAGGAGGAGGCCAAAGACGGTGGGTGACTCACTGGTCTTGCTAAGTTTACATCAGGTAAAGCTTTGTTTAGGCAGTGGTTAGTATAGTCAGTCAGAGGTCTTTTTTTTTTTTTTTTGTCCAACCATTGCCTCTACCAGTGTGAGAAATAATTGGTCCCAAGCTCCAGAAAGTGGCAATGGGTGTTTAATTAAAAATAAAAAGTAGTAGCTCATTCGTTTTATTACTAGAACCGCATCTGCAACCCCAGACACAGAGACTTCTGCGGCACCACTCGCCCAAACCCCACAACTAAAAACTCTGCCACCACTTGGATAAAAAGCGGTTAGATGTCTGACAACACAAGGTGCATTAAGCACAGGGGAGGTGGGGGTGTCCGTAGGTGTGGTGGATTGATGGAGATTGGCGCAGGAAGGCGATGGGAGCCCGACCAGGTCTTCCCATCATAAAGCATGGCTGAGGGATGAGTGGCTGTGGGCCAGACGCAACTTTTAATGCCTGGCCATGACTCACACTGACTGTCAGTAATGACTTTTATTCACTTCCATCATTTGAGTGTCGATTGCGATCATGGGGCTATCTGAGAGGCGTGATTGACGGGATGGAGTCGGATGCGTGGGGTGGGTGACCAGGATAAAGGAGGACAGAGGGGAGCTGGACGCCAGTGCTCCGGCTCCGGCGTACGTGACTTTGCTGGCAAAAGTGTGCAGCGGCCGGTTGCTGATGAGTACGCAGACATGGTGATTCAGGGCTCATTTCACAAGCTAGCTCATTTCTAGAAAAATAATGCGATGAAAGATTGAATTTGCCTCACATATATTCTTATCTTGCCATCTCCCTAATGCCCCTCTCTCTCTACTTAATTTCTCGTGCTTCACTTCACTTTTCTTTGAGTCACAAATCAAAATGTTAAGCCCAAAACAAAACGATAAGCCCAAAACAAAAGTCAACATAGCCTTTTATTGCTTCTACCTTTTTAAAGAGTATAGCAGCCCCTGAAGCACATGGTCAAAGACAGGCAGTTTAAAGATGATAATCAATATTGATCCCAGTTATAGAGTGTGGGGCGATGTGAGAAGGAGAGGGGAGGAGGGCGGGGGTGGGGGGGTAGTCCTCACTCAGTCTGGATGTTGATAGGATCAATGAGCTTTAGAGGATCGAGAATGGATGGTTCCTTGTCTGTAGGCTCAGTGGCGGTGACAAGGCCAGAGAGATTACACAACCTGGGTTCTGCACCTCTCTCATCTCTGTTTTTACCCTTTTTCTTCTCCATTTGCCAATAATTTTTACATTTGAATTCTGTAATGTATACATATGTGAAAATGCATGTATTAGTGGCTTATGTTAATGTGTGTGTGTGTGTGTGTGTGTGTGTGTGTGTGCAGGGGATGCAGATGCTGAAGTGACTTGAGATGAAACCAGCCTTATATTTTTCACCCACTCGAGTGTATTGATTTGAAGGCAATAAGGCAGTAATCTGCTGGGCAGTTACATTAGGAAGACATGACATACACACATCTTCTCCTTTTTTATAGACCAATATAGACCAGGAACATTAGTAGTAAATTACACATGGCGCACACACCACACTCCATTCCTCCTTTTTAAACCATAAAATGATTAAAACATTTGGAAAAACGACCTAATAGCACAGAAAAGACACAACCCAGAGGTGTTGAGCCTTCTTGGAATATCCGAGGACGACTGCTGGATTCTGGACGTTGGCAGTAAAGCTCCAACTCAATCAGTCATTCTTACCTGTGACAGTAACAGAGCTTTTTCTATTCCAATAAAGCCTGTCCTCGCTATATTTACCTGCTTAGCACAGTCCATTGCTCTGGGGCCGCTGTGACCTGCCTGCCCCTTCCTGTGTGTGTGCTTGTGTATGTGTGTGTTGGAGAGAGACATAATGGTGACTTAGCACCTGGACACGTCAACGATATGTAGATTCAGCGATGTTGATACAGCATCTGAATTGGCAGTGAATGCAAATTTATTTGTGGCCCAGAGAGTGTCGAGATAGCGGGAAAAAGTTTACTGTGTGTGTGTCAGTGCAAAGCATGAGAGAGAGAGGGAGATGAAGATTCAGCTGTGTGGGCGAGAGTGTCGGATTAGAGATGACAGCCAAGACCGAGGAATCCCATCATTCCACGTCCAGGGAGCGCTCCATTCAGCCAGTGACACTGCCCTCTGGGGTGGGGTGGGAGGAGGGGGGGGGGTTGCCAGTTACGCACTGTCAGGGGGTCTTATGACCTGATGGATGTGATGCTACGGGATGCAGGAAACACCCTGAACATTGCAACCCTCACACACACACTGTCATGCGAGAACAGAGATGGGCTCAGTGACATCAGTGCTGCAGGACGCACAGCTTGTAGTCAGTCGTCTAATTTTCTCAAAGCGTCGTCTTGCCTTACCACGTTTGTGTGTTTTAGTGTATGTTCCAGGACACAGAGAAAACTGCACAAATGCATAGACAAGCATGCACACTTTGCAGGATCCCACATGACAGTGCTGAGCAGCTCTTCGCAAATATCATTGAACTGCAAAGCCCCAAAGTTGCATCTTCTTTTAATAGAATGGCATAATAACTATCCATCAACTCAGCCAGCCAACCGTGTCTCTCCCTTCTGACGCCCACAGCCAATGGGCTTCCTCGATATTTGAGAGCTAATTTGTCACAGTCAGCAGCGTCCCTCCCATTTCTTCCTCTCCCTGAAGTGAGTGTTATTGTCATCCCAAGTCTCCGAGGATGGTTTTATCATTCCTGCTTAGTACAGCACTGGGACATGTGACACATACACACACAAAATACACACAAAATATTCACACTCACATTCATTGGCATCTTTCCACCCACAGCAACCACTCTGCAAGCTTGAGATGCCTTTTTATGAGCATTTAATTTTGCCCCTCTTTTCTCTCTATATATATATTCCTCGCACACATACAGACAATGATGGCTGGATGTGTGCAAGCCGTTTCCCTCCACTCTGCTCTAAACGAACCAATTATGGGTGTTTATGTAGCTTTAATGCGTGTAAGCGTCAGGAGAGAAACATTGCACCGCTCACCACCTAATCAATGAGGCCTTGCATGCTACACCACCCCTCGCCTCTCTCCCCTCACTCGCGCTCTGTCACATCATTCTTTCCTCCTCAGTCCCCCCACATTTTCCCCACTCTCTTTCTCTCTCTCCTCCTCTGCCTCTGTCTTTCCCCCTCTTTTTCCTTTTCTGTTCAATTAGCAGGAGACAAGAGTGAGGTATCAGGTCAATTGGCCATGAAGAGAGTAAGATGAGACTATCAGAGTTGCTATGCTCAGGACAACCAGAGGCTAGAGATAAGTATGTTCAGAGTAAGTCCTGAAATGTTTGATTAGCATTTTAAATGGTGCTGCAGGCAGAAATATTGTGTAAGGGAAGTGGAATCAATCTGTGCTGAAGATCTGCAGTGCAGGTTTATTGTTAATCCCACGAAAAGCCTAACCTCAAGAATCAAGTGATACTGCTGACAAGTACAGATAGATACATCTTGTTTGTCTTTGCCATAGCCCTTCTTAGTTGTCCCAAAATGCAATGAAAACACTATCAAGAGTAATAATGAATATGGGCACTCTATTTTATTTGAACCAATCCCAAATACACTATTCTGGTTCTTTAAATACTCACCAAATCTGTGGCTACAAATAGTCAAATGAACAAATGCAAATAATACAAATAACAAATTAAAGTTCTTGGCTCCTTTTGGGAAAGTATTGAGTCCCACTAATGCAATTTTGGTTTGATTATTTTCATTTCTTGCCGATACAAACAGAAAACAGAGACTAAAGCACATGAACTCATTTTTTGAACTGATTTTTTGTTGTGGTTTTGGTGTCAAAAAGGAAACATCTGTCTTCACTCTTTCCACTCATTTAATTTAATTCAATCTCATCGTTTACACCAGTTACTGTAAAAACAGGTGAGCATAGCTAAGCATCCATCAAGGCTATGGTCTTTAATTCATTTGTTTTGCTTCTCTTTACAGTCAGTACAGTAACTGCTAAGCAACTGCAAGCAATCAAAAGTCCACTTCCGTCAATAAATGCTTGCTTCCTGGGATCTTGGAGTTGGTTCAAGCTCACTAACACACATTCCAGTTTTCGTGAAACTGAACTGATAGAGCAAACACTCTGAGCTGAGTTGCAGGAGAAAAAGTTGCATTGGTGCAATACTAACATTCAGGTGGTCCTGTCGCATTTGCTGGCTGTGCACCTCAGCTTCAGTGGCATTGTTTTCACCTGACAAAAAACTGAAATCAAAGAGTTTGCCTTCCACAGCTTGATGAACCACACTGAGCGTGTTTGGTATGAACTCGACCCGGTGGTCTCCCTCGTGGTCCAGAGCTTGATTTGTTACAGGTTATGTATTTGTTTGGATTCCAGCTCTCATTTTTCATTTGAAATCGTTATTACCCCACACAGATTCATCCACACAACCTCATACACCTTTCTGGAGGTTGTTGTAAAACAGAGTGTGTTATTCCCTCCTCACTGCGGATCAGCGGGGAAGGAGGGAATAACACAGACTACCTTTCCTCTGCTCTGACCCACCCTCACCCATTACAGGTCTGAAACAGCACCAGCTGCCTCTGGAGCTGGCCTCACAGCTACCTTCTCCACTGGCAGAGATGAATGCGGCTCAGAGGGAGCTGCACCCCCCTGGGTATTTGGGGCCCACCCTGGTGGGTCCGACGGGAATGGCGGGGCCGGAGCCCTGTTACCAACACCAGTGATTATTTACCGGGCCCGGGTCTCTGTGGGAACCGGGCGGTGATGGATTCTGACGGAGCTGATGATTACTCTTCCAATGAGCATAATTAATATAATGAAGAGCTACTGAGCATGTGCAGTAGCCTGTGATGAATAGCGTGCTCGTGTTGTCGTTACTCACAGGTGACAGAGGGTGTGTGGGGGGTAATGTGAAGAGGGAAGTATAGTATAAAAGAGGAGGAAAGGGCAGGAAGAGAGAGCCAGAGGAGGATAAGAAAGTATGAATGAATCGATACAGTGTTCAGAGGGATGTTAACGTCTTTGGAATCAGAGGGGACATTGATTAAACTATCCACACGCACTCGAACACCACACATCCAGCTTGGAGCGAGTTAAAGATGCAGGAAAAAATGAGGGTGAAAGTGAGTGAAAACAGGAGAGCATGACAAGATGAGCAGGGGCATATATACAGGATCCTTTCTCCCCCAGATGTTTACTCATATTGTTGAGATTTGACCTTTTAACCAGGTAGTGGCTCCGTGTTTCACAACAACTCACTACACCCCCATAGATATTCTAATGAGGATTTCACAGTTATAATTAGCTGCTGTTATGTGCTGTGCTGTCATTGTGACATGTTATGCGCTGACCCGCTGTCTGCAATAGAATTATCTTCACTAATGAACCTAAGCGGAGTCAATGACTCAGGATGGGGGAATGTTGTCTACAAAACAGGAAGAAGACTTGTGTGGGTG
Organism: Scortum barcoo; assembly: GCA_023238725.1. NCBI lineage: Eukaryota > Metazoa > Chordata > Actinopteri > Centrarchiformes > Terapontidae > Scortum > Scortum barcoo. The sequence continues at coordinate 8,571,013 of CM041548.1, read as the reverse complement.
TTGCGCTGATGTGCAGACACTGTGGGTGTGGATATGGGCTAGGGATAAATGGCCAGACTATTATTGGTGGGTTCATGTAAAAGATATCAAGGCCACATTACTGAGACAGTGGCTTGTTATGCACCGCCGGGCACTCTATTATACCTGCTAGATTCCAGCCACTAATTTAGCCGCATGCCACTTAACTTGCGTTTGATATGAATCACAGGGTGCTTAAAGGGAGCCCAGCCCCACCCCTCCCTGCACTGTGACCCCACCGCTCTTACTTCCTTAAGGAGCGAATCGTTAAACGAGGCGAGAGGATGCAACAGCGGCTATAATGGTGAAATAATGAATGCTGTTGCCTCAGGTATTTATCACAGCAGCAAGTCTGAGAGGCTAGGCTGTTTTATTCTCTAAATGGCAGAGGGAGGAGTTTAACAGGTAGGCAATTAACGTCAAAGTCTGACACGCCAGAAGAAATAGGGAAGATACAAAAGTTGATCATCTGTGTATAATGTATATACATTTATTTCAAGACTAATTTAGCTCAGGTTCATGTGGGTGTCCTGATGCATGATCAGGAGAATATTTGTTTGAAGCTTGAAATTACATCCAGTATATCTCTTAACATGGTATAATCAGACTAGACTATTGTTTGAATCCCACAAAACAAACACAAGTCTTACATCAAACAGTGAACTCCTGCTGACACATCAGACTGGTGTCGTATCCTGGTGTGGACACAGTTCAGTGTGGTGCGTCTGGTGTCCCGCCACTGGCTGCCTGGCTGAGAGGGTGAGGCCCTCCAGCTCAGACCGGCTGGCTCAGGACTTGGTCGGTCTTTCGGTCGCTTGCGTCCCCTTCAGACGTCAGCGCAGGCCGGTCTCACCGAGGCTCCTTTACAGCCTGCTTTCATGTGCCCTTTAATGAGGAAACCGCCGGCTCAGCAGCCTCCTATAAAACACAGGCAAATTAAAACTCCCAAATATGAATCAGCTACGCTGCCTAATTCAGCAGGCCAGGCCGGAGGCGTAGCTCGTCTTTAGTGAGACCTCAGGAAGACCAGAGTCTGCTGTCTGCAAAGGTCAAGATGGCGTTGGAGGCTAGAGGACGCTCTGCAAGTCTTATGCAATATCAAAGCCTTCTTCATCTAAACGTAAAGGTACTTATCTTTTATCATCCAATGAAGATAATCTTCAAAGCACAACGCCGAGACAAGTGCATACTTCCCCAAAGAACAACAACAGAGTGAGTCACAAGCCCACGACACAACCCCTGCCACCAACGGCTCGCCGCAGTCTGCTACAACTGTGGCTGCCACTTAGACGACAGCAGCTCCATAAAATGTTGTGAAGAAACCCCAGTCCTCTGAAAAAAAAGGGAATAAAATAAAGCAAAACCGCATTTGTTTTTTTCCTCTCATTTCATTGTAATGATGGAAATAAGGGCATCATTCTGAGATTAGTGCTGCTATTTCTCCCCGACTGACGTTAAGCGTTATATGAGCGCCTGCTGAAGAGCTTTGGAGAAACAATGGAACAACAGCCCAATGAAGAGGAACATGGCTCGATTACAGCAAACTCAAAGTTAAATAAGACTGGTATAACAGCCTCTGAAACATAGAACCAGAAGACTATGGTGTGTACATACGACGACAAAGATACAGTTGAAAATCAAAGCACTATAAAGTATTTTGTTTTAATATCCTGTTAAATAATGAACTCATATTTGTTCATACAGGCCAAGAGGGCCTTCACAATCTATGTGGAATATGACACCATCCATCCCCAGACCCGCCACTCGAACTTTCCAAATAAAACCTTATCAGACAAAAGAGCAACCAGGGAGGGATCATTCTGTAACATTAGAAGTCATGAGCACATACAGTGGATAACAAATATTAACTTTTCTACAAACACTAAACCCAAAAACTGTATGCTTGTATCTTGGAAAAAAAGACAAGAGATTTTGTTAAGTATGAGTAAAATAGAAATCAGCTGCTAATTTATGACTGGTGGGAAAGTCAATCAGTCTGATGGTCCACAGACTTACTGAAATACCTCAAAAACTCTTGGATAGGTTTCCATGAAATGTTGTACAGATATTCATGGTCACCAGATGATAACTCCTACTGGCTTTGATGATCCACCAAACCTTTCATATAGTGCCACAAGCAGGTTGACATTCTTGGGTTTGAGTGACATATCTTTACAACTACAGTATTGTGATTTAACCCAGAGGAAGTCAATCTCACTGGCTTTTCCTGTAGTGCCATTCAGCGTAATAACTTTCACAATGGTTCAACTTTAAAACTTAAGTTTCCCACAAAGAGTTAGGACAGTGAATACATTGAAAATTTGATCAAATCTATCTCACAAGTTGTGAAAATGTAAGTTCAACTAAGTTCATTATACTCGATAAAACAAGTTCAGTCATGTTGACTTATGTTACTATCCAATGATATTTCTCATTTTCTTTATCAAATTGGAAGTAGTTTGAGGTATGGACCGGATTTGATACTATCCTTCATTATGGTTCACACTGTTTTCATTATTGTGAAAAGAAACAGCAATGACCTATTTTAACACACATTCAAGACGCATAGCAAGTTACCACTCTGTCGGTCTTTACATTTTAAATACACTAGGGTCTCTGGAGTATTTCAACACTTTAAACAATGCATGCTGGGTAGCCTGAATATGTGCTGATCATGTATCTTGAGAAACTTAATTTGATGAGTTAAGTGAATTCTCAGCAGTGCTTTCATTCAACTCATCATCTCAAGTGGAAAGACCTCAAGGAACTCATCTTTTTAAGCTCTGAGTTGCTCTGAAAATAAGAACTATAACTAATAATAAATCAAAAAACATGTATATCTATATGAATTACAAAATATTAGTTGATTCCACTGCATTCCTGTGTGATTTTTTTTAAAGTGAACCAGCATGCCAGAGTTCACACTTATCTGGAAACACCTTGACATCTAGTGGATGGATTAATACAAAAAATATTGTACAGACATTCATAAAGTCAAAATGTGAAATATCTCAACAAATATTGGATGGATTGCCACAAAATATGATACACACTTTCATGTCCCACTCAGGATGAATTGTCATCACTGGTGATTGCAAAACCACCAAAATGATTTAATAAAACTTTTATTCATCTAATACTATGGTTTAAAAAGAAAAAAAAACTGCAAAAAATGTATTAAATTCTTATCAGCCTTAGCCTGTACTTTATTATATCTGATAAATATGAGCATATTAGCATTGTTACTTTGAGCATATAAGCATCCTGATATCAGCATTTAGCATAAAGTGCTGTTGTGTCCAAATACAGTGTCACAGAACTGCTCGCTATTCTTGCTCCAGTTTCAGAAAGTTTTTGGCAATAGACACTTTTGCAGGTAGCGAATGTACTGGGAGGATAGATGTGTTTTGTAATGTGGGTTCATTTTAAAATGAACATCAGCCACCTTGAATTGTTCACATACACCATCTACTTTGGACAAACACACACAATGGCTTTAACTTATTGTATTTAAAGTATAGTGGGACTATGAACAAAAGGTCTGTACTCACTGAACTAATTACTAACAAATGTTAGTAAGTGCCACATCAACACTGTACAAAAACTAGACAAACACCAAATGCACATAACATCTTTTATTTTAGGCTACAGTGTGACTGAGGATCTGTTCCACAGAGCAAAGAACAACTGTAGACACTATTAATGAATTTTACTAAAAAAAAAAAAAAAAAGAGAGACCGTTTTAGATTCCTCTTCAATACTACACAACAATATGAAATATACATTATGTACATTTTCTCAGAGCAGGGAGAAACTGTTCCTCGCTTACATTTTACACAGATGTCGTACAAGAGAGAAGAGAGAGGAGAAATATGTGAGGATAGACTACTGAAAGTAAAAATGGAGAGAGAAAGTGCGAGACAGTGAAAACATTTTGTAGTGAACAGTATAAAATTTAAAACAGTGTTGGTCACAAAGTAATCCAATGGCTCGATAAGCAGATGTAGACAAGAGGTAATTTCAAAAAGATCCTGTAACTGTATCAAAATGGCCCGGCACATCGCACTGCGATGCACACAGTGCAAAAATAACTAGATATATATCACAGTATTTAAACGAGCAGACTGGTCGATCCAGTGACTGGTGACTTAAACATTGTTGAATGTACCAAAGAACTGTAACTGTAGTGTTTCCACAGGGTAAAAAATAAACTAGAAGATTGAAAAAGTATGCATGCTGGCAAGATGACCGAATTTCACCACCTTCCCACCAAAAAACAGACAAACATAACAAAACAAGTAAACTATGTGTCCAGGTGTGGTTACCTTACATGTAGTGCTGTGTATATGTTTTTTTTTTTCCAAGTAGAAAAAAATGGCAACCTGAACTGTGCACTCTCTTGCACTCTCTCTTCAATGAAATGTCCATGACCGTGTGAATGTTTTTTTCTATTCCCTTTAATCTAACAGGAACAGGCCCGAGTCATTTGGGTAACAGGCAAAAAGCACAAATCTGACGAAAGCATACTTTAGCTTTTAACATTCATGCACTCATTACTTCACAATCATCCTGAAAAAACACATATTTTTGCGTTGTTACATGTAAACCTGCAGTGCCTCTCATTTTCCACTCTGGCCTCTCAGTCCAGACTGGGAAGAGAGTTGCTTTGTCTCTAGATACTGATCTAAGGTCAGTTTTAGCATTTCCTCCCATGCAGAGGGAGAGCTGTAAATTGGAAACATGATTCAGCAAATGCAATGAGGGGACATGTGTCGACATACAGTATGTTAATTGGATCACAGATCTGTGCCTGAGGGCAAGGCCTTAGTCTCTCCTGAGCATAGTGGGATAAGGGGCACTGGGTGTGTGTGTGTGTGTGTGTGTGTGTGTATGCGTGTGTGTGTGTATGTATGTAACACCCCTCCATTCACTGTCCTTCCTCCTCAGCGTAGGAATTGGAAGACGGATGAGAAGTCCTTGTTAGCGTAGCCGCGGGAGCACATGACTCGGAAGATCTGGTGGGCAAGAGAACCCAGAGGGATGGGTGTCTTAGTGTTGGTGGCAGTGCTTTGAGCCAAACCAAGATCCTGGAAACACAGAGAAAGAGAGGCCGGGTTTCAGATGGTTAGACTAACATAATATCTTTAGTTTAACTACTGGCTGACATAGGTGTTTATCCTAATTTAATCAGATTTCTTAAGTTTTCTGTGTGCCATGGAACAGACTAATGTATGCACAGCACACACTGCAAGTGTATTAATAGACACCCAGATGCATTAAATAATACACAGGGACAGACTGGCCCATACAGAAGAGCTAATGCAGTGGCAGTAAAATTAAGTGGCACACAATAGGTCACAGATGGAACGGTGAAAAGGAGAGCAGGGGCATCACACAGAGACAAAAGAACAGTTAAAAGTGAAATAAAACAAATTACAGGGTTAAAAGACAAAAAAAGAGACTAAAAGAAAAGAGAGTAGTAGTAGCAGTAGCTGAGATGATGAGATAGTAGCAACAATTTTGATCAGTGATTAATCATTTAATTCATTTATCCTGAGAAAATAAAGACAATTTGCTGCTTCCAGCTCCTCAAATGCAAATATTTGCTGATTCGCCCTGTTTTATTTCATTTTGAGTCTTTAGATCTTGGATTGGTTGGTATAATGCAGACAATTTGAAATTAGTGTGCTTGTGAAATTATATGGGCTTTTTAAACTATTTTCCCCTTCACCTCACTATTCATTTCACTGTTTCACTGTTTTTCACTTTTTTCTACCTGAGATATTATATATTCTTATATGTATTCTCAGGCAGATCCTCAGATCCTGTCTCTGTACTGTGTACAGGTATAATTATAATTAAAGTTATAATTATTTATTTTTTCAGATTTTTATGCTAAATATCTTTTCTTATTTTTTATCTTACCTTATGTCTTGCATTTCCTCTATTTATTTTCCATTGTGTTTCGCTGCTGTTACACTGTGAATTTCCCGCTGTGGGACTAATAAAGGAAATATGAATCTGAATCTAATCAATTATCAATTAATTAAGCAGAAAAAAAGAAAGAAATCAAAATTATTTTTTTAAAAAAGTCAGAAGTGATAGAGAAAAGATAAAAAATGATAAGGAATAAGTAGTACCTTGGCCATTAGTGTTGTTCCAAAGCCGCCCTGGTAGTTGTTGGCAGAAGGGACTCCCTCCATGACGCCAGGGACTGGATTGTACGTGTCGCTGGACCAGCAACGACCTGAGGACATGTTGAGGATCTTTGTCAGCAGCTTGGGGTCCAAACCCAGTCTGGGAAAAGGAGAAGACAGAGGTGAGTATCTCCTTCAGACTCAGGAACAAGTAAATCCATGGATCAATTGTTTGTGGAAAGCAGTCAAATTGAAAACCTAAAACAAGCCACATTCTGTGTTCGAGATCAGAGCTGAGACCTGAGTCTTTCTTTTATAATAGCTCTGCTGGTGAAAAGGTTTAGTGTGTGTGTGTCTATGTCAGATGGATTATTTTTTTTACTGCCACACTGATGCAAAGGTAAACTTTGGACAATATCAGCCCCTGAGAGCTCACAGAACGTTCCACTGCATGAAATGCAATATAGTTTTCATACCTACATCTAATATTACTGATTCTTGTGTGGAAGATGAATCGATGATTTTATTTCCATTTTACTTTTTCAGGCATTTATGTTCTAATCCAGAGCAAAGTGCTGAGATGAAGGTGAAAACTGCTGCTAGTGACAGAAAAGGAAAGAGGAATTATGGTCCAAGTAGTCAGGAAATGGGACAGGATGGGAGCGCCGATTATGGAATTAATTTTCAACACAGAGCAAAAGAGGAACATGGAACAAAAAAAAAAAAAAAAAGATGGGTGTGGGGCGGCTGGCGATTGTGGTGACCCCCATTGAACCTTATGCTAGGCTGTGACCATTCCTCAGTGTTAATGGCTGAAGGCTTTGTAATGCTGGCTAATGCAGTATTGATGTTTACCAGCACATCTATCCCTCATCATCCCTCTTTCATGAAAAAAAAAAAAAAAAGAAAGTGGAGGAGGAGGAGAAGTGGTTAAGCAGCACAGGGGAGCCATAAACCTCGCTGTCACGTATACAGAAGTACGCTCTTACTCCTGCTGCCCCATTTCGCGGCAACCCACTTTCATATGCAAGGGGACAAATCTCCAGGCAATGATGACGAGGAGGAGAAGCAAACCAGACAAAGAGAGAGCGCCGACAGACAGAGAGCAGGGAGTGAAACAAAGTGCCAACCATTACAGTAGGGAAGGCGTAACTGCAGCGTCTGTGTCGGTCGCTCGATCTGCCTGTGTAGTGCAGCTTTTGTATATTAACGGTTTAAAGGCCAGTGTAAAGCTGACCACATCAAGCCCCGACTGCCTCAGTTCGCTGTTACTTACAGGCCTGTAACTCTATTCTGCTCTCAATATGACTATTAAACCATCATAGGTCCTTAAGGCCAGCAGCCTCCTTCCCTCCCTCCACCTGGCTCTCATTCTGCCATTACTACCGCAGTTTTTATTAGCTGTCTACTAACTAATTAAGAATGGGAATTGCATTTACACTCTCTCTCCGTGTCTCTCCCTCCTCCCTTACCCTTCGTCTCTTTTGTGTCTGTCAGCCCTGGCTCATGTTTTTTTTTTTTTTTTTTAAACAAACTGTTTTGGAAATGTGGCATAAGTGATGCTCGCGTGCCTGCATGTGTGTGCGCAAACATGTGTTTCAGCTCGCAGTTTCCTTAATGGCAGTCTCTCTGATGATGGCTTTCTTAGTTTATGTCTGTAAGCATCCCTCACCGTCCTGCTTCCCATCTCCTCCGCCTCCGCTCGCTCTCCTCTCCTCTTCCTCCCCCTCGTCTTCCCTGCTGACACCTCCCTGTCTGAGGACTCTGGGGGACATATGTTTGACATCGCGCACAAACCCCCCATCTCTCCACACACACACACACACACACACACACACACACACAAGCAGGCAGCCCCTCCCTGTGTTCTGGGTCAGCAGCTGAAAAGGTTACTGGCTGAGCTACAATAAAGCGCGTCCAAGCGCGCACATCGTTTGTTATAGCGACCAGAGACGCTGACGGGGAGCTGTTGTCCTCTGTTAACGATAAATCAATGAAGTTCCCCTCCTGCTCCCATCACACATACACACAACTGCTCACACACACACACACACACACACAGACACATGGCCGTGGTTATTAGCTGACGCAGTGGTGTTGTTCCTCGCCTGCGGTAATTTGCGTGGAGAAGAGGACATGTCACGCTTTAACAAGATTGACATGGATAAACACGCAAAGATGCGAACAGTGGAGCGAACGTGTTGCTGTGCTGATGCCGCTGCAGATTAAAGAAATGCGAGAGTGAGAGGGATGGAGGTGAAAATAAGAGGGGAGGGTGTTTATGTGCTGGGGAGCTCTAGCAGGTGGAGTTCATTTGCAGAACTGATATTAACTGTCTGTTTCATTGCAATTAGCTTTGCGTCCTCGTCTGATGCCACAGGAGAGGAAGCCCAACCCGTTCCCCCATTTATTATTACATTAAAGAGCTAACGAGGACGTATACACACACAAGCATTTACTATCCCATTTATAGAGGCAACAAGCGCATTTATCACCCAACTTTAATCTCCATCGGAACATATGCTCACAATTCATTTACGGAGGAGAGATGTGTGTCTGCGTTCATGTGTGTTGTGGTCAGCCTATTTCTGTCTCACAACACAAAGGATTGTGTCTTGTTACACCCTTTGATTCGCCCGTTGTTCTCCCCATAAAATGAATAAAAGGCACAAATGTGTGTGTTCCTGCTTGTGCTTCAATGACAGCCGCCGCCGCCGCCTGCCTCGTGTGCATGAGTGAGCGCAGGTACGCGGGCGTGCAAGGTGAACCGTGAGCTGGTAAAGCCTCGCCCGGGCCAGCCGCCTCTCTCCTCTCTTTCCTCTTCCTCTCCTTTCATCTTCATCATTAAAATTGCTGCCGCCACTCCATGCCACACTCTCTCTGCAGCTTCTCATCCCCCTCTTTCACTGACTGGTTGGCTGCGTGCAGAAATTACAGCAGGCAGGAGAGAGGCAGAACAGAGATGAAGGGATTAAAAGAAAAGAATAAAATGAGAAGGCAAAGCAAATAGGGATGGGAAAGAAAAGCAGAATGAAAGGGAAAGAAAGGACGGCAGGGTGTGTGTGTGTGGGTGGGGGGGGTTTGGGAGCGTGCATGTGTGGGTGCACTCATAATTGTCATGCGTGGCCATTCCTTGCACTAAGAGAACGTCACGCTCTGTTGGAGACGGCCCGAGCTTCCATCTGAGATCAACAAATTAGCTCCACGAACAGAATTGTGTGTGTGTGTGTGAGTGTGCATGTAAGTGTGGGTGTTTGTGTATGTGCCTGTGTATGTGCCTGCATGTACAGGTAAAGAGAAACGCACACACACACACACACACATATTTGAAGAAAGGGCAGCTCTATCAGGCCCAAGTCCAGCATGATAAAATGTTATTGCCGTTTTCCTGTAAATTGGCTGTGAGTGCCCAGTCTCCTTTGTGTCGGACTGTGTAGTGTGTACATGCGCGTGTGTAAAAGTGCGTCTGCACACATACGCCTAAGAGTGCGTCCTCTCTGCATAAGAGACTGGGCCGCAATGCAGCATGGGAGATTTACGGGTGTGGGCTCTCTCTAAACGATGACAGTCTTTGTCAAACCCCATAATAAAGCCCCAGAGATTGGCTAGTAAGAAGAGGCGGGGGCACGGTAACACACACACACACTATGCATGTACGCATACATGATCGAGACTGAATATGTGTCAGTTTTGCAAAGATGTTAAAAAAAAAAAATTCACATTCAAAGTGAAGGGAGAAGTTCAAATTCTTTTTAAAATATGTATACACTCTAATGATGTGCATGGTGAGTGAAAGTTGCTGTAGTTTGATAGAAAATCTCTGTCTTAACTGTCTGTGGATGTAATTGTGTGTGTGTGTGCATGAGAGACAGTGTGACAATGTGTAAATCTGTGTTGCTCCCTTAATGCCTCCATATTTCAGTGGCCTAGTGGGGGGATTTATGTGCGACTGCTCATGCCAATTTTCCTCCTCTGTCTCAGCACAGATAAATCAGCTGCACTAACACAGCTGCACTGTGAGAAGAGCAATTCGCGTGCTCACACGCACACACAAAGCTGGATGCACACACCATTTAAGTTGCAAAACCCATAAAAACATGTAATGGTAACACGGTGAAGAGAGGAAACAGTCTATTATTGACAGGGGATATGTAGAAATAAAGAAGATAATAAATTCACACTTATAAAGGTGAAAAGGTAATCTGATTGCTCAGCTAAATTAGTTCATCTGAAGAAGAACTCGTGTGTAAGGCTACTGTAGAAAAAATTATTTCCTGATCCCACCTCCCTAAAAGAGGATCTGTACTATGATGAGGCTCATTTAATTTTTGAATCCTAAGTGAGACTTAAGGTCACATCTAAATGTTTTGCTCTAACTTAAGAGAACTTCATATCCCATCATTCTCAGCCTCCTGGCCAAAGAGTCTTTGTGCCAGGACAGGGGGCATGATAAACAATGTGATTTCTAGGCTGTGTTCAGTGACAGGGTTGTGACAGGATACTGGTGAGAGCTCAATCAGCAGATGTAAATCAGACCCTGTGGCTCCACCCCCTCATCCATCTCTCTCCAGCAGAGGCGGGTCTGACTTGGGGCTGGGCTGACCCCTTCGCACTTCCATAAACACACACACACACACACACAGAGACACAGACACAGACTTCCAAACCTGTATTGAAGCAGTAAATTTAAAGGTTACAGCCATATGACTGGCATAGTAATCGCTTTTATAGCGATGGCTATATCTAAGGGCTTGGTTGAAGACAAATTCATGCGTGGTTTAAATGCGGAAGCCTTAAAACGCACCACCTTTGAGTTCATGGTGCATGATCTTATTACAACCAAATGTCTAAGAACTCCTACATTTTGCTGACTCGAGGAAAAGCCAACTGTTCCACATCCCACAACAAAAAACCCCACTGGATCTACCAAACCCCTGCTTTTCTCAGGTAGTTTCACCTCAGAACACTACACTTGCACACGTTTTTCCCCAAGTCAGAATGTCTACCTGTGCTCTAGCACCAACACTTAGAGCTACACGGGCCAATGTCAATCCAGTGTTTCATCCTTGCTTTCCCCTTTAGGATAACAGATAGGAGGCAGCTTTGTAACGGTACCTGATGCCAAGGTTCATGGTCTCTGCGGTCCCAATCATCCCAATAGCCAGGAGCATGTTGTTGCAGATCTTAGCTGCCTAGAAATTATTGACCAGAAAGTGGAAAAGGCACTTTTACTGTTTCTATATGTGGAGGATCGCAAGACAACAAACGATACAGAATGTAAATAGATTTAAAAGATACAGCAGACATCATTGTAATAAAACAATGATCTCTGGAACAGTCATGTGAATATACATTGACAGTGGCTACCAAGAAAGATCTTGGGACATTTTGCATTCCTGGATTAGTGAGATGAATTCTTTGTTTTCTATGATTTATTTATTTATCTATTTTTATTGTTTAACATTCAGGATGCTCTGGGCAAATTGTATTTGTATTTAAAGAGAGATGGGGAAGACCTTTGGTACAAATTAAAATTATGAACACACATTCTCATCAAAAACAGCTTCAGCATAGAAATTTGTGTGAATCATAATTTAACCAAAAATCGAAGACACCATATGTTTAGATAATTAACCATTAGTTATAGTTAGTTTTATGTTATGTTAAGTTAGTTTAATGGTCTCCCTGAAGAGAAAACACTTTTTTAGCAGTTTAAATGAGACTGGAAAACCTTTTTTGTACTTCTTGGGGAACTTTTTACACCTTTTTAGTGTAAAAAAACATGTTTTTTTAATGAAAGAAACAAATTATGGATGTGCATATGAGTACATGTATTCATACAGTATGTGTGGGTATACGTAGTATGTATTCAAGTTAGTGAAATGAGTGAAAGTTTGTGTATGTGAGCGAAGATGCAGTTTAAAAAACATGGGGACGTGCACTATGTATGTGTTTGCATGCGCCTTTACCTGCCCAGTGCCGACCTGTCCGCAGTAGATAACGTTGGCTCCCATGCAGGTGAGCAGCTCCTGTGCGGCTTTGTACTCCTCTTCCACTCCACCTACCATGAAGGTCAGTTTGGCCATACTGGCAGCCCCAACACCTGAACACAAAGAACAAGTTGAAACGCGCTACTGAGGTTAGTTGAGTACTTCATAGCACAAACATTCAACATAACCATCCCCAGTCTCCAAAATAGTTCAAAAAATACCTGTGGACCTGCCACACACTCCAAACTTTATACAAGGTGAGTAAAATTGTATAAAACTCAAAATAAGTGTAGATGAGTCGTATTGTAGTACAAGTAAAGTATACCAACTATAAATATATGGATTTGCCACACAAAAGAGCATAATATATCAACCACTTGACTGTTTCAACACTACCAACTGTGTCTAAAAGGTCAGCTGTGTGTTCTTTTCTGTATGTTTGTGTGTGTGTGTGTGTTAGACTCATGGTGGGACAGGCGTGTTAAGTAGCGGTGCACCAGAGGGACAGAGGTATCTTTAAAAGCCGATTGTTGCCATCATCCACCGCACAACCCTCGTGGGAGCCTTTGCCTTTTGTCCTGTCACCCTTACTCCCTCTCTGTCTCTCACACACACACACACACACACACACACACACACACACACACACACACACAGCACAGCTGTGCCTGAGGCCAGGCTGGCGCCAGCATGCGGCTTCCCCACTCCATGGGGGTATCAGTGACAGGCGTGAGGGGTAATTAACTTTACACTTTATCATGTTCAATTAATTAGGCGTCCCTCCCCATGCCTGATGGTTTAAGGAGCGTGCCATGTTGTAGGAGGCAACCCCCCGACCTCCACAGGGTCCTTAATGTAGAAATAACCCCTTTCAGAGTGGTTTGGACCCAGCCGGAGTGTCCCTAAATGCTTCATTGAATAGCCCTGAACATTAACACAATCAAATCTGGTATACACTGACTATATACACACTCTAAGACAGGAGCAAACTAAATATAATACTGATCTGACCCGTAGTACTTTGAAAAGTACTGTTGAAGTCAAAGGCCGTGATCATGCATGCAAAGTGATGATTCTCTGAAACAAGGGAAGAAAGACAGAAGGGGAGGGAGCAAGAGAGAAGAGAGAGAGAGAGGGTGACTTCAAATTTCTCTTTGGGGTGTCGTCTAGCTCTAATGAAAGGCCTCTTAATAGTGAAAGCCTAATAATGCCAGTGTTAATAATTAAAAAGGGAATTGCCAGGGACAAAACAGCTGAAATCACATTATCAGACTTCACTGCAGAGGAGAGGACAGGAGGGGAGGAGGGGAGGAGAGGAGCCTTACTGTATATTTTCACAACCCATAAACATAAATATACATCTCTTATTTCCCTCCCCCTTCTTTAATTGGCTGTGCTGTTGTCAAGTGTATGATGATGCCACTACATTGTATGTGTGTGTGCGTGCTTGTATGTCAGTGTTGAGCTGTCAGCAGGTCATTAGGGCCGCATAATGAAGCCCAAAGCCGACGCTGCGGCAGCTGCCTATGGATCACGGCAAACACACGCTCAACATATAGCTGCCACACACACCAATCATACACACATATGGTGCACAGACCATGGACATGATAGAGCCTCTCTTTTTTCTTTATGTTATTTTTTTTCATCTCACTTATTTGTCTGACTTAATCTAATCTAAGGATGTTTTTATTGAGTTGCAGAATAACTTGGAGACTGTTGACATTGTCTCTGTCTCTTTGACCAAATAGCTTTAGGTACCACACTTAAAGAACTTTCTTTTTTTTTTTTTTTTGAAAAATAACAAATAAATAATAACTCAAATAGAGTTATTTTTAATAACAGGTATTTGTAAAAGTTAAACTTGTACACTTTTTTTTTACATTTCATTTATTAGTTTTCAAGCTTTAGACTGAGATTCTCTCTCTCTCAGCTACACACACACACACACACAGAAACAGCAGTGTGACAACTGCGCTGGTTCATTAGTGGAGATCACTGTTCTGTTAGTGGACGACTAAAGAGGAGATTATTGATAACACAGTCAACGTGCTGATCAATATATCTCACTAAAGAGAAAGAAGGAGAGCGAGGCAAAAGAGAGAGAGAGAGACAGAGATAGATGTAGAGACGACAGTAGAGGGGAAAAACGATCTTTCTCTTCCTACCTCCCAGCATCCCTCCCAACTCTCCCTCCCTCAAATTAACTAATCACCCATAATAAGCTCTTATGATCTGTAGTGGATTTCTATAGGCAGTGACACCAGGATGATGGAAGATCCTTGTTTGTGGAAGAATAACACATCATTAGCATAACAATGTCTGTGTGTGCGTGTATGAGTGTTGGGGCTATCGGTGAGTCTGTTCACTGTGCATAGGCAAAAGTGCATCTGTGTTTTGTTTAGTTTTTTTTTTTATGTGTGACGTGTAATCCTAGGACAGTGTCTATGTAGTGTGTGTGCTTCTACCATGTGTGTGTATGTTTGTGTGCGTGAGTGTGTGTCTGAGAGTGAGAGAAAGGGGACATCCCGTTCTCGGACTGGTCCTGTCAGAGACGGATTAAAGAGGAATCCTAATGAGGCTTCCTGAGCGCCGGGTCCGCTGGCTCATCCATCCCAGCGGGAGTGACAGTCCTGGATCGTTAGCACTGCACAACTACACAACGCCCGCCCCCTAGGGGGGGAGACAAAGGTGTGTGTGTGTGTGTGTGTGTGTATGTGTGTGTGTGTGTGTGTGCGTATGCGTTAGGGGTGGGGGGCACCTTTGATAGAAGATACCGGGTTGAGATATGTAGAGGAAAGAGTAGAAGAGGCATGGGAATACTAAGAAGACATCCACAAAAGAAAAAGTTCTGTATATAATGCCACAACAAACACTACTTATTAAGCTGAGCTTAATATAATAAGGCCAGACTGCTAAAACAGTTCATACCGCTACCTCTTTAAAAACAGCAGATTCAAAATGAAGACAAAAGTGCCACTCTAATTTTTAGTAGGCCATCCTTTCTTGGGAAACAGTTCCCTTGGGAAAGAACCTCCTCTCTCCTCGGCCACTTTCTCTCATCCATCTCCAGGGGACAAGTTTTGGTTGGCTGAGTAGTGGGTGCCAACCTCCTTACCCCAAAATCACGCAATGCAAATATTCTCAGAGCATGCTGAAGCTGGCTGGACTATTAATGAGATACTCTGTGGCTTATGCTGTGTAGAGTGCAGGGGTTAGGAAGAAGGAGGGGAGCAAAATCAAAGTGGCTCATAGAGTGCGCTGTGTGGAGTGTGTGCAGTGGGTCGCGTGGTGTGTGTAGTTGTGTGTGGCCAAGTGCAAGTTAGCTTCCATTCAATTACAGACACACAGATGACATCTCCTTCATCTCATCTCCTCCGTTAACAGGGTTCAAGTTAATAAGCAGGCAATCAGGCGCTATTAGGACAGATGCTTAACAGCAGGCTTATCGACAACAGGCATTAACCATGAACATGAGCAGAGGAGGCTCGTTGTGTGAAGGCAAAAAAGAAGATCAGAGAAACAACGTTGGTTTGGTTTGGTTTGTAGTGAACACTAACTTCATTAGCACTTCTTTCATTACGCACAAAAGAATCAACCAAAGCAATTCATGACAGCCTTATAACCTCTTAAACTCTGGCTCTTTTTGAAGTGGTGTGTGTATGTACAAAGTGTGTATGTACAAAGTAAGCAAGAGCGTCTGTGTACATGTGCATGCAATATCTGTGTGTGTGTGTGTGTCGTGTGTCGTGTGTATATGTGTGCACGAGGGACAGGTGACAGAGGTCCCAGAGCCAGCCATCCCAATAAGAGCCAGTCACCAATAAGACGTCAGTTAGAGCTTCTGAGGCCGTGTCTCGGAGTTACGAGACGCATGTAAACCAGTAGGCACTTTTTATTGGCGGTGGGTTTAAATTAAACTACATTTGTGAATATGAGGCTACACAAACAACACACACACACACACAAAAGGGCTGTTCCCAGAGTCTGGTAATGAATGACGCATTTGACAACGCGCCACAACCCTGCTCCCCCCGCCCCCCAGAGCATTTGACAACGCGCCACATACAGACCCTGCTCCCCCCGCCCCCGAGTATACGGAAAAACACTTAGAGCAAAACAACACCTATAATATCATTAGTGCTCCTCCAAACACCTAATTTCCTAAAAAGATAATGTAACGAGAACGCCAGGGAGAGATTTAGGGATACGCCAGATTTCAGGAGAGATTTAGATTTCATGTCACACCTTTGATTCCAAGTGCAGTTGATGTAAACAAACTCTGGCTTTGGCAATATACTACGTTGTTTGCTACTAAGTTTTTAACTATGTGCACATGTAAGGTTAAGGCTGCAGTTATCTATAATTCAGACTGAAAAGAGCTTTCACACTTAACAGCCTTGAGTCAATGGGAGTTGACTGCTTGCAGTGTGAGCCAGTGGGGGTAGGATGTTTACAGGCCAACAACGCAGCCTCATGTGGTCCACCATTATAATTACACCCAAGGGCAGATCTTTTTCTCAAACAAATTAAAAACCCAAAAAGGCCCTGTAAAAAGCATAACGCCGTATATCGGGTGAATAAGTGAAACGGTACGAGGCTGCGTGTTGACAAAAAAACAAGAAAAAAAACCCCAGCACTTTCAACAGTTTATCTGCCAATTTTGCTAATGTTCCTCTGTTATGTTAAAAACAGACTCTTTATCGGCCCCAGTTAACAGCGCACAGCCATGAGAACTGACTTCTGCACACAAATACTCCATGAGAACTGAGAGAGAGAGAGCAGGCGACTGGAGAAACTTTGGGAAAAAAACAAGAGCTTATTCAGTTTCAAAGTCGACAACAGAGTTTCTCATGTATAAACATTACTATAGCCTCAAGGGTTTAGTTTGCAATGCCTGTCCATTGACCACTAGGCCAGCTCTCGTCATCATCATCATCATCATCATCATCATCATATCATCATCATCATCAGTGCAGCAGTGCGCTACGCTGTGGCTGGGGAGAGAGGCTGGTCAATGGTAGGTGACAGAGGCTGGAGGGAGCAGGAGAGATCCACAATCAATCCTCTCCCTGGTCCAATGAGACTCATCTAAGATAGAGCAAGTTAATAATTATCCCCAATTAGGCTCTTAGCAGGCACACACACACACAAACAATCACACACATGGTTGAGGTGAAGAAACTGTGCTTCACGCAGACAGGCCGCTAATTCGCCTTTAGGTGAGTGACATGCGCTGTGACGTTTGGGCGACGTTTGACGGACAGAGACTTTCTGTGTGACTCATAGACCAGCTGGGATGTGAGAGCCAGTCCCCAGCTGCTGTGAGTCTACCTCCATCTGGAGCATAGGCTAGAGCCCCTCCCGCCTACTTCATCACCACCCCTGGTCACTTAACTGCCCTACCGCTCCCCTCTCACTGCCCCCCCGATTCCCCCTCTATGTCGCCAGGACCTGTCAGTGAGAGGCTTGTTATGCTAATCTAGTCTTTTTTGCCCTGACACTCTCTAGTAGTGGTAAGCCATCAACGTGACAGACTGCGACAGCACCACCCGCAGCCCATCCAACCTGATTCCTTAACTCTGCGAGGGAATCATCACTAACCTTCACTAAACAGCCTTCAGCCTCCCAAACTCATCTTCTCAATTAATCCCATTCTCAGACTAGATTAGGTTGGCCCGAGCACTTGCCCGTTCTTTCCTCTGACCAGACTCTGACTCCCTGTTTGCTGGGATGTCCACTGCATTTACTCTCCTCTATTTTATGAAGTTGTAGTTCTCAGTGTCAAATATGTATGCCTTATATAGTGCCAAAAAAGGAACAAAAAAGTTTCAATAGCACAAACACAACCTTTTGCTAAAGATCCCACAATGAAATGCATCGACTTTGCTGGATGTGAAAAAAAAAAAAAAAACAAATACAGTCATGTGACACAGCTCAGAAAAATTTCTAGAGACAACACTAAAAATGACAACACTGACTACTAGAGCTGCGATGATTAGTCAATTAATTGATTTTCTGACAGAAAATGTATTGGCAACTATTTTAATAATCAACCAAATTCTATTACTTTCTTTAAAGTACTCGGAATTCATGTCTGATATGTTTTCATTTCACAAAAAGTTCATTTATCTTTATAAAGTTAATAAACTATTCCAATAACATCGACTCCTTGTCACTGAAAAATAAAAAAAATCTATGAATATTCAAATATTCTTTATTTCAAAAGTGTCACTACCGGCAGCAAGATATGTATATGTATATGATTGGTGGAGCCTGCAAGTTTGCACATCACAAATGTGTCAATCACATACTGAACCAAAATCCTAAATGTATGCCCACATCTTAAACTTAGATTTATGCAGAGCACCTTTAGTAGAAAGACGTGCAAACACCCTTGTAGAGTCAAACTGCACAAATGTAATTCAGCAGAATGAAGTAACAATAAGAGAAATGTTTATTTGAGTGGAGGGGCACTTTAAACAACAGAGTTCATGCTTTATCTAGTAATAGTAGTTTACAGACTGTGTGATATGACACAAGAAAAAAAGACTGTTTTGTGAAAGTATACTTCCAAGATGAGGGATCAAGTATTTAACACCTATAAGTTCAACTAAACAGCTTTGAGCAACGGGTGAGCTAAGAACTACTAATTGATTTTATTTCAAGTCAGACTGTATGTTGAGTGTAAGCCATTGTCAGAGCTTAACTCTGCGGAAGGTCCTGAGGGCCTGAAGGGAGACATAGAGGCCTTTATCAGTCAGCAGAGGAGTGGATTGGCAGCGTTGACTGACGAACCAACTGGTGCCAGCGCTGACTTGAACAAGCTCCTACAGGCTGGAGGATGACGTTCAAACTGTCAGCAAATGACACACTGCAACACTGCAGTCTTCAGTTTATGTGGTATGGATATGATTAGAGTGGTGTTGAGACTCAGCCTAAATAGGTAGTTAGCTGAGGATTATAAGACCTCGCAAACAAGCAACATTAGCCCGAGTGCCCGTGGACCCACAGCAGCTAGGCTTCCTTCTTGCTTTCATTTGCACCGATAGCTGACTTTCCCAGCGCTGGGAAAAACACAATGAAAGGTTTTTTAGGGCCTTTTTAAAGCCATCGTCCGTTAGCAATGTGGCAGCCCACCATGGGCACACAGACACAAACACAGGCATTCTGGGTAATTACTGCTAACGACCCCGCTGCTTGTTAGCCAGACCTCCTATTTTTGCCATCGCTGTGCCAACACCCTGAGCCTGTGACATCAGAGCTTGTTTTGTTGTGGGTCAACTTCGCATGCGGACGCTTTTAATGACACCAGACAGCGGTAGAAGTGGGTAGAAGTGTGTGTGTGTGTGTGTGTGTGTGTGTGTGTGTGTGTGTGTGTGTGTGCAAATGTTAGCATGCCTGAACAACCAGTGTCTGAGTTAATATAATTGTGTCTATGCAGGAAACTGTTTGCACAGAGATTACAACTGTGTGTGTGTGTGTGTGTGTGTGTGTGTGTGTGTGTGTCACAGCTGGGTCAAGTAGGGCTAAAGCCAGGACACTGGTCAGTGTGTAAGAATGGAAGTCAGCAGGATGCCCATGAGAAGAAAGTGAAAGTTTTTTTTGATTGCCCTTTTTAAAAAGGGTTATAACTCCTCTGTTCAGATCCCACAGTTGGCTGCCAAACCTCTAGTGACGCACACAACATACACACACACATTTCTGTGTAAAATACGCCACCTCACACACCACACATACACGAAAGGATTCAGTTTATATCAAAAGAAAAATCTAAATTAAAAATAAGAACAAATACAGAAACCACAAAAAGAACACACTGTGTCTGCAGAACTTTAAGAGTATGGGAGATCACACCAAGTCTGCGCAGAGTGAGCAAAAATAAAGTTTGATTGGACACTGCAACTTTTTTCAAGTTAACTCAATCAAGTCTATCCAAAAGATGTTAAAAAAAAAATCAATACCATATAATTTAAATATAATTATAAGCTATATTCAGCTGTTTGTTTTAACTTAAGTTAAGTGTTTAAGTATTTTCTATTTTACCTTTATGTACTGGTTCACAGCATTAATATGCAAACTATTGAGTAATGTAATATTAGCCACAGAGTTAAGCTGATGTCACCAATACTCTTCTCTCTTGCACACACACGCACACACACACACACACACACCTCATGAGTATGACAATGCCCTATTTGTGTAGGGTGCCATCTCCTGGTTGGAACAGAGCATGTAACTTCATATCCCACCCAGAGACGTATAAAATAAGGTGAGGAGGGTGTCGGTGTAGGGTACATGTCTCTGCTATTTCCCATGAAGTTGCCACCACATACCCTCCATGTCTCCACAGTTTTAGCCCGGCTTATCAAGATCATACCATCACCACCATCTTCTATTCCTTAGCTCAGAGTGGGGCTGACAGTCTGAGGGTGTGCATTTTAAGGCTGCGATTAATCACTTCTTTCAATCAATCAATCAGTTCTGTTTGGAGATGAATGGATTAATTATTTTTCATTACACATTGAAAATTGCCCACCAAAAGTTCCCAAAGCTCTCTGTGACATCTTTAAATAACTTGTTTCGGCCAACCCAAAGTCCAGTGCACTTATGGATATGACTTACGGCTGTCTCGAGATGACACTGGGTGGGCGGGTGCGTGCGGCATGTGTGTGTGAAAGAAGAAGAGTGTCTGCAGAGCTGGTTGCAGAGGCCAGAGGTAGCAGGTAAATCATTGGTCATCTCAAGCTAGTAAAAGAGGCTTAGTTAGGAGACAGGAGAGGAAGAACCTTCACAGAGGACTGCACACACAACTGTGCACTGTCTATAGTATGTAAACAGAGTGTGTGTTAAGAGAGTGTAACAGGCTTAAGGCTCTGATCTCGCTGACTGCAGCTGGTCTGTTCTGCAGACGCCAGCTGGTAAACATGCCGGTGTGGGCCAAGTCTGTGTTTGTATGGGACTGGCCAGGAGCTACGTGCATACTGTGCATGAATTAAAGATTGAGATTGTGCAATAAAAAGCAAATAGAGTATGATTTGAACTGGTAGTCAGGTGTGCAGGAGTGTCAGGATGTAGCATACCTTAACTGAATGCCTGAATGAAACTAATCGTGTGTGAGTGTGTGAAGGAGAAAGAGGGAAAGACAGTTAAAGAGAGATGGACAGTTTTACTGCGACGTGTCTCCTTCATGTCTTATCTCCCTCCTCTCCTCTCCAGCACTCCATGTGAGGGCAGTTTCTCTCCCCTTTATGACTCTTTATCTGACATGAAAGGCACTAACATGGGATACCCGCCATTACGGCTCCATCAACATGAAAAGCTCTGACACGGGATTCTCCACCGCGGCTCAGCCCATTAAGGACGACTGGCGATCCTGTGCTCTGTCAAGAAGCCGTCACATGCAGACAGCACCAACATAATGAGGACTTAAAACCTTAACCTTGCCTTTAAGACCCCTGGTCAAAAGCAGCAATAAAACCTCAAGAGGGCACCTTCTGGCTGGCCCGCTCGGTAATTACAATCCGTGTCCTAGCACTAACCCAAAAGGTCCCACAGTTTAGATATACAAAAGAGTGTAAGACAGTTCAGAAGTAAGACTGAGAGGTCATAGGCTTAACACTAAGCTTGCCAAATGAACAAACTAGCAGTCTGATTTTGTTACACCTACTCTCCGTCCTTTTATATAGCACCTGAGCAGTGGCAATGGTCTTGAAAAGAGAAATTTATGAAAATGTAATTCTTACGGGAGCAAAGACATTGTCCACTTTTGTTGATCTTAATTATCAAGCACACTGAAGAGCGGCCACTGTGAGATGGAATATTTTGAATACTTGCCACAAAGCATAGACGAGTGAATTACAATACTCAAACTACACAGAATCACAGAATCTAAAACACAGGGATGGGCTTTCTTTCTTTGAGTGACACGTTACCTCCTGACACCGGAGCGTCCATGAACACGGCCCCCATCTTCTCTGCAGCCAATGCCATCTCTCTTGAGACGGCAGGGTCGATGGTGGAGGAGTCAATCAGCAGCGTTCCCTTCTTCACCTTCCTAAACAGCGCGAGACAAAAGGCATTAACTCTTCATGTACAGTGCATATAACAAGATTTGTCAAGACAAACCTTTTTGTTTGTACATTAAACACCTTGTATTTCTTTTTTAAATGAGAAAGAGTGAGGATGTATGCTCACTTGAGGATGCCATTTGGGCCTGTGTAGACTTCTATCACGTTGGGACTGGAGGGAAGCATTGTGAGGATGCGGTCTGCTTTCTCTGCCACTTCTGCTGGAGAGTCCACTACCTGCGTATTGGAGGCATTACTGCATGACATCATCACATCATCAACACAAAAAAAACACTTTCATGAACAACTGGTATGTATTACTCCTCTTACACCTCTTTGCTCAGAAGCACATATTTACTGAGTAACTGTACTGAGTTTAAATAAACAGGTGGTGAAAACTTGCAAATACTGGTCAATATGGAGCATATTCTGAGTCGACTTGGCCTTTATGTATGTCATATATGTTATATCTAAATAAAAGTTCTAACGTACAAATGTGATGTCTTACTGTCTGAGTGTTACCTGGGCACCAATGTCCTGCAGCTCTTTGCAAGACTCAGGGAAGACATCGGTGGCGATAACAGGATAACCGTTCTTTAACAGGTTTTTGGCCATGGGACTGCCCATGTTTCCCAGACCAATGAACCCCACTGGTGTCTTTGAGGCCATCGATCGCGATGACACTGAGGGAGGATAACAAAGACGCCATTAGAGGTGTGGGACAAAAATGTGAGATGTTTTGCTGAGCCAAAGTCCAGAGAAATACAAACACATCACAACACAAAATGTGTGCAGTTACATACCATAGCAATTTAACAGAATTTTTACTCATGACAGTGTTGTTTGATTCTGTTTACCCAAGAAAGGCAGGGCAAGTTTACTTGTATAGCAGAGGAAACTCTAAGTGCCTTACATAAAATGAAGTAATTTCCACCATCAGTAGAGCTATATAAAACTTGGATCCCTATAACTAATGACTATTAAATTGAAGTGAAACTGTAAAAAAAAAAACTGCTATCCTAATATTTTCCAGACAGAACTGCTCTAATTAGAATCAATAACAACAGAGCAAATCTTAATGCTGTAACTTACAACCAGTTTTCGGGTAGTCTGGCCAGGCTATTAAATACTGCTGGCTCAGCCAAGGTCCAGCCAGGTTAACAGATACTAAACACAGAGAAGCAACCAGACTATAGCAACAGGATTAGGCCGGGACAGTAAAGCCAGAAGAGAAAGGCTTACTTTAAACTCAACCAACGCGTCAACATGTTTTGTAGATGTCACACTGTCATCACTTCAGAGCTGAAGCTATTAACAATTTCTTCAACACGATACAGTATTCTCTAACAATGGCCTGAAATGAACACACTTTGTTCAGGTGCTGCTTCCTTTGAATGAAAAAGTGTTGTATTAACGATGCACTGCTTCTTTTAGACAGATCTGTAGCCTTGGAGGTCTGTCTTGCACAACATTATGGGCCATAGTTTGTCATCACATTTCAACAACTTTCCCTAAACATATCATTTTTACTAAAAATACACACCTTTGAAAAACCTCAACATGTCTGAGCTAATACTTTTTTTCTAAGTTGCAAGAAGTGGGCTAACACATACTATTATCATGAAAACTGACAACATGTCTCAGAAATACATGTTTGGTTAGTATGGGAATATCATTTACAATACTGACGACATGTTTTAGTTTTCCAAAATACATATTTCTCCAATCCTCACCTTCTTGTTTTGCCCATTCTTTGTAGAACTAAATATATTTATATTTGTATAGTTATCTGTAGTCCTCATTGCACAATGAATCAAACTAACAAATAAACCATTGTTTCATTGTAGTCTTGATATTGTAAACATGAGGTATAATCAACTTAATATTTAAATGAAACACATATTCTCAGGCACTCCTTACTTTTTAACCAAACTTTGAGTTTTCTTCATGTTACACTGCTTCCTCGTCTGCTTGTTCATCAAGGTTAAAACAATACAATGTATATTTTGTCATCACTGTAACTAGTGCTGGAATTAGTATTCATTACCATTAACAATTACCATGCTGTTGTTCAAGAAACAATCAGAAAATACTTTTCTATTCATTTCCACTGATATAAAACTGAGAAAAGCAGAAAATCCTCATATTTGAGAAGCTGAAACCAGGAACATATTTTGAATGAAATGACTGATGAATTTTTTTTTCCCCCACTCATTTTCTTTGGATGAGTACACCGATATATTATTTCAACACAACTTTTAATCTCAACACAACTATTCACTGCCACAGATTAATTTACTTTAATTCAAAGCTTTTACGTATAAGGCTACTGGATTATGCAGCCAGGTAATTTGTCTGTTTTTCAAGTCCATCACAGCGCACTGGACTGCTATTAGTTCACCCATTTATCATCCATCTAGAAAAATCTATTCATATTGATATAATAACAATATAGTTGACCGCATTCACACAAGTGTTCAAACACATTCGAAGCGGTCATTGGCCTTACTTTACAATGGACTTTGAAACTGTCTTTTCAGGACTGGGCCGTGTCTAATTTATAGAGGCACTGCCAGAGGGAGAGTACTGTATTGGGACATTTGGAGGAAAAACGTTCACAGAAGTGATTCCTGTCTGGCAGCATCATGACTAGGATCATTCAATCATGCACTGTGGCTGATTCACACATAATTGTGTCTGGTATTGGAGGATGGGCAGGGACGAGTGGAAAAGAGTGGGCGTTGTGTGGCAGTGAGGCAATCCAAAGCAGACCAAAGAATCTGTAAAGCAGAAAAAACTGTTGTACTATTGAAAACAGCAGAAGCAGACTGTAAAATAACCTCTGTCTATGAGCTGGAGATCATTATGAGCCACTATGAGCTAGTTGTCCCTGGCTGCTGCTTCCCATTTAACTCATGTCCACTGAGCCCACTGTCCTCACACGCTGCAGGCGGCCACGTCGGGGACATTGTGTCCAGACCACAGACTTTATGTACACTTACTGGTCCAGACTGACACACTTAACCAACACAGACTGAGAGCATCCACACTTTCTCCAGGAGGCTAACGAGCAAGCTAACAGGCTGCAGCAGCAGAGACTTTTCATTTTTTTCCTCCCACACGCATACTCCTACACGGTTAAAAACACATAAACAAACGGCGCAATGAGCCGACAACATGAGCGGGTACGTTACCGGAGGCAAGGTCGACATGCTTGTTCCACCTTAACAATAAAAGCCTCGACCCTCTGAGCAGCGCGGCCATGCTTCTTTCCCCTTGACCTCGGTGCACAGTGACAGCTGTCAGGACGGAGGGGGAAGCCTCGTGATTGATTGCGGTCTCAGCCAATCGCAGCTCTCAGAGAGCGTTCCCAACCAATGGGAGCTTGGTGAGGGCGGGACTTCCTGCGCTTTACCTAATGCTCTTTAGCCACTTTTTGTAAGTGAATTATTCACTCTAAATTGTCAGAATAAATTGATTTAACAACAGTTAAATTAGCTGCATATTATATAAGTAGCTTTGCAATGAATACTGCACGGTTTGAGTTTGCAGATTATCCGCAGTTATACTGTGTTTATGTTAAATATATATGAAGCAGCATGATGACTGTTTAACTGGTTGAGCTGAATGAATTAGCAGAGAAACTCTCTCTCTCTCTCTCTCTCTCTCTCGTCCTCAGCATCAGCGGCACGGCTCAGCATCCCGGAAGTCGAGCATCACCTGCTCCTCCTTCAGGAAGAGACGCAGCATCGTCACAGCAGCGGGGCGAAAACATCGGCCTGTCCGGGCACTAATACCTTGTCTTTTTTTTGGTAGCTTTATGTGCAAGTGGACTTCATGTGAACAAGGGTACTCTTTCCATTTTGAGCCTTCACGTGTCGTGTCTTGCGTCAGAGAGACAGCTAGGGGCTGGTGTCGAGCTCGCCTGTGAGTTGACACGACATGGCCTGTTCACAAGCTAATGTTAGCTGCCGAGACACCGTGGACGAGATTATCCTCCTGCTGACTGACCGACTGACTGACTGAGGGGGTTAATGTGAGGCTTTAGCTGTGTGCTGTCTGCCTGTTTGCTAATGTGTTTCATGATGCTACGTGTTAGCATCACTGCTACTATCAGAGTGCAGGCTGAGTGGAAATGTAGGGCAGGAGCGGGTTGTTGTTGTTGTTGTTGTTGTTTTAGCTTTATGCTCATCCAGGGAATATAGAAATAGATGAAGGAATGGCAGCATCACTTGCAGAAAAGCTGCACACCTTCACTCCTGCTCTGTCTCCTTTTCAGGTTTTATTTCCTCCAACAGATGCTCATGTTGAGCTTGCTGTAAGGTACTTAGTCATTGAGGTGTGGTGGTGTGTTGTTAGGACGGGAAACACCAGCCATAGGGATGTTATTTGGTTAAAAAAAAAAAAAGAAGAAGACGCACTATTAATTAAAGGGGAACTCCAGTGATTTGGTATTACATGTTTAGAATTGCAAGACTCAGATTTGACAAAGTATGCTTTAAGATTTATGCTGCAGAGATGGCCTGATTTGTAGTCTTCTGTATGTGTTATACTTCAAACACAATGGATGCTATACACCGATCAGCCCCTCTATAATAGATCTATAGCGTGTAATTTTTTGTTGACACTGTTGGGAAGGTAATAATTCTGCTTATGTTTCTTATTAGGGTGTTGCTGTACTGGAGTGGATTATATTGAAAGGTGGTTTTAATATTTTGGTAAACTCATCTGCATACACGAGAGGGGCAGAATATTAAAATCATCTTTCACTATAACACTCCAGTACGACAACAGCACCACCAACTACGACCTCAATAATGATAATAATGTGTCAACAAAAACTGGAAAATTAACAGCAGAATTCATGGCAGAGCTGTTGGATCACAATAGATAGACAGGGGTACTTAATGTTGCAGCTGATTGTTGAATGTTACATAATGCAACTCACCTTATGCTGCATGGTCAAAGCCCACAGCTTTTTTTTTTACCGTGCTCCGACAGAGCTCCTTCAGAGCCACAGACGACACATTATACCAGTGTTTTCACCGGCTGAGTCATTCTTCCTCATCATGACTAGTTTACCTTGTCAAACTGTAAAAATAGGGAGTTTTCTTTTCAGTAAAAATACAAACCCACGCTTAAAAAAAAGAAGTAAAAGTCTTGAATTCAGAATCATGCAGTTAGCCATCTATTATATCTCTTCACAAAGCTACAGGTTGTCCCCTAAGATAGCACTTCTTCTCCTTTTTAGATAGGAATATGGTAAATACCTCCAGAGATGAGTGGCTGCTGTGTACATAGTCTTTTACTAAATCCGTATGTATTTTCTGAACTATAGTAGGAACTCAGACTTTGGAGGCTCTCTTTTCTTTACTATATTTTTGCTTAATTTGTCTTCGTGTTGTGTGACTGAAAGAAAGACTTGTACCTTTTCTTTCCTCTCTTGTGACACTCAGCTTTCCCTCTGCTCTTTTGTCTTGCAGACAAATGAAGTGACCACCAGGATACAATGTCATCGTTCCAGGTGGTGGACTCGTCACCGGGCAGCAGTGTCAGCGTCATGGAAACGTCCAACTTTGCCCACGTCATCTTCCAGAATGTGGGCAAGAGTTTCCTCCCCCAGGCACCCCTGGAGTGTCGCTACACTCTGACCCCTTACATCGCTCCCCACCCCAAGGACTGGGTGGGCATCTTCAAGGTACGACATACACACACACACACGCGCACTACAGCTGCTTTTACTCCCACCATGCCTCAGAGACACCATCAAGCATAATCAACCAAGGACCTCAGTAGACTTTTATAAATCTGAATCATTTATGTTACAAAGGGATATTCAGAGTTTGGAACTGTTCCCAGCTCATTACAGAAGTGTTTGTCAAATGGATTATGTGTTAGGCTTTTATTAATTGGCCATTGGTTTTCAGTTGGCTCATCAGCGCATACATCCGCCATGACACTAATGGTCCAGCTCTTCACTACATGCCTAAAACCTCACCGCAAGCTTTGGTGTGGTTGCTCCGCATGCAGAAAGAGGAAGAGTGTACATGGTGGGCTGGTTGCAGTAGGTCTCGCTGGGGGGCAAACATTTGGTGCTCTTTATGAACCACTGTGATTCTTATTAAAACCTCTCTCTCTCTCTCTCTCTCTCTCTCTACCTCCCCTCCGCTACCTCACTTGTTCGTCTCCCTCTGTCTTTCCATCGGTCTTTTCTCTGCTTCCTGCTAACCAACCTCCGCTCCTCTCCTTTTATCAAGGCCATCAAATCTCACACGTAATTAACAGGAAATGTGAACTAGGAAACTTAATGTCTCGTAAAAGTCAAAAGACAAACATTTTATTGTTGTTTAAGGACTGACTTCAAATCCACCAGCTCAATTAAAAAGGAATAAAGACGCTGGGTTTATATGGAAAAAAGTCAATTGGAAAATTTAATTGTTGTAATCCGCGCTAATGAAACCTGTTTGATGGTCGGTGCTTCATGTCAGGGAACAAGCAGACCACGCTTCTTTTAATCCTTTTGACGTACATGTCTGTCTTTTTGTGCGCTCACAGAGGGATTTATCTGCTTAATTCGGGCAAAATTTTGTCAGTGTGTGTGTATATATATTATTAGAATAAACCATTCAACTCTTGATGATGTCTTGTATTTGTCACTGGTGCTCATATCAAGACATCAGTATTTATCTGTGCTTTTACAAATAATGATCACTTGGATCACCCACTTGGATCATAATAGGAAATGAACTCACGCCACCATACAAACACTAACAAATCTTGTGTTTGGGATTGAAGCTTGTCACGCTGTTTGGAGGCTGTTGAAAACCAACAGGTGGGTGGATTGTTAAAAATGATTGATTTGGCTCTCTCCCGCTGAGCACCGACGATCAACATTGATGAAAATGTCAGTCTCCTGTCAAGTGAGTCTTTTTGACTCCCAGAGGCAAAACCTTTGTGCAGAGATGACTCAGGGCAAGAGCATTTCTTACCTTCGAGATATATAGGCGTTACCTGTTTGAGAGAGGGACATAGGGAGAGAGAGAGAGCGAGCAATAAAGCTGACTGTGAGGATGACTCAGACTGCACAGGCAACATTTGAGTTGTGCACAGACACCCCCTAGTGGCTGAAACCACTCATAGTACGACACTGAGGACCCTGCTATAAGAAATTTGCTCCTAGATCTCACACAGTACTCAAATACAGTGTATACACAATAAACATCAACAGAGTGTACTCTAATCTAGCTCAGTGAGTTTTCTTTTGCTTTCCAGCATGGCGACTGATTTTCCCAAACATTTTCCCTTTTCTTGTCCAGTGGAAGCTTGATTTAGTGTAATTTGAGTTTGACACACACACACACACCTCCCTAAAAAGCCCTGTGGAGGTTTTTGGTTGTGGCATGTTTGTTGGAGCGGCAGGGAGAAACCCGTTGTGTGAGCGTATAATTAACGTGTCATCGTGCTGTCCCCTCACACCTTGGCTGAATGATTGATAGCTGCTTTGCCTGTGATTATTTTATAACATCACTCCCGTGTTGGAATGCCACACCATACCTAACCAAGTGTCAGTCATCTTCACTCTGCAATTAGCAAAATGATTTATGTCTGTTCTCTCCTAAGCAAACACACGTGAGCACACAATCAGAGCTGGCAGGAGTCCACGGCAGCCTTGCCTCTCGCTAGGATGCTGTCGGAGGTGGAAGGAATGTTCTTGGCCCAGGTCTCCACACTGACAATTACCATTTGTTTGGAATAGCATTATACTCAGCGTAATAGGTTGATAAGGCAAACATTGCAATTAAGTGTCATGCAACAGCATTATCAAAATTTTTGACAAATGTTTTGAGTAGCTCAGTTGATTTACTGTTCGCAGTTAATGCTGTTGTCAATGCTTTGTGGCCTATTCTTAGTTTTTTCCTGGAAAGTTTTTTTTTTGTTATTGTTATTAATGAATTAATTTAGTTGTTAACTTGATTGTTGTTTATATAAATACTTAACTGCAGAAAGGGTTTTATGTGAGCATTGTAAAAATTAACTGGCATGTTATTATTCAATCTTTTGAAAGTTACAGCTCATTTAAAATTCAACAAAAGCAAGTAACCCCTCCCAGTGTTTTTGGGCATCCTATAATTTCCAGTGTAGCTCAGTCAAGAACTGTCTAAACTGTAATATTATATGATTACAATGTGGCAGCTGTCCAAAAGAGAAATTTTCTCTTGCGCCACCTTTTCTTCATTTTGAAAATGTTTTTTAAAAAAACAGTCCCACAGGTGTTTGAGTTACCCACAGCTGAAATGCGGTTATGTAATGTCACAAACATGTGTCGCACATGTGAGTCAAAACGACGTGTGTGTGTGTGTCTGTGTGTTTGTAAAAGTGCGCGTGCGTGTGTGCGAACAGTCCAGACAGGGAGAGTGTGCAAGCGGTTGCACGCCGCGACAGATTTACGACGCAGGACCTGAGTTATGATGTTCACATCTCTCTTTCATCATCTGTCACCTAACAACACATGAAATCCACGAAATTACATATCCCTTGCCATTTTGTGTAAAATTTTCACCTTTTTTTTTTTTTTCCCCTCCCCGCCCTCTTTTTTCCACGTGGGTCGCTCTCTCTGCCGTCTCGCGGGTCTGCGCATGTGTGCACACGCATGCGTAAAGGCTGCATACACCCTTGCCCGAGAGGAGAGAGAGAGAGGGAGGAAGAGGAGGTGTGAGGAAGAATGAGGCATGGTTTTACATGTTTCTGTTCTTGCTTTGAACATTGTACATAATCCCCTCAGTGTTTTTGCATCCTATAATTTCCAGTTAGAACCCCTGTAATATTATATGATTCTCACACCTTCACTGTTTTTTAAAAAAACAGCCCAGGTGTTTGAGTTACCCACAGCTGAAATGCGGTTATGTAATGTCACAAACATGTGTGCACATGTGAGTCAAAACGACTGTGTGTTTTGTGCCAAAAAGTGTGCAGAAATTGCGTTACCAGTACATTGGAAATCATCATGTCCTTCATGAGTCTTGTCATGCGTGTATTGCCACCAAAGCTCTCCTGCCTCAAAAGGGGCAGGAACTGAGGAGAAGAGAGAGAGAGAGAGAGAGGAGGAAGAGGAGGTGTGAGGAAGAATGAGGCATGGTTTTACATGTTTCTGTTCTTGCTTTGAACATTGTACATAATCCTCCCGCTTTCTTTATTCAGTGTAAAAAGTAATCTGGCTGCTAACAGTTTGTCATACAAAAAAAAGTTACGTTTGTGATTTTTTTCTTTTGCAACATAATATTTTCTTTTACGCCGTACAGTTATGCACTATTTTTTGTTGCGGATCAACATTTCCGTTGTGCTTCACGTACTCAGGTGGGTTGGAGCACAGCGAGAGATTACTACACCTTCCTCTGGTCTCCTATGCCTGAAAACTACGAACCAGGAAGTACTGTGCACAGGACTGTGGTGTTTCAAGGTACACACACACGCACTCACTCACACACACACACTATGTAAACCACTATACAGACCCAGGGTATTCCAAAGTAACTCCTCCATTTTACAGCGCGTATAAAAACCAGCACTTTTATTTAATAAGGGAACACAACCGCAAACGGCGGCCTGGGACCTGAGCACCTCTCAAACCACACGCATACACACACACTCAGGTTGAGGGCCTGCAAACTGGTTTTACTGGGCCTGGAACGGTCAGATATTACACAGTGAAAATATGAGAGCGTGCTGTGGTGTGTCAGTAGTCAATAAAACCGGTTGGCTGCCGGATGCTCAGTGCTCACTCCTCCGTCCCAGAGAACCAGGCCGAACATGTGAACGATATGCTCAGTGAGAGCTCACAGTGTAGCTATGGGCTGTTTGACATATTAGCATATATAAATGACGTGTCACCTGTTGAAACATTGAAGTTATTTTGATTAATTTAAGGGCAGTATCTTTTCTCCCGTTTTGAAGCAGATCACTTGTAGATGGTGTAGAAATGTTTTGGCCAAGTCTACTACAAACAAAAAGAGGAAATTTAACACAAACCTTTACACGCACTCTCATCTCTCTGTAGGTTATTATGTTCCGAAATCTGACGGAGAGTTCTACCAGTTTTGTTATGTCACCCATGCTGGTGACATTAGAGGAGCCAGCACGCCCTTCCAGTTCAGGGCAGCCACGCCCACTGAAGAGCTGCTGACTGTCACAGAGGACGACAGCAACTCGGACATACTGGTGGTCACCACCAAGACCGGTCTGCTAGAGGTACACCGCGCAAGATGAAGATATTTCTTTTTTATGGGACCAATCAAAGGGTCCTATAGCATGATACTATTTCTTGCAAGATCCAAAGGTTTTGTTTTGTACCTGACTTTGACCTCTGACCTCACAGTGTAGGATGAAAAGAAAATATCCTCCTTTAATGATAAACTATTACATTATTATTATTAATTAAAATTAATAAGATTAATAATAATAAGATTACTTCAGGCTCCATCCTCACCTTCTTTCTCTTTTCCTTTAACGTACCTCCCGCCTGGCAGCACGTGGAGGAGGCGCAGCAGGAGCGCAGGGAGCTGCTGAAGGCCATGCGTCTCCTCCAGGACGAGAAACAGCAGCTGCAGGAGGAGCAGAAACGGCTGGCCAGGGAGAGGGAGCAGGAGAGGGAGACGTGCTGCCTGCTGCGGACGCACAACCAGGTCAGAGGGAGCGACGGCAGGAAGCGGTGCTCCGAGAGAGATGATGTGCTTTGTTTTGGATGTATGTTAGAGTAGATATAATAGATACGATTTAGTTTTACTAATCCAAAGGAGATTGTTCTTTTCCACTTTTTTTTTTATTCCACCACTTTTACAGGGCTCAGCTTCTTCCCTCACACGTCCAATAGTCCAAATCACAATGCCACCGCTACAGATACTGTTGCCTTCATTTCAGCTCATTTATTTTCACTTTTAACAAACAGGAAATTCGTGTCAAGTTTGAAGGCTGAACCAATGCTCGGTTCTATTCAGACTGCCACATGCTTTCTAAAGTTAACTCTGTTACACTCCCCCTATATCCTCCATGGTATTAATTTGTAAGTCAAAAGAAAAAAAATCTATGATTCAGAAAACTAAGGAAAAATAGACTTGGCAACTAAGACAGAAGGGGACTTTTGACATTGAGACTTAAGGTGAGTTTCAGTGTGTTTGTGCATGTGTGTGTTTGCATGCAAATGTGCGGGGGGGTGTACATGTGCGGAGGTGAGTGTGGACGTAAACAGACAGTCTCTATTTGCACATGTGTGTGTGGAGCCGGTTCCTCACCAGTGATCACAGGTCTGAACACTTCAAAGGCCCGAATTTATGAATAATCTGTGTCCATGTTTGAGAGACACACAAAGAGCAGCAGCGTGTGTGTGTGTGTGTGTGTTTGTGCTGTACGCCAGTCTTTCTCTCCCTCTTTAACGATGTGACTCAGTGGGCCAGAACGGAATTGGGACGCAGTTTTCTCGGGCATCTGGCGTCAGGGACGATGCCATCGCAACCACAGAGTGAACAAACATGACGTCAAACACACTCACGCTCGTGCGCTGCGCAAGCACACGCTGCCATACTGCGTGCGCCAACTGCCCGCCTTCGCTCTCACACTCACGTTCAGGTCCCATACCACAGGGCCCCTCTAATGTGCATTCACACATGCACGGGCCCACGCACACACAAACACAAACATGCTCATTATGCCACCCGCTTGCAAACCCTTTTAGTCTGTGTGTGGAATGAGAGGAGGGTAGTCCGCAAAACCGCCTGCCTGAGAAAAGAGCCCTGCCCAGCCTCAGGGACAAACACCACTCAGTCACGCGATTCAGTGGCTACTGCTTTCTCACTGTCTATTTTCTCCCCGTCTGTCTGTCTGTATGTCTGTCCCCATCTTTCTTCCTCAGTTTTCAGCATTTTCGTTTTGGACTCGGTTTACTGGCATTGACACATCTGAATTATTTAGCTAAAGCAAGATAAACAAAAATACATGTGGGGACGTTAATCAGAATGAATCAAATATAAAATAAAAAAAAAAGTCAACTTCTGCCTTGATTCACTTGATTTACTTTTTTGACTTGATTCCCTTCCTGTTCGCTCGCTCGCCAAGATGAGTCAGATTTCAGATCTGAGCATTTTATGAGTTGCTCATTTGATAAGCGGTAACTTGGCACACACGCCTAAAAAAACAGTGAACTCAAGAAACTCAGTGAATGCAGAGAGAGGGGCAGGGGGTGGTGGTAGGGGTGGGGGGTGCTGTGGTAGAAAGGGGGGAGAGGTGAAACACTGAGACTTTCCAAGAGATTTGCGAGTTAAAATCTAGTCTCTTATCGCCCCCTAGTGCAGCTCTCCATTCTAGGCTCTGAGTAAGAGCAGGCTGCTTTGAGTTAGTCTGCTGTTCTTTTTTACGAAGGACAAAATCGCCATAAATTACGTGGTAATACACACACACACACACACTGTTATTACCGTGCTGCTTTTCATTCAACAGGCATGTCCATCTGTAGATATACGACTTGTGTGAGTAGGTGTGTGTGTGTCTCTCTTTGTAGAGCACTTACAGTAGGTGTGTTAGCTCATGCCACGCTGATGAAAATATTCAGAGTTTAACATAAGTACATATTTTGTGGCTGCTAATTTTACGACTACACTTTTTATAAGGTCTTTATGCACTGCTAAAGTGCTTCCCAAACGCCAGCCGTAAAAATCATACAGTAATCCACGCAGAGCCTAAGCCCAGAGGGAGACGGGCCGGAGTATGCGTTGGTGCGTGCAAGTGCACTCTGTCTGTTTGGGATTGATGACTGTACTCTGTCCTATCTGTCTGTCTCCATATGTCCTTGAATGTGTATCTGTGCGTGGGTGTGCGTAGGTGTGTGCAAGTAAGTGTGCGCACACTACAAATAGAGAGGAGGGTGTGTGCAGAGGTATGTTGTTCTGCCACAACCAATATTAGCTATGGATGATTTAATGTCCTTCACTGCTGATTAGCAGCAAGTTCAAACAAGGCATTTCCTCAGCAGGCCCACCACACGGAGAAAACAGACCTTACATAATCTGCTCTGCGCTACACGCAATCTTTTCAACAGAGTTCCCACATAGTAGACAGGTTATTCTTGTATGCTGTGACCCAATATTCAGTTAAGGCTACTGAACATTTTTTGAACTTCAGATACGCAATGTATGTTTTGTGTCCATCAAAAGGCTCACATGAGTCATAATTTTTAGCGTGTGATTTGTGATTGATAAGATAAGACTTGACTGATCCCCAGAGGGGAAATTCACATATCACAGCTGCACCAGAAACAGGCTGTACAGACAGGAAAAAAAAACAATTTAAAATTAGACCAATTGAAACTAGATTGAATAGCTATAGATAATTTATGCAAATCTAAAAAGTTTCAACAGAAACAGGACACTATAACCCTCTTGAAGGATTTTCTTTGTGGGGCTGCTGAAGTTGCCGACTGCTATAGTTTTATACCGCTGTATCTAATAGAGTGGGTAGTGAGGGTAGACACATACAAATGCATAAGAACATAGAAAAACAAATACACAGCATGACATTATATGTACTATATATGGAACATAACCATCACAGTAATATTACCATCTGTTATTAATCATGAGCATTGCATGATCTCCCGACTTTGTCCAGCACTTCAGATAATTTGGTTGCTGTGATTGGCCGTAGCGCCTGTAACTATGATCCACAGCTGCCTCTCTGTCCCATAGGAGCTGCTGCGCTCATCGCAGGGCCTGTCAGAGGAAAGGGAGGAGGTGAGGAGGAGGCTGACTGAAGCCACAGACAGGGTCCGCCAGCTGGAGGAGGACCTGCTGGGAGTCACCCAGAGAGGCCTGCAGAAGGAGACAGAGCTCGATTGGTGAGTGGAGAAAGTCGTCCATCATCCAATCTCGTCCATTTCTTTGAGGGCATGACTGTTTAAATAACTGTGTTGAGGAGGATTCCTTGCCTGTTTCCTGCTTCCTCAACATCTTCAAATAGTATTGTAGTGTGTTAGATGCTTGTCTCTTCCTGTTCTTTCCTCAACTCCCTTAGATGATGGATTAGGGAAGGGTTTTACTACATAAGCTAGCCTTTTCGCAAAAAACTATTTTGCTGACCTTCAGCAGGTCCCGATTAAAAATTTAGGAACTTGTTCGCACACATAGTATCATTAGAAAGGTGTTCTGAAGCTGTCCACTTAGTTATTAAAGACGTGCATGAATGACCTGAGTATTAGTGATAGAAAAATGTCATGGACTGGTTTTAAGATGAAAGCAGTCCCAAATGTATTTTTCATCATTTTATCAGTCTGCGTGACCGTCTGAAGAAACTGACAGCAGAGAGAGACAACCTGGAGAGCCAGCTGAAGAACGAGAAGGATGAGAGAGACCTTTACAAGGTGGTAGGAAGACCTTCATAGCTTAAAAGACTGGATACATGAAAAGGTGCATTTTGACGAACAAAGCTCGAGTGAGTCTTCATTTTTGACTTTTGCATTTTTCTCATGTCTTGTCATGTGTAGGCCCACCTGCGCAGCACCGAGCTGGAGAACACCAAGCTGAGTGCTGAGCTGCAGATGCTGAAGGCGGTGGAGCTGAATCGGGAGGTGACCATTGCCCAGTTTCAAGAGGAGCTGGACAGGCTCAGGGTCTGCGTTGCCCAGCGGGACAGCCTGGAGAAAGAGCTGCTGGCACACAAGGTCGACAAGGTAGGAGCGGTTGGTTGAAACTACAGAGCCAAAATATAAACACAAGTAAGATACTGTTTTCCTTGCATACTCCTTGTATAGTCAGTATAGTAAAATCAGTTCATCTGTTTTATCATTTCCCTCTTCAGGCAGAGCTCGCCCGTGTGCGTGAGCACCTTCGTCAGGCAGAAGAGCAGCTTCAGGCGTCCCGGCAGCAAGCCACCCTCCTGGCCTCGGAGCTCCGCGACTCAGCCAGCGCCCGTGACCACACAATGACTGAGCTATACCGCGCCCGCTTGGAAGCCGACAAGCTCCGTGCCAGTCTAGCTGATGCTCAGGCTGAGTGCCAACGCATGGAGAGCCAGCTAGACCGCATGAGGAGCACTGCACAGAAGGAAGTGGTCAGTGTCCGACTTCCTTTTTCTGTATGTCTGTCTTTCACTTTCTGTGATGTGATAGACTAGGGCTGAGGGGGTTCTGAAGCAAACCATGGGAAAAGGGATTTTTCTTAAAAAAAGGTTCAAAATTCCCTCTTAATTTTCTTTTCTCCTAGGGTGTTGGGACCAATGGGGAGATGACACCCAGCATGATGGTGGTGTCCGAGGCAGAGGCCGAGCTGCAGAGAGAGGTGGAGGAGCTGAAACTGCGTCTTCACATGGCTGCTGAGCACTACAAGGAAAAGTACAGGGAGTGTCAGCGCCTCCGCAGGCAGGTGGCCAAACTGAACACAACTGAGTCACAGGGGGTGAGTACTGTGTGGTAACAGGTGCCTTAAATCAGTAGCAATTACAATACATTGTCGATACATATTCCTTCTTGTTATGTGTATTTTTGCAGGAGCCAAAGAGAAATGCGTCCACTGAGACAACACAGGAGCCACTGACCCCTAGTCCAGAGTCACCGACAGCAGGTACACACACACACACACACCTGACTGTAAAGTATGAATGCTGATGCAAAAACAACTGTGCACTTTTGTGAATTTCTCTTGTATCCTAATACAATACAAGAAATACAAGACTTTCCACTAACAGTATCGTCTGTTGACAGCAATGCATTGCAATGGCATGATGTAATGAACTGTGCCATTACAACAGGCACACTGTCATCTTGTCTTAGCACAACAAGTTGGTGCCAAATAAAATTCTTTCCCTGGAAATGCCAGAGACAAATAAAACCAGAAGATCTCTACCAGTTTTTTCCCTGTTTTACTATTACCACCACTATAGGGAAAATAAAAAGTGTTTGGATTGAAATATCCATTATTAGCACTTCCCTTTTAAGTTTTAATTGAATCAAAGATTGTCCTGCTGACTTTGTGATATTCTGTGTTCTGTTCCTACGTTGCATGCTTTTATAGGGAATATAGCTATTGCAGTCCTACAAGAAGCCGCTGAGATGACAATCACTCCAGGACTCAACAATAGGGAATCCACACACACTGATGCATGCGTCAGCACAGAGAAGGAAGAGAGGCAGAGAGAGAAAACGCCCGAGGAGAGGGCCGAGATGGAGGCTGAGGGAGAAGCCAACCAAGGAGGGGACAGAGAGAAAGAAGGCAGAGAGGAGAAGAAGGACAGCCTGCCGGAGGAGAGCTTGAGGATGACGAGCTGGGTGGAGGTGGAGAACGAGCGACGGGGTGCCGAGGAGAACGGCCAGGCGGAAATGGCTGGGAAGGCTGAGGAAGCGAGGGATGCCGCGGAGGGGCAGGTGGTGCTGGTGCTGGAGGTGGAGGGGATGAGCCTGGGGGAGGCAGAGAAGGAGCAGACGTGCTCGGTGGAGGAGGAGCTGGCGATGATGGAGGAGAAATGGAGGGAGCAGTGCGCGATCAACGAGACGCTCAAGCAGCGGCTGGCCAACGAGGAGGAGCGATTCAGAGTAAGACGCACACTCACACAGAGTGGCTGCAAATACGAAGGATCAGTCAACCCCTAATGGTCAGCATCTGTGCACAAGCCACCGTACCCCCAGCGCACACTCAGCAGAATAAGTCTTCTGTAAATATAGAGTAAAACAACATGCAAGGCCTGTGTAGATTGGCAAATGTGAAAGGATTCCTCATTATCCTCTTTGCATATACAGTAACTCCATTTTTACAAGGCAGTTTTCCACTAGGTATTTTCTATTACTATGCACAGTTACATGCACAAATAAATCCATTATGAACATGTTCTAAAGTTTGTTTTACCCATATGTAACACTATTATTTAATCTGGTATCCGACTTTAAATTGTAACATATTTCTGTATCATTTTGTGCAACAGAAAACAAATCATTTTATTTATACTTTGGCTATTTAGTCCATAAAAATCACAGAGTAGTAAAACATTCACAGAGGTACCGTCTTTAGTTATATCATCATGTCCAATCAACTGCAAAAACACAAAAAAATATATTGCATTCACTATAATGTGAAAAAGAGAAAAGCGGCAAATCCTCCAATGACAGGCTGGAACCAGTGAAAATTTGGCATTTCCTGCTTTGTTTTGCTTGGTAAATCACTTAAACAATTAATTATCAGAATTGATCATGACTAATTCTCTATTTGATTAATTGGGAAATTCTTACAGCACTGTACATATATAATAAATAGACGTATATAATATAAACAGTACAGCAGAAAATCCTTAAAAAGGTCTTAACATTGCTGACTTAAGGAGAGAGGGTATAGCTATAAGGCTGTTGTGTCAATTGGTTTATAAATAGCAACAGTTACATTTGGTTACAGAGCAGCAAATGTTCATAACAGTTTACTTGAGTGTGCATTAACCAGAGTAACAGGTTTACTCCGTGCTCGCACACACGGCCGCTGCAGCCGTGCCACACATGAGCCAATGTGTGTGGTATGTGTGTGCAATTCAATACGAGCACTTGAGCTTGTTGCGTCTACGCAGGCCTGTTGCATTTTGCGTGTGAACGTCCGCCAAAGTACCTACCGGCATTTAATCTCCATGAGTGAGCGTGTGTTTATCTGCGCTGTAAATAAGGCTCTCCCCCTGTCTTTGATAGCGTCTCTCGTCTGAGGCGAGCGCCGCGGGCCCGGAGCCGCTCTTAATGGCCCCGGAGACTGACCAGAGAGGCAACCGCAGACCGGCGTGCTTTACGGCTGTTTACATCAGCCACCCAGAGAATGGAGGGAGAGAGGAATAGAAAGGGAGAGAGGAGCGGGAAGAGGGCGCAGAAATACGCTGCTGCTGAATCCCTTCACCTGAATTTAACCCTGTGATGCTGCGCCGTAAATTTATGAAAGAGGGGGGGAGAGAGCGAGGGAGGACAAAAGGAGATGAAAGGGAATGAGGGGGAAAGCAAAAGAGGCAAACAGAATTTAAGAGTGAAAAAAACAGGACAGTCAGACAGACATGAAGCAGAGAGAGAGACCGGGAGAGGAGAGGATTTAAAACCTTTGAAATGAGAAGAAACTTGAGAAGAGCAGGCAACATGCCATGTAAACTATCCCACAGGGTCAGTGCTGTTGGAGAGTTGGAGATTTACTGCGATCCCCCAGTCTGCTCCGGCCTGCGGTGCTCCTCCAGTCCGCCCTGGACACAAACCGTGTTTCTGTGGCTTTAGCTGTTTTACAGTAAGCGCCGCACATTTGACGCCGCTCCAGGTTAAATAAAACCCAACCGACTAAATATTATGTTCACTTTCCCGCCCACTGATATACCTCTTCCTCAGTTGACACCAATGGAGTGGAAAGGTTAATTTAGTAGGTTATGTGAAGAGCTGAAACAATAATTTGATTAATCAATCAACAGAAAATGTATTAAAACATTTTACAGACTATCAGTTAATCAAGGGAGTAAGTTAGATTATTGGGGCAGCTATAATCATTAATTCCCTTCATTATCACTAGTAAGCCAGTTGAAAATTTAACAGCTTTCATAGTCAAGCATGTGCTACTCAAAAACTAGACTATTTATTAAAAATAGAAATGTCAAGTATCTTCAGCTTCATCTTCATCTTCAGAAAGGCTAAATATCACAAGAGCAGTGTTCAACCACTGGTGAAGAAGTTTAGTTTTATTTGTTTCAGATTTATTTGTTTCAATAACAAGTCGATGGACAGAAAATGAGTCGGCAGCTATTTTAATAATGGATTCATTGTTAAATTCATGAAAGAAGCAAAAACGCCAAATACTTTATGATTCCAGTCAATTCAGTGTGATGATTTGCTGCTTTTCTCTCCTAAATAATTTTTAAAGTAAATATCTTTGGACTTTGTATTTTTAATCAGATAAAAAAAAGACACTTTAAGAAACCACTTTGCACTTTGGGAAACTGTGATGGACATTTTTCACTATTTCTATCACGATTTTAAAGATGAATAAATAAACGCATTTGGTTTTACCCTGTAATGTTCTCTGACAGGGACGACGATGACACCTCTGGACTAGTTACTGAACATCGTTTATGGCACAGTAATTCCAGGACACGTCGTTATGAGCTCCACCCTGACATTACTGGATTTTTTTATTTATTTTTTTTATTTTGTGTGCGCTCCCTGTCTGCAGGTGCAGATGGCGGAGCGAGCCAGCGAGGTGACGGAACTGAAACGCAACCTGGCCCAGGCCCTCAGAGACAAGGAGCAGCTGCAGGAGGTATGGCAGCACACTGTTGGTACACACAGCGGTTGGGTGTTCCCGTCACATCACTGTAGCCTCTCAGCAGGTATCAGCTCTGCACAGGTGAGCTATCACTGCGTGCCCATGGTAGAAACAGTGCAGATTTTGATGAAGAATTATAGTTATAGTTTTGTTTTAGATGCGCCAGAACAGATATTTGCACCTCAATGTAAAGTTTCTGACAGCAGAGGTGTAGATAACGGAGGCTCTCAGGTGAAGCCCATTGCGGGTATCCTTACATTCAATTATAAGCGCTTCAGTGCAGCGTATGAGCTCTTTCTGCAGCCGTCCCTTCCCTTCTCCAGGCTCCCCTCTACCCGCTAATTAATACATCTATACTTGCTTCTTTCGCCCACCAGTACAGTGCCATTAGACAGTGCAAATGCCACGCGACGTGTCTGTTTCACCTTCCCAACCCTGGTTTAAATGTTAAACCTGATAGCAGCGCACTAATGAAGTCATCAAGAGAGGAGGTCAAGGGGGAGGGGGGTGGATAGCGCAGGAGGAAGGAGGGAGGCAAAAGAGAGAGAGGGCGGGTGCCTCCATCTGTAAAGCCAGAGCAG
This sequence comes from Scortum barcoo, assembly GCA_023238725.1. Taxonomy (NCBI): domain Eukaryota; kingdom Metazoa; phylum Chordata; class Actinopteri; order Centrarchiformes; family Terapontidae; genus Scortum; species Scortum barcoo. The sequence goes on along the minus strand of CM041548.1, from coordinate 8,528,922 downwards.
AGGGAGCCAGAGTCTGACACCCATTACAGTAATGAGTAGGGTACTAATCCTCTTGCTTCAGATATAATCACAAAGGGCAGAAACAATGTAGGGGGAAACTTAACTCTGAGCTTAAAGCACTTACTCCCTGTGTGGCTCCAACAGTGAAAATGTGCTTTTGGAGACATGGACTGAATTCCTCTCACGCACACATCTACTCTCATGGCTCTTCCTCTCTCTCTCAGGACGGATCATGTCAGCATGTTGTGTTTACACATTCAGCATGTACGCACAGCAACGATCTGGATTTAGGGGAGAACAAACAAAAGGCAGCTGTGAACAGAAGACATAAATGTGTAATGTGTTTCCAGAGTTTTGTTGCTCAACTGGACAACATATATTATTGAGTAAGAGGAAATATCGGTTAAAAAGATGTTAACAATAAGTATAATAAATAAATAAATAAATAATAATACGTTTATCCCTCTGAGGTTCTGTGACGCTCATGGATTGGTCTCGTCTTCCCCTCCAGGAGCTGCAGCGCTGCGTGTCCAGGCAGCGGGAGCAGGAAGCGGGTGTTCAGGGCGCTGAGATGAGGCAGCCCATGGTGCTGCGCTACCCCCTGCCGTACCCTCAGGACCCCTCCCCTCCACCGCTGGTGCCACAGAGGCCTGCCGAGCTGCAGTATGGCAATCCCTACTCCACCGTCACCACAAGAGGTGGGGGGGGATTATGAGTGATAAAGTGATTAGCGATAACTGATAAAACTTTGATGCAGCTTGGTCAGGGGGACTAACGGTGCAATGCTTTGTGGTTCCTCTAGACCGGGTGGATGTTGCGCTGTCTCCCGAGCACGTGTCCCGCCCCCCGCCCGAGGCCCCGCCCTGCGCCCCTCCCTGCGCACCTCCGATCACACCCCCGAGCCCGGGTCCCGGGGCGCCGGGCTGGAACCGAGAGGTGGTCTGCATCCAGCCCTCGCGCAGCACGAGCACACCTGAGAGCGCAGAGCACCCTTCGGAGGAGCCGCGAAATGTGAGCGCGTACAGTACAAACCTGCTGCCCCCAAACTAAAACCCCAGACCGAGGGGACGTTTACTAAAAGGCAAATAACGAATGATTTGTCATCAGGATTTTTTTGGAGTGTGCGTGTCAACTGAGGTTTCACATGCTTCAGATTATACATAAAAAATGCTCAATCAGCATTACAGCTTGTCACGGCATGAATTTGCCCATATTTTAAAGATTTTAAAGAAACATAAATGCATCACAATCTAACCATGTGTTTGCCTTCCTACCCTCACTTTGTGTTTTCAGCATCCAAAGAATTGCTGTCACAGTTACCCCTCTCTCTCTCTCTCCTTCTTTCTCTCCTCCCCGTCTCTGGAGTGCTCCTCCTCGCTGAATGAAGGGAATTGTGGCTTGCCCTTAAAAGATGAAGCTTTGAACTCATTTGCATAAAGCTCTAATTAACGTCACTCCCTCAGAGCTCAAGAGACGCCGAGATAACAAGGGCTTGGAGAGTAATTAGGGGAGATTTTGCAAAGGGACAGATCCGAGATCACTTAGCGTTTGCAGGATTATATCTTTGGTTGTTTGGGACCAAACCGAACAGAGACTAGTGGGGAAGTTTTGCTGGTGTCGTTCTTTAAATAGAAACATGACACGTACCTACACACCCAGCCACTTTCACTTCGACCCTTTTTCTCCCTTTTTTTTTTAGTAAACGTCTTTGAAGGTTGTGTTTGTGTGTGCATGCAGCTCTATGGGCAAATAGATATCCATTCATTTCTATTCTTTTGTGTGTGTTTTTTGTTGTTTCATAGGCTGCCGATGGGGCTCAGCCATCCTGCGATCATCAGTCCGGTAGACGTAGCGAGGCCAGGAGCAGCTTCTGCTTTGACTCCAGGTAGCGTGCCTGCCCACACACGTAAAACGAAAAACAATATTAGAAGTCATTTTTAAACTTCACACTTTTTAAAATAGCGTTTTTTCACTGAAAAGCACAGGACCACCGTGTCAGCGTTGAGTCAAACAAGGCTAATGTGAAAAAATAAAAATGCCTTTGTGTGTGGCCTTGAGATTGTCTCGCTGATTTCCCAGAGAAAATCGACGGCACTTTTCATGTCTAATCCAATTAATTGAATTTTCTAAATACTAAAGACTCCCAAATTTAGACGATCACTGAAGACATCATTATCTTTGTGTGTTTTACCCCAGGCTCTTTAAAGCAAAGAAAAATGCCTTCATTTTCTTGTTGAATGTAACCGCTGTCATATCTGTCCATCAAGCATGATGCCGCGTAAAACTTTACATTTCTGTTTGTGGATGGAATAAATAAATTAATTGCATCTTTTAGAGTAGAGAGATGGATGAACAAGGCAACCAATAATAAAACCGTATTACTTTTGACAACAGAATAACACACATAGTACAAAATAAGCGTACACATTCCTGCCTTATGATCCCCGTCTCACCTTCCTCCATCGCCTCTCCAGGAGTGACGTACACAAGCGCTGCCCGTTGTGCGAGGTGATCTTCCCGCCCCACTTCGAGCAGCGCAGCTTCGAGCAGCACGTGGAGAGCCACTGGAAGGTCTGCCCCGTCTGCTCCGAGCAGTTCCCCCTCAACTGTCAGCAGCAGCTCTTCGAGAGGCACGTCCTCACGCACTTTGACGGCCACGTGCTTAACTTCGAGCAGATCGAATGAAGGAGGGCAAGGCTACTATTCTGACATACTGTATGGGTAAATGTGTTGTCAGCTATTAGTTCTCTTTTCGATCGGGGGTTCAGTTAAGTTGTCTCATTACTATACAATCATTAGCACTTTCTTGCGATCTTAACAAAGGTTAGAAAGAATGTAGTCCTCTTCTGAAAGGAAGCAGAGCTTTCATGTGGCGGCTGCTCCACCAAGGTGTTTATTAAGTAGGGTAGCTTTCACCTTAACACACAATGGGTAACAGGATCATTAATGCTCGGGAATAGTGCCATGGTCCTTACCTTTTGTATCATTTTTATGCTCATCTTGCTGCTTCAAGGGACTAAAGCACCATCAGTAGTGCATGCATTTATTATGTGTTCAAAAGAAGTCAAAAGTACACATTTACAGCTGTTCAAAGCTACACGAGTGAATTGTAGCAGGAGCTTGAAGCAGGGCTTTTCAGAAAAAAAAAAAAACATTGTAGTATGTTAATGTCCCTGTTCTTTAACTGCCCTGAACGTTTATTTACGAGTAGGATTATTCTGTGATAAAGCAGCCAAGGCATCTTGTTTTTAATCATCCATACTACTTAAAGCTCAGAAAGGCAAAGGAGATAAGAAAATGTCTTTTTAAGTGTAAAAGCAGAGAGATCTGAATATGTAATGTCTTAAAGAGTCATCGGAGTGTGCATATTTCACTGAGGAATGGTGTGGTGATTTTTTTTTTTTTTTTTTTTTTTTACTTGAATGGGAAGAGATTTCTTTCAAACTACAGTACTACTGTAAGTATGACAGTGTTTTGCAAAAGATGTCTGATGGTTTTAAACAAAAAACGGCACTACGTTTCCATGTATCTGCACTAAATAAGGCTTTATTCTGAATGTACTGTACATATGAAAATAAGTATAAGTTGTTGAGAGACCTGTGAGTTACTGTCGTGACCCTGCCTCCCCTCATTGTTACTTCCCTCATGTTTTAGTGACGAAAGAATGGCGTACCAACGATGTTTTACTTCGGTCAAAGCTGGGAAAATAGACCGCGGGACACACCGAGCTACAGACACTTTTATTGTTATGTACTTCCATGTTTTAAAATTAGAATTGTGAAGAAAAAGTCATCGCTTTGTGTGCTGGTCCACATCACGAGTGAGTGTCATTTCTGTGTGTGTCCACAGGGCTCCATAGCACTGCTTGTCTATTTTCTGTCAGTACAAAGTGACCCCTGACAGTGTCGTGTTCAGGCTTTAAAAATTGCACATGCCCAGTAATCACAAGGCAAATGTGTGTGTGTCATGTGTCCGATGCAACCCTTTTCATGTGAGAGTGCCAGGATGGTGGTTGAAGTGTCTACTGCAAAGATCTTTATTAATAAAGTAAGCTTGTTTAAATGCACTGCACTGTGATGTCTTTTACTTGGGAAGAAAGAACACGAGCACCAGTCCGAGCTATGGAGCTTTTTACTTTATTTTTCTATTTTTTTTACTTCAGTCATTTCCTGTTTACATTTAAGCAGCTTCTCTTTTATATAGAAAGACAGTTTGACATCATTTACAAGTTACTCTGCTCAGAACCTGTTGTCCCCCCATACAAAAAGGAAACATCGGTCTCCACGTTACATACGAAAATATAATTTAAAAGCACTTGACAACAGACGCACGTTACAATACATTCACTGTACACAGTATACTGAAACCCCTCCCTCACGTCCTCCTTCTGCACACAGCCTCCGCTCCTCCTCCCCCATATGTGTAATACTGCAATTGGCCCCCATGTGAAGCTGAAACTATTGCCATGGTGACGGCGGTGTCTGTGAAGCGGGGATGGTTTTACGAGTGACAGGACTCCGACGGGAGACTCTCAGTCTCCGTCCATCTCTGCTCTTGATCCTAGCCACGGAAACTCTTCCCCTATGCTGAAAGGCAGGAATGAAGCTTTTCTCTATCACACGCAAACCATTATCTCAGGGTTATTTTCAGGGTAGCATGTCCGCAGATGGACTTTGAAACTGATACCAGGATTTTAGAGTTCTTGGATCACTTATTGTTGCTTCAGAAAAGACAGGAATGTCTTTCAGGTCACATTTGTGCTTATTTGTAAGGTAGCACACAAGGCAATTGAGTACAGTACAGTACAGTCGCATGGTAATTACAACAATAGAGAATAAAGAACAGGATAACGATAAAAAGAAATTAGAGGGTTACGTAAACAAATACCACAAGAAAAAAGGGAGAAATTAAGGTATCTGCCTAGTAAAGAGAGTGTAGAAACTAAGTGTTATCAAAAAGTATTTTTAAAAAATGCCTTTTTTGCCATGCTAAGCCTGTGGTTTCCATGGCAACAGCAGCTTGGAGGACAGGAGGGTGTGTGCATGCCAGAGGTCACTGTAGCCATCAAACGAACAAAAGAGCGGGGGCTCATTCTGTGAGCCTTCTGCAGAATAAAAACCGTGCATGATGAGGGAAATGATGTTTCAAATCAGTGTGTCTTGGCACGCGGTGCCGCAGTGCACCGCTCTTGTTTTTCTAGAGGCAATGATACGGTGAGTGATGAAATCCCAGTCAAGGGGGGGGGGCAACGACTTGGCCACCGCTACACTACATGACCCAAACACTGCCGGCCAGCCAGCCAGCGGCCTGGCACAGGAAACACGACAGATCCAAGCACTGAAACGCACAGATTACAGTAACACTCTATAGGCTGATGACTTGGATACTGCTGAAAAAACACATTCACACACACCCATGAAGCTCATACACGTCACACACGTACAGTGAACTGGAATGCTCTTGTCTACAACACACACAACTAACAGGTTGTAGATGGTAATCTCTTTCAAACACAGATTTGCCCTTTCTTTTCGCACACTGTCTCTCTCTCTCTGGTTACAGAAAGCATGCGTGGAAACATTCCACCGACGTACATCCACTCATTCGCACATTTTGGAGGCGCGATGAAGAAGAAAATCACTGCCACACGTTTGGCGACCTCCAGGGTGAAACCGTTACAACTTTCCCCTCCCTCCTCCCTCCCCTCCCCTCCCCTCATCAGGCACATGGTATGGTCAATGTTTGGCAGTGGAGAGCTGTTGGCAACAATCATGGAAAAACAAAACAAAAACACAGATCTTGGCAACTGGGATACAGTATGATGCTTAACCTGCTTTCACGGCTAAGTCTCTGGAACACAGCTCTGGCACTCTGAATAAGGAAACACTGAAGATGTGAAAATACATGGATGGCTTTACTGTCACGGGGCTGAAATGTCTTTGAGATACGGATTACTGGCCGGGGACGTGTTCTGATAATGTTCAGCGCTGAGCGTCCCTTCCCAAACAGCAGTAAAAGTGTGTCGTACCAAAAGGAGCCACAGCTCCTGATCTCTGGGATGTGGTGAGAAAAGACGTGACTCTCTGAACCTAAAGTCAGCCAGCTGTTCACCCTTGACCTGTGACAAGTGAAGTGACAAAACTGGCCCTCTCAACAAATACGGAATGAAAGGAACACTTACTGATACACAGAAAAAAAAACACTATCTAAAACACTGACAAAAATATATAAAATAAAGCTTGAAAGTTGAAGCTTAAAAATAAAGTGTAACTATTTATGTATATGCTCATGAATACTTTTATATATTTTTATGTACACATACATATCTGTCTATTGTTTATATATCAATATATCTATTTAAAGTATAACTTAACTCTCACACTTGAGCCCCCAGAAGTTACTGCAAAGGCGCAAATCTAAGCTCAGCGAACTCTGGCTGCGACTAACGGAAAGGGAGTGTAACGCCAATTGAACTTAGATCAGCGTTAATGTCAACTTCATCCCACTCGAACGACGAGCGGAGAAAGGGCCAGGGCTTGTTTGCACTTCCTGTTTCACATCTCCTTCTTTTAAGCCCCCCCCCACCTTCCCACCTCCCTCCCCACCCCTTTTCTTTTCATATTGTTTGTTTTTTTGTCTTTTCTTTCTGTTGTTTTTTACAGATAGCACCTTATGTAAGTCAAACAATATTTGAAAAAAAAAAAAAAAAACGTGATAGCATATATACGAATGTGCAAATGTACAACAATAAAAATACTACAAAGATACTTTTTTTCTGTCGTCAAAAATACAAGTGATGTCACATGGATAGAAAACATAATTACATAACACAAACAAATAAAAAGATGAAAAAAAAAAAGAGAAAAGAACTTAAAGCATGCACTTGATCCTTTAGTGTGTGTGGGTGGTGATAAAAGGGTCGGGACAGGAAAGTCAGGATAGGGCTATGTTTGGGGTAGTTGATTGGTGCGACTACGGGCTCTAGCCTTGAATCTTGCGCAGGATCTCGGTGGAGACGGGTGGGTGGAAGTTGATGGTGTGTCTCAGTGTCTCAGGCCCTGTGAGGTCTTGTAGCTCTTGCCACAGCGACACTTGAAGGGTTTCCTCACGCGGATCTGCGTGCGGTGGCCGTTCTTAGCGTGGTACTTGATACCGTTCACATTCTGGAGAGACAGGGGAGGAGGAGATAAATTAGGAAAGGGGCGAGGGGTTGCGAGAAACAAATTTATACACAGACCTCATATTTGACACGCAATATTGTGCATATGATACAACCTATGCGTGACCTTGTCATTCCAGACTGCAGCTGATTGCTTATTTAGCAGCTAATTTACACCCCTGTCATACAGGAGACCCACATGTGACGCTTTACTAAACTAACTAGCCTGGCTCTGTGCAAAGGTACGAAAATCCACCTACAGCACCTCTAAATACAGTCTTGTCACGTCATTGCACCAAGAAACAGTCCGCCCCCATATCCCTCATAGAACTGCTGTGATTAGTTTTATTTTAGAGGTGCTGATTTTGTGACATTTAGACTGCTTACTGATCGACCCCAGTTTCCAGTCTTCATGCTAAGCTAAGCTGTTGGCTGCTGGTTGTAGTATAACACAGATGAGGATCCCAAACTGGAAACCTGCGGTGGTGTTATGGAAATCCTGTTTTGCATATTTGTTTAGTTATTAGAGATACTCCTTATCATTTCAAACCCGGTCATAAATTTCAGGTTAGATAACACATTTGGAGGCAACAAATGTGACTTTATCCTACGTCACTGTTTTGCTCTGAAGGGGGTATAAGAGAGTAATGTTCCCACAAAGTGCATTCGTCAAAGAGCAGGGACTACAAGCTGAATGAGCTTTTTGTTAGCAGCTGTAATAAAATTCAACCAAAGCAAATATACCATGATATATTTATCGCTGCTTCCAATCACGACATTCTGGATTTATAACGTGCTTTTTCAAACATTCTGCTCAGACATGTGATACTCGGACAAAAGCTCCAGTGTGAACTTCATCGGGAACTACCAAACCGCATGTCTCCCGGCCATGTAGCTGGTCGGTACAGCCTTACCTTGTATCTCTTCTTACACCCGGGGACGGGGCAGGCGAACGGCTTCTCCTCTCCCCCATTCATGCACATGGAGCTGAGGATGGACTCAGAGCTGATGGCACTTTCTGTGGTCCACGACTCATCGCTGTCCGACTCCTCGTAGTCTACCTCCTCCTCATCATACTCACTGCCTGGAGGCACAATGGAGACAGGCAGAACAGAAAAAGTCATCCCAGATGAAATATGGATGGGAACATACCAAAAAGGATATTATGCCTCAGGAATTTAGCAAAGAGAAATGATATGTGACTTTTTATTAATACTGTTCTCTATCTTCTACCCCCACTGTGATGCATTAGCAGCCCACATGTCAGTGAAGGAACTGCTCAGACAAAACAACAGCAGTGTGCATGTGCGTGTTGCCTCTGTGTGCGCCTGTGAGTCAAAATTCAGGGGTTGGGACTGAGAAAGAGATCATTAAGTGGGAGTGATCCCCATTGCTCAGCCTGGAAAAAGTGCTTTGCTAAGTGCAGAACATTTTCCACTCGCATGCGCACACGCCCTCACACACATACCACATTACTGAAATGTTCAGGTGCGCGCACACACAAACACACTGACCCCCCACCATCTCAAAGGAAATGCTGCACCTCAGCATGAGGAAATGGATGGCACCCTGGCACATGTCGAAAGAGGGCGTGTGCACGCGTGTGTGTGAGTGTGTGTGTGTGTGTGTGTGTTGATGTGCTGGTGTATAAGCCCAGACCTAACACTACGTTTGGAACCATTTGGGCTGGAATTGGACATCTGCTCCTGGGCTGTGCAACACACGGCCCCATGTGAACACACAGCGTGACAGCTGCTATGTAATTAGCAGAGTGTTGACTGGTCTGCTCACTGCAGGGGCCAATGAACCCAACACACAAACAACACACATACACAGCAGCAGACAGTGGTTGGGATTATAGTCTCTTCCACTTTCCACTCAGGAAGCACTTTTAAGAAAATAAATAAATAAAAAACTGAGGCACATTGGCATGAAAATGTCCACATACACAGTTTATTATGAAATAATTGCTGTGAATCACTTGCGGTTTCTGTTTGCTGAATAAAAGGTGAGTTGGCTCTCCTCTGCTCTCTTGGCAGATATTTTGAAGTCGCTGTGTGTGAAATAATCTGCATTCCATTTCCATTACAAATATCCTCAATTGCTCCTCATGGCGCAACCATAACTATAAGCTTTTTTCTGTTACCGCCAGTATGCTTCATTTGCATTAGTGACTTTCAACGCCTCCATTCACTCGACAAGTAGAAGCAATCTGTCTTTCTTTATCTCAAACGCACATTTCAACACACACTCACATACACCTATCATACCTGTGGGGGTGCTGCTGCGAAAGGAGGAGGAGGGGGTGATTGGGGGCGTGACGGGAGGCGTCAGGTTACCGCTGGTGTGGCGAGGAGGCGTGGCAGTGCTGTTCCTGGACACTCCGCCGGTGATGGACAGGGACAGTTTGGGCGTGGCCTTCTTCTTCATTGTCTCCTGCTCCCGGCGAGCCGCATCTGTCATGAACCTGACGCCAACAGAATGGGGGGGGGGGGTCATGAGTAAATCGGGTGAGAAGGCCCTGAGTCTGAAATTATTTACCAAGACATCTCCCGCCTGACAGCCATGTTGATATCAAACTGAACACCTTATATATGCAGGCCACGCTACGGACGCTAATGCCAAACTTCGAAAAGAAGAATTAATCCATATAAAAGTTTCTCTGTTGCTTTTCTCAACAACTTATAGGATAATTATGATTTATTATGACCTGGATCTTAATTTATTAGCCATCTTTCAGTGACAACACTACGCTGACCAAAGTCATTGCTGATCAATTGCTTTAATCAATTATCCTGGAATGTTGCTACAACAATGTCTGGTGCTTGATACACAACACGACATGATCTGACAGGTTGAAAACATGGAAGCAAGCCACACTGTTTTGAGTAAAAAAACTTGTGACGTTAAAAGTGACGTTGAGTCCATAATAACTTATCGCATTATATTTACCGCAATTGCGAACAGACAAGTCGGAAGCAGGAAGTCAGTTTTTAAAATGTGAAGGAAGCAGCTTGGATTATAATCTCACTAATTGCCTTCCCAAATAAGATCAGGTCAGATGAGCTGGTGTTCCCCGACCTGTCTAACTTCTTTTCAGTGCTGCTGCTGACTTCCCAGATCTCGGTAATTTCCTTGGTGTGTGAAATGGTGTTATTACTTAAAGGAACGATGGTCAAAACTACAAATTTATGACCCCAGTTGAGCTGTGATTAACTGGAATTATCCTTAAATAAACCATATTTACTGTGGTATTCTTTCTATTCTGCTATTTGTTGCTATAATAGGGGGCATTTAAGGATTCAGCTAATTATGGCTGTTCTGTATACTCATGCCATGAGGGGGAAGTCAGAGCTTTGACAAGACATGACTGAGCTGCTGAATGAACTGCCCCTTTAAAACACGCAGTCATCACAACACAGTACAGTAAATGCGGATGACATTTACAACCTCGCCACTTGAACAATTACCACAGAAAACAAACCTCACGCTCGCTTCCTCCCTCTGTTTTACCGTTATCTTTCTCAGTACTGCGTCTTGGTGTGATTTAACGGGGCATTAAGTGGGACGTGACACATCGGTTCACCGCACAAAAACACACACACACGCAGAGGCCGTAATCCCGAAATGCCGCCTTTGGCTGCGCAGCTTGCAGCGCAGCGAGTTAGGAGTGATTGTCTTGTGTGGTTTTCTGTGCTGGTCTTTGGATGAGTCACTGCTATGTGTATGGGAAGACATCAGTCATTTGAGCTGCTCTCCGCAAGCCACATGTACACACACTCACACACACACACATAAATACACTTTCACTGGTGGAGCGATGCTGCCCTCTACAGACGGATACCTTCGGCTGTGCGTGTTTACCTGTTGATGTAGCTCAGGGCCAGATAAGTGGGCTGCTGTTGCTCCTGCTTCTCCAGGACCCGCGGATCTGTGTCTGAGAGACAGAAAAAGACAGAGGGAGGGGGAAGAGAGAGAGAGAAAGAGAGAGACATTCAGATTAATCACCGCTCTCTGTGAAGGGAAAATGTTGTGTGAATACTCTTAGTAAGTAGCTGACTCATACATCTATTCTTCCTGCCAGACTGGCTGATAGATTGCTGGATTTTTCTCACACTGCGTTCTCTGTATCGGTCCAAAATATGCGAGAGCCTGCAGATACATTTCGGATACTTTCATAAGCGGCGCATTATTAACGCCAGCGCCAAGCCCGCTGTAATTTACTACCAATGCCTTTCCCAAAGTGACCCAAGGCTGCTTAATCATCGCTGGAGTCTGAATGTGGCGAAGAAGAAATTCGTCCGAGAGTGAAAGAGCGACTTGGAGGGTGTGATGAATGTACATAGTGTATTGCTTGAAACACACGCTTTTTCCAGTTGACTTGCTAAGTCAGTAACACTACAGTTGGCAACTTCCACTGCCTGGGGGAAGCAGCGTTAACTTCAAAGCCCCACCTCCCACCCCCTGGAAAACAGGAGCAAGTGTGCATGAAAACACTGCGGGAGGGTGCATCTGTGAAGTACCAGTGCCATCAAGTGTTCAACGGGGGAACGTTCAGAGGGAGCCACACTAAAAAAAGCGAGTTATGCCGTGGCATGCATGGTTATGTCTGTGTGTCTGTGTGTGCATGTAAGGCATAATTGCAGCTTTATATGTAATGGTTAGCAGATGTATTGCATTTCGGATCCAAGAGCTGGATCATCTCTGCGCAACAATTAACAACACACTGCTGGACGCTCCTTCCAACTAGTCCCAAGTGTGTGCGCGTTTGCGTGTTGGTCTTCTTGGCCCTTCGGTTTTCAGGCTTTCACACCTCGTAATTAAAAAAGAATGCAGACTTCCCATGGTGCCGGAGAACACCAAGGAGACCAGCAAACAAGAAAACAGGCGAGAGAAGAAAAAAACGAAACACACACTGCTGCTGCTGCGTAGACCAGAGTCAGATACACGTGAGTATATATAAAAACATTGAAAAAGGAGAGGTGAGGAAAAAGATAGCAGGGGAATGCATCCATAAACAAACACACAGACACACACACACAGCCTCACACACACATCAGAGGTGGTCCACAGAGGTGGTCTTTGACACGCTTTTATAGCTGAGCCTTAATAATCCTACCTGCTGCTCAGATGTAGAGACCAGAGCTCTGTGCACACGCATGCAAAAGCGCCGCACATACGCACACACACACACACACTCCTTCGACCTACATCACTGCCAAGGCTGAGTCATGACACATGACAACGAGAGCCAGCACCATCTTGAAGTCCCATTTAAAACCACACAGTTTGAATCTTTTTGTTTTCACTCAGTCAACACACTGATATGATTTGATTATATAACAGGAATGACAACTGAGGCACACTGAGGACACGAAAGACAAGACAGCTTTGATAAAGTAAATGTGCGTAAACGTGACCATTAGGTAAGGATATTCGTTTGTTTAACTAGAATTTAACTAGAATTAATGTTATGTAGCCCTCAAACAGTAAAACAACTTATTAAATAACAATAAAAACAAAACTTTTAGACAATATCTTGCCATGTATCAAACAATAGTGATTGTGGTTACAATCAGTTACTTTGGCCATTATTTTCTTGATTAATTTTGCATTGGTTTGGCAATAAAATGTGAGAATTTTATTTTTTATTTTATTTTGTTTTAGACAAACAAAAACCTAGATGCTGTAACCACCACGTTTGGCTTGGAAAAACGACTGAAACAACTAATGAAACAATCAAAACAGATTAACATTCTGTCAATCAACCAATTGAATAATCCAGTAATTATAAAAGTATGGTGTCCATTATATCAGCAAACTCTTACTTGTAATTGTCTACAATGAAGGAGTCCTATTTCTAAATGGCAGGATATATTCAGAAGTACTATGAACGCTGTAGCAGTGGCGGTCACCTGAAGACGCCTAAATGCCATTTAAGCAAATGTTTGACAGCCGGGTAATAAAGAACAAGTATCCCGAACAAAAAAATGTCACATTTAATAACTTGGGATGTACAGGGAGCTCAGTTTTTTTGCTTTGAGATGAGGTAAGTGTGTGTGTGTGTGTGTGTGTGTGTGTGTGTGTGTGTGTGTGGAGTTTTAGGGGGGTGTGGATGGAAATGGAGTAAACCAGGTGCAGAGAGAGCTGCAGTAAACGTGCGTACCGGCTTTACGACTTCCGCTCACCTAGCAGGACAGGAAGCTAACACACTGCTGATCCTGCCGCTGAAGCAGGATGGGACGTGTGCGCATGCACACACACACACACACGCACACACACACACACACACAGTAAGCTCCGTGAATATCAATTTTCACTGATTTAATTTGTAGGTTTTACATTTAACCGACACAGTGAATTGCCAGCAGCTGACTCCTGTGTGTGTGCGAGTGTGTGTGCTTCCATCGGCATGTGTGCGCTTGTGTACAAGTTGCAGAGCGTGTGTGCTGTGTGTCCGAGACCTTTCAGAGTCTCTAGGGTCTATAAATATCTCCCTAATTAGCATTCCTGTCATTAAAAGCAGCAACCAATCAACAGCCGCTCCACTCACTTCAGCACAGACATCCATCTCTCGCCGGCAGTACGCTGCTGCCCCCTACCGAACACACACTATGCACATGTGTCCACATGTACGTGCACATGTGTATGGGTCTGTGAGTGCATGTGTTGAAACCAGGCCAAGAATGCATGGCTTGTTTTGCAGGCTGCTAATTAAGCCACAGAGAGCATTTTAACGTGTTTCTAGAGCAGCAGGCAACCGGATGGAGGTAGAGGAGAGGAGGACCGGGGGGGGGTAAAGGCAAACTTCTCTGTAATTACACTTCTCAGTGCCTGGTGGGGCGCTCGGGCCCTGCGACTTCCGAAACGCAAACTGTGTGACTGTGTGTACGTGGATGTATGTGTAGCGTGAAAAGAGAGGGGTCTGCAGCTTTCCAGTTTGGGATGCCAGTCCACTAATTGCCCCGCTACACCCTGACAGGTCATTTGCGAAGTATGCTGAACACACACTCTCACATGCACAAACACACGGCCCTTCCTGTGTCACACCTCTGAAAGTGGGATGGGAAACAATCTGGCAACTTAAGGCTGGACTATATGGTTTAAATCATTATCACTATATCAGTACGGGTATTTTATTACATCGATTCATATAAAAATAAATGTATGACAGATCACATATAATCAAAGCTGAAATGATTAGTTAGTGAATCAATTGGTCGATCACCAGACAGATTAATTAAAAATTTCAAGCAAAAGAAGCTGAATAGTTTCAGCTCTTCAGTTGTGCAGATTTGTTGCTCTTCTCTTGCTGTTAACAGAATATTTTGAGGGTTTTGAACTGTTGGTCAGACAAAACAAAACATCTGAACACTTAAGTAAATAGTGATATGCATTTGCAGTATTTTATCACAATTAATAACCCAAACAAATAATTTAATAACCAAAGAAATAATCACTGGATCAATAATCAAGAATGAGCAGCTTTACATTTAAAATAATCAACTCTTTGCAAAAGGTAAAAACTTGTTATTATTTAATATGATTTATTGTTATTATTTATTATTTAATTATTATTTATAATTACATCTGGCTTGGATTTTTGAAAACTGCAAAGAGATAACATAGGAACTACCAATTATTTTTTATTATTGATTAATACATTTCTTGATCAATAGATAAATCTTTCTGTCTATGAAATGTCTGAAAGTAGTGAAAAATGCCAGTCACACTTCCCCACAGTAAAAGGTGACAGCCTCAAGTGCTTTTGTCAAGTTTTTGTTTGACCAGATGTCCACGAGATTTCTTTTTACTGTCATGTAACGTCAGAAGTCTTCACACCAGACAAGCCTGGACTTTTCTATGTTTCCTTGAAAAGTGACTTAAATGATTAAACGCCTATTAAACGTTTTGCTGATTCACTCCCTGTCTTATTGAACAATCATTTCGGCTTTGAATATCATGTTGCCACAAAATGATTTTGAGCGCCTTTACACGGTAACGTTCAATTACAGCTCAGACCTATAGGCAACATCAAAGAAACAAATGCAAAGATAAATCCTGCTAATTCATCCAAAATCCACCCTTAGCTATACACTTAAATCTTTATTCAAAAAGAGGTAACAACGGCAGGAAGGGGGTTTTCCTACATAATGACAGACGGTGAAAACGGCTTCACCACATTGTGTTTGCATTTGCCTTTTCTTTGAACCTGAGCAGATAAGAGAATCTAGCCAAACTTGGCCTGAGGGCTGAATGATTACATCTTTAAAAGTTACTGTCAGTTAATTATCAGCATGCTTCAGCAGAGCCTACATTATTACAACACAATGCTGACCTGACTTTCCGTGTCAGGTCAGAGCTCAGCCTTCGATTCCAGCTCCACACAAAGCTGAGATGTTTGGGATTTCCCTGTGCTCGCCCCGGTTTTTTTCTCCTTTCTTAACCTTCTCTTTCAAATCCCTTCCCCACTTTTTAATCTCTCCCTACCTCACCCCCATCCTCCTCCCTCCCAGCTCCTCTCTGTTGAGGTAAGAGGCAGGTATGTGCTTGTGCAGGTGAGAACACGGCACAACGCTGCCGTTCACACAGGCAGACGTGCCTGACATCACCGCATTCCTCAGACCTTACCTAGAGCCGCCGCGCAAAGCCTTCGTCAACAACCAAACACCGCGCCGGGCACAGTTGGCCCGACCCATTTCCTCTTGTATTCGGCTGTAATCTAAACAGTGCGGGCATGTTATTGGCTGGCGGCTATCCTTTATGGGATGAGGTCAGCGCTGAGGAGCCACACATCACCTGATTTTCTCACGGAAAAGTTTGCGACGGGCTCACCTTCTCCTGGCTTTTGTGTGCTGTGTCAGGGAAGTCCAAACAACGTGCAAGATGAGATAATCGAGACACACCGGGGGTCAAACCAGAAGCAGGATGAATGTTTTCAAGACTTTTTTTTTTTTGGTTGGGGTCTAAGCGGCATGTGTCACGTCCGACCACAAGAGGGCGGCACAGTCTACGGCAACGACCGAGCGTTTCCCTCCCGTACAGGCCCACACTGATCTCAGCGCCCTGACCTGACTCA
The DNA here is from genome assembly GCA_023238725.1 of Scortum barcoo. Taxonomy (NCBI): domain Eukaryota; kingdom Metazoa; phylum Chordata; class Actinopteri; order Centrarchiformes; family Terapontidae; genus Scortum; species Scortum barcoo. Next base: position 8,512,684 of record CM041548.1, on the reverse strand, counting down.
CTTTTCCTCACCATGATTTATGTCTGATAGCGCAAGCCCGTTGTCGCCTCTGGATAATCTGATTTATTATCACCGCCTGCTTTTTTCGTAATCTGTTTGCATACTGCGGGAAAGACCACAATCGCTGCAATCTGTTATCTACAAAGCCTCACACAGCTTATCTGACGCCGCGCGTGAGGGGGATGAAACGAGGTTATCTCCTGATTGACTGCTGATCACACTCTCCTGCACCATTTCAAAACTAAACTGGGGAAATCAAAGCTAATCCCCAACCTGCATCCCTCCCTCCTCGCTCTCTTTTCTCACACTTGATCAGCCTCGATCAGCTCCATCTGTTAACCTTATCCCCGTGGTAGCTGATCTGCAAGGCTTATTGATCAGGCTGTGTGTGATCCTGATGCCGACGATGACCGGCAGAAGCAAGCAGAAGGGGTGGGGTCATTAATCCAAGCAATTTGACTGGTGAACTGCTATTCTGCTCAGCTGACGGTTAGGGTTAAAGGTCAAGCTAAGTGCCAGATGGGGCATATATCAAGGTCTGCGGGTTTTTTTTGGCCGTGTGAATGAAAAGACAATATTTATTCCTGCGTTTCTGACAGTTCATATCCTTTAATGTGATTACTGGTTGGTTTGGGGAGACACAAACACCACAGGTAAAAAAGAAAATGGCCATAAACAGTGTTGTTTTGGTTCATTTGCAGGATCCATGGTGCATATGGCAGAATCAAGAGGGGTCCCCCTAACACCACCACCCACACTGCTCCACTTTCTCCTCACCCACAAATACAGTCACAGAAAACCGGTGCGTGTGTGACATCACACACGCACCGGGTGTCCTCCCCACAGCTGGCTGCTCGGGGGAAGCGCTCTTTGTTGGCGAGACAGCAGGTGTGCAATAACTCAGCCAATATACTGCCCCCAGCCCCTCAGCAGAGAGACAGCCGGTTGCCATGGAGACTGGCTCAATGAAGCATCCATCCTACCCCGCCGCCTCACCCGATTCAAAACAGCCCCCTGAGGACTGATGCACGCCACAAATAATGATGAGCCCGCATCAACTTCGTTACTGATTATCGAATGTTTCGGTGGCGCACAACTCCCTAAATGCTTTCCACTGAGGATTAATGGTTAATCCACCAGAGAGGGTCATTTAGTGTTTAAGCAGAAAAAAAGTATTAAATATTTCACAATCATTACATTGCAGAGCGCTAATTAGACTTCATCTGAATGTCTGTTCCCTGTAAGATGAGGGCAGCAGCACTCATTCATCAAAAACAGTGCTAATGATGCTTACTAATATTTCATTCACTGCGCTTCGCTTATGCAGGTGCAGTCATTAGTAAGCGGGGAAATTAAGACATCATGTGTTGTTTGTCTTGAGAGGCCACACTTGTATTACGCACATGTTGATATATGCATCATACTGTATATCAATACAGACAACTTTCTTTTGTTGGTGGAGCACTTTTATTAATACTTACATATCATTTAAATAACTAATGTTAAATGATGGATAAACTGATTGAGTCTCTACATGCCAGGTGACACTTATCAGATGGTGTACTGTCAGGTGAAACATCTGACGCGGTGCAACAAGTTGAAGCTTGTGCATGTGGAGGAAAACAACAGTCATTTCTTCGCACCAACCTGGCTCTACCGATGCGTTGTCAATGGTAATTAGGTGACGCCGACATGATGGGGAAGCTTTGCAGAAAGGTGAGGTCTGGATGCGGCGAGACACCTAAAGGTGGCAAAGGCGACAGACACGAGTTGGCAGCTCAATACACATAACGGTGTGAGAGGATGCCCCCCCCAACACACACACACACACACACACACCACCCTGCTCCGCACCGGGCCCCGGAGACAGCCCGGCTCCTCGGCGGGGTTAGCCGTGAAACAGCTGCCTGCTCGGACTGCTAGTCACACATATGAGACCTCCGCGGCCCTCGCAGTCACCGCTGCAGAAAAAAGGTGACTATCGCGGCCGGTGCAGCACAAAACAAGCCGGCCATCTCTTTCACAGAGAGGCGGTGCCTTTTCAGGGGAACTAAAAGTCTCACGTCGCTGAATAAGTCTCACTCTCACGGGGACGAGCAGCGCGGATAGCGGACCGCCGAGCCTCCCAGCTAACTAGCCGGGGCGCTAGCTAACACCAGCTAGCCACCTACCTCCGTGTCTCCCACCCCCCCTCCGCCCCGCTCCCTCCGGCCCGACTCACCGATGTGGTTGTCCTCGATGTGGACGATGAGCTCGGCGAGAGACTCGAACTGGAGCCCGCAGCCCCCGAACCTGCAGGAATTGGAGAAGAAAGAAGCGGCGGCGATGCCCGTCATGTTTTTCTGCGCTGGTGCATTCACCGGGCTGGAAGGGAAGGGGGGTAGGTGGCGGTGGAGGGCAGGAGGGGGTGGGGGGTCCAGGAGCCAGGGCGGCGGACGAGGAGGCAGAACTTCAGGGAGGGAGCGCCGCGGAGCCTGGAGCAGACACCAGGCGGCAGCCAGACAGGGGCAGCGGCGGAGGGCAGCTGGGGAGCCAGGCAGGACGGTGAGGGTGGGGATGGGGGAGGAGGAGGAGGAGGGAGGAAAAGGGGGGCAGGATGGTGTCGGACTACGTGACGACCTGTCTACCTGTCGAGATGTGTCTCACTGACTGTGTATGAAGATATCATCAGTGATCTGTCCACACTGTGTCATTATCACTGACTGAAATAAATCAAAGATAAATCTTTGCACATTTGTTATATACACACCAATGAACCATTGCAATACTGTCTTACTGTCTGCATAATACCGTTGTTAATATTATTTTGTTTTTTTCTATATACATAGTAGTTAAATGTTTATTTTTACCCTGTGATTGTGTGTTGCCCTTATATTATTATTAAACTACATATATTTCTATTTCAGTGTACTGACAGTGAGGGCATTGTAACAGGAGTCTTCTTCTAAGTTGATTCTGATCATACAAAACAAGGAGTGGACAAGAACCTACTTTATTATCCTGATATGATTTATCATTTTATTCAGATATTGGCCTCTTGCTCATATCAATCTAGCGGGTAGGTCATTTTAATATGTGTCTTTTAAATAACACCATGTAATTTGGAAGTTTTGTTCATATCTCACATCTAAATTCAATTTAAATATATAAATATAAATTCAGAAATGTGTTTTATTTGATGTCAGTTAGGCGTTCAAATCTACAAATATTTGAATCTTTGGTGGAACACTGTCCACTATGAGTTGTATGGAGAGTAAATGAAATAAAATATGAATTACTTTGATGAAGTAAATGAAATAAAATATGAATTACTTTGATGAAGTAAATGAAATAAAATATGAATTACTTTGATATATGACATGAATTGTAAATGCCCAAATTAAATATAGCCTATAATTATAAGGAATTCAGAAATTTCTGTTACATTTGATCTAACTGTTGATCACCTGTGGCAGGCAATATGATGTATGTTTGTCCTAAAGTTTATACACTTGTGCAACACAGTGTAATAAAACACTTAACAAGAACCCCATCAGGATCTTAGCGCACTGGCATGAGCGGTCATCCAGACACTGTGTGGACAGAGGTCTGGAGGAGGAGCCGAGCTCTGGACCACAGTCACCTACAGTAGAGTCAGGAGTGGCAGCATCATAGTCCCAGAATAACAACTGGTTGTTGTGAGCTGGACATGTGCTGACAATCTACATTCTTCTCTTTATTTCATCATGGTGAACAGTCTCTTGGATTACAATCTTTCCAAACAGTCATTTTCAGTAATGTGCTTAGCTTAAATGCCCACTGCTTTATTTATTTTTTAAATGTATTTTGTGCCTTACATAACCACTTTAAATTGCTTACGTTTAAGCAATATACAACCTAAATGCTTTCCTTTTTTTGTTTCAGTGGAAATGACTGATTCAGTTATTGTCATGTAATAGGTTGGACCCAACATTTCACATGTTTATAAAACACATCAGTGGTTTAGCTTCAAAACAGACCTATGAGGAATTTCGGAAATCTAAAAATCAGTCAGTGTTTGCTGCATTTTAAATGATTGTTGTTTAGTTTCCATCTCTGGCAAAGTCACCCAGATAATTCTAAATAACGAGCGGTATATTGCTGCACATGTAGGCTATCTCTGTGTGCGTATCAATATTTAAGTTATAGCAGTTGCATAACCCGTTGACAAAAGCATCTATTACATCCATAAAGTTTACAGATTAATGTTACCCTGTAATGGCTCAGTGGCGAGGAGAGGGCTTTGTAACGTGTGTGTGTGTGGCGCCCAGAGAGCGGAGAATGTCCCTAAATCACTGAGGCTGGCTAACCAGGGCCGGCTGGCCTGTGCTGGACCTGTTAATCGAGCGTTAAAATGGCCTGTCATAAACCACTGGCCGGTGACTTCAGCAAACAACCTTAAGACCTGGGAACACACTCGGTCTTTTTCTCACTGCCCTCTGCCTACCCAATAATATGAAACACACACGCATACACACAAAAACATAAAATAAACTGAGATCCGCAAACCGTCACAAACACATACACTCGCACAAACAACATGACTTCACCAGCACTCTCACACATGCACAGTATAGAAATTCAGTGACTTCATAGACCCAACACAGATGTTCTCTCTTACACACAAACACGACGACACACTCTATATAAACTCACTCATTACGCACACACATGGTGTATCAGAGTTGTGACAGTGACGCAGTTCCCAGCACCATTACGTAAATGAGAAGTGGTAGCATGTGTTGTGAAATGCAAGAGAGAAAGGGAGAGACACAGAGAGAGAGAGAGTTTATGGTGCATGACATCATCTGATCTGAGGTCTGTGGGTGGCGCACGGTGCAACAGTCCAGGATGGATTTCAAACGAGAACGGATTTTCTGATTATCAGATCCTTTTTTCGTCGAAGACAGTCCAACCAGTGTGATGAATTCTGGTGTGCACATGTTGTGCACACCAGATGTGTGCATGTTGTGTAGACCAAACCAAATCTCACACACACACACAAACACACACACATATACACGCACACACACACCAGTGGTCCGCTCATGAGAGGATATCCATGAGAAGGTCGATTAGGATGTAAATTTAACTCTTACCATTGCATTACATAATCAGATGACTGTACCTTGTATACTTGGATGTTGTTTAAAGTGTCTGTTTTCAATTTTTTTCTTTTTAAGGTCCAACATTAGTGCTCACATTACTCTGCAACTCGCCGACAGAAATAGTCAGAAACCACCACGTTGACTATCAAATCACAACAATTTGGCAGCCGAGCCAGATGTGTGATGGTGGCTGCAGAGAGGCTAATGCTACATGGGGATCGAGGTCAGTAAGTTTATTTGACCTTTGACCTGACGTGCCGTATTTTTTCAGACAAGGTGACATCAGGCTCTGAGCAGGCAGCGCTCTTAAAAAGCTCCCAGTCTGGCTGTTAAAAGCCATGCAAAGGTGAAGATGCCAAACGGTAATGGCTGGTGTAGCCACTGAGTTATGGAGGTAGTTGTAATCTCGGTGGCATTGTCTGCTCCAGGGCACCAGCACAGAGACTTCCTGGCTGCCGTCATGCACTTTTCCAGTGCGCACGTGCTTCGAAACATCCCTTATCTTCGCTGAAAACAAAACTCTGTGATTCACATCCACACGGGGGAAGAGCTCAAAACACAGAGTGACATCATCACAACTTCCTGTTTCCTCTTGTTGCCATGGCCACCAGAATTTGCATACTTTTGGGGATTGGTGGATGATGAGTCAGTAGGGCTTGGTCCCATTTTGCACTTCAACCACAACAAAACCATATCCCTCTCTCCAACCCGGGCCGGAGCGCCGGAAAGCCTGACCAAACATGGCAGAGATATTACTCTGTGGCTTAGCTCAGGGGATATTGTGAATGACCAAAGACCCCTCCTTTGGTTTGCATGGCCAATGGGATTTCATGGCATCATATCAATAATTCTATCACATCACATAACAGTGGGCATTCATTTATTTTTGGAAACAATAATTGAATTTAACTGAAAAGGACAAGCAAGCCTGAAAGCTTCAAATCTCTTCTCTCTCACATCTCTACTGCAAAAACATATAGCCTGGCACAAAAGGCCTTCTTTTAATACAAAGCACAATCACTGACAACGTCTCAAACTGTGAAGCTCCTCCTGTACAAAATATGACACAAGCTTGTGTCAGAATGGGGTGCGACTCTGCCCCGATCGTGACTTATGACATCATATTAAACACACAATGGCCACCAGTGTGTGTAGTGACTGTGGATGCACAGACGGCAACAATAGACCCAGTCCATCGCAGTGTGTTTATCACTAACGCTCCACTGCCACAACTCTTGAACTCCTTTACATGTCTGTTATCATTTGAATCTTGTGGCTGTATGATCCACTGTGGTTACACCGACCTCAGCAGAGCTACATTCAGGAATATGCAAAGCTGAAATGGAAACAGCTTGGAGAGTTTAAAGCTTTATAATCCTCAATGTGTATTGGAATTGTTATTTTAGAACATTTAGGCTGATAGGTGTATTATTTGTTGTCTATTAATTCAGTTTGTTTGTCTCTAAATACATGTTTTTTTTAAATTCCCAGATGATTGTTGAAAATAGAGATCTTGATCTCAGTGAGACTACCTGATAAAAACAGATTGAAAGAGTTGGCAGATTTAACTTTTAGGCCATCAGAGAATAAAACTATATAATAATCATTACTACGTATTATTTATATTGATAAGAATAACAACACATATTATTATCACTGATTTTTCTCATTAATCAGGATGTAGCCCAGTGTTGGTCCTGGTATCACTCCACCAGTTTAATCATACTCTCTCTTCTGAGATTCATCTCATCGGGACAAAGCATGACCTAATTTGTCCCAACTACCAGCCGCTTAATGTCTCATAATAAGACATTTAATTCTAAATACGCAGAACTACATCATAACCCTCGGAAAAGTGCAAAGCAAAAAAAAAAAGGGGAAGACAAATCCTCGGGAGCTGCTGCTCATTTGGACGCATGGACTCGGCGCAGACGCTGGGACGTCCCGTTTCAGACGGACACCGAGAAGTGGGGAGATGAGGGGGGAGAAAAAAAAAACGGGCTCATCCGCCCACCCGGTCTGCCCCGTGTCCCGTCACGTTGCTGCCGGTGTGTGTGTGTGTGTGTGTGTCCGAGACCGCCAACCGCGCTGCCGTCGTCCCCACTTTACCGACCGGTGTCCTGGCCCCGCCCCCCCCTCTCTCTCTCTCCGTACGGGACCGCAATGATTTAGAAGTTCAGGAATCCCACGTGACGTCACCGGCGGGGTGATGTAATGCTTCTGTAAATAGATCGTATTGTAATCCCGCTCCAGTCCAACGTGGTTCCTCTCTGGAGCGCCGCTCGTCCCTCTCCACTTGTAGGTAAGCCTCCGAAATTTACTTTCCATTCACAGAGACGATGCTAAAAAAAAAAATCATTTAAAAAACTTTAAGCCCAGCAGCGCTGACGCTGACGCTGAACGCGGCCTGTTGAGATTCATACTTTTACACGTGTTTTAAAATCTCTCCTGCGGTAAAAGTTTCGCTGTCCCGGTGAGCTCTCATCACCGGGCGGACGCTGCTGAGCGTCTATTTGGGGGGTGTGACAGCACTCTGCGTACAGCTGTGCGGGGCAGGAGGTGTGTGTGTGTGTATGAGGTGGGACAGGTTGCTCTACGGAGCGGTAGGAAGGAAAGAGGTGACACGGCGGCGTGCTGTTGAGGCAGTGACCGCCCGGTGGAGGACTCGTTACCGGTGCTTAGTGTGAGCTGAGAGAGCGGCAGAGCCGGAGGATCACCGGCTCCACGGTGCTGACAGCCACCCGGCAAACATGGCAACTTTGAGGATCTGTAAGTGACCAAAGGGGTTCGATTTATTGATTTATTTATTTAGTTTAGTTTAGGAGCTGGACAACCGGATACTGCGGACACAACAAGCACAGGTGGTTTTAAAACTACGTGTGTGTGTGTTGTGTCATTTATCATCATGATCAGAAGTGTAGAGCAGCGACAGAAGAAGGGGGGGTTATCAGTTTAGTTGCCCCCAAAGATATTATTTTCCCCCCCCAACACAGACATTAATCCACGTTGAATTGGCAACATGTTGTCCGGCCTGTTGTTGGGTTTTATCACTTAAGGGTGACGTCATTCCGCGTTGATGTAACCGCTCTGACAGAAGGTTTTGCCGGAAAAAGTGCTGAGTCTGCTCAACTCGTACAAGTGCCCCCAAAGAGGAGGACAAGAAGAGGTAAAATCTGCTCAAGATAATAAAAGTGATGGCCCTCAAATGATCTATATATTCATTTATCTGGGAAATATCACATAATGTTAAATTATTGCTGCAAAAAAAAAAAAAAAAAAAAACCCTACACACTGTAAATTACAGTCAGATAAAAACTTTAAAACTATGAAAGCGTCTGTCTTTCTCAGCTGTTTTTGTAAACTATCTATCTGTCTGTCCGTCTGTTATTGTGTTGTGGGAACTTGCTTGCTCATGTGGTTTGGTAACAAACACACACACCTATGAAGTCACCTTTCCTTCCCCGGGTTGGAAAATGGGGGCTGAGGCAGGTTCAAACCTGTCAGGAGGAGGCCTACAGTGCAGCCCTCCCTCCGCCGCCTCCCACCCTCATTCCTTCTCTCTTCCATTCATCGTGTCCTCCTCCTCCTCTCCCCCCCCTCTCTCTCACTCTCTCTCACTGCCACTTGCCCTTTCCATTCCCCTCTTCATCACCCTATTGTCACTCTCCACCCCCCCAAACACACACACACACTTTCCATTTCTTATGGAAGCATGTACTTTTGCCCTCGCTCCTCTCTTTAGCTCTCACTCTTTCCCACAACATCAGGACCCACTTTACCGTCTTCTCGACGCTTTCCCTGCTCACGCAAACCCAAACTTTCAGCACGGGCGCGCATGTGTGTTTGTGTGTGTATCTGTGGCTAACACACCTCAGTCTCCTCCATCTCCACCTTTAACATTTCCTGATCGCTACTTCCTCCCCTCCGCTGTTATCTGCACTTTGGGAGGATGAAAAGCGAAGGACACATTGACCTCTGGGCCTTCTCTATGAGTGTGTTTGGTGACAGTCAGCTCAGAGGAATGCCTGAGGTTGGGGGCTTCTTCCTGTGCTCTCAGTGGAAAATAAAGGGCCTGCAGCAAATACACTTAAAATAAGTCATAATTACCCTCCTCCCTTCCCCCTTTCTACTGGCTTAATATCTCCTCTGAAGAGCTGAGTGGGTCAGGCCTGGGTCAGCTCTGCATGAGGGTTTATCATTGTGCTCTGCTCTGCGTTTGTGTTGATATTTTTACCCTGTGATGACTTTATTTTTATGTTATGCGTGGCGAGCATGTTTTCTTTCATCGCCCTTGTATTATTAACCGATGCCCTGATGAAAGCCTAATTGTAGGATGAAACAATCGCACTACACTTAGCACTCTGCCACATAACAACCAGGAAGAGTAGGGATCATTATGCTGTAAGACCTTGATGCCCCCTCTGGTGCTTACATGTTTTTCGTAATCTCAAGATTTCTAGTACTTATTGAAGTACTTGTCCTAATAAAAATGACTACCTGCAGTATAGGGCAGTGCTGTTAGAACTCAAGGCTGTTGGACCTCCCGCTGGCACCAAAGGGATCATTTTCCTGGAGATAATGTTGTGTCTCAGGGTGACACATCCATCATCGGTGGAATCCACCTCATTACAAGGCGCTTCCACAGTAAGGACGCGATAACAGGAGGATAAATGTATCAAAGAAGCTGAGCATGTGTTTTGCCCGAGGGCACTGTGTCTGTGAAAATAAACATACAGAATAGAGAACTACAGGCTTCCCACTGGATGAAGTCATCACGCGGCGCTGTGGCCCGAGAGAAATACAGCAGTTCCCCAACACGTGTCATGAGGTTGCTTTCAGGTTCATGTGTTGTTCTCGCTTGTTCTGTTTTCTAGGTGTGCGTATGACATGAATGACAAACAGGACAGGCCTTATGCGTGCAGCGCCCCAGGATGCTCTCAGGTCAGTTGGATACACAGTGTGTGTGTTACACCTGCCCTGTGACAGATGAACATTGTTTTGCAGAAAAACATATAATATGATATGAATGTTATTATTATTATATTTATGTTATTATCATTACCAAGCTATATTATTAATCTTGACTGAATAAAACAGTTTAAAGTTTAAAAGTCATTATCACATGACTATTAATTGTGGAAAATATAGCTGAACATTATGTTGTTACATGAGGTCAACAGTACAGCCTTGGTTTTTGTTTGCTATCAAAGAAAGAGAGTGGACACAGTGTATTTTTGGCCCGATAATTATAAAATTTTCAAAAAAGGCCAGTGTGCAGTGAAGAATTAAAATTGCAATGACATTAGCAGTAGAAAAAAATAAAATAATAAAATAATAATGATTCTAATTGTAAATACATTTTTTATTCATCTTTCAGATAGAGTGACGCATTATCTAAAATGTTCAACTGACTAAGACCGTTATGACTGATTAGTCAGCAATAAGAGGCGTTAGCTAATTGAACTGAACCTCTCATCCTGTGTGTCACGTCACACAGCTGCACGCATCTCTTCATGTCTCTCTCACTGTGTCGGTGTGCTGCAGCGCTTCCAGTTAGAAGAGCATCTGATCATCCACAGGCACAAGCATGAGATGACCCTCAAGTTCACCTCCATCAAGGCGGACACGGCTTTTACAGGTGAGAGGGAGCACAAAAGATAAAAGGGGAGAGCCAATTCTCTGTCATCCATCCCACATATTTCACTACTTAGACATGCTATATGTCACACAGGTCAGCTGCTGTCTGGCTGCGTGTGTTTGTGTGACCTCTTTTCGGGATCAGTGCTTGATGAAAAAATGATGACGCTACGTTAGACTGTATGAAATCAGATAAGCTCTATGCAGGCTTCCTTCCCCGAGATAGTCTGTGCTGTGAAACAGAGCTGCTCGTGTTGCAGCATGTACAGTATACTTCCATCAGATTAGACCAAACACACTGATAATGATAATCGGCAAAGAGCCACTTTGATTTGAAAACAGAGAGAGGAGGTGCGCAGGGGTCAATGTAAATAGAGCAATATGAACTGACAGTCCTTGTCATTTAATACTACGACAGAGGTTTATGTACTGAAAATATACCACAGTAGAGCTACAACTATAGTTATTTTTAATTATCAAAGACATGATTATTATCATTAATGTATTATTATTATACATTATTCTAGACATAATTTTTTTCTGATAAATCAAATAATTATTTTGTTTATAAAATACCAGAAAATAGCAAACACAAAAAAAGTAAATAAAAAATTCCCTGAAGCCAAGGTTACATCCTCAACCAATAGTCCAATACCCGAAGATATTATTATATATTATATATTATGATTTTCTATCATAAAACACAGAAGCACTCAAATCTGACAAGCTGAAGAACTTTTTGCAATGGATTATTAAAATTATTTCAACATATTTTTTTACTTATTGACTAGGCAAATCATTTAAACTCAACACAGTCACATTTCTTAAAGCTGATTTAGTAAATTCCTCATCTTCCTCCCTCCCCACAAGTGAATAGAGGAGGGCATATCCCGTTTAAAGAGCAGCTAACTAAAAGAGAATTTCATTATCAGGGGATTTTAATGGGGAGATTTTGTGTCCCATGACAGTCTAAGTGCTGCTTTAGATGCTTTTCGTAATTGCAAAAGAATTAAGGAAGAAAATGGCTTTCAGAAAGCGTAATCAGAGCAGACTGTGCACTGCATGCAACAACAGCTTATTAATGCCGTTATTCCTACTCCACTGAGACATTAAATAAAACAGATTTGCAGCTATTTAAAGGCAAAACAAACTACCTCCTCGACAGTCATTTGAGGAGTGTTTTTTGTGATTCAATCTACTAATCCAGTTGTCGGTCACAGCTTTAATGGTTTGACTGTTTTAAAGCCACTGCGATGAAGAATGCAGGATAGGTGCATGACAAGTTGCCTCACAAACCAAGCGTCTCTTTTTGGCACCACCATGATCCGCACTCGTGGTCCGAACGCTGGTTACGTGACGCCGTCTGTAACCATAGAAACAGCTGTCTGTCTGGACGCAAACATCAGCATGACATCTGACCCCTCCCGAGTCTCCCTCTGTGCCTTCTCTCTCTCTCTCTCTCTCTCTGTCTCTCTGTGTGACTCTGTCCTGCAGCCCGTCACGCCTCCTGCAGGAAATGTCATGTCAAAACAAAAAGCCAGGCTGACCTTTGACCCCCGGCGTGTTTAGACGGCTCTGAGAGACAGACTGATGTTATCACAGGGAGAGACAGAGAGCACGGCTGAGAGGAGACTCACCATTGCAACTTGGGCGATAGCTGATTTAGGAAACAAACAAGCCTTCTGTTGGAAAAAAAAAGGGCAGCGATACATGAATGTCTGCACAGTTTTTTAAACTTGTCTCCCCCCCCCTTTTTTTTTGTTTGCGTGTCTGCTTCCAGACGAGACTCCGACACCAACTCGATTTTTGCAGAACTGTGAAGAGGTCGGCCTGTTCAAGGAAATTGAGGAAGAGTTTCTCCAAGCACAGGAAGAGGAAAAGAGCAAACAGGTAAAGTTGACAGAAATTAAGCAGTATTTCTAATCTTTTGGGAGAGTTTATAGAATGCTGACAGAAGACAGAATGCTGACTTGTGCCTTATTGCTGATAGGTGTTTTCTAGTGAAGTCTGTCAGATTAGCGTTGAGTGACACCTGAATGTGAGGGAGATAAAAGCAGTCAGTCCCAATTAGATGGCAGCAGTTATCTGACCTGCTGCAAGGAAAGACACACCAGGCGATCACATTCTCCCCTGTAAATGAAACAGCTAGACATCAAACACATGAGCACAGGTAGAAGCGCACACATCGAACACAAATGTATGCACACACATGGGCAGGCGCGCACGTCAAGATCACCTCAGATTGTAAAAACACACGCTGACTGAAAGTAGATATATGCCTCGTGAGTGGTCCCCGCTGACTGTCGCCACCACTTCTCCCCGCAGACGCTCGCTCACAATGGGCCGTCCTGTATGAACCAGCAGCAGCAGCAGCAGCTCAAACCCCAGCTCCAGCTCCAGCACCCGCACCTGCCACTGCACCATCCCCAGACCCATCCCCTGCAGCATCCCCAGTCTCATGGCCCCTTGATGGGCCCCAGCTGCAGCCTGGCTGCCCAGCAAGCTCTGTCCTCCTCCCAGTCCGGGTCAGTCATCACCCAGGCGCCTTCCACCCTCACACACTCAGGGTGAGTATATGGTCACGGCCGCGCAGCTACCGATGTGCACATACAGTAGCGCTTATTCTCTCTCCATCACTTCCTTTTAATGCACTCCTTTTCTCACTCTTTCTTCCTCGCCTTCACCCTGTCTCGCCCATCCTGTTTTGGACGTTATAGCTCATTCTGCGTGGCACAGACTGGCATTTCCACCACCCCCCCTTGCATAATTTATCACTGCGCTAATGAGCTGAGAGAGAGGAGGAAAAGAAATCAGACATCAATTTACTGAGAGAACAAAGTCATAGCAGAAGGAGATGGAGAACCGCTGCATAACGCCCACTCAAACCCGCTGACACTACACACCCTGCCACCCAAATACAGCCTCTGTTATGTCTGTTAGGGCTCAGAACCAGACTGGAGTTGCAGCGCCTGTGCAGCTTCCACAGCTCCCTGGTTATCACACAGTTCAGCAGACAGATTAAAGGAGTTCCTGTCTTTCATCTAACCAGCTCCTAGCAGCTGCTCTTTCTCTTCCGGACATTTCAGCTTTGGATTTGTGTCATATGAATATCTGATTACATATGCTGTGGGTTTAATGAAACATTTCACACGAGTATTACTTGCAGTACGCTGTTTGATGAGATTTTTTAAAATATTTTGGCCATTAAAATGTATCCAATTATTTATTGATTAAAATTCAATCTGACTTCAGGCATTGGAAGTATGACACTGTAGTTAACAACACTCGCAGTCTCTAAAGCAAAAATTAAAGACAACATTTATCATTTCTACATTTTAAATCTAATGTTTGCTGGTAAACTGATAAATAATAATAAAAAATAGAATAGGACAGATAGGAAGGATATTGTATGTTTCTTTTTCTCAAACTTATTTTTTACTCTTCAGTATTTTAATTATTTTCCCACATACACCTAAACATTTCCTTTATCGTATTTATGAATACTTTGGAGTCTAAGGAAGAATTTCAAAACCCTCTCTCATCCAGACATCATGTTAGTCAGTGAAACCAGCTAAGCGTTGCTAAATGAACCATGGATCGGGTGTCTGACTGTTTCCCCTCGTGTTTACCACCGGTTTCCATAGCGACCTGGTCTCTGAGTGTCTGGCTGTTGGCCCGGTTGAACTGTTGTGGTTACGTTAGGAAATGCTGTTTTGGTTTGTCTGTACTTTGTTGTATGTTAACCAGGCCGCATACCCCAGATTCAGTGATGACATCATTGCCCATGACCTCAGCGCGGCCGCGGAGGCCCACACCGTCCGATTGGGCGGGAGCCAGAGCGGTTAGGTCAGCACATGGCACCCCGGGTCTCCACATCCCCCGCTGTGATCCCTGAGCTTCTCAAGCTCTCAAGCTGTCATTTTTTTTCCTCATATGTCTGTTTTCTTTCGGTTTTATCACTTTGTTATAGTTTCCATTGTCATTGCTTCACCTCACATGTCTTTTTATGCCTTTCTGCTCACATATAATAACCTTTTGATTTTTCTTTGCATTCAGCTGATGCTTGTGTCCAGATTTTAAGTTGTGGTTCACCCAAATTAAAAAACATTTCCTCACTTACTGCTGGTGGTTTATAGTATATGTAGAAAGTTTTGGCTTTACGTGCCCACATTTTTGAAGGTTTCCACCTCTGAGATGTCTTCTTCCACCCAGGGTTGCCAGATTTGAGTGATATCAAATAGCCCAATGAGAACATAAGAACTTCAAACCCACCTTTCTCCTCCCCCTATTTTTTTCCAGTGGGGTGTGATGACATTTTCTTGAAAATAACCCCCCCCCCCACACACACACACACACAGAGCTTGGTTTCAAATATGCCTGCATCTAGACAAAAGTAAACACGTAATATCCTACCTATTAAATTCTGTGACACGATTAAAGACAAATGACACATTCATTCTGAAGACATGCCCCATTATTCTGTTCTAATGGTATGTTATGTTATACTTACTTATACTCACCACAGATAGAATAATTAGAAAAGATCTTTTCAAAATTAGTTTTCTTTGTTACACTTAATAAATGTAATAGAAGAATGGGTGAAACAGGTTTTACATGGCTTTTATCACAAATGTATGAATGAAATTGAATATGAAAAAAAAAGAGATTAAACCACCCAAATGATAACAAAAGCGCTGTGAATGATCACAAACCACCCAAAACCATATTTATAAAATGCAGCCGATTTGGAAGAAATACCTCCACATCTGGCCAGGCTGCCTCCACCTCAGTACAACAGAAGTAAAGAGAATGTGGGAATGGAAACAGCTCTTTCCAGAAACAGCACCTCTGTTATTCTGAATAATCCGCAGGACAATAGATTTCATGGGGAATATTTTTTCGACAGAAACGTAGTTCCAGTGAAAAGTTTTCACAGTAAAGGTCTATGGATTATCCAGGGTAAGTGAAACACTGTTTCTAAAAAAGACACATGGCTTACCCCTTGTACTGCAGTGGAGGTAGAAAACCTGGCCTCATACCTCTTAGGGTGAGTCAGATTTTTTTTTTCTAAATTCTGGCAAGTGATCCTTTAAAGTGACAGATCAAGCCAGATAGATATAGTCGATTTTAACCTAACCCCTCTTCTATCACCCCTTCCGATTTATGTCATCCATTTATCCATACCTAGTTTCCACACTGACCTTTTCCAACCACCGTCCATCTATCTCAGTCTCACCTCCATCTGCCTGTAAGACCCAGCTATAAATGTTTCAACTTGTACCTCTCTCTGAACCCGGATTAGTGAAACTGTAGCTGTGGCTAGCTCTCTGGCATGACCCGTCCTCTCCCTCTCTCTCTCTCTTTTCCTGTGGCTGACCAAAAGGCCGGTTACGGGGCCGCTGTCCTCCCTCCTCCACATGCGGAACAGACACAGACAACCACTGCCAGCCTCCTTACCTGGCACCCTGCCAGACCCTGCCATGCAAGGGGCATCTGCTCAGCATATGCCCGTAAGTATGGGAGACTCATGGTCACACGTACGTTTGCATTCAGACACGCGTGCATGATGATTTATAGATGCAGGTATAGTGACCAAAGTGGTCAAGATCTCCAAGGTAGAATATTCATGGCTGACAGAAGAAATCACTTCTCTCTTGTGGATGAATTAATGAAAAGTGTCAAACTTCAAATGGATGTGACCTTGTGGGGAACTTTTTTATACTTGAGTTTATGTATGTGCTGAAGCTTTTTCTTGTCATGGTTGAAAGGTTATTTTTGTGTCAATTCTTTTTCCCGCTCTTCAGATGGAGAAGCAGATGTCGTGTATAATGGGTATACCAGGTCCTTTGCACAACCCCTCCTGTTCCTCGCCTCAGGTACTGACTAGTCAGTCTGAAGGGCTAGTATTATTTTCTTCCTGTTTTTGTGGACTATTCCTTTCTGCTCTGGTAATAACATTGTGCTTCGACAAAGACGGTCTGTATGAGCACAGCATATACAACACTGACTTCTTACACACACTAATAGTGGGTTGCATGTACCATACTGTTTTTTAACTAAAGCTGATAGTCAGTTTTTAGTTGCTGTGTTAAATGAATAGTTTGGTACTTTTGGAAATACACTGATTTGATTTCTGGCACAGATGTTGATTAGACAATTGGTATCATGCTTTTATTTGTGCGGTACTGTACTGTATGAGGCCCCTGTATCACTAGCTTTTTAGATTAAACTACTAAACTACTTGGTTTCTGGGTATGGCTTCATATTTTTGTCATATTTAATATACAAATAAGAAAGTGATATCAGTCTAATCGTCTAACTCTCTGCCAGAGAGCAAATGAGTCTATAAAATTAAAACTATTCCTTTAAGTTTTTATGATTTCACTATTTTCATCTCTACTCTAAACTTAAAGGCACAAGACACACTCTACCTTTGGCCTATTCCTGTCTAATCAGGATAGAAAGGAAACAGAATGTAACTCTACACTTTAACAGACACACACACACCGGACAACAGGAAGTCACAATCTACATGCTCTCCCTGGCTTTCTTGGTTGTTTTATTTTCCTTGTAAAAAACACATTCTCAACCTTTACCCGTGAATTTTACATTTCCTCTTTCTAGATGCATGTTGTATGAATAGTTAAATATATGTGTGCTATCAAAAGCAACTTTAGAAGGAAAACTGTGAAATCGTCCTGCGGCCACACACACACACACACACAGGTTATGACTTCATGTGCAGAGCTTGTATATAGAATGGCAAATGAAAAGTGGTTTCAGGTTTCAGAGCTGCTCGGGTCGCAGGTTCAAATCTGAAACTCTCTTCTTCCCTCGTTTGCGGGCGCACACACACACACACACTCACTCAAAACACACACACTTCTTCTGCGAACCAATTTAATTCTGTTCTATTGTAGTTTAGTCTCACTGGATGTTGTGTTTTGCATTTTAGAGGTGTGAAACAGGACTCTGCCTTCTGTAAAACCACATAAGGTGTATTAACATGCCTGTGTTGTACTGTAACACTGCTCTCGGCTGAAGTGGAAAAGTAAACATTTGACAAGTGGATCAGTGTTTCATGAACAGTTTTGTGTCTTCATTCACTGATCCCTCCAGACAGAAATATCAACGTGGTGTGTCATCCAGTCCAAGGAGATCCATGATGTAATCACAGGCCCCAGTGTCAGGGTGTTTCTATGTAGTAAACAGAGCTGAAATACTCATGTCCCGTCCTGTTCAGTGTGTGTGTGTGCGTGTTTGACTGGCTGGCTGGCAAAGCTGGCACAGACAGCTCGCTGACCTCATCCTTGGCACTCGCTAAATGTGCTCCCTTTTTTCGTTGCTGAATGGTTGAACGGGGGGAGAAAAAAAAATCTGCTCTTCTCTTAAAGAAATATTGTGTAACAGGGAGCAGATAGCAATATTGCCAGACAGGGGAGGGGAGAGGAGGTGGGGGTGATGTCATGCTTTAAACATGACCTCTCCCTCTCCTCTGCTGAATGTAGGAGAAAGGAGAGATGAGGTTTAATTTAGCTCTTACAGTCTGTTTAGTCAGATGATACGTGGGAATGATAAAGTGTGAAGGTATCAAGCTGCAATGGAACACATGAGTCCACTTCATTTGTAGCTGTCTTCGAGATTGTGGATGATTGGGGGAAATGGCGATGACGGCCTGAGTGTGGGAGCAGCTCTCGTTTTAATTTTGAGACATTTTGCTGCGTAGAGGTAGGACACTGTGGGAACTGGGTGCGTTTGACCCAAAGTGGCCTGTAGGTTAGAAGCTTGTCTGCTGTTACTAATTTAGCTGGTGTTGGGGGCCAAACACACCACACCCATGGGAGATAAAAAATGTTCACAAACTCTTCATATATTGTGTGTATTTTAACACATATTTACTGAAATGTGGTTTAATAACCCTGCGGGGAACATGTAATGTGACATGTGATAGTAATAGGCAGTATGTAAATTAACTGAGTGTTCATTTTCTAATTTGTGTTTCATATAAAGATACTCATGGTTTTATGATTTTCTGGTGTTCAAGGGCAAATTTAAATAAGTCATAGGTACCTAAACTCATTTAAATCACTAAATCTTGCTTAAATACGTGACGTATTCCTGCACAATCTTACCCAGAAAATCTCCTAAAGGAATTGAATGTCCAATAAACAAGTTATTTAGCTTACTGAATATAGCCAGAAATTCTTTGACTAATTGACAAAAAAAGACAATCAGTAATGGTAAGTACCTAAATCTCATTTTCACTGCCATAAATAATAGAAATTACTTGCAATAACCCGCTCCTATCCAATGTCACTGGGGGCTTGCCTGGCCGTACAGTTTTGATTTGAAGAGACAAAATCGCGCATCTTCCTATGTCCTCATATACTAGGCCCCAGAGATATGTGAGAGTTGAATATAGTGTCTATTACATTCCTAGATACCAACATGAGCTCAGAAGGAATGTGCAGTTCAGAGGAGAGAATGTGAAAATATACAAGTTATAATGAAAGTGTCAATTACTGAGGCTCCACTGTGTTTATCTTTCTGAAAGAAATGACATGAGTTTAGAGCTGAATAATGCCACAAGTGTATCTGATGTTTGTTGTATATTGGGTGATCTTCAGCTGGTTTTATGTAAATGCTTCCAGTGTGCCACATGTATACCTTTGTATATTTATGATCTTTTCATCTCCACCCAGAAGTCCAAACAGACGCTGGGCCATCATTTCCAACAGCACCACCCAGGAATGGTCGCCGTCAACAACGCTGTGACGTCCATGGGCCACATGATGGACATGATGTCACAGCGTCACCAGGCGCCTCCGCTACAACACCACCATCACCCTCATCATCACCATCAGTCCCAGCTTCCGGCACCACCCCTCGCCTACCAACATCGCTGCCATGCACCAGCACCTCCGCAGCACCTGGGAAGCCACCGGCTTCACCAGTCAGCGAACGCACCACATGCTCAGGCTCACCAGTCACCACCTTCCCATCTGCACCAGGGCTCGCCTCCTGCACCTCCAATATCTGTTCCAGCACAGGTACAGTGCTTCGTATTTGCTAACCAATCAGATGTTACGTGTAACACCTGACCTCTTACTTATACATTTGGTTTGGTTTGCAGCTATCACCAGTTGCACAGCAGATGCAGCCCTCCCAGCCACCCCACTCCCAGCATGCAGCACAGGCAGGCGGCAGCTGCAGCGGAGGAGGAGGAGCAGGCGGCAACCGTCGCAGGAGGACATCAGAACATGACCCGGACGAGCGCAGGCAGAAGTTCCTGGAGCGTAACCGGGCCGCAGCCACGCGATGCAGACAGAAGAGGAAGCTGTGGGTGTCGTCGCTGGAGAAGAAAGCTGAGGAGCTGACGCACACAAATTTGCAGCTTCAGGTGGGACACTCTCCAACAAGCACTCACACACATGCATAGTCTACACCTAAAGGATGCCTAATATTTCCTTACATGTTTCCAGAACGAGGTGACGTCGCTGAGGTCGGAGGTGGGCCAGCTGAAGCAGATTCTGCTCACCCACAAGGACTGTCCTGTCACCACCCGGCAGAGAGAGGCACAGGGGTACCCCAGTGAGTAAAACACCTTTACTCTGCACCCCCTCTCTAGAAATGCCACCAGCTTTATCCAGATGCCTGACACCAATCATCATCTCCATCTACCACTGAGGGTATAATTCAGATACCTTACATCTTGTATGTGCACATAAGGGAATGTCCATTTTGTCTTGTTGTGACAGACCACCCCTCAGCACACACGGGGATCTTCAACTGTATCTTCCAGAGTGCAACTAAACAGCACTTAAAGAGTTAAAACTCTGCTTTTTAACCCCACAGTCTCCAGATATTGGTACATGCACTTTTATTCCTATGGAGAGCCAATCAGGGGAAAGCACTGCACTCTTATCTCTCCATTTAAAGGAATGTATTTTTTCATTTTTATTTTCATACTCATTTAATGAACCTTGATGGTATTTGAAATACTCTGGACTGCAATGCGATATTCTGGCACTGGCTATTTTGCCTTGCATGAAGTTAGCTTTGAGAAAAATGCAGAACATGCCCATCTTGCACTCCGAGCAGGCTAAAGTTCAATGTCCAACAATAACTGAACCTGTATGTGACCTAAAATGAAAGATATTGGAGGAAAAAACTGCACCTTTTGGCTTAACTGAAAGCAGCTATTATGTCTCAAGTGTTGAGCTTCAGAGAACAAAGATGGATGCAATATTGGCGTGTTATGTTTGTATATTTCTATTTCTGTCTTTTTACCTGTATGTACAGTATTCATTTGTTAAATAAAAGAGATATTTTCCTTTAATCTGAGCCGTAGTTGGTTTTCATTCATTGGCACGCATGCCCTCACAAACGCCTCACTCACAGAACGGACAACGCGCGCAGGATCAGTGACTCTGATTGACAGCTGTCTCTGTGTCCAGCTGCAGGGGTGAGCCCGGGAGGAAGTCCCTCCCCCGTAGGTCCTGGGTCTCATCTGCAGGCCGTCCAACACAACAGCATCTCCACCTCTTCGACAGCTGGAGGCGACACGGGCCACGACTCCCAGCCTGGACGCTAGCCCTCACCACGGAGAGGGTGGGGGGGACTGGATGGCTGAATCCTAGCAGACTGAATTATCTCTCTGTCATAACTTCACTTAAGTCTCACTCAGCTGTGGATCCATGAAAATGTCTTTGCATTTTATGTGAAACTGGATAGGGGAATTAATACATCCACGTGAACACTGAGGTATTTTTCAACATTATCATCATCTTTTCTGGTTGGCGAGGAGACCAGAACCACATACTGATACATTTCCACAACAGTAAAAAAAAAAAAAAAGAACTTATCTGAAAGCCTTGTTAAAAAACTGTGATGGTTACATGGCAACTGGAGCCTTGTGTTTATTCAGAAAACGTCTATTTCTGTTCACAGCTATGTAACTCTTGCCTGCTGCCCACTGACTATGCACAAACACAATCATATCATCTATATTCATTACCTTTTGCTCTCATATCTTGCACTAATTTAAAAAAAAAGTCTATCTATTAGTTTTATATTTCTAACTGAGAACCTGTGAGCGCACACCTCATGCCTTCCCTTTTGATGCAGAAGCAGTTGGTTGAAACAATGTATTTTTCTACAAAGACAAAAAGAGTTTATTTTAAGATTTCAAATGAAACTGTCTTGGAAAGCCATCTGAAACATGACTGTACCGTATTTCCTTTCAGGCACTTTTTAAAAGAACTGTCCTAAGATGCTAAGAAGCTATAAACTGCACTTCATGTCTCAATCCCTGTCAGTTAATAAAAAATAAAAAAAACACTTATTCTGGTATTTCCTTGTGTGTTTTTATAGCCTTTTTTAAAATGTCTTTGTATGATATAAAGTCTGTATGAATTGTTTGACACAGTAAGCCAGTGGTGATGAGCGTTAAGATGATCATTTTGTTTTCTTTACATACAGTATGGTCTAGTCTGCCATCTAGTGACTGCTTTTATTAGTGGTACTTGATTATGGAGTGGTCAGCACAGTAGATAACAGCCACAGTTTTATGTTTGGCCAATGCAAAGACAATGGTATTTTTTAAATATACGATAAGGAAACATTTTAAATAGTCTTTTGTCTGTCTTACAGTTAAAAAATGTCTAGATCTGCCATCAGTAAATTGTCCCAAACTAAAGGACTTAATTTTGGCACTGCCTATAAGTAACTGACTCTTCAGAGCAGAGAAATAACATGTTTTTCTCTCAAAAGCTTTCCTCTCTGACATCTCAACTCTCTGGTGACACTAAAGTACATACAATTGTGCATGCATGCCTGTGTGTGCTGATGTGATGTCTCGTGTGTGTGGGTACGTGTGTGTGTGATTTGGACAAAGTGTGGGAGGCACTCCACCCTGTCTACTCAAACAAAGGGACTGCTTAACTACTGCCAGACCTCATCTTGACACGCACACAAAAGCATGGATGCACACACACACACTTCTCTAACATCCTATTGCTATTATCTTCACACATTATTTAGGTCCCTGTAAGAACCGAATATATGTTGCAGAGGAAAAAACTGCAACTCATTAATGGTTTCAAGAAATATATTATGTTACAGCTTATATTACCAGTCAATAGCAAGTGACCCATTTTGATTAAAAAAAAGTATCCTTTAGCGTGCATAATACTATTTATATGCCAAATGATGGTGTTTCTTGCCTGCTTGTGCTGTAGCAAAGGACAGAGCAAAACACAACTGGAGTTCAAGGGGTTGTCTTTGTGCATGATATCTTATGTTTATCAATGTGTGTATAGACTACATAGATGACATTTCACTCTAGAAATATAATCATCTTGTGCTTTTCATCAACCAATCAATGACGGATGTAAAAGATACCAAAAAGTCACTGAAGCAGTCACATCCATAGAGGTCAATCATCCATAAACACTCAAATGACAAATCAGTCACATTGTTGGGGATTTTACTTCTTCATGTAATGAAAAATTATATATAAAAGTATAAAACATGATAGATGTGATACAAAACAGGTGTTGTTTTTCCTGCCAACCAGCAGCCATTGTTACACACTGTACAAATATGAGACAATATGATGTCTATGAACTCAATATTAGCACCATAGTTGAAATCAGTGATGAGTCATTCATGCGCACACACTTGCAATCGCAACAGATCACACGTTTAGAAACAATCACAGATGCAAGGAAATGAAAGAGGAAAGAGTGCAGAGTAGGAAGAGGAAGTCAGAGGGATTGGACTTCCTCTGGTGTCTGAAAAGGCACTGATGAGCTCAGCGGTTCTTTTGTCACTTTAAAAGTTTTCTTGCAGTCAACTGAGAAACACTAAACACAAAATGGTGGGGTTGTTGATTTGGTTTGTTCACAGCCATAAACACACCCAGTATTCACATATCTTTCTGCTGTAGTGTCAACATATTTAGAGTTTTTATAGCTCTAGTCAGAGAATCTCTGCATGTCACTGTCTCTGCGAACACTGCTGCTGTCCAGAAAGCGATCACAAGGGAACTCGATGAGGTCCCCCTCCTCTAGTGGTGCGAGTCGTGCTGGGCGACTGCTCTGGTAGCTGGTGAAGTCGGTGGACACTGAGGCCGTCGCCATGGCGGGACGAAATGGTCGCCTGGTAGAGTACATGTGTCGCACATGCACCGCCGACTTCCTCCTCTGCAGCCTCTTCCTCAGGCTCCGCCCTAGCCAGACCCCGCCGATGACGAGCAGCAGCACGGCGTTTCCGGCCAGTGTGGCCACCGTCACCAGCTGGAGGTCAGAGGTCAGCGCCCCTTCTCTGCTGTAGCCCTCGGGGAGAGTGACCAGCCCCGTGCAGTGGTCCCTGGGTGCAACCTGGCACACAGATCCTCTGACGACTCCCTCCACGCAGACCATGTAGGTCACATCTGGGCTGAGCTCTCGGAGGGTCACTGAGTGAGCCGTGCCATGAGTGTAAACATAGCGGGGGAAGCGATCCGGGGTGCCAAACCGGTCAAACAGAATCCGGTAGTGGACTTCTTCTAGACCCGGCCCAGGTCCTGGTGTGTAGCGGCGATGATCCCTGGTGGTCCAGTAGACGGTGACAGTACTAGATGTCACTTGATCCACTGAAACGTTGGTGATGAAATGGCGGTTGAACACGCACGGATCTGTGATTACAGGTGGAGCCTCCTCGTGATGTGACCTCAGAAGATGAAATGTTCCGCCTGACTCAACCGGAGAGCTGGTGCTGGGCCCCGTGTTTGGATCAGTGGTGTTTCTCTCCTGGATACCATCCTTGCTCGGTGTGAAAATAGTTGGTGGGATCAGTTCTGGAAATGACATTTGACCTTCGTCTACCTTTGGCACGTTTCCCAGCAGCCTCTGCAGCAGGTCGCGATCTCGGGCTGAGAGACTCTTTCTTTGGTTTCTGTCTTCCCAGTGAAGAAGAGGGTTCTGCCACCTCTAGACCCCCTTGGTCTCCCTGTATTCCCACCTCCTCCTGTCCCTCTCTCTTCTTTTTCTCCCCATCTTTCCTCACCATCACCCCATCCTGGCCTTGTCTCAAATCTGTACGTCCTATCTCCTTCACTTGGCTTTCCTCACCTCTCACCTCCTGCTGTATTGCATCTGCTGTTCCTATATCTTTTCTCTCTACCTTTACTAACACAGCCCCTCCCCGGCTCTCCTCGGGCCCAGCTTGGCTCCTGCACAAGTGGGTCCAGTTCCCGAGAGGCTGCAGCTGGGAGCTGTTAACATAGTCCAGATACTTCCCCCTTAGAGTTACCGGGTGATGGCACTGCACAAAAACAGTCAACAATTTGCCCTGAGAGTGAGCAGTGGTCATCCACCTTTTCAGCTCCTCCAGGCGACAGTCACATGTCCAGTTGTTGCCATGGAGATCCAGGTCATAAAGCACATTGTTGAGGGCAAAAATGTTCCCAGACAGGCTGGTGAGCATGTTGTTCTTCAGCTTCAGCACCCTCAGGTGTTTAAGTTGCGAAAAAGCCAAAGGGTCCACACTGGAAATCCGGTTGCGACTGAAATCCAGCTCCTCTATGCGCTCCAGAGAGTCCAGGAGACCGGCGGGGATTTCCTCCAGCTCGTTGCCGTCAATCAGAAACTCCCTGAGGCTCGACAGCCCCTTCAGAGCCCCAGCGTCCAGGCGAGCGATTCTGTTGTTGCTCAGGGACAGTTTGGACAGCTTTTTCAGATTTTGGAAGACGTGGTTTCCGACGTGCTGGATCTCATTTTCAGACAGCAGCAAAGTTGTCAAAGCTCTGAGTTGGGAGAAAGTGAGGGTGCTGCGCAGGGCTGACTGCTTGTTGTGGGCCAAGTTTAGAAAGCGCAGGTTAGTGAGTTTAGAGAACGTGTTTCTGTGAATCTGCTGCAGACTGTTGTATTCCAGATGGAGGTAATGGAGACTGGTCAGACTTTTAAAAACAGAGTCCTGCAGAACTTCTATTGAGTTGCCATCCAGACGCAACTTAACAAGGTTATCGAGGTTGGCAAAGAGCTCTGGTGTGACTTTCTGAATGTCATTATTATTTCCATAGAGAATGGTTAATTTCTTTAAGGGCTGTAAAGTCCCAGTGGGTATATTTGATAAAAGATTATGTCCCAAGTACAGCTCCTCCAACTTGGAGAGCTTCTCAAAGGCTTTCGGGTTAATGGTCTGTATTTGATTGTACTGTAAATTCAACCTGACGAGGTTACTGTACCGTGTGAAATCGAAGGCAGAGATGTTACTGATGAAGTTGCCCCCAAGGCTGAAGATCAGAGCCTCCTCGGGAACCCGCGCGGAGGGTTTGGGCACGGCGCGCAGCCCGCGGTTGGCGCACATGAGGTGCTGCGGGTGCTGACAGTCACAGCGCTCGGGACAAAAGCTTGTCGCCGGTGAGGAGGAGACGAAGCCATTGAGCGACAGCAGGAAAAAGCATACCCCCGCCAGGAAACTGCCGGTATCCATTGCGACGGCGCGGCTGATGCGACATTCAGCTTTGTGCCGTTCAGGTGCAGTCGCCCCTCTCCTCTCTCACGCCGGAGATCGACTCGTCCATAATCCACTTGTTGCTCCAGAAAGTAGAGAGAAAAGTGCTGCACGCATCAGGCACGCTCCATCACTCAGCAGCATCATCCACAGAGCTAATTAATCTGTGCGGCGCGCTCTGATGCTGTCTGAGGAGACGCTCACCTCCCCAGTAAAGCCTTCATCCCCCCAAGTGGTCATCTGCTGCGAATTACAGAGTTCCGCAAAAAAAAAAAAAAAAAAGTTGCTCTCTCTCTCTCACACACACACACACGCTGAAATAGTCCCTCCCCCGCAACTCTGCGACCCTGCCAAAAACAGATGTGCACAGGTCTTGACGCACGAGAACCAGAGCTTTGCGCGTGCACGCAGGTAATCAAACACACACACGCACACACACACGCAGAGTCTGTGCAGTGAGAGAGGGAGAGAGACACCGAGAAACCCTTTGACCGAGTTTTCTGCGCGCCCCCGCAGCCACCGGGGGTCTGAGATCTGGATCGGATCCCTGGTATGGACAAAGCAGACAGGAAGGTTTCCTTCCCACGGAGTCCCAAGAGAACCCCCCCACCCCCCCGAGGTCTTGGATTCCCTCTCAGCAGGGTGGGGACAACATGCTCATGAAACAAGCTGAACAAAACGCTTAGATTCACACTGTCATTGGTTTCGATTGGCTATAAAAAAGGATGATCGTTGATAAAACAGCTGCATGCTCTGTGTGCAACCTTCAGATGGGATGTGGGACATTACACGTGCATGCACAAAGTGAGCGGGCATAAACTACAATCAGCACATCAACACCGTGTTCTCGGTACAGTAGGAACAACCATTATCACGCAGCCTCACTGTAACCCACCATCCTCTCTTGTGTTGCCGGGGCCATAAGGAGCACAGATGGTTCCCATTTTCACATGAGGAATTCGGGTCGTGAAGTGTGTGTTAAGACTGACGAGGAGAGGTGCCAAATCGGAGTGAAAGATCTCCAACTTGAAAGAAACAAATGAAACAAATGTGGGGATTCTATACAGAGCTGTGCAGACCTGGAGGATGATTTTTTTTCCCCTGCAGGGTAGCCTATACATGAATCTTTATGTTCCAGTCTGGTCTGAGGAGCAGGCACTGTTACTGCCAAGACATCTGCACATTTATGGCACACCAGGTAGAGTGCTTAACACAGTGACACACACACACACACAGGCCTGGATCGGTGGTTCGCGACCTTCTCTTGACTCATGTGCCTCCACAACCCCGTTTGATGAGCTCAAGAAGACCTTTATCGACACCACCTGTCATGTTTCCCACTGCTTTTATCTGGATAATGTTTGGCACGCCTCATGATGGAATTCTGGATACTGTTACAATATATTTTATGCAGTTGAATCGCCAATGTTTAGGTTGTTTTGGTCAGATTTGCATTCATCCCTCTGGTGGTGTCAGACGCTGGACACTTGTTCATACTTTTAGCTAACAATTTGTTGTGTGAAGCTAATGATTAAAACGGCCTATCCATGACTTTTAGCTAGCAAAGTAGGCTATTTAAACTTTGAGTGAACGTAGCCCATTGGTTTGCAGACTACCGTTTTAAAGCTTCAAGTTTGGCATTTTGGCCATCACCATCTTGGGTCCTTTTGGGGCCAAGAGTGACCATATTTGGACGATAGGGTGGAGCATCAATTATTTAGCCAACACTAGCTAGTTAGCTTGGTTAGCAAGGTGTGTCCATTATTTACGCTAACTGTGACATTAACTGGGAGGCTAATTTTGGGAAGTGGACAACAGGCTTAAAACAAAATGTCCTCACCAGAAAATATGACCAGCTGACTCTTTAGAGTGTCCTTTAGTACAACCAAATGTACGATTCAAGGTGCCCTGAAGATTACCGTTTTATCATCTATTTTTACATGAAATAGGACTATTATTTATAAAATGAACATCATGTTGTAGTTAAGAAGACTTTAAACTAGTGATTGAGATCAGAAACTCATTAGGAAAATGGTTACTGAGGTAATAACAAAGTGAGAAGTCGGGTCATTTTCTCATAGACATCTGCACAATCGTACCTCTTTTATCAACCAGTGGAGTCCCCCCCCCTCCCCACTGTCATTTAGAAAGAGGGCAGGTTTGAGGCACTTCTGCATTAACTTCACTTCTCAGACCTGAAGTTACATCCACGTCTTTTACACAGGCTATGGTTAATCCAGTACTTTTAGCTAACAAACTATTTAAACTGTTTACTCATCACTTTTAGCCAGCTATTTAAGCTCACTCGCTAACTAGTTTCCAAGTGCTCTCAACTGCAGCATGTGATGTAAATGTCTGTGGATAGAGATTCCTGAACCAGTCATAACGCACTCATTCACAAGTCTCACAAGCGCACTCATGCACGCACATGCAACTTTCCTTGAGAAGCCAGTGATGCAATGCTTTCCATAGTCATAGCTAATAGATGACTGTTGTAGCTCATTGCAGCACAGGGCAAAAAAACCCAAACCCTCCCCGACTGGCCTCATTCTCATGCATATCTTTTGCTAGACATCAGACATTATAGCTCTGCATATGAGTCAGTGAGTGTCTGTGTGTGAGAGACACAGAGAGAAATACAACCCTTGGGGAAGCCCCCACTCTCTCTGGGAGGTCATTTCCTGCCTGGCCATTTTTTCATAGCATTTCTGCATCTCTGCCCCCCCCCCTTCCTTCTCTCCCCATCTGTATCCCTGTCTTCCTCTCTCTCTCCGAGGAACACACACATTGAGAAAACAGTCAGAGATTTGGCCTCAGACATGGTGGGACCAGTCCAGTCGCCTGGTCTGTGTCAGAGCTGAAAGATATATACAAAAGACTTCATCAGCACAGACAGGCTCTCACTGTAGCATCAGAAAATAACCCGAGCTTAACTTTAAACATTGTAACAATTGGGGGAGGATGAGGGTGACACATTCATGGCCAAGCCGAGTGTGTTAGCGAAACAGTCAGATAGAATGAAAGATGGAAACGGTGTAAGAGAAGATAAAACAATCTGAGGAAAGTGAGAGCAGGGGGTTGGAGGAGAATGGAAGAGTGTGCAACATTAGACCAATGTAGACAGAGAGTGTTGCGAGGGGGAAAAAGTGTTCTGGAGGTGACCCAGATTCATGAAGAAGCTGGCACAATAGGCAGCATTGAGGACCCCGGTACAGAGCTGTCTGCCACTGCGCCTGCACACAATAAAAGGCTGCAGACTGGTTTCACCGGCCCATCCTTTCATTACCTTTCTCTCTTCTCAGCGGGCTTCTCACCGTCCAATCAGCTGGCCGTATGACATTTCAGTCTTTCGGCAGAGACGGAGGGAGAGCGCGTATGCAGGAGAGAAACCTAATTCCGTCAGGGGGGGAGAGTGCAAGACGAGAGCGAGACAAGGGCTTGTATATCTGTCTGTAGCTGAGCGTGCCTGTTTCAGGGGACTGACAAATGTTGTGTGTGTGTGTGTGTGAAAGTATGTCTGCATGAAATAAAGAATATCCAGGTCAGCGCAGGTGAGTGTGTGCATGTAAATGAGCTGATGCTGCAGCGTATGTAGGTCGTTCAGCGGAGTGTTACATTTCTCCTGCACAATCCTCAGGTGTTGAAACAGCTTTTCTGTGAATGAGGGTTAGAGACAAAGAGGAGAGCAAGTCTGTGTGTGTGTGTGTGTGTGTGTGTGTGTAACAATAAGAATTCTTCTAAATGGTTTATATTTCAGAATCTGTATCCTCAGCAGAGGATGAAATTAACTACATACATTTGAATCCAAGTATGTGAGTATTTGCACAATATTTACTCCACTACATTGCAAAAGGAGATACTGTACTTTTTATTCTCCTGAACAGGCCCTTTCACAGCAAACATTTGCATGTGTCATAATAAGAAAAAGGTGGAACTACGAGTGTTCAAACTAAGTGGACCTTAAGTGAAAACTTTTTTTTTTTGTCAGTGGCCGCTTTCAAGTCAGTGCTCAGAATGGTGGAAAGTCTGAACGCCTGCAGCTCCACGACAACTGACAAACTTCGTCTGCTAAACATGATGGTGTGATACGGCTGACAGCTCCAGAACTAGTGAGTAATTGAAGCCTGAGAGGGGTTTTGTCAACAACAGAGGGGGTGTTGTATCAGAGTTGATTCTCTAGAAGAGTTGGTTCTCTAGAAACTAGGAACGTCAGAAAAGTCTTTCCTGCTAAGAGTACGAAGAAAACATTGACACTATTCCCTGATCGTGATGGTAAATATGATGCCTAACACAAAGCCTGTTGGGAATTGGAAAAACAGCAAGTCTGCATCTGTACAAAGGTAACAATATCTGCCTACTTGCATCTCTAAAGCTCACTGATTAACACCTTATCTCCAAGCTAAACCCTTTCTAATCTTTATGATGAGCTAAGCTTACCATCTCCTGGTTGTATAGTTTCATATTTAACGTATTGACATGAAAGTTGTGTCAATTTTCTCAGCAAGAATGGGAATATTTCTCAAAAGAGGGACTGGGATTTAGTCAAGTACCATAATCTAGATCCCGTCAATGAAATAGATACGTTTAAAAGCACCATGCATTGCAGCAAGGCTAAAATATAGAAAAAGAGGTCATGCCCTGCATCTTCCCATGCTGTGACACATAATGCACACAAGTAGGGATTTAGTGCTAACACATACTAGCGCACATATACACAGAGGACTACAAAATCCCATTAAACACAGTGGGTGGTGCTCTCAAAGTGATCATTCATCATGTAACATACAGCACATGCAGACACACACAGCAGGACTGACAGTGTGTGAGACTAACGAGCCTCACACGAAGTCACAAACCTGCAGGAAGTCGTGCTAGTGGAAACATGTGCATACCATTGTATCTCACAATGCGGGGATCTCAGAGGCCCGCTCTCCCCCGTGGGCCTAACGCGCACCAGAGGGGACAAACCGTACGGGACACGTCCTGGTAACGTGACACCACATGAAACTAGCACATATCTGGGTCTTGTAGTATTCAGCGTAAAGGAAGGGCCACAGTGAGGATGAACAGCGCCTTTGTTCCTCAGATTAGCCCTGCAACAGGAACTCTAATCAATAGGAAACTGTTCAAACTAATAACAGATTGTCCCTATGTATGGTGTTGGAGTTGGGTAGAGTGTGTGGGTCCATTTGTGTGTGTGTGTGTGTGCGCGCCCTTTTGCTTGGCTTGTTTAGGCACATGTTTGTGTTTCTTTGTGTGAAGTCTACCATCTTAAGTGTCCCATGGTTGCTTTAAAGAATCAATATGCAGGGATAAAGAAGGGAAAGCAAAGGGAAGGGAAAGGGGTGATGAGGTGGTGAGATTGTGTGTGTGTGTGTGTGTGTGAGAGTGTGTGAGAGAGAGAGAGAGAGAGAGAGAGAGTTTACATGAGCAGCAGCTGCTGGGATCATTAAGTGCTTTAGCCAAAGTCGAGAATCATAGATCTAGTCCCTGCTCACATGCATTTACGGTGTGTGTGTGTGTGTATGTTTGTGAGAGGATGACTGAGTGTGTTTATGCACTTAGTGGGAAGAGATGGTGAAAGAGACTCTATCCCCTCTGCACAACATGTGTCCGCAGCTCTGCGGAAATGTCGCTGTGAGCAGAGATTGAAGACACTCTGTACACTGTGCCTTATGCTGGAGATGCAGCCACACTTTAGACGTGATTAAATAAATAGAAATGATAGAAGAGGAGTGGAGGGCACACTTGGGCCCCATACTTGTAACCCACCACATTCCCACTGCTCCCCTGCTCATTTGGTTCCTATCACAGGAAGGAGGAAAGGAAGGCAAGATGGAGGGAAAGACTAGCGCAAAAAAGAGAGCTCAGTCGCAGCTAGTGAAAGATGCTTCTTTGCAAATTATCACTCTGCACACACACACAAACACACACATGAAAGCTGCCCCAAAAAAAATCAGAGCGAAAGAGCATGTCACAAACAGCTGGCAGCCAAAAAAAAAAGAAGCACTGTGGAACCAAACGGCTGATTGCAACAACACCAGCCCCATCATGCAATGTGGGAAATGCATTCGCTCCGGCATTCCTTTCTGCTTTGGTAGAGCTCCAGCTTCTCCTCCGTGACCTCTGGGGGTCATGTTTTGTCGTTGAGACCAATATGCCGAACTAGGCTGGGGAGGAGGAGAGAGGGATAGGAGGAGAGAGAGAGAGAGAGAGAGAGAGAGAAAGACTAAAGGGGGGGGTGGCAGAGCTTTCAGGGTTTCAGTCGACCCTGTGAGAGTTCAGAATGGAGGGAGCAGAGCAGGGAAAGAGGAGGAAGGGAGGTACTTGACATCTGGAAAAAATTAGAAAGCATGCTATTGCCCTGTTGAAAGGGTGGAGAGAGTGGAGGGGGAGATAAGGGGGAGGAATAAGGACGGTAGTGTAAAGGATTGAGTGTGTGTGTGTGTGTGTATTGCGAGGGCAACTCTTTGATCTACAGAGTTTGATAGAAGTTGTCTGCATGCACATAATCAGCCTCAATCACATAATGACACTAAAAGACTGTAATGCCTTAAGAGCTTAAGATCAGTGAGCTGGACAGAAGATAACACTCATACTCAGGACCTCAAACACCCTGAAAAAAAAAAAAAGCTGTGATGGTCTGCACGGGGCCTCCATGAGCATGCCAACACATGAAAGAGAACGCCGGAACACTCATACGCACGTGCATTACTCTGGATTTATGTCACTCAAGCTAGCACAATGCAAAACAAGTCACAAACAAGAGTACAAAAAGAAGTGGGCTTTATGAGTCATTAAAACAAAGTCGCCAGTCAGTAATTTGGAGAGCTGAGACATCTGATCTGCAGCTGTCGACTCTGAGGCCCCTGTGCTACTCTGCTTGTGTGCAACACCGCCCTCTGCAGACATGGAAGATTGGAGCATAAGGAGGCAACAGCGCACTGATGTCAGAAGTGCTGATCCCCTCTGGGAAACTTTATTTTTGCTTGCCCTATAGATTTCCAACCGGGCAAAGTGGGCGACTGGGCCCCTGAAAGACACCAGGTTGAAAATGTTGCAATTAGTTCAGGAGTTCAGGGCAGTTTAATTTCATGCAAGTCATTATTTTAATATGTGTGCACCACTACATCTCAATATAAACTGAAATCATGGGACCTTATGTCAACAGCTCCATTGTGATTTTTGAAAATATGCTGCTGTCTTCATGTCGAGAGTTCAATTGGAGGATTGATGGCACTCTTATATCTGTATGGCAAAGCTACTGCCAGCAGTGGGATAGCTTAGCACAAGGAGATATCTAAGCTAAACTATGCTTAGTATTTGTTTTACTGTTAAAACTAATGTGTCAAATGAGCAGGGTGAGAAAGATGTGGAAAACAGCTTGCCTCGACAAGATATACGAGATATAATGTTTTAATTAGAGAGCCTTAGAGTTATTAGTTTGCATCTTGCATAAAAAAAAAGTATATTAATCAGCTGTTTCCTGTCTTTTGTGCTAAACTAAGCTAACCCTCTGCTTAAACTCATATTAAGTTACATGGTGCATTTTACTGAATAAAATGATCCATAATCAAGTTTATGTTGCACAATACACACAGTGTGAGAGGTTAGTACGCCCCCCCCACACACACACACACAGACACACACACAACTCGAGCCTCCTTGTGGGTTAATGCATCCCGGGATCAGAGGTCATGTTCAGCTGTAGAATAGGGTCAGTGTCTTGCTCAAGACCTCTTAGACTTCTAAGACAGAGGTCCTCTAATTGAAGGGTGTTTCCTCCCACCCCCCGATGTCAGGTCAAATTGCACAGTGCACACAGCGAGGTAAATGACAGACCTTCCTATGTGCTTTAAACAGCATCAGGGCCTACTACTCTGCACTGTTCACATTCTTTGCCTCTGTCAAACACAAGAACCGGCAGCACTGCAGTTTCAATATCTGCCCTTTAGATGACACTGTCACACACAATCTGCTAGCACAGTGTGTCTCTCTGTGTGTGCACTGTCTCTGTGTGTGTACTGTAAGTGACAGAAAGGTGATAGGGGATATAAATAGCTATACTGGCAGAGGCAGACTTACAAGTGTCGTGTATCAGCTTCCATTACATTATTTTATTCATGAATGTCTCACTGCGTTTTATTCATGATTCGCTCTTCTTTCAATAAAATTGCGCTATGAGGAGAATATGTTTGAAAGTCAGTATCAATGTATATTTGGTGCATTTTCAGGCTTTCTTCCACACTGTATCTGTGTTTGTGTGTAGACAGGCGGTGTAGACAGGCGTGGTTCGGAGTCTGTCCCTGGTCAGGTATGTCAGGGTGTGTTCCCTTTGGGCAATTGTGCTCTGTTCAGGTAAGAATCCACCATTGCTTGACATTGCAAAGATCTGTAATACAAACACAGATATCAACATCCATTTTTTTTCCCAGTTGGCCCAGACACAGGAGGCTGACATTCCTTTAAACTCCAAACACTGCTATTAGTTTTGTCGGCTCTAAGTTTCAAGACACACCCAGCTCTAACTCTCCCTTTCAAAGATGTTTTTTTCCCCCCCTTATTTTATGTTTTCCCTCACCACTGTTGCCATAGAAATAAAAAGACCGGGCAGGAAGTGACAGCCTCATGCCCATGCAAAGGAGGAAATTTGCTTTGTTGGGTAAACAAATCCAAGGCATGAAGGTGGTTCGGAGAGCCGCAAGGACAATGGAGGCGATGTGACTTTGCAGAGGTTTCTCCGAGGAGGGAAAGAGGAGCACAAGTTAATCAGAAAGACAGGGAGAGAGAAAGAGACGTTAAGCAGAAATGCACAAACACATGCTCAGTCCTTCACCCACTCGCTCGCTCCGTCTGGATGCAGTCACAAAACTCCTCTCGCTTACTCATCGTTTCGGCAAACAGTCAGCACTTGTGGTTAAAGCCATCTTTTGCAACCAGAGCATCTGAAAAGAAGCACCAAACAATCTGTCATTGGATAAGACAGATTATTATTAAGACATACCGTACTTCCCCACCTACCGGCTTTTATTTACGAGGAGCCCACAACAGGTAATAATGTTAAAGGAATTCACAGAGGTAAAACAATTAGTTCATCAAAAAATAAGGCCATTGACAGTCATTGTCCAAGCTGGTTAAAGCTAACTATTAAAAGATTTTCTTTGTCTTTAATAATAACAGATTTTGTATATTTAGGTTTTGAAGTGTCCCTCGAAACCTAAAGACAAAATGAGAAGTGTAAAGACGTCACTTGGGCTCTAGGAACTTGAAGAGTCTGCTTTTCACTTCATCTTTTCATGATTATAATAAGGACATTACTCAATAATGACAATGATTCTTAGTTGACCACTAATTTGTAGTTGTAGGCCAATTTTGTAGAGCAAGGAGCTTGTCACACGACGCCTCATTTGTTCTGTAAAAGTTGTTTGTAAGCTCTGTTGTACACAAAGTACCGTTGTGGTCAGAAATTCAGATTAGAAATGGCATTGTTGTTTTTTTTTGTGGTTTTCATTTCAATATACAAAAAATATCAAGCAGCACTCAAGCTTTGGCTACAAGGATATGGAGCAGACTAATGAAGAGGGGAAGTGTGAAAGTGATGTGAAATTTACAACCAAATATGAGAGTGAGGTGAAAACACACACAGTACCACATTAACACACAGTCAGTCGCGTCACGTTTTAACAGCTGGAGCTCACCTGACCCGCCATTGTCTGACGATGCACTCTCACCTGGACTTTTTTTTTTTTTTTTTTTTAACTCACCTTTGACGTTTATTTTATTATTTTTTTTATCGCGCCTACGTCACTCTACGGTTCGTTCAAAAAAATGTCCGCCCCTCCGCCTCTCTTACCCCGCCCCTTCTCTCAATTCTTGGATTGTGATTGGCCGAGCGGAGCGTCACTCACTCCTGCCCACTAGCCTCTCCCCCTCCTCCTCCTCCACGAAGCCCGGGCTCAGGAGCTCTCGGATCCCCCGGAGCCAGGTGCCGCGTTTCCCCCGCCGCTTGGGATGCCGTAACAGTCGCCGCAGAACCGTAAGCACATTTTTGTTGTTCCCCTCTCACGAAATCTCTCAACTCGAGCAAAAAGTACGTCCGTTGTTGTTTTTGTCGCCGTCTTGTCGCGCGGCTTCCGTTGGAGTTGACAGCGCTGCTCTCGAGCCTGTCAGTTAAAAGACTCAACAAAAAAAAACGTCTCTCGACAGAATAATTTATGGACTTCCTCGTTGTGGTGGCAGCCTTTGTTTGCCGGGTTTATATATTGATATTCGGGCTTTTATCTGCGCAGGGTGAACGGCCACATGGGATATATGAGACATTTCGTCCGCGCTGACAAGTTTTGAGTCGCTGTGTTGGCAGCAGGAGCCGAGCCGGGCTGTGGACTGTAGACGGGACACCTGTGGTTTTTGTCCCAGGTAACATCTGCTTCATTCAGCCGATCCGGTCCATCCACTCACCCTCCACCTCCTACAGTATAGGCAAGCTGCTGTTCTTTCATTTACTCACCGTGTTTTTTGTGAAAATAGTGAGATCGCAGTGAGGATGTGCTGTCGGAAGTCCGGCCTGACTTCATTCAAAGTTTTGGCAGTGTTTTGTGTTTTTAGTAAACCTCCCGACAGGCTGTATTTTACACTTGGGCAGCATCATTAGAGCCGAAATCATCAGCTGATGATTATTCCATCCTCATTCAATCTGCCGATCGTTTTCTCGGCTAATCGATTAGTTGTGTGGTCCGCTAAATGTCAGAAAATAGTGACAGATCTTTCTCAAAGCACAAGGCGGATGTCTTGTTTTGTCCACAACCAAAAGAAACTCAAGTTTGGTATCATAGACGACTAAAGAAAGCAGGATATACTCACGTTTGAGAAGCCGAAAGCAGAGAATTTGAACACTTTCTCTTGCAAAAAGACTCAAAATGATTAATTAAATAGTTAGTAACTAACTGATTAATCAGCTAACTGTTGCAACACTTGGTGATCAATCAATTAGTTGCCCAATAGAAGCTTAATAGGCAACAATTCTGATCAGTCAAATAATAATTTAAATCATTTTTCAGTGTTTTTAAAGGTTTTGATTGTAGTAAATTAAATATCTTTGGGTAATAGACTATAGGTTAAACAAAACAAGACTCTGGGCACTTGTGATGGACATCTATGGACACTCTAATGTTTGCTTGTAGCCCTGCACACCTTTAATTTGTTAAATTATCATGAGCTGTTAAATGCTTCCGCCTTTTGCAGCACTTGGGTGACTTTGTTTTTTTTATACCACCAATCAATACTTGGCCTTAGCAACTCTTAGTCCAGACAGGATCATTTTATGCATGAGTGGGGTTGGCATTATTATCACTGAGGTATTCACACAGATTGCCCGTGGGCACACATTGCCAGCCTGGCGCTCAAGCTGGTGTAAACAAAGCGGAAAGTTTATTTTTTTATTAACACATCTAAACATAGGGTGATGCTAGTTCATAAATCTGTAATAACATTATAGAATATGTGTTATATTACTGAAAATATTACAAGATGAGGAAACAGGATTAGCTCTCGCCCAAGATAGCTGGGACAGGCTCCAGCACCCCTGCTGACCCTGTGTGTGTGCTCAGGATAAGCAGGTTTAGAAGATGGATGGATGGAAACAGGATTAGCTGATTAATAAGTTGGACAATTAACGTGCAACTACTTTGACAATCTTGGTTTTTAATTTTTAAAGCAAGAGTTCTTTAGTTCCACCTTCTTCAATGTGAGCATGTGCTTCTTTTCACCAATTTATCATATTAATCAAAATAATTTTGGGTCGTGGAGAGTTGGACAGACAAAACATCTAAAGAAGGGTTCTGGGAATTTCAAAATTTTCTGTCATTTTATGCATAAAATGATAAATCAGTTAACTGAGAACATAACTGCCTGATTAATTGGTAATAAAGATAACTTTGCAGCCGTAGGCAGAGTTGTAGTAGTAAGAGGATGCTTAGCACCCCAACAATCTGGGTTCGTATCTGCCCTGTTGAAGTACCCATGAGCAAGACAAGACACTGCAAGCAAGACACTAAGTTTTAATGCCGACTGACTTTGAGGGGGTGCTGTTCTTGGCGGGTCCCACCCTTGTACTTCCTTGTGATCTCGAGGATTGCGGCGCAGAAATCAGTGAAGTCTTATCAGTCAGCTGATTGCAGTTCAGCCCCAATGTTTATTCCTGCTGCAAAATTTCTGGGCGTGAATGGCCAGCGTGACTCACTGAGTTATCTCTGTGTCACTCTCCTTTACACAACACCCACTTAAAAGCTGGTAAATACAGAGCACTCCTGCCTTGACTAATACGCCAAGTGGCCACTCTGAGAATGGCCCGCCTGTGATCTCTTATGGCTTTATAAGGTTATGGGATGTTGTGCCCTACTTTCAACCAAGCTGGCCGGTCAGCTCATGTGAAATTATCTTTCTGCTGGTTATGGCACAGGTTCTGTAAATAGCCCCATGTTTTATGCCCTCAGATTTCCATTAAAGAACAAACAAACTGAATATATTCTTGCCTTTGCCTCATTTTTTTTTTGGTATCCATAGCAACCCATGATTGAGCAGTAACACAAAGTGTCCCTTGTCTCAGCAGGGAAGAAACAGAAAGACATCTTTTGTGATGTGGCTTTTCAAAAATACATCGGTCAACAATCTACGGGCATGCTGGTTCTTGAGCTTGTTCTCAGTCTGTCTATCTTTGAGCGCACATGAAAATAGCTGACTGATGCTGAATGGCATATTGGGGCTGCTTTGTACCTCTTTGATCATTCGCTGATGCCCACATGAGTTGTTCTCTGCCTGCGTACCGGAAACACAGGCACTTTCTTACTTTCAGATAAAAAAATCTTGCTAGAAACACTCAGTTGGACGAAAGGTCAGAGGGCAGATGAGTTAAGTGCTACCGCCGCCACCCAATCCTAAACCATATGCTGCCACACATCCTCTTTTCTCATTTCTCTATTTTGTTGTACAATTTGGAGGTTGATGCATGAAGTGGCCAGATGTGAGTCTATGTAAAGCGTCTTAAACCGGCTCTCGATTTGGTAATCAGCGGATCATGCAGTGCTTTAACTCGGTAATTCTGTGAAGCTTTACCGGAAGATTCTGGTAGAGTCACAGATGGGCCATCTGCGAAGACTTTTTTTGCGGTCTCAGTCAGCCAGTAATGGGGAGGATGTACTGCTATGTGGACCGTCAGGTTGATGGCAGTTCTGCCGTTGCAAGAATGTGCAAAGGCAGAAAGCAGATGGACTGGCTGCTAAATCAACGTCTGTGTGTTTGTCATGCCAGGACTGGAAACTCCAGCCGTACAGTTCCTCCGGCTCCAGCCTCGTTGTCCTGTCGTGGAAACTGGTGGACAGCAGATGAGGCTTTGCTTTGTATAAGCCACAGGGCCCTCTCTAAATACATGATATGTGTTGCCTGTAGCTATGCTCAACTGAAAAAGGATGTAACAGAACTGTTGCCTTTTTTTAAAAGCAGCATTCCTGAGCAATTCAAAGTGCATTCCTGCCTGTGCGTAAAGTCTGACATGTAAAGGCTTTGAGTGAATACCAGTGGTTAGCATGGTGACCATTTTAGGAGGTTAAAATAAATATTTTGGTTGCCAGGAATGGGATATATAGAAGAAAATGTCTAATTCCAGCTCTTGTGTGTATTTTTCTCTGCAGCTCTGTGCTCGCCCTAGAAGCTGGTTTCAAGTCTCATTTGGAAGAGTGAAGTTTAGGGGAGATACCAGTTTGGGTTGTGAGGTAACTGTAGGTACTTTTCGCTTTCAGTGAAGTGAAAGAAAGCGCAAAAATGCAAGAGGGAAGGAAAGACGAGCAAACCCACGTTTGTCCCTGCTTAAAATGTCACCTTTCAGTCTCTGCTGCGGTCACACTGTTACACATCCTAACCAGAAGAAATTAATTTCTCATTTGCATGTTTTATCTCTTCTTCTCACCCATCAGCTGATCTCATGAACGCTGACACATGTTTTAAAAAAAGAGAGAGAGGAACACACACAAAGCCTTTCCTTCACCTTTAAACCTTTTATTCCCCTCATTTGGGGCCTTGTGACTCTGTGGCATTGGCCCCTTGCCACAAGAGTGACCCCTTTCCATCTTAGCAGATCATTTACAAGGTGTTGTGCCATTAATGATTGACTCCCATTACGTAAGAGTGAAGGCAAAACCCCGGCACTTCTAGTCTTACAGCGCCCCAGGGCTCAGCGGTGTACAATACTACAGTAATCACTCAGTCAAGGTAAGTAGGGCACTCGGCGAGATGTTCAGGGACTGACATCTCCCAGCTTCATTTGCAGACTTTACACTTTATCTACGGCAGATAGCGTTCTAGCTTAATAAAGAAGAAATGGCTTCTAATGCATGTAAAACGAGGAAGTGGTGCATCAAAACAAAATCTGCACAGATTCAGTGGCAATTTTTGAGGTTTCGCTCAAAGGAAGTGCCATCTTGCAAATTTTGCTGCCGAGTTGTGTGAAAGGGAAGAGGCAGAGGGATGGAGGGGTGTGTTAATGTCAAGTGGTGCTTGTAGCCGCTGCCCTCCCTCACCACTCATTGTGTCCATAATCGTGGCTGTATTCGTCCAGTCAGAGCTGGAAATTTACTGTCGAGACACCACATACCAGCGGATCATCTTTGATGGTTGGATGCACCGTTTGTTGTTTAAAGTCCAGGCTGCACACAGATGTATTTACACAGTTGTCAGTGTGCTGAATTGCTTGCTTACTCCTTGCTTAATTCCTGAGCTTAATTTTATATCTAAAGCTTCAGATATAGCCGAGGACGGGAGGCATGTCGCAGACTGAAAAGTGCGAATGCAACAGCTTGATGAGCTAATTTGGAGCTCCCCAAGTTTAGCATTTTAAGCCTACTCAAACATGCTGTCTGCACTTTTTGGTCTGTGATCCAGAGCCGTGAAGTCAGTGGGCTGTCCGTGTGTTTCAGTCTGCTTCTAGCCCAGTGTTTTTTGACTGTGGCTAGCTCTAGCTCTGTGTGTGTGTGTGTGTGTGTGTTATGGTGTGTCGGGAGGGGTGTATCGAAGCACAGAGCACATTCTTTCCTGTTGATGACTCACGTCCTGGACATGGTGCTGACTGTAAGCAGGGCCTTAGGGAACTGCAGAATACACAAACATGCATTCAAACCGTTTGCAGAGGATATAGTTAGGTGCTTTAAAAAACCAAGAGTTTACACACATTTGCATGTATGTGTGCAACACACAGAAGCACACAGGCAGTCACCTTACCGCCAGACGGGGATGAGGCCTACTGACTTGTACAGCACAGGTCCAGGCAAACACACCAGAGTTTAGTCTTTAAGATGGTAGCAGTGCACAAAGGGATTGGCATTAAGAGCACAGCACAGGTTGGGGCATGTCATTTGTGGAGAGGAATGAATGTTACATCACAGTGAGAATGTGGCGTTCCCTCCTCACCCCATACACCCATAACCTGCACAGTATGTCTCTGTA
The DNA here is from genome assembly GCA_023238725.1 of Scortum barcoo. Classification (NCBI taxonomy): domain Eukaryota; kingdom Metazoa; phylum Chordata; class Actinopteri; order Centrarchiformes; family Terapontidae; genus Scortum; species Scortum barcoo. Next base: position 8,470,931 of record CM041548.1, on the reverse strand, counting down.
ATTACAAAGAGACACAACGCGAAACTCTTCAAGTGTGTAGAGCAAAACAAACTAATTCTGCTAGTTTTCGCTGCGGCTTGTTTGGAATCATAAATTTGGACAGCAGAATTGTGAACTGACTGACCCTCTCCACGTCCACAGGCCTCCTGGCTGAGCCTCAGATACACAACATTTGGTCAACACATGAATAAATAAAGAGTTGAAATTCACATTCAAACTTTAAGAGATCCAGGAGGAGCAGGCTGGGAGAAAAGTTCCATATATGGGCTGCTCAGTGTAGGAAATAAGTTTTGAACATGTATGATTTGAAGATATAAGGAGCATTGGATTATAAAACACCTGCTGAACTAGGCTTTTTTTAGCTGAAGATATAGTCTTTTCATTAGTTCGACATCAGCTATGTGGTAGCTGCATCAGAGACATGGGAGTAGTGGGAGTAGAAGTAACCACTACAGTCATAACTTTTTACTTTTTCTTTTAGTTTTGTTTGTAAAATGCTCTGGAAATTCCAGTGGGACTTTTATTTGCTATCTTTCCGATGATCACATGCTTGTTTGATCATAAAGGCTGTGTGGTGATTTCATGGTCATAAATATGAACTTGTATGCGTGTGCTTAAGCTGAAATTTATCACATCAGTCACCACATGTCACACAGCTCATGATAAGGGCTCATTATTCATGGGACGTTTGTGTCTAGCTTCCTTAAAACAGAACTGCTTTGGAATTTGGGGATTTCAAATCCTCAATTAGTTTGTCCACTGTTAGTCAGACACACCGGCGCGTAAGAGATTCCTCTTTCCTCCTGTCACTCCTGCTGCTGTTCTTTTTTAAAATAAGCTCAACCTTTGTGTGCTGCTCCGACATCAGTTCGTTTTAACCTTTCCTCTCCGCAGCAGCTGACTGTTGTGGCGTGGCCTTCAAAGGTCAGAGTGATGCTCCTGGCGACTCTCCTGTGATCTCTGTTACTGCGGTTTCCACAGAAACGGGACGACGGTGGGCAGAAAGCAGTTGCGTCGCACAAAGATGACGTCACCGTCACCCACTCACAGTGACAGCAGCGGCTCCTCGAAGCATGACAGCAACCAGGTATGTGTGCGTGGGATGTGACGGTACTGCGTGTTTGTGTTTACTGTGTGAACACAAAAGTGCTTTCAGCCATCGTTAGCATTTCAGCATTTGTTTTTCTTCTCAGTTAACACGGGTTGACCTCAAATTTGCTGAAATAAATGCACCATGGTCTTCCTAAGGCTATGGGGCAGGTCAGATATTATTACTGTGAGTCTGCAAGTGTGTGCATTTGTTGTCTTGATCAAGTTGTTTCAAATAGTAATGGTTGTTCTGTATGACCAAAAGAGATGCAAACCACACTGAAACATGCTTAAAGCACATTAACATTGTTGTCGTCATGTCAGTATTAAGTGGTATCTGAGGTGATGTATTGTTTGGATGTTTACATTGTGTTATTCCTCTATTATTTCAATAGAAATAAACACACTTGTCTGTCAAACTCACAGTCTCGCCCCTGTGTCTCCCTCCAGGACAGCTGGGAGATTGTGGAGGGGCTCAGGGGGGTTCCTGCCAGCATGCAGGAGCCTGACAGACAGGAGGGCTTCCTGCTCAAGAGGAGGAAGTGGCCCATGAAGGGGTGGCATAAGGTGAGCACCTCAGCCCGTTTTTTTAAAGCCCCAGACAGCGACGGCATCGTAACACTTCTTAAAATAGAACACTTCTGTGTTTCTGCTGCCTTTTTAATTCAACCAAATTGACCTATTTTCACTCTGAACTTGACAGCTTTTGGTACAAGGGGTGTCAGACAGCAGGCCACAGGGGGTTTGCTCATATTTTGGAAAAGCAGACTTTTCCTTTTTAATATTTTGCACTGCATTCATTACATGTAGCTGTGTTTCTTAAAAGGACAGTCAAGATGAAAGCCTGTAAAGAAATACTGCAATTATGCATTTTAAGAGAAATTGTGTAAATGGGTGTATTTCTTTCCTGATGATCCCAGGATTGAACCAGCAATACCTTTAGTCCTCCCCAAATACCTAACAAGAGCCCTGGCCGGCTGTCTTTTAATACCTCGAGCTATTTCCACATTTCCTCCTCTTCACCGTTATAGCCCTCTGTGTTTCCTTCTTTCCATCCTTTTTATTCCCAGCTGATTATACTGTAACCCTGACTCATCTTCCTCCCCCTCTTCTCACTGCGTGAGTGTGCTCATGCATACCTGGAAAGTTCTGCCTTGCAACATGATTGAATTGCCACTTTAATAGGAAACGTTTCCCAGTAAAGGAGGTCTAAAGTACTGTCAGAGTGCTTTATCAGTGTATTTCTTTTTTACTGTAAAACTGACCCTGACTGGCTCTGATGTCTTCCCACTTAGAGATACTTTGTGTTGGAGAAGGGCATCTTGAAGTACGCAAAGCGCGGAACTGATGTAGGTATCGCCTCAAGAGCGCCGTCTGTCTGTCATTCCCACATTTAGACGCACAAGGAAGCACACTAACGAGTGTTTTTGCTCGCAGCTGAAGAAGGGGAAGCTTCATGGCTGCATCGATGTGGGCCTCTCTGTCATGTCGATCAAGAAGAAAGCCATGTGCATCGACCTGGACACTGAGGATAACATCTATCACTTAAAGGTAAACTCCTGATGCGCACATTAAAAGTGACCGTCGTCTCTGAGATGTGTATATATGTGACATGCCTACATGGTTTCTCTCTGGTTTACTGTTTCTGTGTCTGCTCCTGATATGACTTTATGCCACCCAGGTGAAGTCTCTGGAGCTGTTCGAGGAGTGGGTGTCAAAGCTCCGTCATCACCGCGTGTTTCGGCAGAACGAGATCGCAATGTATCCCCATGAGAGGCACCTTTTCCACCCCCACGCCTCGTCCTCCCCCTCCCTCAGCGACTCCCTTAGGAAAGTGAGTTATTCAAGTGCTTGTTCTCAGGCAAACCTTTATCTTGTTAAATCTGATGCGGTAGGGATGTAGTCACATGACATCCTCTTTCTTCTGTCTCTTCCTGTAAAACAGAGGGCCACTCTTACCAAGCAGGCGTCAGTCCACCAGGCTAAGGTCAGCTCCTGGCTCCATTCCTCAGAAGACATGAACAAGTGCTGCAAAGGTTGGTGGTTGTTTTACCTATTTCTCCCCCGCTTACTAATGATCTCCCAGCTTCTTTGCCTCCCCCACCTCGTCAACAGTCACTTAAAGCCTCTTTCACTGCAGTGAGCCTTTTCAGATTTTGTCTCTTGTCACTGTTTGCCTGCAGGTACCCAATCTTTTATCTAATAATAATAACAACAATCTCTTTTGCTCAGACTTGGAGGAATGTGAATCGTACCTGCTGGAGCTCAACCTGCTGCTGAAGAGCATGGAGGTGCTCCATCGCACATACTCGGCCCCGGCCATTAGTGCACTACAGGTTAGCACAGGCACACAGATTAAGCTACTGGAGGTGTTTCTTTGTCTTCAGTAAAGCTATGTTAAAGTCAGATAAAAAGGCACTCTTCAACATCTGTGGGTGTAACAGACAAGTGTTAATGTTCCCGTGGAGTAAGAGGTACTCAAGGGATTAATGTAAAACTGATGAAGACATTACAAGTTATTTGGTTACTACTCCCTTAATATTTCATGTCGTGCAGCAGGCGTCTACTTATGACATCCCCAAAAAGGAGAAGAGGCCGAGGAGATGGCGATCCAAAAACAATGGCAAAGAACCTAAAGCCACACTACAGGTGCATATATGGCTTTTTCTTTTTTTCTGCTGAAGTTCATAAAACTTCATAATCCTGGGGAGGGTGTGTAATGGATTATAGCTCTTCACCGCTCTCCCATTTTGTTCACCAGGTCCCAAGCTGTATCTCCTCCCAATCCCATCGTCTCCACGCCTCCAACCCCAACCTCTCCACTACTGAGACAAACACCCAGGAGGTGTGTCCCGAATCCCCGGATTCACCTACAGACGCGTCCCGTCTACAGGAGGACTTCTGCAGGCTGGCCAACAACAGTGAGTCCCCAGGAGATGTAGCTACTGTATATAGAAAATTATTTATTTATTTTTCTACGTGTTTGGTTCTATATAGTAAGATAGTTTCCAACAACATGACAACTCTTTAACTGTCATCCCCCTTTTTTTATCCCCTGTCTTTGGCATTTGCTTCTCTCCAGTCCACACCACGCTGAAATCAGCCTTCATTTCCCTCGTAGCAGAGAGAGACAGGCTGAGGCACACCATCGACCTGAAGGCCCCACAGCCAGCGCAGATCATGGGCCTGAAGACCTATGCTTCTGTGAGTGTGGCTGCAACTCAAAAATAATCACGGCTCTGCGTGATAACAACACAAATGTCCACCACAGGTCTGCTTTCACCTAACTGGCCTCCTCTCATCTTTAGGAATGTCAGGGTGGCTCCCACTCCTTGGTCCACCAGGTGTCCAATGAGAGTAAAGCATCTATCCCAGAGTCGATCTCAGAGTTTTTTGATGCTCAGGAGTACCTCCTCTCCTCCTCCTCCTCTGAGAATGAGGTGGGGCACTATCTATTACCTTATCCTCTTCATCTCTAGATAGCTAGCTATGCAAATGCATGGGTCTGTTAGATTAGCTGACTAATTGTTTTGTCTCTAAAATTGAAAGATGGGTTAGAAATTTGGTTTTAAAAAATGAATCACCTGTGCTTATAACTTTTTTTTTTCCTGAACAATGATCCAAAACTGATTTAATTTGAGATATTTAATTTAAGATGACGTGAAACAAAGAAAGCAAAATTGTAAACCTTGTTTAAATTGATTATTTGTTTCAGCATCACAGTGATCAGACATATCAAAGTCAAATCTAATCAAGGGACAGAGTTGTCTTATTACTCCTAGAACTGGCTGTAGCACCAACAACAAAGTCACAACACGTATACTTATATGTTTCTGTTTCAACGTCTAAAGACTTTTGTGCCTGTGTGATTTTGTCCTTTGATTCTACGTTCTGGTCGCTGACTGACCTTTAACCATTGATTTCCTGTCTCTAGGTGTCTGACGATGACTCGTACATCAGTGATGTCAGTGACACTGTTTCCATGGATACCTACAGCAACGAGGGAGGCAGTGAGAGACACAACTCCGGTACGTGATACAGCAACAAGTTGTACGTGTTTGTGTGTGAGAGAGGATACAGGGACCTTATTCTGTCACAAGAGACTGGGCTTGTCTATCTTTAGTGTGCTTTAATGTAACTGTGTCTTAGCCTCTTGGTGCTTTTGTGTATTTTTCAAAGTGTCAGCATCTGACAAATTATAAATGGAATCACACGTGTACAAACTCGGTACAATGTTTCATCATACAGTATTTGACAAAGTATCTGTTTTTAGGCATTATTAAACCACTGCTGCAGATGGTGTTTTATATTTTTACTGCATAACCCTTTGCAGTTAGCCAGACTAAGACAGGAGAATTGAGATTTAATGATATTTGGTTGCAAATAGAGATGATTTTATCTGGATTCATGTGGATTAGATGATATAAGAGCATGTGCAGAGAGAGATATAATCTCTTCAGTATTTCACTCTATCTAGATTTGTTTTCAGACTACGTGTCAAATGGTTTTTTGAAGGCTCATGCCAGTATGATAAGTATTTTAAGATTGAAGCTGCTTAAAAAGCCTACACTTGTGTTAACACATTTTTGTGTTTTCTTAAAATCATTTTCATTAAAAAAATATATATCCAAAAAACACAGCATTCAATTTTATTCAGAACAGCTCTTTTCCACAGATGCTGTCAAGAAAAGCCTCTTGAACAGCCTTTAGAGCACAATGCTCCACTTAACCAGGTCTGTTATAGCTCGTTCACAGTTGGGTGTAACACAGCACATCCTCGTCTCCGTCAAATCAGCTGGGAACATCAGAGATTTTTTATGACATCCGATTCAAGCAACTGCCTCTCTCCCACCGCAGCTCTCACACATGTTCTGTCTCACTTGTCACTGTTCTTTAAAATCTCCTCTTTTCTCACTGCTCATCTCTCCACGTTACTCCTCTCCCCCTCCAGTTAGCAGTGTGGTGACCCTGGCCCGTCGGCGCTCCGCGCTGCCCGCCCCAAGCCCCACCAGCAGCGTGAGCCTGTGGAACATCCTGAGGAACAACATCGGTAAGGACCTGTCCAAGGTGGCCATGCCAGTACAGCTCAACGAGCCTCTCAACACCCTGCAGAGGCTGTGTGAGGAACTGGAGTACAGTGAGCTGTTGGACACTGCCAACCAGACCCAGGACCCTTACCAGCGCATGGTGAGAGGATAATGTTGCATGCATAAACCTGCAAGAGCCAGTTACACGTGCAGACATTTATGAATGAAAGTATTTCTGAATGTTTCTGATGTCCCTATCATAACTGTGTACAATCAGAGATGAACATGCAGCAGAATATAGATAGGAAATGTGTTTCAAGCTCAGCGCTCTTCCTCAGGCAGCTTTGTAAATGCCGCACTGATGTTATTCTTTTGCTCTGTGCTGTTAGCGGCTTCAAAAAATATTTCACTTCTGCAAGAAAGAAGCTTTTGCTTGCCTTTTTTTTGTCTTTTTAGCCCTGTTTGGATTATAATGATGCTTACTTGTACACAAACACAGTTTATACGTCCATACAATTGTACTACGTGAACTCAGTTAACAGAGTGCTGTCACACATGCACGCACACAGTCATGTGCACAACCTCATGTAGATAAAACATGCCGCACACATTACAAATGGGATTAATCTTCTCCAATCTTCCGTGCAGGTGTATGTTGCTACATTTGCAATAAGTGCGTATGCATCCAGCTACCACCGAGCAGGAAGTAAACCTTTTAACCCTGTCCTGGGAGAGACGTACGAGTGCGACAGACCAGATAAAGGCTTCAGGTTTATCGCTGAACAGGTAGAGGTCACATGGTTTACAACACGTACGTGATTCACTGCACTGGAACATGCTGGAGTTGCTTTTGCCATGTCTATTTATTATCATGTCTTATTTATTCTTCTAGATTGATTGTATTAGTTTGGTTTACTTTTGTTGTGGTGTGCTTATGTTTGTATTTCATGCACCAAGGTTTGAGAGAACCGTAATTTCAATTCTCTGTATGTCCTGTACATGCTGCAGAATTGACAATAAAGCAGACTTTGACTTTGACATTTATCACCTCTGAGTAATAAAGTTTACATCTGCTGCATTTTAGCATTTTAAGCATGAATATGTATTTGTTGATTTACTTGTGCTATCTTGGTTAGGTTGTTTGATGTCAGAGGTAGAAATGAAGGCCTTGTGCACTGGAGGAACAGCGCCCTCTTCCTGCTCAGACCTTTCACTTTTCACCTTTCAAAGACTTCTCTAAATCCAGTCTAGTTGCAGTAGACAGTGTAAAGCAGCGAATTCATGCACAGACCTGCTGTTCTTCTCTCTGCTTGTCTTCTTTGTTTACAGTAATTACACTGATCTCTCAAAATAAGTGTAGTAATGGTTTCTGGCTGACAGAAATTTTTAGTCATCACCTTTCCCACCTATTGCTTTTGACTGATTCATGATACTAAGCTACTGTGGCAAAGGTTTTGATAAAGTCCTCTTTATCTCATCTTATATCTCTTCTCTCCATTTCCAAGGTGAGTCATCACCCACCTGTGTCGGCATGTCACTCTGATTCGAGAAACTTCAGCTTTTGGCAAGGTGAGTGGGAGAGAGCATGTTTGGAATAAACGTCCCATTTTCCATCTGTTTGTCTGGGCTTAGCTGCAGATTGCACTGCTGCTGCAACACCTTTTATTTCTGAGAACTGAGTGTCACACACTGTAGTTCATATTTAAGTTGAAAAATTGTGCTGTGGAAGATTTTGTAACCTTGTGTGATCACTCTGTAACTTTCTATCTCATAATGATTAAGTGCTTAATATCTACACACTGTAACAAGTTACTATGCAGATTGTATTAATGGGACCTCATTTATGAACTCTGACACTGTAACCTCTGTGATGTTGTTCAAAAAATACTTCCATCCATTAATAGTCAAAGAACCTGCCGACTGTTACCTTGTTTGCAGTTCGCTCATATGAATAAAGAAGCTGATTTATAAAGAACACAGCTGTTTAGTGAAGAGACCAGATAAAGCCTTGAATATTTAAATGAACATAAAATGACAATTTTCACTGTTGTTTTGTGATCTGCTTCATTTAGATGTTCGGTGGAAAAATAAATTCTGGGGCAAATCCATGGAAATTGTTCCCATGGGAACCACCCATGTCACACTACCTGCGTAAGTCCTTCACTCCTTCACTTATTGTGTGTGTGTTTGCATGCAGTGTTTACATTTTTTTTGTTTGTTTGTTTAATATGAGCACAGTATAGGCTGTATTTCAATATGCACCATGACACATTAAGTACAGCGTGTGTGTGTGGTTTCTCCAGGTTTGGGGACCACTATGAATGGAACAAAGTGACGTCCTGCATCCATAACATCCTTAGCGGCCAGCGCTGGATCGAACACTACGGAGAGATGGCTATTAAAAATGTCAACAGTGATGCCTGCCAATGTAAAATCACCTTTGTCAAGGTTAGGAAGCACAGATAATTATATCACTATCTTTGTTGTGAATGTCTGTGCTCCTGATGACAATGACAGAGGTTCCACAATTGATTCTGAAATCAATTGTGCTCCTAATTGTAGTTGTAGTCTAATTGTAGTTCACTATTTTTAAGCTCCTGATTTTAGCTTTGTCATTCCCCAAACAGACTGAGTAGAAATGATTAGTGGACGTTTCTTAAACAGATGTGCTTACTTTCAGGATGCCATACGATCATTACTATAAAGGCAAACAGCGCCATCTTCTGGACATATAAAGAAGTTGAATTTTCAAAACAAGAGCACAAAATTTGACAGCATGAATCCAGCCCTGACATAAATCAACCAGTATTTATCATATGGGTGTAAATGTGAAATTGAGCACGCCTGCTCTCATTTTGTGTACAACATATTTATTTATTTATTTATAACTTTTTTTTAAAGGCAAAATCATGGAGCTCCACAGTGAATGAGATAGAAGGCATGGTTATGGATTCAAATGGAAAAGTTGTTCACTCCATTTTTGGAAAATGGCACGAGACGGTCTTTCAAGGAGCCCCACCCTCTGCCACCTGTATCTGGAGAGCAAGTGAGTGATTGTCTCCTGGATCTGTCACTTTTTTATTTTTTTTTTTTACTCCAGGGCTTTGGTTGTCTATCAAACAACCAAACTGAGCCTGATGTGACAGCTGCTGCTTTGTTTTGGTGTTTGTGTGTGTAGACCCCATGCCGGCGGATCAGGAGCAGTACTACGGCTTCACCCAGTTTGCTGTGGAGTTAAATGAGCTGGACCCCACCCTGAAACCTCTGCTGCCCCCCACAGACACACGCTTCAGGCCGGACCAGAGGTTCTTTTTTTTTTTTGCTTTTCCATCTGCAGTGTCGACTTCTATGAGTGTGTGTACAGACATCATTCCTATTCATTTTAGAAACGTTATTTTTTGTTCCTGTTTAACCACATTATTCTGGTCTAATGACTTGTGCAGATCCATTTACAGTCTAAATGCATTAAAATCAGACCATTTGGCTCAAAACATGGCTACGTGGGCCAAGTCTGGTCGAGCCCATGTGGTGTGAAGCAGTTAATGTGTGCAGTATAATTGTAACCATGACAACAGACGACGGGAGTTTAGATCCAGAGGAAAGAAGTCACAAGAATGTTTGACCACTAATGGAGAGCTTTTATTTTTATTATTTTTATTTTTTAGTAAACATTAGTCCACATATGTATTAGGTAGGATGATTTACAGTCATACAAATGTTCACACAAGTACAGCGCTCAGTTTAGAATAAAAGTGAGCTTCAGCACTATTATTTCTGTTGCAATTTAACTGGAAAATGTTTTTACAGTGTAAATATAAAAGGCCTGTTTCATGAAGAGCCTTTTAACACGGCACAGTAGGGAAATCATATGGGTAAATAGTTAAATGAACAATGGCTGAATCCCATTTAGTTGCTTCAGTTTTGGGTCAGGGTCCTGATGTTGGGCATATTTGCTCAGTGTCACAGCGTCATGGCTCACTAGGACACTCGGACTGAACAGAGGCATTTAAGGCGTTTGCACTGCAGGACCTTTTCAGGAAGTAAGGAGCTTAACCTGCGTTTCAACCGGAGCAACCAGGAGCTAATTTAAGTTCCTGTAGGACTCATTACATCTACCTCAAACATCAAAGTCAAGCAACAGTAAATACACAAAACAGCATGACTACAGATGGTGGAAACACAAAGGAGACATGCTGAAAAAGGACTTTTAGTGGCGGGGTTAGTTCCTGAGATTAGTTCCTCTGTTTCCACAGTTCCTGGATCTTTTTTTTGTTTTTATCTGCTGTTTTTTTTTTCTTTTTTTTTCTATAATACAAGTCATAACTTAAGTAACTTAGTCGTAACTCGTATTAAGAAAATTGCCATATAATTAAAGTTTATTACATGAATTTTTTTTTTTTTTCAAAAAGGAGCTTTTTTCGATGTTATTAATGACATTTGTGCTTTTCTCACTATTATAAGTCATATTTATCTAGTCATATCTGCTGTGAAAAAAGCCTTTCTTCAGCTCTTATATTTCCAGCAGTATGTTACTTGGTAGCTGATTCCCATTTTCGTCCTGCAGCAGTTTGCAAATACCTTCATGATTTCCAGCAACCAGAGTGGTTGCTTTGGCTGAACGGCTCTTGCCAGGGAACACTGGCAGAGGCTTAACAGTCTTCTGAGGGTCACTCAGGCTGGACTTGTTATTAAGTCGGTACATTTAGCAGCTATATTGAGACAGGAACGTCAAGTCAGCTGCAACTAAGATGGCTAACTTCTTCCCAGAGGGAGAGAACGCCAAAGCTTTCCTGTTTCTGTGGGGAAACAGTGAAATAAATGACCGTGGTGCTCTAAAAGGACCAGATTTCTACTGTGCCCTTTCCTGACTCGCTCTCTTTGCCTCCTCTGTCCAGGCTGCTGGAGGAGGGGAACACAGAAGGAGCTGAGGAGCAGAAGCAGAGGATAGAGCAGCTCCAGAGGGAGAGGAGGAAAGTGCTGCAAGACAACAACATGACGCACCAGCCGCGCTTCTTCAAGTATGCCGCTGTTTTCTTCTCTTTGTGTGTCTTTGCGAGCAAACAGACTCAGCGCTCATGTGTTTTTCCACGTAATTGGTCCGTCACATATGATCAGAGATGACCACCAGAGCAGCTACGGTGTCTCACGTGGAATAAATATCTCAGATTGTCACAGTTGACGGACTTGTGACAAACTGAGCTGTTAAGAGAGCTGCTTGGGTCATTGTGACCCGTCGTGATGCTTTAGTCATCATTTACTTTTAGTTACACCCAGGATATATGAAATACAATCCTCCCTCACATTCCTCTATGTTTGACATTCTTAGTTTTGTGAAACTCACATTATTAAGATACAAAAACCTAATTTGATTTGTTTTTTGGATGATTCAACTTAATATTTATATCTAACATTATTCTGGAACTTGATATGGTAATTTAATATGCTGAACTTTTAACAGATATCTTCATTTTAACACGAGTGATGAATCCTTCCAAATGTATCAGTCATTAAAACAGATTTAATTTGTGTTTGTAGGAAGTCCAAAGACGACACGTGGGTGAGCAACAACTCGTACTGGGAGCAGCGCAGAGACCCAGGATTCAGTAAAATGGACTTCCCTGTGTTGTGGTGACCTCTGGATTTAAACAAACTTCTCCACTACAACTCATCTTAGATGGGGAAGTACAAAACTGAACTGAGACCAGCCTCCAAGTGTCCTAAACTGGTTAACACGAATCGCTCCATGTCATGGTCAACCTATATGGACTTCATGCTTCCTCTTTCAGGACGGTTTGTGTCTGTTGTTTATTACTGAAGGGTACAATTTTCTCCTCTCATCATCATAACTGTCATATACTTAGTGTCGGTGTATACGAAAGATTCATGTCATTGTGTCATGACACATCTCAGCAAGTGCCTTTTATTGCAGTGCCTCACTCAATCAGCTGCTGTAGCAGTCATGCAAAAACACTTATTCAGAGACTTAAAAAAAACTTATTTGGATGAGGTCAGTGTGATATGTGGAGCGAGAAAAGGATCACGGTCGGAAACAAACTTGTCCAAAAGGTCACTACCCGCTCAAGTATTCCTTCATCCGGCTAGCATGACCCACGGATTTTCTTCATTATTTAAACTGGGGGTTAACCAGAGTTTCTCCTGATAAATGGGGGCTTCAGCCTTTTTTTGCTGCCTTGTTATAATCATGACTGTCATAGGACTGTAGATAATCTTTATAATGATAAAAACAGCAATAATACTCCATGTTCAAAGGAAATAATAAACTGGATGGACAAGTTGTTCTGTGTCATGCTTTATTTGTTTATTTACATGCAAGGGATAAGCCACAGTCCACTCAGTGCCACAAATAAAAAAGTTTCTCCTCAACGGTCATCTGAATGTGTCCATCTTTTTTGTAGGTTATTACGAGTGACACACAGTGGCATTAGGGATGTGGTACAGTGAAAGCAACAGATTAAAATACAAATACAGTTGTTCAGTGGTGGAAGGGAAGTTTTCAAGGTGTCTTGTTATTCTTTCACCACTTTTTCTTGAATCTGTGTCTCATCAGTCATCTGAGCTGAGCTGCTTGCAGCAAAGGGACGGGCTGTCTGAAAGATTGGCCAAACCCCGGAGCTCATCCTGTTTTATTGTCAGCCTTTTGAGGGCAGAGGTTTGTCCCCCGCCGAGGTCCTCTTTTGTTGGGCGGGGCAGCAGTCGCCGGGGGTTTTGGAGCTTTAGGTGCCACCGCTGGAGTCCTTCTGGGTGCTGCTGGGGGTCGAGGTGAAGGACGGGGGACGAACTGGTATTGTTGCAGTCTGTCCACAATTTCCTCAACCTTGGCTTTAACTGACTGGAGATGGTATTCACCAGCTCCATCCTTGCCTGTTCAGGATAAGAGTGCTCTAATTACTCAAATTGTATTCTGTCACATCTACACTTATCTCTACTCATGTTCACACAAAGAAAGTCTTCATTATTCTGTGATATTAGCGTACTGCACCTGATTTACAGAGTCTCCCAGACATCACTGGGAGACGCGTCGGTCTCCTGCTCTTCGGTGTAGAAGGAGGAGTAGGGGTGAAATTGCCAATCTGTGAAATGGCCCTCAGCTCACTTGGAGTGTGCGTGTCCACAGAGCTGACGGAGGAGTCCGGGCTTGGACTTCTGTATTTGGCCGTCAGCTTGGCCATCCCACAGGCAACTACCGCCAACTGACTGCCCACACGCAGCTTCTTCTCGAAGAAGAGGTCCTCCTTATCCCACAACTGTTCAACCCTGGGCACCCGGCCGCGCTTGTTCTCCTTCATATTCAAAGGAGGTAAATCTGAAATGGGCCCTCTGGGAGTAGCGGGGGGCTGGGGTGAGGGGAGGCCATCATGCTGGACGAAGAATCCCGGTCTCTCCAGAACAGAGTGGCCGCGGTCTCTCTGTGAAGAGAACAGCCTATCAGCACGCTGAGTCAGTGCGGCCCTTTGATCTCTCTCAATGTCCAGGATCCTGGACTGATCGTGGCGCCCTGGGGGCTGTGGACAACACACATAGATATATTTTTAGTTTACAGTTTATCAAGTTAATTGGGAATAATCACATGGCTGGGTCAGCTAACTATATTATATTATAATGTATAGTGTATTCTACTCCAATAAATAATGTATACTTTATACTATTATACCTGAGTACACCGTGCTGCTTTGCACAACAATTTAAGGATTATCAATATGTACTACATGTGCACTTAAAAAAAAGTAACACAAAAAAAGGCATTGCAGTGTATAAAAGTTTTTTAGCTGTGAAAATTTGGAAATTGTTAATATTCTTATATTTATGACTCATTTGGCAGATTTCATACACATCACACCAAAAAAACAAACAAACAAAACAAAAAAACAGACTTGGTTACTTACATTGCCTTCATCAGCTGAGCTCTTCTTCTTCCACCACTGCAGGAAGATGTTTGATGTCTCACGAGCAGCCATGAGTGGGAAAAAAAAATGCAACTAAATCGTCAATGCGAAAAATCGTACAAACAAAACTCTCTCTCTCTCTCTTTCTGTCAAAAATGTCTGTCTGACTGGATTTGACTCTGTATATATATATATGTATGTGAACAAGTTCTAAGTTCTAAGCTATGTCACTGTAGAACAATGGAACATTCTCACATACACATAAAAGATACATTCTATGATTCTCTCTGTTGAATTGGAGATTTGAAAAAATACCTCAACCTGACAATCATGGGTGAGAGAAATAGACTTCATTGAAATTGAAAAGTTCAGAACTTTGCTGTGAAGGGCAGTTTTATTTTAGAAAGTGATTCACAATCAAGGACAGGACCAGTCCTATTCTAAACAGTCACACTTATTTTCCTCACACTATAAACTCTCTTGCTACATGCCTTTATAGCTCCACCTGTTAATACAGTCATAATGTGACCTGTTAACCTGGTTTGTAACCTGGTTTAGATACTGATTTGCTGTAACTGCATTTAAATTATCTAAACCAGAAATGCTTTCTAAGAGAGGTGGAAAGGTCTCTGGCCTTCATCTGATCTGTCATTAAAAACTACACTGTCACAGCTACATGTGGCCTAAATCTGAAACTGCTGTGTTTCCTCGTTTGGGGAATGTTTCATGATAAGTCTTAAGATTTCTGGGTCCAGCCAAAAACTGAATATTTAGTTGAATTCAGACAGCCCTAACAGTCAAACAGAATTTGTTCGCTGTGCACGTACACTTAAAGTCTATGAGCATGCACATTATTGATTTTATTGTTAAATCCACAAGTTATCAAGCTACTCCACTTACTTGCGTTCAAGTATTATAACTAGAGTCAAAGTATTGTTTCTTGGCAAATTACAAAATTAAAAATACAAAACTGCTCTGTTTACCGATGTCTTAATGACTAGGTATCCTGAGGTTAAACAAAATTTTGTATTTGGGCTTTTGAAGGAGGTGCTTTCATTTGTTTCATTTTGCGTCAGCCATGATTAGATGAATGCCAATGAAAAAAATGGATGTCCTAGTTTTCCATTAATTTCCACACAACATGCATTTGAGGATCAGTGGAAGTTAAGCGTCTCAAAACTTTAAATCCACATCCAAATTTGTGTCTGACAATATGCAAATAAATTAAACAGACAAACAAAACCAAACTAACTTGCACAGGAAACATTTCAAATGAAAATGTAATTACAGAAATGAACTTCAAATTGAAATACTGTGGACTATTAATACTATTAGTACTGTAATAATCAGTTAATAATATGACATGTACTCATTGACGTGTATTCAGATGACCTGCAATAATGATTTGCAATCAACAATCTGAACCAAAAAACACTACTTACTGACAAAGCCTGTTACAGTTCTATTCAGACTTATTCCCATTCATATACTAATCTCTTCTTACACACACTCCTCTTTAGCTCCTCTTCTCTTCGTATTAGTTTCAGAGCGAAACAAAGCTCCTGCACTTTCCCATGAATAGTGGTATTTTTTTTCGTTTATGTATGATCTGTACACAAGAGGGCACTTGGTCTTTGCCGACGGGACCCGGCCGGGCTCAGCCCGAAATGGTGGACGTGGGCCTGCCTTCCAGTAGGCTCACCACCCAGGAGCTGCGATGTGGTTTGGGTAGCAGTCGTGGCCGGGGGCCTCGATGACCCAATCTTTGGACCAAAATTCTGGCCCCCTCGCTGGGGGGGGAAGGAGCCTGAGCTCGTCATGCGGGAGGTTGAGAGGTACCGACTAGAGATAGTCGGGCTCACCTCCACGCACAGCTTGGTGCTCTGGAACCCAGATCCTTGAGAGGGGCTGGACCCTCCACTACTCTGGAGTTGCCCAGGGTGAGTGGTGGCGAGCTGGTGTGGGCTTGCTTATAGCTCCCCAGCTCAGCCACCATGTGTTAGGGAGTTCACCCCGGTGAACGAGAGGGATCGCTTCCCTGCGCCTTCGGGTCTGGGGATAGGTCTCTTACTGTTGTTTGTGCCTACGGGCCAAACAGCAGTACAGAGTACCCGGCCTTCTTGGAGTCCCTGGGAGGGGTACTTGATAGTGCTCCGACTGGGAGACTCCATTGTTCTACTGGGAGACTTCAACACTCACGTGGGCAACAACAGTGATACCTGGAGGGGCGTGATCTGGGAGGAACGGCCTCCTGACGATCTGAACCTGAACCCGAGTGGTGTTCTGTTATTGGACTTCTGTGCTAGTCACGGTTTGTCCATAACGAACACCATGTTTGAGCATCATAAGGGTGTCCATCAGTGCACATGTGGCACCAGGACACCCTAGGCCAGAGGTCGATGATGGACTTTGTTGTTCGTTTCATTTCATCTGATCTCCGGCCGTATGTCTTGGACACTCGGGTGAAAAGAGAGGGGCTGAGCTGTTCAACTGATCACCACCTGGTGGTGAGTTGGATCCGCTGGCAGAGGAGGAAGTTGGACAGACCTGGCAGACCCAAACGTATTGTGAGGGTCTGTTGGGAATGTCTGGCCGAGCCCTCTGTCAGGGAGGTCTTCAACTCCCACCATCCGGGAGAACTTCTCACAGATTCCAAGGTAGGCTGGGGACATTGAGTCCAAGTGAACCATGTTCTCTTCATTGTTGGTGGACACCAGAAATAAGGGATGCCGTCAAGCTGAAGAAGGAAGTCCTATCGGGACCATGTTGGCCTGTGGGACTCCTGACGCAGTTGACGGGTACCAGTGGCAGGCCAAGCAAACCGCAGCCCAGGCTGTCCTGGAGGCAAAAACTCGGGTCTGGGAGGAGTTCGGTGAGGCCATGGAGGAGGACTATCATTGGTTGGCCTCAAAGAAATTCTGGCAAACCAGCGCCTCAGCGCCTCAGAAGGGGAAGCAGTACTCTGCCGACACTGCTGTTTACAGTGTGTGTGTGTGGGTGGGGAGCTGTAGGGGTGGGGAGTTGGACGGTGGAAGGATTACTTTGATGATCTCCTCAATCCCACCCCACGCCTTCCACTGAGACAGCGGAGGCTGTATTTTTCAAGGCATTCGACCGTGTCCCTCGTGGTATTTGGTGTACCGGACCGTTGTGGTGAAGAGGGAGCTAAGCTCTGCAGATCGAGACGAAAGTCTCTGGTGCCTGTTGTGGCTGCAACCCCCGAACCCGGTGGTGGACACCAGAAGTAAGGGATGCCGTCAAGCTGAAGAAGGAATCCTATTGGGCCATGTTGGCCTGTGGGACTCCTGACGCAGTTGACGGGTAGTGGCAAGCCAAGCCAAGCAAACCGCAGCCCAGGCTGTCCTGGAGGCAAAAACTCGGGTCTGGGAGGAGTTCGGTGAGGCCATGGAGGAGGACTATTGGTTGGCCTCAAAGAAATTCTGGCAAACCGTCCCACGCCTCAGAAGGGGGAAGCAGTACTCTGCCGACACTGTTTACAGTGTGTGTGTGTGGGTGGGGAGCTGTAGGGGTGGGGAGTTGAACGGTGGAAGGATTACTTTGATGATCTCCTCAATCCCACCGACCACACGCCTTCCACTGAGGAAGCGGAGGCTGTAGTTTGCAAGGCATTCGACCGTGTCCCTCGTGGTATTCTGTGGGGTGCGCCATGCAAGTATTGGGTCGGGGGCCCTTTGCTAACTGGGCTGCTGTTCGGTCTCTGTACTGACCGGACGCTTGAGCTTGGTTCACATTGCCGGCAGTAAGTCAGACCTGTTCCCAGTACATGTTGGACTCCGGCAGGGCTGCCCTTTGTCACCGGTTCTGTTCATAATCTTTATGGACAGAATTTCTAGGCATGTAGCCAGGGGCCGGAGGGAGTCTGGTTTGGGAACCACAGGATTTCATCTCTGCTTTTTGCAGATGATGTTGTCCTGTTGGCTTCATCAAGGCCAGGACCTTCAGCATGTACTGGATGCGGTTTGCAGCCGAGTGTGAAGCGGCTGGGATGAGAATCAGCACCTCCAAGTCCGAGGCCATGGTTCTCGACCGGAAAAGGGTGGCTTGCCCTCTCCAGGTGGGTGGAGAGGTCCTGCCTCAAGTATCTCGGGGTATCTCGGGGTCTTGTTCACGAGTGAGGGAAAGATGGGGAGATGCACCCAGGAGAAGACCCAGGACACGCTGGAGAGACTATGTGTCTCGGCTGGCCTGGGAACACCTCAGAGTCCCCCCGGAAGAGCTGGAAGGAAGTGTCTGGGGATGAGGCGAAGTCTGGGCATCTCTGCTCAGACTGCTGCCTCCGCAACCCGGTCCAGGATAAGTGGAGGAAGATGGATGGATAGATGTATGGGACTTCTTTGTATTATGTTTTATTGTAATTTTGTATCATATGTATATTATGAGTTTGACCTTTTTTTTAATTATTTTATTTATTTATTTATATATATATATATATATATATATAGCGTAAAATAGACTGAATTACACTGAGGAGCTTTAGTTAATCAACTAGATTTTCCCTGGGGGTACCTTTGCTGTTGTTCAGTGGGGTGTGGACTGTGGCCCAGCAGGCAGAGCGGATTATCCTCTAACTGCACGGTCGGTGATTTCATTCCCGGCTGCATGTGCCCATGTCTGTGTGTCCCCAAGCGAGACACAGACCCCGAAATGCCATAGCTGGCGCCTGCATGGCTGCTTTGGCACCACTGTTATCTGAGTGTGTGTAAAAAGGCGAAGCAGATGCATTTTAAAGTCTTTTGACCTGGTGAGGAAAAATGGTGAAATTTAATTTCAGTCCAATTTACATTTTACTTGTATTAAGTAACACAATTTTGTCGTACTTTGTCTTAAGTCCTCCTTTTACTTGTGTGACTTTCTCTTATACATGTTGTTTGAATTGTTGGGGGGAGCCTGGAAATGAATTATTATTGTCATATTGAGACTAATACATAAGTAAAACTTCTGAGTAACTTCTGAGGACCCATTATCTCCTCATCAGAGCGACAACTCCCTGTCGCCCCACTTATCACCCATGACAAGCATGTCACAAACCACTATACACCCACCCATATGCACAGACACATGCACACACACACACACACACATTAGTCCAACCATGGTCCTCTCATCACTGCAAATCTGAACCCACACATGCAGAGTCAAAAACACTGATATATAACATTTTTTTTTTCACATAAAGGGGATTACCACTAGTGAAACAAACACAAAAAAGAAAAAAGCTATTACTTAACTTTCACAGGAAGTCCTTCATTGATAGGATGCGGTGCAGCTGCTGTTGGTGTGTCACACAAACCACTCCTGTCAGCCTACATACCAAACTGCCACCACCGTAAGGCAGGTGTGTAACGCAGAAGTGACAGGACTCCGATGGATGAGGCACGATCTGCAGAGCATCTCCACTCCTAATTCAAAGATGAAAAAAGAAATTGAAGAGACAAGTCTGCTCATGCCCTGAGAGACCCACACAGAGACACACACAGAGAAACAGACACACACAGAGAGAAACAGACACACACACACACACACTCAGAGACAAACACACAGAGAGAAACACACACACACACAGAGATAAACACACACACACAGAGATACACTCAGAGACACACAGAGAGAAACAGACACACACACACACACACACACACACACTCAGAGACAAACACACAGAGAGAAACACAGAGAGAAACAGACACACACACACACACAGAGACACACGCGTGCGTGCTCACACACAAATACCAGAGTTCATATGATCATAATTAACTCTCCAGTGCGCACGGGAGGAGGAGACTCTCTCTATCCTGCGCTGTGAAGTGGATAACTGTACAGTCAGACTTTCTCCCACCACTCAGCCGCAACTCTGAGGGACCATCAGTGATTCCTCTCCCTGTTTGCTCAGTCTCTGAGTTAATTTTACTGTTTACTGTTTCACTGAAGACTCACGGGACTGTCAGGACTGTTTTTTTGTGCGCCTTTGGACACCTCGGCGTGCTTTTACGCATGGCAACATCGGCGACACACCAGGAGTGATTACTGGAGAGACCGGACCGTCACCACGCTGAATTGTTGAGCTGTTTTTAAAAACTAATCTGAGGTAAGCCACAACATCATTTACGATAATTAATATATTTGTGCTTTGTGGGAGAAAACACGTTAAAAAACAACAACAACAACAACAAAAAAAAAACTTCACTCTCTACCTACTTGCTCTGACCAGTCTGCTGGGTTTGGATGAGATTTTCCGATCACATCATGATTCTCTCTGCTCTTATTTTATCTGATTTAATATTCGTATCACGCGTCCCCGAGGCTCGCGCGCAGCTGACCTCACCGCTCAGGCGCGCGCAGCTCTCCGTCGCTGTGGCCTGGCTGCGTTAGAAGGAGAGGGCTGCCGGGAAATAAACACGCGCGCTGGCACACGTGCGAGTGTGTATGCATGGCTGTGTGTGTGGGTGTGTGTGTGTGATTTGTATACACACCACACGTCAGGAATGTTGTGTGGGCAACTTCCACTAACATTCTTTCCTAAACTGTTTACATTGGTGAAGATCTTTATGGGAAATGTTTTTCTATTCTTCTTTTCTTAAGTTTTTTTTTTTCCAATGGACAAGAGTTCAAGTTCAATGAACTGAACTGATGGAAGTGAAAAAAAAAGTCATTGATTATATAACTTTTATAGATATGGATAAAATTATTGTATAAAGAGTATGGCTCTTATGGATATTGTTTGTTTTCCACATTGTGATCAGCTGCAGAAGGTATATAAGGCACCCTTAGGTAGGTACCCACCTTCACACTCTGCACAGCTGCTCACACATGTCCCTCTGTCATGTCTTCCCCCTGCACACCCGCTGCCTTGGTCTACATCACCCTAAACAAAAGAAACATAAAATGTTAAACAGCACGTTTGAGCTTACGCAATGTGAGTGTGAGTGTGGGGTTAGGGGACGGTCCCCACTGATGTCACGACAAGGCTTTCAATAATTCACACCAAATGACTCAACAGACTCAAACTGTCAAGTCGAGAGGAGTTTGTGTGGTTGGCGAGTGTGGGAGGGTGCTCTATTTCTTTCAACGGGGAGAGGCTTCAGGTCTGGTCTGAGGTCTCTGTTTTGCATTTGTTCTCCCTCTCTTTCTTTCCCCCTTTTCCTCCAGTCACCGTCGAATTCTCATGTTTAACTCCTTGAAACCCCTCGTTGGTTTGAGCGCCAACTTTCCTCCGCTCCGTCTCCCTCTTTTTCCTCGCGGCTCAAATCCCCTTTACGCTTGATTACTTTAAATATTTAAGCTATGAAAGCTGAGCCAGGAGAATAAACGAGCAGGGGCGCGCGCGTGTGTGTGTTTGCATATCAGTGTTTGCGCTCACACTAATGTATTAAAAATATGCAGGGGACTTTCGGTATGTCTGTGAGTCACTGCCAACTGTGTGGGGTTACATGAGCACCCTTACAGGAGCTGTTTGGTTACTCCTCAAACTCACATAGCCTCTGAATGAGGGGGGGCGGGGGAACCTGGGGAGAATACCAACCCAACCAAACCTGGAAACTACCCTCAGTGCTTTAGCAGTTCAGCAACGTGTTTTTTTTCCTCACAGTGCCTTTCCAGCGCACAACATAAGGTCACACTGAAGCCTTAAAAAACTCTCTCATCCAGCTGCCTGCAGTCCTCCGTCTGCCGGAGCCATGTTTTCCAAGGCCACTGCCAACTTCGTCCATCAGATTGACCCCGAAGGAAGCCTCATCCACGTGTCCCGGCTGAATGACTCGCACAAGCTGGTTCCTATGGCGCTGGTTGTCAAACGCAACCGCATCTGGTTCTGGCAGAAGCCCAAGTACCAGCCGACAGACTTCACTCTCAGTGACTTGTTGCAGGGCGACGAGGTGCTCAGTCCTGGTATGTTGAGGGGGGGGGGTGCGCACATATAACACATAGATAATGTTTTATTTCCATCCTCTTTTGTTGTGGACGTTTTCAATATTTATAACACCACGTGTCTTGTCAGGAGTGTCTGAGAAAGAATTCGTCACCTACCAGGGGACCTACGGAGACAAGCTCTCTGGGCAGCTGGACACCGAGGCCGGCTCTGTCAGCGTCACGGTGGAAGGCCGCGGCTCTACCAAGCTCCAGTCATGTTTTGGCACGCTGAAGAAGGAGGAACTGGACGTGAAGAAGCTGCTGCACGGCTCCAGGAGCAGGTGTCTGATCATTTCCTTTTTGCACATTGATGCTAGTCAGCGGAGCGGTGACAGGATGATGACTTCATTATTAAAGAGATGAATGCACTATAAATGTAATGTAATCACACATCAGACATTTGACACTTTAAGACCAGCTACATGCAAAGACTTAATCACAGAGGTCAGTAGTGTCATCTTACTTAAATACTCTGCACTGGATCTGCCTCACTTGTGATTAAATATTTCAAATCTTGTGAATGACCTAAATGCTACACACATACACCACGTTGAAGGTTAAAAAAAAAAAAAATTCTCTTTGCATCAGGCAGCTGGACATGGAGCACGTGCTGGTGAAACAGCTGGAGAAACGAGCCGACGTGCTGGCAGTGGTAAAGGAGCGAATCCTCACCACCGACTCATGCTCCGTCACCCAGACCAAAAAGGAGCAGTGCACCTTCCAGGGGGTGCTTGGCCTGGTGGGCATGCTGGGGAGCTCTGTTAAGGTGGGTGGGGCCTCTTGGGTTTGTGTGTCTATTAGCCAATTTGGCTGTACAGTGACCCATTTCATTGTGATGACCGTTTCTGCGAGTGTAAATCAGTCATTCATTGTTGCTCATTTAAATAGTCTCTCCGATTTTTAATCACCACAATTGTTTGTGTGCGTATTCTCAGGTGTGTGTAAAGGACAGCAACAACATCCAGATGGACAGCGATGTTTCTTTGGAGATCCCAACTGGGACAGTCATCGCATACAGCATCCTGGAGTTAGAGATCAAGAAAAATGGACACTATGGTAAGTGTGTGTGGGTGTGTGCATGTCATTACAGAGAGAAAAACTGAGATTGGCCTGGGTAAACAAATGCCTGAAAAGCATGAATCACAGTGTCACTTCTCCTTTCTGGGTTGTTCTCACTTACGACAAATATAACCAAATCCCAAAAACTCCATGTTTAACACTACACATCACATGGACTAGAGAACTACTTAGCAAAGGAAATTGTTAGCATCCCAGAGACTTTATAATGATGTGTTTCCATTGTGACTTCACTAATACGGCTGTGCACCGTCCATTTTAGCGTGTCTTCTTCTCTGCACGTTAATCCATGATGCTTTGTGTGTTTTCAGATATATGCCTACAGCCTGGCATGATAGGGGGCATTGAGTCAGACTCCAATGTGCTCTCCTGGCCGTCCAGTGATTCCTTAGATGTGACGGATGGCAAGTGCAACGGGAACCAGAATGGTTTGTGCCAGTTCATTCACCCGTACATTTGGCCAGTTAACGAATACTGGAAATAGCTTCATTAATTCATAACATCATTTACACTTTTCCTTTGTTTTTTGTGAGGAAGTGAAACACACCATTGAAATGATGGAACTATAGGAGGTTCCCCTTTCCTTCACAGAGAGATGATTCAATGAAGTGCTGCAAGTTATTTGTTTAGATATATTGTAGTTTGACCGACTAAGTAAGTAGTTATTTCTGCTACTTTCTACCTCTCCTTTACTTTTCTGAGGGGAGTATTAGACATTTTTGTTCTTGTACATTTATTCACTAACTTAACTTACTTTGCTTTCAAACTATAACCCACAAATATGATGTATCATTATAGATTAAAATGACAAAAACATTTGTTGACTGGGTGCAAAATTCAGCCGCAGCATTAAAGGGTTCCTTACACAATAATGCATCACCAATTATAATCCAGTTATATAATATACATTATCTTCAAATGGGCCATTCTGCACATAAGTACTTTTACTTTTGGTACTGTAAGTATGATTTGATGCTAATACTTTTGTACTTTTCAAGGCAAGTTAAATCTTTAATGCAGCAATATTGTGCATGCTGTGTGTTTTTACTTTTACCAGGATAAGATTTGAGTACTTCTTTCTTTACTGCTGACCAGCCTCACTGACAAAAACTGAAACTGAAACTATAAAACATCCAAAAATGGGATTTGTTTCAACTTTGAAGACAATACTCACACTTATTCCACTTGATGTGATATTTTAATCAGTCTTCATATGACTTGTGTGGACAAATATATTTGAATATTAATTTGAATATAAATGTTGATACATTGAATTTTGTTTGTCTCACACTTTAGTTACTTACTCACAGTTATGAGCATACACCTGAAGTTCTCCTAAGAAGATATTGGATTTTTAAACAACCCAACAAAACTACTGTCAGTGAGGCCCTCGTCTTATACATGCCAGTCAAACTGTAGCTAATCCATCATATAAAAGGTGGTGTGTTAGCTTCAGTTTAAAACGAGTACCTCCTGGTCTCTCACAGGGTCTGAGGAGATGGACCTCTCTCCTCTGGCAGAGCTCCCCCAGTCAGTTCGATACGAGTTTCTCGAAAGGCTTCAAGAGACTCTGATGGACAAAACCGCTCTGTTCTACCTGCAGCACGTGGTGAGTGACACAGTAGCACGACCCCGAGACCAAACACGCCGCGGTCGCCCATAACCACGGCTTAGGTCATTTAATGATGCTGTCACACTGCTCATCTCCCTTCATCTCTGTACCTCTCTCTGTCAGCTGGAGGACTTGTGTAGCAGCGAAACACTCCATGTGGACGGGCACGCGGAGCTGCTGGAGGGCCCCGCCGAGGACGCCCAGTACGCTCACCTAAATGCAGCTCACCTGTTGGTCAGCGCCATGGAAGGTGAGAGACACATTTTTCTCGCAGCGCTTTGATAAAAACAAGGCTCAAGAGGCGATTTTCTACAGTATAATCTCCTCATGCGTTCTGTGCGTTGTCTTTGCAGACCTGCCCGAAGAAACTCTTAGCCTCTTGAGTGAAACCTGGCCTGATTTCCTGGAGGCCTTCGACATGCTGGTTAGTTAACCTCATCCTTCACTGCACATCTTTACACTGCTGACTGTATACAAATGTGTGTGTGTATATATATATATATATATATACACTATATATATACACACACACACACACACACACACACACATGTGTGTATATATGTGTGTGTGTGTGTGTGTATATATATATATAAAGTAAATATGACTCTATCTGTCTGTCTCACCAGTTGCACAAGCTAAAGGAGAGCAGCGAGCCTCTCCCACTCGAGTGTCTCCCGGTCCAGCTGCAGGAGAACCAGGCCTTCCAACTGGCAGAGCAGCTGCTCAGCTCCACCAACGTGACACTGAGGAGAGATGGCGGCCAGCTGCGGATGGAGACAGGAAGTACAGCAGGAGTTCTCCCATTGCTCCTCCGTCTCAGCACACGTGGACTGTCCTTGCTGTGTGGTGGGCAAAAGTAGTCACATCTCCATGGGCACTTTTTTTTTTCTTTTCCATGGATTATAATCTGTCCATTTCTTTCTTTGTGGTTGAGTCTGTCTGGACTAAGTTTACAGTAGTTTACAGTATAAAATCTTTATATTCATTATTTTAATATTATTGATTTTCCATATTGGTTTACCAATTGTTACAGCATCACACAGATATTAATTGTCGTATTGTTTTCCAAATTATATTTTTATTACTGAACAACATGTCATATTTTTGTATCATAAAGGAAATCTATATTTTATGTGGTAAGATACTTTAGTGCAGCTCTTACATGGTTCACAGATGTGTCTCATTCTTTTATAACTTTTAAAACTTTAAGAAGTATTGTACTTGATCATGCACCTTACATAAATCTATCTATCTCTATATATTCTTATTGTTTTGTATAGATCCAGTTTATACATATTTTACCTTTCTATGAAAATTTCTTTCTTGTTCATCAGTGGGTTGAGAAGTTTCAGTGACCCCCGAGGCCACTGGATCTGTTGAAAAGGGATGGTGGTTGAGCTGAAAACAGTGACAGATGCAAGTTTTTAAATTGATAACAAAAATGAAACATTTGATGCATGACAACGTTGCACAAAATTAACACCATTTACACATTTATGTGGAGTGTGTAAAAGCTTTTTCCATGCCTATTCCTGTCAGGACTGTTATCTGAAATGAAACTGCATTATATATATATATTATATATATATGACATATAACATATGTATGACATTCCCTTAAATTGAATACCAAAAAAGCTACATTATGTGAAAATGCCATACTGATGTTTTGATACACATTATGTGCATTTGTTTTACGAAGCTGCCATGGCCTCACCGCCACTTTCCTATTTGTCAGTTGACATTTTAATTTATTGTTGTTTTGACAAAAAACAGTTTTACTTTATACCATGTTATATTTGTTTAGATATCTTTTTAATTCTCTGTTTGGTTTGTATTGCATGAACAGCATCTTCCAAAGATGTAAAATGTAAAAGTGTCTGCCTTTATTGGAACTATTTAAGGAAAATGTTAACTTCCGTTCTCTGTGCTGAAAACAACGAACAATTAAACGTCACATTTTGATCTTTGCACAGTTAAGATTTCTATTTGAATGACTACGATCCCAAACAGCATTTTGTCATATTGTCATCATATTCATTATCACACATAAGTGACTTTCCGAAGCTGTCAGAGGGATTACATTTTATATACATACCAGACATACTGTCCTCTTCTCTGTACAAAGGCGTGTTAACGCTTCGTGCTCATACATTGTACACCCACACAGGTGTTTTTACTTATGGCTGATTAGACCTTTTCTCAGAAGAGTGTGTGTTTGTGTTCACAGGCCATGAAAGATTCACATCTCCAAAAGTGTTTGCTGCACCTGTTAGGGTGGGAAAACTTACATCAGTTCCTATTAATATGAGTTCATGATCTCAGGTACCACTTAGCGAGCGAGGCTGGATCACCAGCCAGGCAAGAAGAGGGCTAAATTCACTGTGTGTCAAATTCTACGAGGGATTCATTTTTACATTTGTTAGAAATATTACAAATTGGCAGCATCATATTACAATTCCTTCGGCGTAATTACACCATAAGTATTTCGCTTTATACCATCACATATTTCAAAATAAAGTTTTGTTTAATTGTATCACAGGAAACCTTTGGGTGAGGTAATATCATCCCACTATAGACGATCTGATTTCTGGACATATAATGAAGCTTTTATTTATGTGTCTGTTAAGGGCAAAACATTAATTAACACAGAAGTGTTAATTAAAGTTTTGCCCTTAACAGGTTAATCTGGTCATGCTAGCAAGGTGCATCTACAATAATAACCTGACAAATGTGGGTGTAGAGGTTGGTGACATCAGGAAACTGAATGGAAAATATTTTTAACCTGACAAATAATTACCAGTGAAATGTTACTGGGTTATTATGTTTTTATATTCAGTGGTTGAAGAAGTATTCAGATCGTTCACTGAAGTAAAGCCTCACTGTGAAAATATTCCACAACAAGTAAAGGTCCTGCATTTAAATATATATTATAAGTAATATTGTGTAAGTATTATCAGCAAAAGGAAGTTTGAAAAGAAAAAGTACTCACTATGTATCACATATCTGATGTTTCTGGATTAATATCACTGCTGCATTAATGTGTGTGGTGTATTATACTGCTGTAGATGTTAAATGTTGAGCTCATATTCACCACTTTATATGCTGTTGGCTAGTTTAATCTGCAGCAATGCATCATGGCCTGTAGGATCGTCATACGTTTCAAAGTCGCTGTCCTGTGAGAACCACATATCCTTTGTCATTTTTGTGACAATACATTTTTTTAAAGTTTTTTTTAATACAGAGTTTATCTTAAAAAGGCAGAGATTTTTCTTTAAAGTAAAAATCACTCAAATTTGGAGATAGGATATATGTTTTTTTTGTTTGTTTTGGTTTTTTTGTGGACAGGGAGGGATTGAAAAACTGTAACCTGAAAAAATAATTAGACAAATGTAGTAAAACGTACAACATTTGTCTCTAAGATGTGGTGGAGCAGAAGTATAAAGTTGGAGAAATGATGTAAAGTACAGGCACCTTGAAATTTTCAAAGTTTTAGTGTCATGTCATGGCATTCGCCTACACTGTAACTAATGGAGGAAATGCTGAATGGAGGTTGTGTGGTTGTGTGTGTGTGTGTGTGTGTGTGTGTCAGTGACAGCCTGAGGTGGAAACCTTGTTCAAACCATCTGTTTGATGAGTAAAGCAGACTTTTTGTTTAGAAAATATTCTAAATCTTTAATAAAGCCTACACAAGAACAGTCCAATAAAACTATGTATAACATCCAAAATGGCTGTAATGAACAAATGAATCTGTAGTATTTTACTGCAGCACATTTTCTGTCAGGCATAATTTAGTCCAATGTTACAATAAAAAACATATATCAAATGTTAAAATATTTTCTTTTCAAAGGCGTATTCAGTTTAATTTTATTGGTACTTTATGGTACTTTATATACTGTATATAACATTTGTATGATGCCACTCTGCGTTGTGATTGCGAGCTCTATTTAACTTTTAAAGTGATAAACACAGGCATGTAAAAGACTGATCCTGTAACGTGAGTAACTAAAGTACATATGAGGTGTGCAGACAGAAATGGCTGAAGACACCTACTTTAGTGTGTGTGTGTGTGTCCTCGGGGTGCTGAAAACTCACTCAGCCTCCGCCACAAGGGGTCGCTGTTGTCCAGGGCGGCCGGCGATGACGTCAATACCTCGCGACGCCGGCTCGCCCCTCTCTCGGCGAGTCGCATGAAAACAGTCGCCGAGCGCGAAGGGAGAAGAAACGACACAAACAGAGCCGTGCGGACATGACGGTGTGTAGTTTCTTTCTCCAGGGCCGCTGTCGGTACGGCGAGAAGTGCTGGAATGAGCACCCTGAGAGGAGGAAACAGAGGAGGAGGAGGAGGAGGAGGAGGAGGAGGATACAACAACAACAATTACAGCCGCTCCTCCGGCCAGCAGCAGCCCCGAGGAGGAGGAGGAGGAGGTCAGAGAATTAATAAAGTAATAAAGTCCTGTAGAGAAGATATACTTGAAGTATTTCTGCTCTCTTAAATAGAAAGCTCTGTGTTATCAGCTAGTTTACTGAAGCAGTGACGAGCCACACAGAATTAGCTTTCGTTTCTCGTTTACCGACATTATCTCTGGCATTGTGTGTTATCTTAACCACAAATATGTCTTTATAATTTGATAATTCTCTTTCCTTAGAGGCTCAGTTCTGGTAAACGAGGGGAAACAGAGAAGGGACTTATTGTAATGATTGAGCATCAACCCTCCCCAGCATTGACTGGCCTTGGTGTGTTTCAGGGTTCGGAAACAGAGTTTGGGTGAATCCTTCCCAGCAAAAAGGAGCCTATATCCAGCCTTCATCGTTCTCCTCTCATGGAAGCGATGACTGGGGTCGAGGAGGAGGAGGAGGAGGTAGGAGAGATAACGTGAAGAGCTCCGAATTCAGCTTCTCGTCTCAGAACAGATTTTCGGCGCTTAATGCTCCCAGCGCCTTTGACAGGGGAGGGAGAGGAGGAGGAGGACAGCAGGGGGCGGCTGGGGATGACGACGACGACAAAAAACTGTGAGTCTGCTTGTTCTGTTTGAGTTGCGTGACATTAAAATGAACGTTGCTACATGGCAGTAATTGTGATTTTTTTTGTCTCACAAAGGGAGATCATTCAGACGGACATGGACATTTGGGAGAACTCGGGGCAGTGGGGCTTCTCGTGCTATTCTTGGTTCAAGATATCTGTATCTGGTCTGTATCAAATACACGTTTTTCTTACATCATTTCTGTAGTCAGAGCACTAGTTGTAAATGGTGGTTTATTACACCGATCACCAAAACACAAGACCTGAACGTGTTTGATGTTTCTTGTGTGCAGGTTTCACCGATCTCTCCCCAGAAGAGCTCCGGCTGGAGTATTACTCCTCAAGAGCTTCAGGAGATCTGCAGACCTACGTGAGTGCAGTGTCACTCGTTAATATCCTTCCCATTATTTTGCTTCAGGCAATGCAAAAGTAAAATGTGAAAATGTGCACGTGTCTAAGAAACGTCTGCTTCATGCGTTTAGATGAATGGCGTCAACCAGCTGCTCAACCAGTGGAGAAGCAGAGTCCAGGAGCTGAAGCTTATGACTCCAGCCACCCGCACAGCTTTGGTGAGACGCACACACAGTCAACTGTAACCTTATTTCCATCCATTTTTATTAAGGACTTTTGATAAATACAGTCAACATGTATTGATATTTCACATTTACTTTCCTCGCAGCTTGCAGAGTTAAATAACCCGGCACCTCAGGCATCTTCGGGTGGCTTCGGTTCAGCGATGACTGGATTTGGCTCGTCTACGTCCAGCTTTGGAAGCAAAGGTAAACATTAAATATTGCTTAATTCTAACAGTGGGAGAGTAAAGTAATAGTTCAACACTTGTGGAAAGACTCTCAAAGGATGTGATAGGAAATTGTCTGAAATATGAGCCGCGGTAAAACCAGAAGTTTTTTTAATGCTTTTGCTTTTGTACAGAAAAAAAGGATATTATGTGTTAAAAGGTGTGCTTTAGATGTGCTGGTAGGTGGCTTTTGTTAGTTTCTAGGTGTTTCCTTTGTGCTAAGGTAAGCTAGCTGGCTGCCGGCTGTAGCGTCATATTTAATATCAGCTTGGCATCTTGTAACTCCCTGCAAGAATCAGGATTTACGTTTGAAGATTTATAGAACAAGATGTTAAGAAGTAGCCTTTTATCATCCTGTCTGATATAATCATCAATCCATGCTAGCTGTTTGCTCCTGTGCTAAATCTAAATCTGTCTGACTGTGCAGGCTTCGGGGCACCAGCACCAGTCGAGGCCAGCACTTTCAGCTTTGCTGCTCCCAGTAGTGGGTTTGGTTCCTCAGCAGCACCACCATCCACCACAGGATTCGGCAGTGTGCCAGCAGCTCTGACACAACCCCCCACTGGGTTTGGCGCCTCCCCTGCGGCCTCCTCTGCTATCTCGGCTTCTTCTTTCTCCTTCAGTGGTCCGACCACCAGCACGCCAGCAGCCCCTTCAGGATTCGGGTCTGCCTCTGGTTCAGTTCGACAGCGAGCACTGGAGGAGTTGAGTTTCTCGACAGCGAGCACTGGAGGAGTTGGAAGCGGTTTCGGGGCTGCGGCGCCCGCTGCAACAGGAACCAGCAGTGTTTTGGGACAGACTGGAGGGTTCGGGGCGTCCACTGCTCCACCTGCAGCAGGAGCCGCGTCTGCCGACGGGGCATCGGACAGTCTGTTTTCACCTGAGAGCAAACTGACTCCAGAGGAACTGAATCAGTTCAAAGCAAAGAGGTTCACTCTGGGCCAGATCCCTTTAAAGCCTCCCCCTGCTGACATGCTGGTTGTATGATGCTCTGACAAAGGTTTCTTGTGTTTATGCAAAGTATATTCTATGTACAGCTGTATAAACTACACTGTACATATTTTTAGATTATGTCCTTTGTCATATAAAGTTCTATTTTTGACATGATTAAATGTGTTTCAGATTGCATAGTACTGAATCGGTTTGCCAAATTTAACTTTTTACATTTGTTAAGATGCTGAGTGGCTACTGATGCTGAGTTTCCAAAGGTTTATTTGCATGACATGCGTCATCAAACATAACCTATATTACAATAAAACAATAAATGTCTTGAACTTGGTTGGAATTTTTTATCTCTGCAGAACTCCTACACCAACTCAGCTATAATGTCCTTTTACCTACAAACGCGGGAGAATATTAGATTTTCTCTCACTGACGTGCCGTAATCTTGCATTGACTGGCTCGCGTTTATAAATGTTGTAATTACACAGTTGAACCAGTAGAGGGTGTCAGAAAGCAAGCAGTGTTTCCACTCAGCTTGTAATGTGATACAATATTAAAACAGCTGAAGCCAGGCCCATCGGTCCAGACTCCATCCATCCACAGCAGCATGTGGGCCTACGTCCACTAAAAGAGAGTTCGAGGTAGCGAGGTAGCACACGGATGACAGTGAGTGAGTAAGTTATTCAATATGTATTCATTAGGTGTTAAGCACCCGGTGGGACCACAAGAAAAGGAATACAGCGACAAAGAGACAGCAATAAGCTCCTCTGCTGCCATTGGGGCTACACTCCTGCTGACTGGAGCATATTTTCAGCTGACAGGGAGATTTTGATATCAGCAAGAGGTGAAACTGAGCTGGAGCTGCTTCCTGTGTGTGAAAGCACCCCAAGTTAGTGTCTCAGAGCCAGGTTGAAGGTATTGTGCTGATAACTAGTACAGATATAGGTATACCTGTAAATAGGAACACACAGGCATCAGGTCAGCAGTGGGATGTGATTAAGAAGATTTGCTTATGTACTGTATTTTAAAACCAATTTAAGTTACATTATTTACATGTTATGATATGCGTTTACTTTGAATTATTTTATAATCATTTTAATGACGTTTATACAAAACAAGCACAGGGGTGCTCTGGGTAGTTGTGAGAGGAGTCATTTGATTAATTAAGACAACAATCATCAGATTAATCCGTAATGAAAATGATAATTAGCTGCAGCCCTACAGAAACTGGTTAAAATTAGCTCCACCTCATTTAACTACAGCAGTGAAATGCTGACAGACACTGATGCATGAGTAATAATAATCTAATATTGTATGATAGTATAACAGTCGCAGGAACCATTTTCCTGCAACGAGGACTTTGACTTTTTATACTTTAAGTACATTTTCTTGATTATATTTACATACTTAAATGTAGGAATTTTTACTCACAGTGAGTATTTTTACAACATGGTATTAGTACTATTAGGCTCTGAATACTCCCTCCACTGCTGACTGCCAGCAACAGGGTGCAACATAATAATTTCCCCACCTACTTCTCAGTGTGTCTGCATTAACCTCCCACCCACCCCCTGCCAGCAGATAACACATGAATAATTCAGCAGATTAATGAACGATTGAAAGAGAGACTATCAGATGAAAAGGCACTCAAGCGCTCATTTCACTGCAACTTGTTTGAATTGCCATCCGGTGACTCTTAAATACATCTAACTGAGAAATATGGCCATTTCTGAGTCCTTGATCCGCCCCACCACCACCACCTCCACCCCAAAAGCAAATAAGCAGATTTAATCACTAACCGCTGCGCCATCAAATTGCCAGCCTGGCTGTGTTTATATAATGTATGCATGAGCTGTACAGAGTGGATCAGAGCAATATTAAAGATGAGGGATGACTCTGTGGATGCCTGCACACACACAAACGCACAGCCAGGATGTTTTTATTGACATTTAATCAGTCTGCACAGCATTAAGACCTGTATGAGGTTATGGTGCAAGGTGCTGTTATATCATAATAAAGAAACGACTGAGTTTCACTCATGTGACCTGTTGTGTTTAATGGTGAGGAATATCATTCATCAGCGCAGCTGTTTTTCCTCCTCCTTCCCTCCTTGGGGATTGTACAGTATTCCCTGGATTTTGAGTGACGACGTTTGGATTGAAATGAACACATTAACACACAAACACACACTTGTACCACACCTGTCATGCACTGTACACACTCCTCCTTCTGCTTTACCCACAACCTGCTCCGCCCTCCTGTGAAATCATAGCTTACACAAACCCGGATCACATGACCACGCTGTGCACTATAATGCAATTGACTGTGACCTGACTCCAGCAGTGTGGACCAGATATACACTATATATGGTGCTCTGATACGTTTAGCAAACGTTCCCATGGCAGAGGCAGAAGGGGTCGTCTGTCTTGTTCATTTCCTGTTTGGACTCTGCTGCCTGTGTGTGTTGGAGCTCTGAGCCGATCAATCCTTTGAGTCATGACTTCACCCTGCAGCTACTGAAATTCCTCCCTTCCGGATCAGCATTTTTTTTAACGACATACAGTGCTTAAATGCACGTCATGTTCATTGCTATTACACAGCCATCGTGGTCACTACATCAGCTGATGACAGCAACAGATGCTTGAATCCCCTCTCGCTACAGAAAGCCAATGAGCTGATTCGGATTCAGCGCTGGCGTTTGTTTGATGGGGGCTGCCTCCAGTTGACCCTCCTTACTGTTGCGGCAGAGAACAAAAATTGATTGTGTTGTGCCACAGCGGTTTGCCGATGGGAAACAAGGCATTGATCCAAAGCCCGTGATTTATGCCTATTTAAGTGGCTCGCCGCATGGCGACTGAGTGGCACATAATTCACCTGCGAGGTTCTGAATCTGGGATTCTGTGCTGCACCTGTTTATGGGTTCATATCAGGATCAGTGCACAAACACACTTTTGTGAGTAAATACTGTCAGTGCAGAGAATATACGATATATATATGTATTATTTCAGAATGGGCGAGGCCTGGAGTGGCACTCAGAGGTCGGGTAGAAAATTACATTACATTCATCACATTAATTTCATCTGTGCATGCAGACGGTGCTGCTTGCTCTCTAAGCGGAGAGGAAAACATGCAAAACAGCATCTTTATGCATCTTGCATCAGACTGCAAAAGACAGTGTTTCACATGTTTTAAACAAATTAAATTAAATTACAATTACAAACAAATTACAAATGCCTCGCATGTCTGCTTTATTTTCTTCTTCAGTTACATTACTTTGGTGCGGTGATGCAGTGCAGCTTGAGCAACAGTAATGTGACTCTGACAGCAACGGTAAGATGGATGACTTTTCCCAAGCAAACTTTCCAGTCCAAGGTGTAGAAATGGAAAAAAACATTCAAAAGTTGCTCATCCTCTCCATGAAGCTCTGAACCTGAATAGTGTATCTATCCCAGCGCACCATCGCCTAGCAGTTATCTGGGCTACAATGAACAACAGTTTCACTCTTGTAGTCCGTCACAACCACCACACGTTTCCACCGCTCTTAAAAATCCCGTTTTCTGTAATAGTGTGTTTCTTGAATCAGTCTTGGTTGCAAAAGAAAAGAAAAACAGCTGTTTTACTTACACTCTGCTGTAAAATGTTCCAGCATGTCAGATTCTCAATTTTCAAAACTTAGCCGTGCCTGCAGGCGTTGGCTGTAAAACTCTAAGATGGGTTGTTTGGGTGGGAGAGCTTTGCTGCTGATTAACAGAATAAATTTTACACCTTCAGAGCACCGTTATTATGTGATGATCATCATAGGCAGGATGAGGACTATTAGAGTATAATCACTTCAAACTGAGAACCATGTTGTTGCTACTTTAGCGCAGGCCCCTCATGTTAAATAGGGAGCAGGAACTCTTCTACGAATTCCACCACGTTCCACTGGCATGTTTCTACAGTAGCACAAAATGGACAAACGGACTCCAGAGAGTGCCTTTTGTGTTTTTACGTTCAAGAGGCAGCTTGAATTTGGTGCTGAAGGACTGGGTAATTGTTTTTATTCAATTGCGGTCACTCATCGTCACCAGGTTATGGCGTCATTTGTTTAAGCGTGTGAACATTCTTTATTCATTCTTCCTTCAAATTCATTCATTCATTCTTTAAATATTTATTTTTTAAAAATCGATATAATAACAACGTGCCCTCTGTTGAGACGTATCTCATCGTTAATATCACAATCCAAATCAGAACGTCAACTTCTCTCATGGAGCGAAGACTAGCAGGCATATGGAGAACTAACATACAGATGCATGAAAAACAGATGGCGAACTGCTTTGTATGTAAGGATTTAAAATTCACTTGTGCTGATCAACAGGGCCCAGTGGACAGACATGCTGCTCCACCAGAAACATGTATAAATGCACAGAAAGGCACATTGCATGACTCTCATAACTGTCCATTAAGTATAAAGCTATACAGTCAGGAGGCCAGTTTAGCTTATCT
This sequence comes from Scortum barcoo, assembly GCA_023238725.1. NCBI lineage: Eukaryota > Metazoa > Chordata > Actinopteri > Centrarchiformes > Terapontidae > Scortum > Scortum barcoo. The sequence continues at coordinate 8,435,042 of CM041548.1, read as the reverse complement.
TAACTGGAAATGGCTAGTGTGGCTTTTTCCAAAGGTAAAAAGAAATCAGTCCCTATCAGCACCGCTAAAGCTCACTAATTTAACTCATTACAATAAACGTAATGTGCCGGACTACTTCTTGGCCGGGTGCAGTGACTTCCTGGAGTCTTGTCATCACAAACACAAACAAGATAAAAATATAAGTTAATAATATACATTTGCAATAACTTACTCTTTTAGGTTCGACGGAAACAAGTTGTAAACACAACACTGACATATGTTTTAAGCTGATATAGCAAACTTGAAAGTAAACAGCTGCTCAGTTCCACATCCTGCAGAGTAGTGTTTAATATAAATTTTATATCAATTATGCGAGCCATTCGTTTTCTCTGTTTTTGGTCTCTACCAGCTCCTGGGTGAAATATCCGACTCCTTGGCTGCTACATCCTCCCCCATGTACATCAGTCAGTCTCTAAGTGCGGCGTATGCAGACCTTTTTTAAGAGCCGTGACAGAAAACCATAAGCGAATGAGCCTGTTTCTCAAAATATCAAAACAATTTCTGCTCGAACACATCACAGCAACACAATGCACATCCCAAATAGTTCTCTGTTACTGAAAGGGGGGGGGGGGGTCTTGGGTCCCTCTGGCAGGTTGGTCCGGCCGTGCCTGCCTCACACAGCACAGATCCGCTCACTTCATTATTCCCTCTTAAGGCCACGCGAGGTCGCTGTTTGTCACCCTGCTAAAAAGGCAACCAGACCTAATCTCATCTCTGCTCTAACCCTCCCTCCTCCTCCTCCTCTCCTCTCCTCTCCTCTCTCCACAGCAGCGCGTCTCTCACCTGCGCCTTGGATGCCGTGTGAGCAGCAGTTCGGAGCGGACACACCGTGCAGCGCAGCTCGCTCTCCTCCCGCAGCACCGCACCGCACCGCAACAAGAACCAAACCAACACCGCACCCTCCCCCCTCCCCCCCAAAAAAGAAACGATGACATTCATACAGATACGACAGAAGCAAACAATCATTTGACAACTTCCGACCCCGCACCTTGCCTCCTCCCTCTCCTCGCTGTAAGTGGTAAGTGATTATTATTATTATCATTATTATTATTGTTGTTTTTAATTGCACATCTCATTTGTCTGCATATTTTGTGCACAGTGCAAACTGACAGCATGATGGGATGTGGAGGGGAGCGTGTGAAGGTGTCTTTGCGCAGGCAGTGTGGAGATGGTCTGAGCCATCAGCTGGGAAGAGACTTTCTTCTTTTGCACTCTCACCTCTGCAGCATTACGAGCCCCCAGTCACACTCTGAGCACAATCCCCCTCACCCAGTCTGATTCCTGGGGTCTGATGTGCTCATGTGAGGTGGTACAGGCGAGATCAGGCACATTTAGGATGTAGGAGAGAGACCGGAGGGTGACCTAAATACTCACATTTGATTCTTTTCTTTGCTTTTTTTTTCTGGAGCTTATAACTGAAATATACTTGAGTGGTCTGAAGAGATTTTTAAGAACCCTGCTGGGATGGATGCAGCCATGTAAGAGGTCAGGCCGTGTCAGAGGTCACGCTGTCCATTGTGCAGGAGGGTCTGCGGCAGGGTTGCACGCGGGGTCAGACGCATGAAAGTGCTGCCACTCCTGTTTTTCCGACCGTTTTTGTGTGTGTGTGTGAGCGCATGTGAAGCAGGGGAAGGAGGAGAATAAGCATATTTTGAGATGCATGTCCTCTGCCAGCGCTCGGGTCAGGCCAAGTGCATGCTGAGGTGTGAGATTATATCAGATGGCCACGCGAAAAAAACACAACCGCGTCCAGGTCTCACCTCAAACCGAGTCCCCCACCTGTGGATGGGGGCCAGGAACACATGCTGGTCGCTCCAGAGCTCCCCCGTGTCTCTCTTTCTCTCTCTAAAGCGCACAAAGAGAAGCAGTCTCAAAGCTTTGCCTGACGTTTGTGCAATTGTTGGTGTCAGGCGCCAGAGTGTGAAGCACATTTAACCGGCACTAAAGAAGGAGCGGGGCCCCTCCTTTGGCTCGTTTTTAGGGAGAAAGAGAATAATTATCCGTGCGCTCAACTCTTGAAATCCGCGCCTGACTCACACTTGATCCTCTGAATAATCCATGGACACAGAATTGAGACAGTGAGAGCTGGGAAAAGGCTCAGCCCTGCGCTGTGGAAAAGCCATGCTTTCTATATCTCCACGTACGCATTACTCAAACATTGAAACCCAGGAGCCTTTTTCCACTAATTCTGCTCTCTGTACTGGTGCAAAAGGAAAAGGGGGGGAAGGAAAAGTCACATGATTGTTTATGAAATATTCATTTGGACAGGTTCAAGAGTTCTTCTGAAATATTAACCAGATTGAAATATACAGTGTGTGTGTGTGTGTGTGTGTGTGTGCTCAGAGAAGGCCCAGATAAGCAAAAGGCCAGCCTGACCGTTGTGCACCGTCTCATCCTCCATCAAAGAGCCTCTGCTCACACGCACACACACACACACACACACACACACACACACACAAACACACACTCCACGGAAATGGTAGCTGGAAAGGGCAAAGGCAAAGTCCAGTGCAGCACACACACACACACACGCACTGACACATCTGACCGCACTTCAGATCTGTAGCCAGCAGCTGCTGGTCCTGGTCGTCTTTGAAATGAAAATAAAATGAAAACAACCAAGGGGCAGAGCGGGCACTTATCATAGTAATGAGGGGGCTTATGCGCTTGCGTTTTGTACTTTGCGTGGCCGCGTACACTTGTGGACAGCCGTCCGCGCGAGGCACAATTCGCTCTCCGGCTGACAAGTGTCATCAAAGAGAGGAGCTGTGATTGGATGACAATGAACGGCGCGGTCGGTGCTGCGCCTCGCCTCCCACTTCAAACTGGACTTGCTAATGAGACCCAGCGCTCTTGTGTGAGATTACTGCGCTCGCTTGCACTCAAACTGGACGCGGAGATGGGTTTTGACCTATAAGCTTGTATTTTTTAGCGTCAGGTGATCCAACCAGTCGAACACCGCTGTGCTTTTCGTTCCAAAGCTACACTGAACTGCAGCTAGAACCTGCAGGAAATCGATTCCTCTCAACACCTGATATGTTTTTGAGCAAAGGTGACCTCCATCAGCCATGAAACTTAAACATCATTAATGGATCAGGCCTCTGTTGGGGGGTACTGGGGGAGTATCAGTGGACATAGCGGGCAGCTTTAAATTTGACCAGTTTTGTAGGTCATTCATCAACCGTGTAGTCAACCTGCATTTTTGGGGGGATTTAAATTCCACAAAAAGAAAAAAGAAGACAATAATATGAAGGCTTTTCAGGATTTCAGGATTGTGTCACAATATCTGTAGGTATGTTCCAGCAATTGCGTAGCAATTTGTAAACTTAATGTTGATTGGCTGCATAATGAGAGTTAAAGGTTTTCAATTCATACGACATAATTGCATGTTATGAGTCACACTATAAAAAAACACGACATGAACGCAATGGTAGCCAGCAATTAAAGCCCTGAAATTCACTATACTGATGGCAAATGACGCTGACTGCTTAATGTCCCTTTGTGCCAAAAGACCACTATCAGTCTGACAGATCAGCCCAACGTTCAAACATGCAAGAAACTCAGAAATGAGGTCACATATAAAAGGAAGATGGATTAAAAGCCTCCGATAGAAGTCTTAAAAACACAAGCGGGGAGGGAGATAAATATACAGCTCTTATCTTGTCCTCCTGCTGAGTACGTTCCAGTGCACACATCCCTTCCAGAGGTTTAGCAGTGAATAAGATGGGGGGGTTGACCCAGGCTGCGTCTCTGCAGGCCCGTTGTAGCCCCTTGCCGCCTCGGCATCACGTGACCCAGCGCTGTCTAAGCCGGGACTTGGTGATTCAGATGTGGGGTAAGTGTGCGCTAACTCCGCCCCAGGCTGGCTACCAGCGTCCCAGGTGGGATGGAAAGATGGAGGAAGTAGGAGGGGTGGCGGGGGGGTAGTGAGAGAGATGTCACTGACCACATTAGTCACCAGAGAAAGCAGGCCATGAGTCAGGAAAGCTCCCAGTCTCATCCATCACGCCCCTCTTAACCCACTTTCCTTCCAGTCCAGCCACTCCGGCTTTTTGTTTTTCTATTTTCTGCTGGCTTTCCACCTCTCAAACCTCCCTCCACCTCCACCTCATCCCCATCCCCCCCCACCTTGCTGCTGACAGAGGAACTTTGCCATCCCTCTTTTGATGGCGATGAAAAAGAGAAGAGGGCGCAAAGAGAATGGTTCAGTGGTGGACAGGTTGCGGCGAGAGGTTAGAAGTTAGAGTGTGGGCTTCCTTCGCCGGAATAACTAACTACATGCGCGGCACATAAATGTATATAACAGTACAAGGTGCTTTATTTAGTCTGTGTCACCGTGGGGAGAGACAGAACATAACACAGTGACACAGCGCGTCTCATTTTCACACCAGATCCCCCGTGGTGGTGTGTAGAGAGAAACGGTGTGAGAGCTCTGGAGTGATAAGTGATGATATGAGCGAGGTTTCACTCCTCCAAAAGGCTGCTGGCTCGAATCCTGGAGAAAGGTATTTGATTCGCCGCCGAGACAAAAACACTGTATTGCTAGCTCAGCTGTGGAGGGATTAGTGTGGAACACGGGGGAAGCGGGGGATGAGATGAAATGATACTCCACGCGGTAGTGATTTGATGGTTATCGACGTGGCTTCATGCCAAAAGTATTCTCGTAATTGTGATTGTTATGAACCTCCCAAACTGTGTGTTTACTTTGTGTCTGCCTCATGAAATAACATCCCAGAAAAGGAGATGGTGGGTGAAAATCCTCTACATTAAAGAATCGTTTTAGTTTATTACAACTTCAGGATTTGGTCAAGGTTTTCCATGAGTTATTCACTGTACTGTGCTCACCAAGTTAGCTGCTGAGATCTTGGGAAGCCAAAACAAGGTCAGATAAGAGAACCAGCCAGGTTTGTAATGAATCTCCACGTTAACCAAATTTATTTTTGGTTTTTGGGGAAATGAAAGAACGTATGAGGTAAATTTGTTATTCCAGCTCTCAGATGTAAACATCCATCACAGTTTAAAGTTCAAATCTGGCAAAGAATACTTGCTGTTGTACTGTCTGCACAGTTTTTTATAGTAGGGTAATGCCAAAGACATTTTTTGTTCAAATTGCGTAATATCAGCATGTTAACCAGCACATCAGCGTAATACTGCAGCGTGGAAACTGCCCCTGTCCTATATTTCTATGTGCTAACAAAGATAAGTTTCCTACATTTTACATTTAAGCTGTTTTGCTAAGTGTTTGTATCTGGTCGTCTTTGCTGAGTGGATGCAGGTAAACAACCAGCAGTAGTTAACGTAGACTCACTGTACCCTGGACACTTAACCTTTTCCTGCAAGCTCTATAGATATACAGTGTTTCAGAACATTTTCACTTACCAGCAGGACGATAACTTGATATTTTATGGTCTCATAGAATAGTTAGGAGCTGCTCTTGCAAATATTTTGACCTTCTGAGAGGATACACACAATTACCGACGCACTTTGACTGTTTTTTCGAAAATTTCTCCTAAACGATTGGCCCAGAATGTGTCAATCAAACTTTGCCTTACCTGTCTCTTGGGGCAGGTACATTATTCCTTATATACTGCATTCTGTGCACTAAATGAACGATTAAGCACGCTATCACCTGCAGACTGTTTACACTGAAGTTTACTCCAGCAGTGCGTACCAATGACATGACTGTGTCGGTCATGACATTACCAGAAATGCTAGTGAAATCAATTTAGCCTCTTCCACTCAATGTAGTATTTTCCAGTATTGTTTCAAGGCAAATTCGTATTTTTTTAAGTGTTAAATATTTGTTGCACTACAGTACATTATATAGGCTGGTGCAAGCTACTGTTCTTTTCCTCCGTACCTTAATGTCACTCATTCGTAATTATTTAAATTGGCTGTTTCTCACAATGTTACAATACATTTTGGGGCAGTAAAATATGTCAAGTATGCTCTTGTAGGGTGCTCAGAAAATTCTTGTTAATCTAGTATACATCTTGGCATTTCTCACATCCTTAAAATCGACTTACTATGCAGTTAGTATACAGTCTTTTACTGTGCTAAGTATCTGAAGCACTGTGAGTGTGAGAGTATGTGTCATAGTGTCAAATGTAAATTAACTATGCATTAAAGTAGGCCTACTACAATCAATTCTGTTTTAATGACAAATGGCAGAAAAATAAATAGAAAACACAGAGTTGATTTTTATCATAGATTGTTATTTGCCAGGTAAATAGACAACTCATCCTTTTTTTTGTTTACTGCTGTTACCGCTCACGGATGTGTGCTGCACACTTTAATACAATATTACATTTGAAACAACCTCAGACAGGCTAATTTGACCCTTTAATTGTATCTCTGATGGAGAAAACGTAAACCTTTGCTTCCCTACCACGGCTGATTCAGCGTGATTCAGGCAATTTGCATGAAAACATGGTGTGACGGATCGAATTTGTGTCTGCTGTCACAAGGTGATGTAGAGGGAGTGACTCAGTGACTCACCTCATTAAAGATTTTATTGGATAAAAATTTGATTGGGCCAATGGGAGAGGCAAAGTGAAAGCTCCTTCTGAACTCCTTTTTCTGTTCATTTCACGGCTGTTAGCATTAGGTTCAGATTTGTGTGTGTGTGTGTGTGCACCAAGCATAATATTGTTCTGCAAAGTGTGAAATGGGAAATTTGTGAATAGTTAATGGCTGTGACTGTATCTGGTCGATTTTTTTTTGATACACTGTACTCTCTCGGTCAGCGTGATATTAAGGAGATCTAATTCCTGTCAGAGCCGAGTGTTTTACAGAAGATTTGAATGGTAATTCAAGTCCTTCAGCCAAGACACCAGTGTCAATGCCCCTTGTCATTCAATATTTCGGCTCTTTCTTCTGCCACGCTCTGGCACGAATATTCAGTACAGCATATGTGTGTTTGCACTATGCTGGGTTTCTCTCTGTGTGATTTTGTGTGTGATCCATTTGGCTCTCAGTCGTCCCACAGCCTGGCACTCTCACTCGGTTTGTGTGTGTGTGTGGGTGGCTGCAAAACCAGCCTTCTGTTTTCTCGCCTTAAGAGCCCCCCTTATGATCACAGAGATACATCAACCACACACACACACACACATTGACACCAGGCCAAATACAATGGCAGCAGGCGCCGGACCGACATACAGTATCATGACCTGGGACGTTTCCATGGCAGCCTCAACAGGAAGTGCATTACAGCCCCTGCCTGTCGTTGTGCACTGCCGGTGTGATTGTTCATCCTGAATTTCTTTTTAATTCGAGCCATTTTTCACTCCTGCACTCGAGGCAAGTTGTATACACACATCATGTCTATGCTATGAGATTAAAAAAGAAACTTATAATCGGAAGATGATGTGGTTTATAAGACATACTGTGATACTCTCACCAGTCCCCTTCCTACTGTTTTTCACCTTTTACTGCTAATTTCTGACGTCCTCCTTTTAATATGTGCAGTATATTACATGAACTGTATCCTGTAGTTCAGATGTTGAATGAGAAATAAAGGAAGAGCACTTGGCCTGTTGGAAAAATATGAGCTCCTTGATTTAATTAAAAATATTGTGTCATGTTTCAGTATGGCCTTTGTCGAATTAAGAGCGACACTGCTGCTTGTCTTTCAGATAACCACACATGGCAACTCAACAGTCAAGGCAGATCGCATTCAATGGGATAAGATTATTACGACTATTTGTAATTTAAATATCACATTTGACTGGTGACAAAATGACCGGCGGTGCATCGCCGATACTTTGTTCATTTAGCTCGCTTCGCTCTCCGCTGTCCCACATGGAAAATTCGGCTTCCGGCAACCACAAACGCTTGGCAAAGACACAGTCAAAACAGACTCGTCTAACAGCAAACACACACAAAAAAATGATCAATTCGAAAAAGCAGCACGCAACAGTAAAAGCGATAAACGGAGGCAATAAGTAGAAACACATTAAAATGGGCAAAACCAATGAATAAGAACAAATTAGAAAAGACAGTGAGACAGATTTTATTGTGTATTGGTTCAGATTTATGCTGAAGTTTATTAACGTTACTCACCGTGGCTTTACATGGTTTGTTTCCTGACAAGACACTCAGACCTACAGTATATCTTTACCATCTAAATTGCAGGTTAATTAACTGACCGGCTGTGGCGGCGTGGCCTGCTTACGAGAGAGCAACTTTAAAGAGACCATTAGCGGATCGCTCAGCCATATCTAATTACGAGGTTGTGGCATTTGTGTTTATGGGAGAAACTGAAAGGAGATATCAGTTTTTTTTTTCACTCTTAGCTCCATTGCAGCAGCTAACATCGGCTGCAGGCGGTCACGCTTGGCTGAATTACACCGAAGTTCATGTTTGTTGGTCTCCTACACTGTAATCTGCTGACATGGTTCTCTGCTTCTTGGTTGATGTGATTTTGAACCAGGCAAGACGGGGCGTTTGCTGGCCTTCTCTTCCATTTGAATTTGTGAAATAGTGATATCTGCCAAAAATGATCTGTGAATTGTTAAAAACACAGTTTCACATTATAAATAAATTTGCTCTTTCAGTTTCTTATCGAGAGTTGCATGAGAGCATCGATACCACTTTCATATCTGTCCAACAGATACATGACTGTGGCCCATAAAGTTGGAATAAAATATTTTTTACCTCATGAAATGATTGTGACAGTGTGATTTATCCCTGATAGATAAAGTGTCACTGTGATATGTTTGGAAGAGATTGATCAATAAAGTTTTGAGAAGATGTACACTTTATCAAGAGTAAATCACATTGTCACAATCATTTCATGAGAAGAGGTAAAAAATATTTTATTCCAACTTCATGGGCAGCAGTGTATCAAATATCAAGCTGTAGCCATCAGCCAGTTAGCTTAGCTTAGCACAAACACTGGAGACAGGGGGAAACAGCTAACCTGGCACTGTAAGGTTAAAAAAAATGTTAAATCGTTTAAAGGTCACGAGGCTGAGAACCTTATGTGTGTCTTTGAATGTGTGTGTGTGTGTGTGTTAGCATCTGGAGGTATCCCCCTTTGCATCTAATTAAAATCTAAAGATAGTGTCTTCGTCTTTCACTGTCTTTTTCACTTGCCCTCAAATCTGGATCTCTCTCTCGCTCTCCAGCACTAACAGCATGTCTGCACAGAAAGCCTTTCAGCCGTCTGACGGCACAGATAGGCCTCTGTTTTAATCAATCCGGCTGTCTACACAGGCCGCCTAACAGCTCGCGCTATTCAAGTGTTTTCATGCTTCTGCTTCAAGTCTATACTCCTTTGTTTTTACACTCGGTATTAGATGCAGTGTAACCCAGCAGGCCGGGTCTCACATGGCAGGGGGCGTTGTGGAGTGGAGACAGGTGGCGTCGATGAGCCAATAGCCACCAGGCTGGGCAGAGGAGGGGACGGTTTGCTGACGGGAGGAGAAATAAATGAGCTCTGAGATGAGAAGTTAGAGAGCAGAGACATACGGCAGTGGACCTGTCTGGCACCGAGATGAAGATAGATGAGCTCCGGGTGTACCTGTAGGTCCAGCAAAACACTGTGGGGGGTGGACAGGTGCATGGTGGCATCAACTGCAGATGTTAGAGGTGGAAAAACATGTTTTTTAGTCATATCTATGCCGGTCTTTGAATTTTATTATTTATCTGCTGCCAAAGAATAATCGGAAATTACTGGAAAATAAATTCAAAAGTATTCCCTTCTTACATGCCATCATGCCTGAACAGGAAAGTAGATTGCTGACAAAACAACCTTTTTACCATAATGCAGTGAACTGTTCCTTTTAAGTAGATGAATCTCTGTATTCACAGCTCGGCACTGACACTTTAGAAACCAACACTCAGTGACAGTGTCACTTGTCAGTGTGGATGTCCTCTGGGTAAAATGCATACATACAGTATATACAGCACACTGAAGTTGACCCTCTTTCACTTTGTAGCATGTCTTTAGCCAGACACCGATCTCATCATTAAGAGGAAAGGAGGAATGGATGCACGTCACTATCAGTGTCATATTCTTCTCCTTCTCCGGCGTTCTCTCCATTATCTCTCACAGATCAGGCCCCGGCTCCCTGCAGTGTGTTTTCTTCTCCGTGTCCATTCATTATGAAGCATCCTCTCCTCCCACGTTCCTCTCCCTCCCTGCCCTCCATCCTCCCCAACTCCTTCGTCTCCGACCTCTCCGAACGCAGAATTATTCTGTTTGTCTCCCTTCTCTCGGCAGCTTTCTTTCCGTCCCTCCCCTCCATCTTCTTCATTTTCTCCCGCTCTGCTCGCTGTGTGTTCAAAGTACAGAGGCCTCCCCCCCACCACCACCACCACCACCCGGGAGAGCTGGAGAGAAGTGCGCATGGGCTGGAATGGAAAAGAGAGGGGGAGCAGGGATGAGGGGGAAGGAGAAAAGGAGAAGGGGAAGAAAATAAGGGCATATATGCTCACCTGAATTTCAGATTTCAAGCCCCCAACTCTGCTCTCTACCCTTTCCCGGTCCTGACAAATGTCACCGCAGTACCTCTGTACAAAGCGTGCGGCCCTCCCACCTCCTCCTGCCTTGCTATTATTATGAGTTTCATTACAAAATGCCAAAATTTGCCCTTTGCTACATCAGTTCGTCGTCCCTCAATAGCACCCACTTCGGTCATTGTGGTAAAGCTGAATGCATCCCTACAAAAAAAGGTGCCGGTCAGCAACATTTTTTTGGGGGCTGTAAGCGTCCTGGCTGCGGTGGTGTGACAAAGCGGACAAAGCCGGACTGTGACTATGATTTACAGAGACGTCTGAGGCACAGGGCGCTTACATTCGAGCCTTCCGTTCGTATTAAGGGCGAATTCACTGTACTGTATATGTATTATTAATGATTTCCAGTCATGGGAGCGAGTGTTTAAGTTGCATAAAGAATTTGCGCACCATTCTCCTGCGATCAGAGGCAGCAGAGGATGTAAAAACGATGTCGGCACACCGGCACACACACTGGTTTTCTCAACAGGGTGAATTGGGTTAACCAGTCGGGTCATAATTCAAATTTGTTCAGTGCTTCGTTTTCTGACCAAATACCTTCAAAGCTGACGAGATTCCCATCAGCCTCAGCTGTGCTCATGCGAACGCTCATTATCAGTGTTCGCTGTTGTTTGCATGTGAGACCAAGATGAACACGATAAACACTACCTGAAACATCAGCAGCTTTAGCATGCTGATATTAGCATTTGGCTCCATGCACTTATTAAGCTGGCTCTGAGAAGGTGAAAGACTGCATTGCTGTACTTACTGTATAACAAAAAAAATAAATAATTAAAATTAAAAAAAGAGAAGAAAAAAAAAATCAGCGAGGGTCGTAGCCAAGTGAGAGAAAGCAGGGGGAAAGAGGAGTTACAAGAAAGCGGAGAAGTGAAGAAAGGGAAATATTAAAAAGGAGTGTGAAAGCACGATGTTGGCCACAGCGAATCTACATATTTAATGTGCCCTCGAGCTGTCGGTTTAGCCTCGGCGTAATCACTCTGAAGGCAGGAGAGAGAGAAAAGGAAAGGAGGGAAGGGAAGGAAAGAAGAGGAGAGAGGTGTTGCGAATGAGATATTTTGATGTAGCGCGGATGGGAGAAGCGACAGAAAGACTTGTGCCTCTGCAACCAAAAGAGTGGAAACCAGTCAGGCATTACCAAGTTTATTTAGTTTTTTTTCTGTGCATTGACACACACACACACACACACACACACACACAGGTATCTTCCCAGGATTCAGCTGAGCGGTGATGACTCGAGCTATAGAGTTCATCATCTGTCACTGTTTAAGGTCAGACGCAGACTGAAATTCTGCAAAACACACACGAGACAAATACCAGCTGACAGGGTCACCCCCTCAACAGCAGGCCAGCCCTGACATTTGTGTGTGTGTGTGTGTGTGTGTGTGTGTGTGTGTGTGTGTGTGTGTGTGTGGCTAGAGATATTTCTTAACTCACTTGAACAGTCTGCTGCCATCTGCACTGTCCTCGTCTGCTGACCTTTGTGTTCTCTGTTTTCTCAGTTTGCAAAACTAGTGGAGATCAAACAAACTTTTCAGAGCTTTTCACTTTTTATTTGTCTTTTATGGGATGGCAGGCCATTTCTGCTGCCTCTGCAATAAGTGGAGAATTTAATTGAAAGCCAAACTGTGGTTGAAATTTAAACTCGGCGTCCTTCAGCCGCGGGGCTGCGGCTGTAAGACAGGCTTTTATTCTGTGTTTCATCAAACGCCATGCACGCCAAGACGTCCTTTCATTTGAGCTGTTCCACCCCTCCCGCCCTCAACCTCCCCTCTCTGCTTCCGCCCCCACCTTATCGTCTCTCTTCTGTCCTCTTTCATTTCCCAGCCCCCGGCTCCAACTCTCCGGCCCTCCCCCCCTAGCCACCCGGCCCCTCCAAGTCCAGCAGGACCATGATGCTCAGCAGCTCTGTGGAGGTGCCCAGCTCGGGCGGGATGAGCGGCCTCAGCGGCCTGAGCGCGGCAGCCCGGAACGTGGTGCGCTCCTCCAGCATCTCAGGGGCCATGTACAGCCTGGAGAAGAGTCCCGGCGGCGCGGGCCCGGACTCCGCGTCGTTGGCCGGCAACAAGAAGCGGCGCTCCAGTCTGGGCGCCAAGATGGTGGCCATTGTGGGCTTGTCGCAGTGGAGCAAGAGCACGCAACAGCTCAACCAGCAAGGTGAGTTTAACAGTTTGAAGTGCACCTGTTGGACATTTCTGCCATCAAATTCTCTACATCCCAATAAATCTTTATTTTTTGCCCTTTTTACACAATTTCAGCTAAGTCAGTGTGACTTCTGACTTCTTTTGCCCTTTGCCTTTGCCTTCCTTTCTTCCCTCCTCTGTGCTTCTAATTCGCAGATTCCAAATTTGGGTTTAGCTATAAAGCTGCAGATCATAATCTACTCCAAATGAAGATTGAATTTTTTAATATGGAAGACATTCTGTCACCTTTACCCTCCTGCGTAAAACATTTCAAACCATTCCACATGCCTTTAAAAATATTAAACAGCTAAACAGTGAAACGGATGCTAACGTCGGTCCAACAGAACAGCAATTGTTTTAGTGTACGCACAATAACATTTGTATAATCCACTCCAAAGGGTATCTGATGGTGCACTGCTTCACTTATAATACCTGTAATATCTTTTTCAACAAGCTCTTGCTGGGTTTACCTTTTCTGTGGTATTATAATTGTAATGAGCCCTTTTCTGTAAAAGCCTGCAACACCATTGTGCAGAAGCATTGCGTGTTGAACTGTGAGGAGGGTTCGCAGCAGCGGAAGCCAGCGTGCACGGCGGCTGTATGGCATCGATAGCGGCGATGTTCTTATATGTGTCCTGTGGGGTGTAATTACAGACACCGTGCTGCTGCAACAAAAGTGCCCCTCATTTCTTTTTGCGCCTCAGCGTCGAAAACAAGCGTGCTCACTCCTGGCGGGAGACGGGGAAAACATGTCACACGCCGCGGCTCGGCGAAGGCTGAGAGGCAAGGCCAGGAGGAGCAGGGACGCGGCTCATTTTCAGCGCAGTTTAATTCTTTCATCACTCCTCTGTCTGTCTTCAACATGTTGTTCATCTACACATCCTCTTAGTACATGCTGTTTCCCCTTCCAGTACATCGAACGGTAACCTTTTCAGAACAGTGTCTTTTTTGCTTGCCTGCTCACTTTGTGGTGCTGTTGTATGCACGCGTTGCTCTGTGAAAACTTTTGGTCTTATTACAAGATCTTACAAGATAGAAGTATATGTGAGTTTCTGAACCAACACTAAAATGATTTTCTTGGTTTGTAGTGTATATAAATATGTCTTTCTATGAAAATTTAATAAACTGATTAATTATTTAAGCAATTCTTGAGCAGAAATGTCAAAAAAATACACTGCTCCTAGCTTTTCAAATGCGAATACTTTGTTTTTTTTTTGTCATCCCTGTGATATTAAAAGGAATTTCTAAGGGGGTGGGACTGTGGTCAGACAAGACAAAGCATTCTAGGTCATCACAGCGGGTTCTTAGAAGAGAGCTACTAGAGAGCATTTTTCACTATTTTCTGACATTTTATAGATTAAACAGTTAATTGGTTAATTGAGAAAATCATTGCCGATTAATTGATAATAAAAATAATCATCTGTTCTCGGGCTGTTGCGATAACCACAATATTACAATAATCTGCGATCGCAACCACAATGTTCACGTCACATCATGTTCTTTTTTTTTTCTTTTGACACAGAAAGAATGGCAGCTGCCGTGGTCGCAAAACCAAAAGTAACTTCACCAGTTTGGGAAAATGTTGGCTTTCAACTGAGTGAAAAAGAAGAGCCAGCCAATTTAGTCGGGCGATATGCAAAATGAGTCTTCATGAGTGTACACCCGCTGAGCTGAGGAAGAGTGGGCGGTGCTGCTCCACGACTCTGGTTCAGCGAGCGGTTGACACAATAAAGTCCAAGGCTTATGGACCTATCAGTTATGGTCTTCGGTTTAAAGAAAGAGATGGAGGGGTTCAGGTGACATTATACTGTCAAATAAACCAACACAATAAATACTACAAATTAATAAATAAAAATAAGTAAACAAATCTTAGAATCTGAAAGTTCAGTGCCAACTTTCAATACTTGACAGCTGCCATGTGCTAAGGATTCAAACACATTTGCCCTCTTCTCAATGATCTCTCATATCACTTCAGTCCTTTGGTACACCTCCTCCTTGGCCTGTGACTGTACTGAGTAAATGTAAGAAGACCAGGCAGGTTTGCTTCCCTCTTATACTCTGAATTTGAGGGTTGAATGCTGAGAGATGAGCGAGACGAAAAGGAGGTCATTCTGGAGGACAGCAGAGGAATGTAGAAGAAAGCATGATGTAAAAAAAAAAAAAAAAAAAAGTTTACTTCATACATGTTCTCATGCCAGCTCTGACATGGTCACCATATGGCTAATGGGCAGTGTACACAGGAAAACACACACATACACGCTCAGCCATTCACATGCACACACACTCACCCAAACCCTCTATCATTAGCTTGTATCATTACCTGTTTTTGGCTCCCATCAGGTTGAGATGGCTGTTGTTCTTGTACTCTCAACACACACACACACAAACGCACACACACGCAAAAGAGCTCAGCGCACTCACGCACAGCTGACACTTGTCTGACGCAGAGAGAGCTGTCGATATTTTCACCACAGGGGCTTTCATGTCTCCGTGTTCGTGCTGATGAGAAGAGCACAAAGGAAAGGGGGGGGGGGGCTAGGAGGGGCTGAGGATGTAGAGGAGAGGAAGGGGAGACGAGGGGTGTGTCTAAATTTAGATGTTCTCAGCTGCCAGAGAAACACATTGCGCCTAGAACAAAATCACAGTATCATGCACCGCTCCTTCCTCTTCCACCCGTAGCAGCTCTCCTTGCTGCAGCGGCGTCGTCCTCAGCTCCCGCGCGGTAGTTTTCTCTTCGGCGTCGGGCCACAGCAGGTTTTGAGATGCTTGTCCAAAGCGTACCGCTGACCAACAGAGCCTGGGAGTGAGACATAACTGAACGGATCGGTATCGTTACCGATACTGACCCTCTGGTATTGGGAATTGCATCAGATATCAGCCAGATGCGAGCGATCCACATTAAATATTTACACATCTCCTCCTCTGCTCTGTTCATTTGCTGTGGAGAGCTAATTGTGACGCGTTTTAATGTTAGGGCAGTGTCAGGCCTTTACCGTGAAACTGCACTGCTTCACTTTTGCTGGAAAGTCTGTAGAAACGTACGATTTTAGAACCTACTTAAGAAAGCTCAGTAAAGAAGAGAAAAGATCCAAAGATGACAACTGATGTATCATCACAAGGAGATATGTAACATTAGTTTAGCTGGACTATATATGCTATACAGATTTAAATTTTTGGCAAATGTTGGATTTGTACTTATTATTGGCAGAAATTATATTGGGGAGAGAAAAAGTGGGATTGACTGATTTGACATAAAAAAAAGAACATTTCAGTTGATTTAAGTGCAAAGTGAATCACAATCCAGGCATTTCACGTAAATTATTTTATATAAAAGCCACCCAACAACAAGATTATGTCACTGTTCTGCTGGGAATTGGCCATTTTCACACAACAGCCTGAAAGGCCTGTTCCTGGAGACAAACAAGGCCATTTACTCAGTGACCCAGTCACTCTAACCTATTGTTCTCCCCTCCTCATAATTCACACCAGCTACGGGCAAAAAAAAAAAAAATGGGCGCACTTAATTAGATGGGTGACCCGCGTGGACAGACAGACTGACAGAGGGTCGCATGAACAGACTGACAGGGCAACAGGCGAACACTCCTCCTCGCTCTGTCGCATTCGATTAGGGTCCTCTTCCCTGTGTTCCTTCCTGGCGGTCGTTAACGGTCCAATCTGGTCGGCTGTCACTGCTCCATGTTCTCAGTGACGCGCATCGATTGGCTGCTGGGGAGGGTCGGCCCAGGTGCCGGGCCCCCACCTCGCTCGTTCGCTGGCCCAACAGCTGAAAAGCCACAGGTCGAATCGGCCCCCAAGAGGAATGGAAATGCGTGAGGGAAGTAATTTACTTTAGATGCAGAAATAGGAAGAACAAATGGAATTCACTGAGTTAAAACAACAGACAAACTGACCATATGTCTTGTGGCCTTTGATTAATTGACTCGTACCTGATATTATTGAATAACTTGCCGCTTGTGGTGGTTGCAAAGTGAGCCTTGAGGTAAAAAGAGAGACCCAAAGTGCTCCATAAAATGTATTCAATGCTTTTATTCCATTTTCCCAGCCATTATTCTAAATGTATGCACCTTTTTATGACAAATCGTCTTAAACAAAATCAGTTTCTATTGGCTATTTTTCCACTGTAAAAAATAAGATTTATAATGGATAACTAAATGGAAATAAAGAAACTGACTGATTGCTGAGGTGGCAGATAGAGATGTAAAAAAGACAAAGTGAATGCAGACGCTGGGAGAATATGTCAGCGTCTCACCATTAAAGCGCTATTAGGGGCTAATGTGGTTATGGTGTTGTTATTGTGTGAGAGTTTCTGCAGGGTATGTTCTAGCCTTGCTCCATTTTGCGAATTGGATCCAGTCAATTTACAACTATCAGCAGAATCGGTCCCGGTAAGCTCTTATGCAAGCGGGGAAGTGTTTTTGTATACGTGTCCACACAACAATCGCATCCTATTTTCAAGATAACATAATTTCCAACCTTGTTTCAAAACTGTAAAAAAAAAACAACATCCTCTGGAAAAAGAGTGGTGTTATTTGTACTATTAGAAAAGAAGGATTGCTGTTTTCTTTTTCAAAATGCAGCCACTCTCTCTCCTCAAATATTAAAGTACTTTTCTTTTGAGGACCCAGTGATCAGGCCATTTACAGTAGCAATCATTAGTACATTCACAATGTTTGTACCAAAGATAGAATGAAAATATACTATTTCTTACTTATGACTTTATGACTCTTCTCGTGAGTCATAAAGGTGAAATGACATGTTGGAATGTTGAGTTAAAATTTGGGCCTTTTCATTGGCCCCTCCCTGCAACTACAGCTATTCATTCAGGTATCTTTGTGGGCCCCCTTCATATGAAGACCCTGTAAACTCAGTCCCCTTTAAGTTCTAAGCCCCTGATCTTGGCCTACTCGTTCTGCGCCAGGTCAGAGACTAGCTGCTAGTAAAAACTTCCACTGCCAAAGGTTTGAGCTCCTTCAACAAGGTAACCGTTACTGTACAACACTGGATTTAGTGCCTACGTCAGTGGGCCACAAACCCCAATTCTAACATCTTCACACAAACCAACGTGAGACGTCTTAAGTAGGACGAGAACATTTTTTTATATTTTCAGACAGCAGCTGAGACTTCTGACACGTCTTGGTGTTAATGGATGCCATTTAATTGTGCCCTCTGGTGTTTCCAAACAAATATTTGTAACCTTGGGGAGTTATAACTCAGATTTAATTCATATTAACAATCCATCCTCAGAAATGCAGCTCTTTTATTTTTACTGGGTCATATTGTACCACAGTGTAATGCGGCATCATATTATGACACCTCCGGTCCTGATTAATACCTATCTGACATGTGTCTGCGCTCATCTGCCAAAGACAACTTTGTGAATAACGGTGTCAGAGTTGAACTGATTGCAGCATCAAAGAATAGAAATGTGGGTTAAAGAACAAACCATATGAGCCTGTACATGAAAACAGTAATATGTTGTGTTACTGGGATGGATACATTCCTTCATGTTGTGGTGATGTACAGTACACTTTAACAAAACTGGTGTAGTTGTATAAGGTGTGCTTCCATATTTAGATCCTTCTTTGATACTATTTCCATGCAAAATAAAAAGCTTTTCCTCCATAATGTATCTGTTTTCTTCATGTAATTCCATTCATAGCTCCGACTCCCACTGTGTCATTGTCTCATTATTCTTGGTTTTGTAACAGGCGAGTGTTTGGGATGGCATTTTGGTTCTGTCTGTGTTCTATGTATTACCTGCTATTATTAGTATCACACACACACTCACACATGCGTGCACACAAACACACACACGGTTTCCCAGGTTTAATGGGTGAGTCATTCCTCCGCTGAACACGGTCTTATCTCCTGAGCAGGTTTATCCATGACTGTGAAAACAGAGCCAGCAGAGCGGCTCCCTGCACACTGTCAGTCTGCGCGGAGGGACGCGGCTCGCAGAGAAACAAGCGCCACTGATGAGATGCAGTGTACCCGGAGAGTTAGATTAAAGGAAACCAGGCGTGGATGTGGATGTGTGTCTGTTTGTGTGTGTTTTTGGTGAGCATCCCAGTGAAAGGCTTCAACTCGGAGCCCCCTTCCAGTTCATCCATCTATCTATATCTATATCTGTATCTATATACGTGTGTGTTCAAGTGTGTTCATGTCTGTCATTGGTGCACATTCACACTCAATCACCTCACTCTTTTCTGCTCCATTTAGCTCTCCCAGCCCACTCAACACCCTCCTCTTCTTTTCTCAACCTCGCTTTTCAATTGCTTTAAATATTCTGTATTTGACTCTTTCTGTCCTCTCTGTGTTTATTTCTGCGATGCTGTAGACGTTGTTGGACGATCACCAGAGACAGAGAAAGGAAACAGAGGCAGAGGGGGTGAAAATGTCTGACACAGGAAGGGAATACTTGTTGATTTGCTTGTTGAACCGATTCCAGCGTTGTTCTGAGACCAAAAGGAGTCACATTTCCCGGTTAACTTTTGTCAGACAAAAGATTTTGAGTTGGCTGACGGTAACTCCGAGTTCCAACCTGGGAGTAAAGATATGAAAAGAGGTTTTCACCGGTGCCAGGACTGTTAAGAGACCCGTTTTCCATGCTGCTGACTGAGTTTTATTGTCTGATTTAATGGCACAAACTACAGTTCTAGGCCATGAATTCTGTTTTGTTGTATTCACTGACAAAATGGGCAAATACCAGAATGACTTTGTCCCTGTAGAGCACATTTAAAGCTATGCAGATTTCACAATTACAGAATTTTTGTATATGCTTACAATATAACTCACATCATTGATTGATTTTACTGTTCTGTAGCTGTCAAAGACACTTAACGAAGCAGATTTTACTCTTAAAATGAGAGGAAGAAGGATACATTTAAGACAAAGGTAACATATTTTCTACCAGAACATATGAAAGTCTTTAATCTTTGTGGTGGATGTTTAGATTTGGTAACATAAGGATGGCTAATGTAGTCTGGGCCCACAAGTGTGAAGTGTTTCTCAGTTTCTCACTCTTTGGGTCTTTCATAGTAAATTTTGATTAATGAAAAGGTTGTCAGCCACTGTTTATACATGTGCTGTTAGATAAACGCGTGAAAAACGACTCTCTGATTAGCTTGTTTTTGCATGCTCGCTAGTTAACGTTCTACTTTCAAACTGCCCCCACAGTTTAATAGCCTACAGATGACTGAAGATTATAGTATTTATTTTGTGTAATTAAATGATATTAGAAATGTAAATGAGTACATTTTAGCAAAGACAACATCAAACAGGCATGGCTGTGTTGTTTCAAACTTTCTTTAGCTAACGTCAGCGTTAGCCTACAGTTGCTGTTATTGGCGATAAGCAAAGAGCATCGCTGATAGTACTTGCTCTGTTGACAGGCCCGTGTTTAGTTAAAGCTCTGCTTTGATCAGTTTGCCTGAACTACAGTGTACATAGAAGGGCTTTGTAGTTTCCTGCAAAGTGAACATTGTGTTCCCCCATGTTGAGCTAGCTGTGCAGGACAGGCTGATGTGATGCAGATGGGAGATAGCTATGGATAACATTTTTCAGGAGTCTGTTTCTATCCCAAAATAAATTTAAAAAAATGTACTGGGGTCCAGACTTGGTTCAATATCACAAATAAAACCACAGTTTGTTTTGTTTCTCTAAACTGTGTTTTTGTGACATTGAACCTGAAAGTGATCAGAGATGGTTTGTCAAGAGATAGACACCCAACAATAAAACAATAAAAGGCCACAGACTGGTCCACTGGTTAAACATAGTTATCCTCTGCATGTTGTTTAGCCTGTGTTACAGTGGACCTCAGAATAGACCTGGCATTTTAGTACTCAGGGTGTTTTCGGGGTGACTCACTCGTGCCCTACTTCTTGCTCTGTTTCTGAGTCACAGCTAGGAAACACACTTTAGGAATTTTGGCAGACATTTTGGAAAGCTTACGGTGATCAGATCCTTCGAGGGAAAGTTCACCGCTAAAGAGAAATTCTTAAGTATGGAGGCAGCTCGGAGAGGGCCTCTGAACAAAACGAACAAGCGCATAAAGGAGCTCTCAAATGCCGTAATGGTAACAAAGGGAGGTTGTTGAATCTCTGCGGCTCAGCTATGTGGTAACACTTAACTGCCCGCTCATAGTAGTAGCTATTTCCCAGGATGACTGCACATGATAGCTATTCATATTCACTATGACTAATAAAAAACAAAACAAAAAAAACCCTGTTTCTGCTATTTCAGGTGAGACTTCTGCTCTGTTGTCTCCCTCAGCCCACCTCCTGCTCCACCGCTTCATTTCTCTTTTGAAGCGTACTGAGTCACCGGCTCTCCCGACGCACACAAACTGAAACCTTACTCGTGTCTCTAAAAGCTTTTCCTTCCCCACCGGTGCTTTTAGAGGCTACCAAACACCGGCTGAGCTGACTGGCGATCGCTTTCTCTCCCCTCCCCATCTCCCTCATCGGCCTCTTTGTGCTTCCACCGACTCGCTGACATCTTTATCCCCCCCCCCCTCCTTTATCTCTCCTCCCTTCATCTCCGTCTTCTTTGCTCTCACTTTCAGGCGAAGGGTCTATCGTGTTTTCTCAATCTCGCCCACCGACTCCTTCGTGTTCGGCGCTCTATTCTTAGCCAGACTGATTGGCGAAGCGTTCAGCTGTGAGCCCGCCTGTTCTTCGTACCTGTGCGCGTGCTATCGTGCGCATACAAATGTGTGTGTAGCTAGCCTCTGCATGTCAAACACAGCCTCTCGTCCAAGTGTAAAGAGCTGCAACTGCAATCTGATGTTTATATGTAATGGAGTAATTTGACATTTTACAAAACATCCTTATTCGCCATCTTGCTGAAAGTTACACAAGAGAACAAGATGTCGAGTGTCTGTTTGTGAATATGAAGCTACGGCCTGCAACAGTTAGCCTAGCTTAGCACAAAGACTGGAAACAAACGGGGAAACGGGGTGACCTTTGATGGAGTGGAAAGCCCGAGAGTCCAAAATAGAGGAAGATATTCACATTAGTTAGTCACATTTTAGTTGATTTATACCATCTGATTTTGTTTAACCTCTTCCGTTGAATAAATATAATCACCCACATAACTCCACGTAAAAACCACAATTTTTTTTTTTTTTTGTCTTTACACTTCTATTGTTGTACGGATTAGGAAAGCAGGGTAAATAGTGATCTTTCCTTTGCGTTTTCACAGGGCCAGGCTGGTTGTTTCCCCCCTGCTGTGCTGCTTGTGCTGCACTAAGCTAAGGTCAAACGATTCCTTCAGCTCTCCACTCAAAGCTTTTCGCCCTGTAGATGAAAACCACCAACTATTTCTCCTACATCACGCAAGAGTTTTCACACAGCAGGGCTGGCTGAGGTGTTATTTCTCATGTATGTTGGGGGCTTTTCGCCAATCTGGCAACCCGCGCTAATAGAGCAAGAGCTCTCAGATTGAGCAACGTGGGTCGAAAATGAGCAAGAGCACTTAGTGGCACCCCAGGAAGGTTTTAACAGGCAGTAAAGTGTCACCGAGCTCGAAAGTGTGTGTGTGAGGTGAGTCACCGTGTGTGTGTGTGTGTGTGTGTGTATGAATGTCTGTGTGTATAAGACCCATAATCAGAGTGTCATTACCACTCCTCTCCACATAAAGTGCCGTAAACACACACTTACACAGAATGTACACAAAGCCTCTGTGAAAGGAGAGCTGGACTGGAGAGCAGCTTTTGGTGCATAGAAGCAACACACACGCACACACACACATGCACACACATAGATCCTCCTCGGCCTGTGCAAACATACAGGTTGATTTCTGAATCTGTGTCATGGCACAGGGAGGCCGCTGCTGCACTGCAGGAGACATCGCCGAGGAGATTCTGTTTAGTTTTGAGACTTAAAATGTCACTCTCCCTCAAATCGGAGGGCACAAAGCCGTCAAGATGGTGAGATAATTTCCCTCCTGCTCAATGTAAGTCGATTTGTCTGGGGGAATTTTCTCGAACTAAGCGTAATGTTCCTCATTCAAAGTGGAAATGGCTTCATTGTTCAGCTTTAAGTGAAGAAACTGACACTGTTACCTGAAAAACAGCTCTATTAGATCAGAGGGAAATGGAAATATTTCATCTTCCAGTGGCAGAATTGAGATTTCAAGACTTAATATAGGACAACCCATTATTTTCTCAGTGTACCAGATGTTATTCTGTTCTTTCTCTGTTCCGCTGGCCGTATTAGTGGGAAGATATGTTCAGAGCTCAACATGCAACGGAAGGTTTTTGAACCATGATTCGGCCATCTTGCATCAGTCTCCTGTCAGATGCAGAGTTGAGTAATCAAGAGGAAATTACATCTGAATTAGATTACTCCTTCCCCCATTGTAATTAATTGCCATTAGACGGGAGCCCGTGTGGCATATTAACTCACCGACAGACATCCTGCCATACATGAAGGTTTTAGATTTGAAGAAATCATTTCCTATGCAACATGGTGCTGAGAAAGGCTAATCGGCTCTCGTTGACCGCTTCCCGGCTTAGGTCCCTGCCTGAGCTGCTAATGTGACTCACACACACACACAAAGACAACACAGGAGATTAGTTTTGTTTAACTCCCATGCATTATCATTAAAGACAGAGCAACACTTAGGATACCAGGCTACACTTAACTCTCCGCCACATTTATTTGTTTTTGCACGCTCTGTTAGAGTTAAATAACTGTCTTGAAAAAGTGGACCGGCGGGCAGTGTCTCATAAATGGTTCAATTATAGAGAAAAAAGTTTGAGGAGGAACACAAGCGCGCACACAAAGCAATCCGGGAGCAGGTGTATGACTGGACGTGGACATAAATACAAGCAAAGAGACTTGCACAGAGATTCACGAGTCATGTTCATTAACCCAACTACCTTAAGTTTAAAGTGGTCTTATGTTGTTCCCTAAACCTCTAACTTTACTTTTTACTACGAGTGTTTCTTCACAGACTGTCGATGTGCCTTCGAAGGAATAGTTTTACATTTTTGGAAATACGTTTTATTTGATTTCTTGCTGCGAGATAGATGAGAAGACTGACACTGCTCTATTTACTGGGTCTTGGAGGTGCTGATTTTTGGCGACTTTGACAAAGCCATGTTCTGTTTCTGTCTTTATTCTAAATTAAACGAAGCGCCCGTTGGCTTAATCTGCAAGCACAGGTATGAGTGTGGTATCAGTCCTTTTGTCTCAGTGAGAAATTAAGAAAATTAATCTCTCTTCACAAAATTTAGGACACTACTCGGTTAACCTCATCAGGACCGTGTGGGTGTGGTTTGGTCAGATTTGATTGACGGTGACCAAACAACCCAACTGTCATCACGTTCGGATTCAGATGTTATTGCCGATTGGACTTAAGTATGTGACGTTTTTCCAAATTAAGCCATGCCCACATCAAACCATAGAGAAGAGGCTAGAAAAAACAAACCCAAACTGTTTCAACCTTAAAAGAAAATATTGTTAATGTAGGATCCCATCATCTAGTAAATCGCTGATTGAGAAAATATTTTTTTAGGGCCTTTAAGTGTTGTAGTAGCTCAACTAAGGACATCACTTCATCCTTAGTACCTTGTCCTGGTACTGAATGAGGCTCCCCAGAAAGTGCCCTCTAGCAAAGCACACCAATGTGTTCACAGGGTTATATTGTGTTTTAACCAGGGAAGTCCTAGAGAGTAAAACCATTAAACCCCATCTACATAAGTTCTAATTTCCAGAATAAAGTTTACTGTTATTTGTAGGCTTATACAATCTTTCCTCCTCTTTCATAAAAAGTATTACAAAACAGTTATGTGAAGCTTTGTATGCTAATCATAGTTTCGTATCTTGTTGTAGATATATTTATCTGTATACTGTGTAAACCACTGAATCATCGGTTAATATCTTATGTAACTGTATGATACATGAATATGGCTCTGATTCACTGAGTTATATGTATATAATTATATATATATATATATATATATATATATATATATATAATCTCTGGTCTTACTCAAACTGGTACCTTGAATATTCTTTTGGTCCAAATTTAGCAGGAGTCCGGTGGTAAAGACACCACAACAGATCTTTCATCTCCAACACTCCTGCTTGGTTACTGTTGCTATGCATGGTGGATCGTTGCTGTCACCGGTGCATCCAATAGGCATGTCGGTGCAGCCAGGGAGTCTAAAAACAGCATTCTATATTACAGCATATAATGAGAAAGGCTTCATCAGTGCTCTCTCCAAATGTCAGAGCGGCTTTATGATGATCTGCTGAGCACACAGACGCACATTATTAGATACACACACACACACACACAGAAGCAAGGCCATATATTGTGTGTGCGTGTGCATACAGTCATGGTGTGTGGCTCTTTTCTGCATTGTTGGCGTTTTCAGTAATCCTCACCTTTCTTTATTTACCTCTCTGCTATTAATTCTCTCCGCTGAAGCTATTAATTCTTTCCATCCCCGCCACTGCTGTCTTCCTCCCATCCTAACCTTCCTCCCTGTGACTTTATCTCGCCTCACGACGGATACCTTGGTTTTTACGCGCACAAAGAAAGTTTGAAGTGTGTGATTACTCCCTGGGCCGAAAATTTCTGTGAGTGCGTCCTCAGGGATGAGGTATTACTCATCACAGTGAAGCCAACAGGAGACACTTTTACCTGCCTTGTAGCACACAAAGACCAAGAAACTCAGTTCTAGCATGGTAAAGCACAACAGCTTATGTAATGTTGTTGTCTTAACCACTCAAACGGCATTTATGTCAGACCTCCTCTAATTACTTCCTCCAGGATGTGTGCGTATTTGATGTTAACACTGTATAACAAAGTTAGTTCAGCAGAGAGAGAGGAGAAAATGCGCTAAATAATTTAAATGGGATGCGGCGGGAAAAGAGATAAGAGTTGTGCGGTGGAGGTGGACAGAGGCCAAGAGAAGTAGGGGACTATTAGAGAGGGGAGGAGGAAAGGGAAGGTGATTTGGAAACGCAGATGAAGCAAAGCCAGTAAAAGAATCAGTGCATAAGGGGTGTATGTAATGGAAAAGGGGGAGCAAGGGGGGAGGGAAAAAAAGGGCAGCAAGCAAACAAAAAGCCAGAGATAAAGAGCAGCAATAAAAAGAAAGAAGAGTGTCATGGGGGCTTCGATTTAAAGACAGAGACAGAAAAAGAAGTGGCAGCTGATTAAGGACTGAGACCCGTGGAGAGGACAATGCGAGCGAGGAAAGACACACAGGGAGAGGGGAAAGGCTTATGAGCGAACACGCCGGCCGGGGCTCTTGGTGCAATGCAGACGGCATTGCCATGGAAACGAATGGAGGGAAAGCGCGGACGAGGAGGAGGGGATTAAAGAGGAAGGAAGAGATCGCTGTTTGCACCATGCAGGGGGGGATGAGAGGGGAAGGGGTCCGGCTGACAAATGAGTAAAGTGTGGATATGGAGTCAAATGAATAGCTGCTTGATAGTTCAAAGATGGATTTATTGCGAAGGTCTCCCCCTTGTGTGCGTGAACTCACTCTTGAGGGCATTTTGAGCCGTCATGATGCTTAAATCATACACACTTGTGCACCTAATTATGTTCAAATAGCGTTTTTAAATACTGCTGTCTTGACCAGCAGGCCTGTGTGGTTCATTTATGAGGAAGAGTTCAGGTTTACTGCTGTAGCGGTGGTGTTGGTCCATTCCTCAGTCTAAAGTGCAAGAGCTTCTGTGAAATGTTGTCTCGATAGATTCATTAAAAAAAAAAAAGAAGAGTGATGGTGGGGGGGGGGAGGGGTGGATGAGTCTGTCGCCATGGCGCCAGTTGTCTCAGGTGGCATTGTCTGGGTCCAGATCCTAGGGCGGGGGTTGTCATGGCAGCAGGAATACATGGAGTTTGTCTGGGTGTGATGCTGCAAACACACGCTCACACACACACACACACACATATACACACACACACTCTTTCTCTCTCTCTCTCTCTCACACACACACACACACTTTCTGTTGAAAATAGTCTTGACTGCAGGATTATAAATAGAAGGCAGCAGAAGGCAGTACCCCTCTCCTCATCTCCAACACCCATGGGACCCCATCATTCTCATCTTCCTCTTCACCCGTTTCTCCTCAGCACTTGCTTCCACTTGTCCTCTCCCCTTCCTCCTAGCACCCCCAGACTCTCCTCGAGTTTCTTTGTTTGCCGTCTGTTTATCTCCATAGCGATGGTTATGATGTGGGGTGTCATGCGGTCGTCATGGCGATGAGATGGGCACGGCGAGGACGCTTAATGAGCTTGGAGTTGCTCGGGCTAATGAAGTGGGACGGCTGTACCTGGGTGCGTGCTTAACTGGCAACAACGAGCAACCGCTTGTTAAAAGTCTCCTTTGGTGACTTCACTGCATCATTCAACTATCCGGGCTCCTATAGGGGAGAGATGTACGAGTTTCTACGGCAACCGCAACTGCAGTCGTAAAGAGCTGCACGGATGCTGCACTAAAACAGAGGAAGCAAATCAGTCTGTTCCCCTTGTTGTTGCTTTGTTAATCAGCGATTTACCTCCAAATTAGCTAGTTGAAGGTGTGTGTGGGGGGGACTTAGAGGCATCTGTAAAAGGTTTAAGACTTCTTCAAGAATTGAAAGCCCTGCGGCAGGATTTTCAAAAAATGGGCCAGCCTAGAAAGCTCCTGTCAAAGGGAAGTCCCAGAAATGAGTGTGAGGCTTTGTAGAGGTCTTTATAAAGCGAGCTTTGCCGAAACGACGACTCGCTGCAGCCTTCTCATCCTCCTGTCTGGCTAAACTGTCATCCTCACTGCTCACGTGCAGACGCTGTGTGTGTGTGTGTGTGTGTAAATGTTGCCCGGAGGTTTGAACGCACAGACACTAGCGCTGTGAAGTGTCAGTATGACGTCCGTGTGCGCATGTGTCCTTATAGATTGTTGCGTTCAGTAGCTTTGGGAGTTTGCACTTTTCGTATTGCTTTATTGTTTGCAGTTGTGGACCTCTGGGAGATTGAAGGTGTTTATTTTTATTTGTCTCTGTTTGTTTCTCTGCTATCTACTACCAGCCTCTAACCTTTAATAGTGAGACTCTTCCTCTCGTAGACATAATCATTGTGTATATACCTAAATGTAACTCGCTCTTTGTAATGTAATGTACTCCTTTGTCATAAATTCACTGAAATTGGGGCTGCAACTGTTGACTATTTACATTAATTTTCTTAATTGAGCTGATGATTATTTTTCAATTGATCAATGTTATTTCAATCCATTACATTTGAAAAAGAGAGTATTTTGTACATTTGCTTGAAAATATAACTGAATTAATCTCTCAGAATAGTTGTGGATCAACTGACTGATGCAGTTAATCATATCAGGTCTAGTGTATGTGCATTAGTATGTGTGTTTGTGTGACGTGTATCGGTGAGGTGTTGGCTTGCATTATCTCTTTGGGGCCCTGAGAACCCTGGGTAACATTGCGAGAGGGATTGCGAGACAAAGACGGGAATGATAGAAGGGATAAGGGGAGGGTTGTCTGCTGAAGCTGCATGAGTGCGCGACCTCACATGTCGTCCCCTGAACCCGGCTCACTTCGACCGGGCACCGCCACTTTGAACTCAGCATGTCAAGTCACACAGAGATACAGTGTGTCATTACAGGGGATGATGCCCTGAAAGCTTCTTGTGGGGTTAGCAGCTCTCCGGCTCTCTCCCATATACTCCTAACGTCAGCAGAGCTGTAAAGCCTAAATACCTCTCCCTCCTCCCCCTCCCCTCTTTCAGCTCAGCCTCCCGACTTTCTCTCGACCCCGTTGCTCGCAACATCCCTCAAGCCAGCAATTTGTGTGTGTTTCTACTTCTTGAGCCAGGCTTAGGAGTCCCCCTAAAAGCTTATTGCCCCCAACCCGCAACGACCATTGTAAAATGTGTGTTTTAAAATGGGCCATGGTAATACCTGCGAAGTGGAGAGATTTTCCAATAGTGCGGGGACGTCCCAGTGGAAATTAGGTGAGATTGCCTTCCCGCCTGAGTGAGCTTGCTTCAAAATAAACAGTGGAGAGATGGGTGTTTTCAAGGCCAGCTTGAATCGCTCCTTATTTCTAGTGAGTAGTTTTTTAAAAAAACAAACATTGTGGAGATTTCTTGCACATCCCATCTCACAGACATAAAAGAATTTCAGATGTTTTTTTAATTAATTCTGTAACCAGGAAAACTTATACAAATCTTATTACAAATCTTCCAAACACCTATTGGCACCTAGCAAGGCTTATCAAGCAGGTGCTTAGCAATACCTTACTTCCTCTGATTATTATTCTCAGTGGATTATCCTGCTGAAATAAGAGGCACTTAACGCAGGAGCTGTGACCTCTGCATTTTTGTTTTCTTTTACTTTTCAGACGGCGGGACAAAGAAGCTTCGCAGCACCATCCGACGGAGCACGGAGACCGGCATCGCCGTGGAGATGAGGAACCGGGTGACACGGCAGGGCAGCAAGGACTCGACCGACGGCAGCACCAACTCCAACAGCTCCGACGGAACGTGAGTATCCGACCGGCAGTCCGTCCTGTCCGCCCAACCATACGCAGTACCTGTCCGTCATTGCTCCATTTCCTCTCTCTCTCAGGTTTGTCTTCCCCACCACACGCCTGGGGCCTGAGAGCCAGTTCAGCGACTTCCTGGACGGACTTGGCCCCGCTCAGATCGTAGGCCGGCAAACACTAGCTACACCCCCCATGGGTAAGCCAAGAAAGAAGCAGACAAACAACGCCATCTTCTCCTCCTCAGTCTGTCTTGATTCTCGGCTGGTGTTGTTTGCACTTGATCCAAAACTAAACCCGTCTTCTATTTTTGCCAGCATTTGATTGCACTCAGATTTAGGTCTTTTACACAATGGCAAAGCAGCGTATCACACATCATCACAGTCCATTTGAATTCAGTAGCAACCAGGCAATCATAGGAAATCTAAATATTGCATCTAAGTATGTAAATATTGTTGGACTGCAGGATGATGGAGAATCGAAGTCAAAGCTGTACAGCCTCACACCATCGTACACAAACTGTAAAATGCACCACAGCATCTAAAAATACTGCACACTACTAGTGTATTCACTCAGCACGGATGAAGTTATTCTTGCATGAGGTATAAATCTTTCATGCAAAGGTCATTGCTTGTGAAAAACAACCCAACAGAGCACCGAGCTCCGCCATACCTGGCTGTGAAGGCTGACTTACAGCTCTGCGTCGCCCTCTGCAGTTAGATATCCGCCATTGCAACTTAGGTGAACCAGAGCCTGCAGCGACTCGAGCTTAGCCGAGCACCACAGTGTTTGTTTTGGTTCTGATTATGTAGATTTCTGTTGGATTGTTAGAGACGATGTGTGTTTTTTTTTTTTTCTTTTTCTCTAAAGGGGATGTCCACGTTCGGCATGGTGGACAGAGGAGGGCAGCTGGAGGTGGAGGTTAACCAGGCCAGAGGGTTGACCCCCAAACCGGGCTCCAAGAACATACCAGGTACACAAAACTGACTCCACCAGCTGCATTGCAATTCAGCTCCGTGTTACGACATGTATGCCCGTGTGCGAGTTTCACCCCGTTGTGTCCCGTTCTTTGTCTGCAGCGACCTATGTGAAGGTGTACGTGCTGGAGAATGGTGTGTGCCTGGCCAAGAAGAAAACCAAAGTAGTGAAGAAGACTCTGGACCCCACCTACCAGCAGGCTCTGTTATTTGATGAGAGTCCTCAGGGCAAAGTCCTACAGGTGTGCCACCTTTTCTTGTCTTTGTGTCTTTTCCCCACTTTTTTTTTTTTTAATTCCTACTCTTAATTTCCACAGCCAATACACACATATACTTACAACACTGATAAATGTCCTCCCCAAAATATGTTTTCTTACCTGGCAAAAGCTTTTCCAGCACCTCCTGTCAAAGGAAACTGATTTAGCGGAAAGATTTTCTTTTAGTCTAACAATTTCTGTAGCAGAATTGATTACGGTTTTGAAACACCCAAAACTGCATTTGAAGCAAGTGGAAATAGTGTGACCCAGTTCTTCCCTCACTTTTCATTTTCGTTAGTGAATTTGTGTATTTCTGCCTGAAAAGGGATTTTCAGTTTTAAATGACAGGAATCTGTGACCAAATTTTAATGGCATTCAGCAAAAACATTTGGATACTTTACAGGAAGAGAAATAAGTGGAGGATTGCAATCCCCAGAAAACGTAACATTGCTCATACTTATTTCTTTGTATTTTGGCTAAATAAGCAATGAAAAAAATATCTGTAGGTATGAGAAATAGTTTTCAGGGACTCGTGGTCAATTTGGCATACAACAAAAGAACAGTCCACTTCACAGTGCACCAATGTCATACACTATAATATATTCTAATCCTCTCTGTAGGTAATAGTGTGGGGGGATTACGGGCGTATGGACCACAAGTGCTTCATGGGAATGGCCCAGATCCTACTAGAGGACTTGGACCTGTCTGCCACGGTCAGCGGCTGGTACAAGCTGTTCCCTACCTCCTCTCTGGCAGATCCCAGCATCGGACCCCTCACCAGACGCCTCTCCCAGTCGTCCTTGGAGAGCGCCACCAGCCCCTCGTGCACCTAGACACCCCAGTAGACACCCACATGCACGGGCACAGGCAGAGTCACACAGACATGGACACACGTACTGTATATACACAACGACTGTATTCGAAGTGTAAGACAGGTAGACATACACACACTCACATGTGCGCACACATACACACACACACACACACATACCCATGTGCATCTGTGCAGGAAGACACATTTGACAAATAGGTGCAAATACTCAATCTCACCCACATGGATACACACACTGATACGCTGCCATAACCTTTACTGGACATTACACACACCCATATTCTCACCCACTGACCAGTGTTTTTTAGTTGAGAAAACGTTTAGCAGGTCCAACTTGAAGTTGATATAATTTACCTGAACATGTAGCATTTCTCACCGTCCCATCTCAGCATTTCCCCACCGTGACACAACGATCCACCGGGTGCCATATTCTGCATTCCAGGGTACCCGATTACCGTGGCACGACTCATCCCAGGGCCATCCCGATGCCAGTTTCTAAACTCTCTATGCCAAACTAAGAAAAAAAAACTTTATTTTTTAAAACCAAAGCAATTGTTATTGTTGTTATTATTACTATAAGTAGTACGTGAACTAGTATACAATATAAAGTATGGATATGTAGCAGAGTCAATGACTTAGATGTAATGCAAAAAAAGAAGATACATTCTACACACACGAGCTGAGAACGGTAGGCCAAACACATAAACGTACCCGGGCAACAGGCTTGGATATTCACATAATGGCTATTATGTGAGGTAGCAACACTGCTATTCTATAATTTTCACAGGGCAGAGTTTATATATAGATATACATATATATATATAAATAGATAGTTAAATACTTATTTGTGTTTATGTATGTATCGGCTGCATTCTGCATGTTCGCTTGCAACCCTTGTAGAGACATTTTAAAGCGCTTTAATCTTTTTATTTAGCTTGACCAATGTAATAGGAGTATAGTGCCACTTTTTTTCGCAATCCGTCCCGAGGAAAGGGCAAGTGCACTTGCGAAGGTGACAGGGAGAGCGCTATCATTGCCATCCGCAGAAGAAGAAGTAGAAGAAGAAGAAGAAGAAGAGCAAGTTAGACACACGCATTTCTGATCCTGCCTTCATCTCTTGAGTAACAAAAAGGGACTGTTGTACCATGCACAGGGCACTTACAGCACAAAAGGCTTTCTGGGAAATGTGTCCAACTCTAGTCTGAGGGTTCTCGTGTTCCACATCCAGGGGGTGCCACCGCGTCACTCTCTCTCCGTATATACCAGCACCCAGACTTGTTTGGACTTCCTGTCGATTTCCCTGTGTTGATGTCATCTGTTTTTTTTCTTCTTATCGACGAAGGTGGCGACACATCACAGGCGAACGTGCATAGATCTGGTTCTGACTATGACCTTTAACCCCCAACTTTCTCTTTTGTCACTCCTCTCTGTCACACTGACTGTAACTAACCCTATAGTACATGTGTCTTTCCTTTATATCTGACTCTCTGACGCCAGTATTACTTTGCAAGCAGGGTGACTGTTAACCTGCCATGTACGGTGGTTTTACTTGTTTCGGGTGCAATATGTCACCCTCCATATTTCCTGTCAGGCCACGTGTTTGTGTTTCAGATGGCACTTTACTGTACAAAATGTATTATGTTTGAAGTACATGCAGTGGTCGACCACCTGTGTATTTATTTTTATTTTATTCGGTCGCACAGCACTGTGCTCACCTCTGAATCATCTAATTGAATGCCAGCATGGAAATGTAACCTGGGGTGTATTTTGACTTTCAAAGTAAGGGCCCACTAGGACAGCTGAAACAGGTCAGTTCTGCCAGTGGTTATAGACTTAAATCATAATCAATATCAGTCCCTTATTTGCAAAAAAAAACCTTGCACAGTATAGGCTGATTAAAAAAAAAGACGTGTAAGTTGGTACATTAAAACCCGATTTCACACTATAAGGACGTGTCCGAAAAAGACAAAAAATTGCAAATTGCTTTTGCATTCATGTTGATATGAGTCAACTAATATGTTTTACTTTTATTGAAACATGAACAGAATATTTTAATGCTCCCTTTGAGAGAACAGCTTTCTCTCTTAATGTTTACCTCACACAATTAGCAACCTGACGTTGTTATTATTATTATTAAGCGTTTTACACACAAAAAAAGGGTAAACCTGACCTCTCAGCTGTTCAAGTAGAATGTGTAATGGTTGAGTCTTTATTGATGGCGGAGGAGCAGCAGAGCAAACTGAGCTACTGTTTCTTTAATATGAAAAATGATTTCTCTTCTGTGGCTTTTATTTTTTTTGGAATCTGTGTGTCTTAAGACCGGCACCGAACCTTGTGTGTGGATAAAGACGCTGTCGTATTTCAGTAGTGTTTGGAGACGTGACAGAGTCTCACGTTATAGGCTATTAAAAGCTTGTGCGTGTTTACGAGCTCACATTCACTTTTATCGTCACCATATGTTCTGGCGTCTGCTGAAAACTGCGTAGCTCATTCCTCTCCTTGTCTTTCTGCAAAAAGGGAAACTCCACGGCATTTAGTCTTCTCGGCACCTCAGACCAACAGAACTCACATTTCAACGCTCTTTGAACTTTGGATAAAGGGATCTCTGGCATTCTTGAATTTTTTTGGCAGGAGGATATTGGTTGTTTTTTGAGCCTCCTATCACGTACACAACCCTTTTTTAGAAGAACCATCAAGGTCTGGGTTCCAATTTCTTTCCACGTTTTGGAGCTATTCCTTCCTGGATCTGTAACTGTATGGTCATGTATATGAAGTAATTTTATGTACCTTATTAATTTGTATCTATCTATTTTTGTGGACAACTGGCATGATGTAAAAAAAAAAAAGGACTTATACTCTTGGTATTTGCACATGTTCTCTTCAGTGCGCACCTTTTGCGAAAACAAAAAAAAACAAAAAACACTTGGTTGACATGAAAGAAAACAGACAGAGAATATTAAACTACAAAAAATAATAAAATAGAAATCTAAAATACATTTCTAGACATATATAAGATCCCTGCTGAATGTTGGTCCTTGGTAAACTCTTTAAAAAATACTGTTAATATTTTTCCATGTGATTTCCAATATTTTGGAGCATATATGAGACTGTATATGTCCCTTTGCTGTGTAATGAGTAGCCCTAAACATTAACAGTTCTAATGACTGAAAGTTGAAGAAGAGACAATGCAAAGAGATGTACAATTATCCTATAATATTAAGTGTTTGTATTGAGAGCAGAGAGCGTTTGCCAAATTTTGATTCCTGCAACCAAAAGGAAAGTTGCCTTTCTTCAAAAGTGTGGTGAGGGTGTGTCTCTTTATTTGCATTTATTGTACTGTGTGATGCTTAACGATGAATGGCAGGGCAGCAAAATGTGTGTGAGATTTTAAATGTGTGGGCATTTGTGAAAAAGCCACTTGTAAACACGAGTTGGGGATCACGGTGAGGAGAATTTAAGGATCAGGGTTTTCAAATATTTACATTAACACCTTTTTCTCTCATCATGGCGTCAGCCTTAGATTAGAAATAAGTTACGCAATTAAAACGCATAGTCTCATCACGTGGTCATTCGATTTATTTGTGACACAGTGTCCACCGTTTTAAGTGAGTTGAAAAGAGATGCTTAAAGAGAGGCAAGCAGCAGGACAAAGTTACAGGAGGTCGCCGGAGAGCGTGGATGGTTTCGTGAAGCTGAGCGATGCTTGGACTTTTGTAAATGATGAGAGGAAGATGCATGGGAGTTTAGCAAAACTGTTGGAATAATCAAAGCGTTGCTTACAGACACTTTATTGGAAACAGCATGGAGCATGTAGAGCTGGGCGTTTCAGACAGGTAAAGATTACCTTGAGTGAGATGGTGTCTCAACATGGCTCAGCTGAGGTTTGAATGTAAAGGCCGTAGCTGCTTGGAATGTAAACCCATACGCTTGCTTGCTTCCCTGTAAAATCCCCATCGAGCATCCTCCAACTCAGTTGTATCGTGTGCAGAACTTTTATAATGTATCTTCAATCAACCTGAATTGTCTCTTGAGTGCTCTGTTGAAAATGCATTTTATTTTTGTAAGTAGAGAGGTATTATTCCTGAGAAGGAGGCGTTGGAGAGGTCGGTGTGGGCAAAACCTCCGTCCGTCCGTCCATCTGTCCGTCTTCTAACCACTTATCCGGGTTAGGGCAAAACCTGCCTTTAGATTTTTTTGTGAAAATGAGGGCTTGTTTCGGTTTACAATGGCCTTATTTTGTGTAGGAGACATTGCTTCACTATTGTAGCACACGACTGAAAGTTTTGACAAATGTATTTTGCTTGAATTATTGTACTGAAGTTCTATATGTGTATATGTATAGTTTTATGAATGTATTTCTTAATCCTTACACCAGAAGTGAGTGTAATTTTTTTGTCATCTTGTTTGCTATACCGTCTCTTTGAGGACTTTCCAGGGACCCCGCCAGCGTTGGTTCAGGCGGGCCCTACTTTTACTATATACTGTTATGTCTTATTCTTTGTGTGTTCATTTGAAAGACCAGCTCTGTGGTCGAAAAACTAGCATGAACTCTGTCGGGCGAAATGCATTTCTATTTATTTAAATCGCCACGATGGGTTTCAAACAGAGGATTGCTAACACCCCCCCTCCCCTCCCCCACACAGATTGACTTGTCGATTTATCTATCGAGCTGATGGAGTTGTTATGATTTTTGTGCTTTGAACTCGAAAATGTTTGCCGCATGGTTACTCTGACGATTTTCTTGTATTTAATCTTTAGGAGTGTATGATTAAGATGATAATAATTACAATAATGACGAGTGGTGAGGAAGCCAATTTGACCCAGTACAATATCGAAGGGAATTTATTGAGATGCAAGCAAATTTTTAAAAAAATGCTGTATCTTAAAGTAGCATGGACTTAGCCTTCCATTTTCTGAAATACTTCTTCCGATAATACCCACTGGCTGTAGCCTCCACTGCTGCTGGGGCCCTCACTTCTCTCTTTGACCACTGGAGTTGGGTCATGGGCAGCCCCGGGCTGAACCTGTATCAGCTGACCATGATGACAAATAAAGTGGAATCACATTCTCAAGCACTAGAAGCAATTTAGACTCAACGGAGCATGCGATGCATTGTGAATAACTGCTATTTTATGATAGTCCCCATGAGCATCACATTTCTTATTCTTGAGTTTTTACTTGACTTTCATTTTCTAATGAAGCATGCATTCCATAGGTCTGTTTGCCAATGTAGCAGTTGTCAACGAGAACAAAACAGAAGTCATTTCTGAGCTGATGGGCAAATTGGGAGTTTTCCGCTGCTGAAAGTGCCAGTTTGTCTTCATCCGCGTCTATAAATGTCCGTAATCACAGCACAAGTTTCGTTAGTAGCCATCCTGTCCTTCTAGCTGTCTGTCAGACTATATATTGAGGCCGCTGTAGCTCTCTTCCCCACTGTCAAGACAACCTTCTTTTTATCAAGCCCAGCAAAGCACCAACCACATGAGTATAACCTGAATGAACGGCTGCATGTGTAATCTCGAAATTAAGGTTTCATTTCGCCACAATGACATTCCCAAGCACATGTAGTAGATTTACGTATTTGAATCAAATGTAAAAATGGATCAAAACATTTGACCTGGTTAAACTGAATTGCTGGTGTTGTTGAGATGAGCGGTTGTCTTTTCCCGACCGGCCTTAATCTTTCCACCAGGCAGCGTTCACAGTACGCTTTAAAGGGCAAAGCATAGCAGACCGTCTGATGAAAGGATGCGGTTTATGGCAAAGAAGAAAAAAGGGAGCTGTAATTTTATACTTGTGCTTTGTAAATGTTTTCTATGTGCAGTATTTGATAATGTAAAACTGGTATTTTTGTGGTTTGTACGCTGCAGAATTGATTACTTAAGGTGCACGTAGTTTTGTAAGAAAATAGAACCAAACTGAGGAAAAAAAAAAAATTCGGATTCAGAAGCCTGTATCTGCATGCCCTTTGACATCTGGACGCAAAGTCAATAAAGTTTATTTGAATCACAGACATGTGTTTGGTGTGTATTTTAACCTTTTTCAGCCCCAGCATTTATTTAGAGTCACGTTTTTGACAGCTTGATGAATGAAAGTCTAATATTCACACACACTCACACACTTTTTCCACCTCTGAGCTGTTGGCCAGCTAGTCGCTAACCATGTGTCAGTCTGCTGTTTGGTGCTGAGCAGGTAGCGTAAAGTTGATTTGGATGCCTGCTGCAGCCAAAATTGATGCTTTGAGAGCCATTAAAGCTGTGAGGCGTAAAACAAAAACAATAAGCTGAAAGTTTCTACAAAGCTCTGTGGAGCCTATAACCTTTAAATATGGATGTTTTGCACTTTATCAGGCCTATTTAATTTGAAAAAACACTTTTCTGTGAATTGCAGTACATTGTATCATAGATGTTAGATCAACACAGAACAACAATCCAACTAACTGACAGTAAATGTGGGTTTACTGAGGCTAGGCGCACAAATAGTTAAACATTTTAAATCAATACAATATGATATGGAATTTAATCAAAACAATGTTTATTTTGTATATTTTCACAGAGACAGGTA
The DNA here is from genome assembly GCA_023238725.1 of Scortum barcoo. Lineage (NCBI taxonomy): Eukaryota > Metazoa > Chordata > Actinopteri > Centrarchiformes > Terapontidae > Scortum > Scortum barcoo. The sequence continues at coordinate 8,397,155 of CM041548.1, read as the reverse complement.
TCATATGTTACATATTCTCAAATTCAATCGACTAACTTGTGTGAACACGAAATCAGAAAGGGCCGAAGCGTATGGAAAAAAAAATGGAGGACTAATGTACAGTACATGTTTGTCAATCTAGTTTAAGAAACATAATATACAGAGATATTCTGATAAAGAATAAAGTACACCATATCTTGATTGACAAGTACAAAAAAAGATACATTCCTTCATTTGCTCTTATTTCACAGACAAAAAAAAGGAACTGGTTAAAGCAACATAAAGATAATCACAAGTGAAAAAGCGTGAAGTGAAGTCTTATCGCCCACAGAGATGAATTTTTACTGCTTTTCCAGAAGCTTCTCGCCGGCTCGCTGACAGATCTGCTGTTACGCTGCAGAGACGAGACATTGTCTTGTGGGGACACTGCTCTCAGCAGAGCAGGTGACTGCTGCTGTCACGCTGTTGAATCGACTGCTGCCAAATGAGCTGAAATCGAAAGAAACACCTGGAAGGAACAGACGAGTTTTTCGGAGTCGTGAAGGCTGTACTGCTTGCTTATTGGCAGCAGTTTAATGAGAATATTATTATGCTAGAGAGTATGTTCGTTTATTTCTTACCCCTCACATTCATAATGGCAACTTAACACCCAAGTGCTTCTATGAAAATTAAAAAAATGGAAAGATTATTTACACTAATGTCCTCATGCATTTATAAGAATGGACGTATTCAGGAACATGTTTGGAGAAATCAGGACACAGAGATGGTTTGTGTAGACTTGTGTGGGAGAAGTGTAGAGGGGTTAAGTAAAACATTGAAAGGTGACACACTGTGGCGGTACAATAGCTTTTTCGCTTTCACAATGTGGTTTGGCCGAATCGTAAACGCCCCCCCCAAGTGACCTGAAGATGCGTCCGCCTGGTCACAGTTTTCTCCCAATGTGACGGTGAGACATGTTACATTAAAACTCAGCTGAGCCGAACAATCCACCAAAAGCGGACAGGACGCCGTTTGACCACAGGACATTCAAAAGACACGAGTGTACATCGCTTGACGGGAGTCAGAGAATATCAAAAACAAACACGCAGCCCGGCGGCGGCACTCGGGCGTGCGAGTCCGAAACGATTCCGGTACAATCGCGAACACATTCAAGACACACATTCATTGAGATTTTTTTTTTTTTTGTTGTTGCTGTTGTTGTTTGTCTTGGTCAGAGACTGATCGACGTGTAAAGAGAAACATTCAGAGATACACATTCCAGAGACACATTCGGATATCGTAATAAACATACAGCACATACAATCAGAGTGAGAAAAACATTCCCCTCATGCAATTCAGTGGAAGAATCTGACTGATCTGTACCTTAACGTTTTCCCCAGTCCTCTCCTCTCTCTCTCTATATATATATAGATATATCTCTTGTTTACGGACATTCAACGTGATTTGAGGCCTCTATTGTACAAGGTAGATTAACTCGAGGTGCGAGAGCATTATAACACACCGTTTACATGGTGACATTGCATGCAGGTGACTCTTAAGTGCCCCACCCCCGCTGAGGAAATAGCACAGTGAATTGATCCGCCCGAATGTCCATCGTGTGAGAGCAGGTACGACCAAACATACTGTTAAAGGTCTGCTGAATTGAATCTTCTACTAATCACTAGTTAAGAGGCTATACAAAACACTGGAATACTGTACAACCTTAGTAAAGCTAGCGTTGATCTTTGGTCTCCCGAAACTCAGTTTGTAGGACTTTTGACACTTAAAGTTGAGATTAGATATCGGTTCTAAAAGAAGCCCTCTGTAAATTAAGTAGAAGACATCATAATTAAGGGATGTTTAGGTAGGTTTAGTAGCTGCTCTAACTTAAAGAGACAGTGAGGATCTAGGAACTTATCAACAAGGGACTTAAATTTTAATATCATTGGACAGGTGGGATAGCTTGGTATTTAGAAAGGAATACATCGGATTTTGTAAGAGTTTTACATTTTTTTCCTCCTTAAACCAGGCAAATTCATTAATGTATTTCCCCTCAACTTGCAGCTTGAAGGTGTGATGAATTAAGGGACTAGCGTAGCCTAGCTTGACTTGCAGCACACTTAAAAGGTTAAACCATTCAGGTATCAAACTCTTACATTTTGGCAAATGCCGAACGTTTATTCGCTTTCTTGCCAAGAGTTCTGTCAATACCAATGCCATGTCTGTACAGTATATATGAAGCCACCACCCGCAGCCGATTAGCTTAGCGTAGCACAAAGAGTGGAAACAGGGGGAAACAACTAGCATGGCTGTGTCCAAAGGTAACACCAGCTCAAACAAAGCAGATACAACGTGTTAAGAAGTACTTTCTGACAGAGCCAGGCTAGCTGTTTCCCTGTTTCTAGTTTTTATGCTAAGCTAAGCTAATTGGCTGCTGGCAGTAGCTTCATATTTGCCGTACATAGACGATAGAGTGGTATCAATCTTCTCATCTCACTCCCCTGAAAAAAGCAATTAAGTGTATTTGTCAAATTTCAAACAAATGATAAAATAATAAACCTTTAGGCTTGCAAAAAAGTATGTTTCCCTCTTATTAGGGAAAAAGTGTCTTATTCAAGTAAATGTGTGTTCAAGCACATCAATTTAAGCTAGGCTGGCTTTTGAGTTGTTTTTTTTTCCTATTCTGACTGTGATCAAGTAAGAAAAAATGTAAAATTCAAAAACCAAACTTTTAAGTTCTTTTAAGTCAAGTAGTTAGTTGAGACCCACACGCAGCAGATGTGCACGCCCACACCTTCACATACAGGCTAGGTACATAGACCGATGTGTAGTCCTAACCAGCCAACCTCTGAACCCTGTTGTCTTCGTCAGTGTAAGAAAATGTTCTGAAGGCAAGCGTGGAAATATGCAAAACATGGCCATGGATGAGACGAGGAGAGGAAGCATGGGCAGAGAGGAGAGAGCAAGAGAGGTAGTAGTGGTTTCCCAAACCTTATTCTTCTTCACACCTGTCTCCTCCTCCTCCCTTGCATTAGAAAATGTCTCATGAAGAGTCTAATCCACAGATTCCTACAACTCAGTTCCCCTCTCTTTTGTGGGTCATCGGTGTTTCATCACTCTTTGGACGGACGAGATCATTTCCAAACGTGTGCTGTCATGTGCGCTTGAGCCCGGAGTTGTCGAGCCTCCCGTGTGTTGACTGCTGTATCCCATCATGCCGTTGGTGTTGTAGACATTCATGCCGGCCATGTGCTGAGTCATCTGAAAGCCACAAAAAAATAAAAAAAAAAAAAAAAAAAAAAAAAAAACTCTCTCAAACTCTGTCAACAGTGATTTTACCGCTTTCAAAAGTCATACAATCCAAACCAAATGCACACACACACACCTGGGTAATGTTCCACTGTAGCTGCTGGGCTTGTTGCACTCCATACACCTGCTGATGAGGTAACGTGGCCAAACCCCCAACCTGCTGCTGCACCATCATCCCGCTCTGCTGCTGTCCCATAATGCCATTTTGCTGCTGCCCCATCATCCCGACCTGCTGCTGTCCTATCATCCCAACCTGCTGCTGTCCCATCATCCCAACCTGCTGCTGTCCCATCATGCCGCTTTGCTGCTGTACCATCATCCCAGCCTGCTGCTGGACCATCAGTCCACCTTGCGGCTGTCCCACCATGCCCTGGGTCATCCCCGTCATGTAGGGCGACGCCATAACGCCACCAGGCTGAGCCATGACTCCCTGGGCACCCATTAAGCCGTTCTGCTGTCCCATCATGCCGCTCTGTTGCTGTCCCATCATGGCCATCTGTGATGTCATCATGGCGCCTCCCATTCCACCTGCCTGGGCTAAAGAATGGTATGATCCGTACGGGTGCGTTGGGTATCCCATATGGTTCATGTACAAGCCTGCTGAAAAAAATCAGTAAGCAATTAGTAATGCTTATTCTCTAGTCTCTTTGATGAAACTAACTCAGCAATTAAATCAAGACCTCAGGACACATGGAAAAAAACAACATCTGGGAGAAGGTTTTGCAGTTCTCACCGTGAGTGGCCATACTGCTGGCGTGTACTGAGGGGGCGGAGGCGTACAGGGAGAGTATAGAGTCCTTGGACAGTTTCTTAACAGCGCCCTCCTCTGCTTTGGGCGCCGGATCCAGGAACAGACTGAGGTTTTCAGGCACCGAGGCAGTCACTCTGCTCTGAGGCATGGCGTTGGACACAGGCTGCAGAGGGAGAAGTAAGAGAGAGAGACAGAGAGAGCTGAATTTAGGACCCTAACATGCTCGCAATGACAATGCTAACATGCTGATGTTTAGCCAGTATGCTTACCATGTTCACTATCTTTAGCATGTTAGCGTGCGACCATTTGCTAATAAGCATGAAACAAAGCACACCTGAGGTTAATGGGAATGTCAGTCGTTTTGCAGGTATTTTCTCAGAAACAACAAATTGGCCTGATGCCGAATGATAGAAGAGAAGTCAGTGGATCACAAAAGTTGGCCGAATTCGTCCTTCTGGGAGCATAAATGCCTGTGCAAGATTTTATGACAATCGATCCGAGAGCTGTTGAGAAGCATCAGTCTGGATCAGAAAACACAAGCGTTCTGTGGAGGGCAGACAGTGAACAGTGTGTACAGTGTGTTGTCTCCTACCGTGCTTTTAGTGGAGGATGCAGAGGAAGGTGCTGGCAGGGAGCTGAAGAGATCCAGTGCAGAGTGTGCCAGAGCTGGATTAGACGCTGCTGGGCTCTCATTACTGTCTGGAACACATCCTCCACCATTAGACACTGCAGGACTTGGAGCAGGGGCATCTAGTAGAAGGTGGACAGAGGCATGGTGATGATCATTTCAAGTATAACAGGATGCTTGGTGAAAAATGTTGCATTCTGGCTTCTCTGACATTTGGAAAGAAATATTACAGCAATATCGCAGCTGTGTCTGCAGGTGTGTGAGGTGCAGTACCTAATCCGAGCAGGTCTGTGACCAACTGGGAATCGGTTTTCGGGCTGATGTCTTTTTTCTGTCAGAGAGAGTCGATACAATGAATGCAATATGTCTGCAATGACAAATGAGCTTGAATCCAGAGTCCTTTTTTCTACTGACTCCCTGATCGTGAGATGACCTTCCCATTCTAGTCGAAACAGCAAAGTTACTTCCCCTGCTGTCCCTGTGTCCTCACTGACTGACAAATCTAGTGATTTACGAACAAATCACTTCCACTTCACTGATGCCGTGATGCAGCCGGCATGAACGTGGACTGATGCACTCACCAATTTCATCTTCTCAAACACCACAGGTTCTTTGGGTATGTTGTCACAGCTCTTTTCTTTCTGTACAAGAGAAAACAAAGGGCCTTGTTAAGCGAGCAGACACTTCAGCTGGAATGGTCCTTGCTCAGGAAAGATGAGACAAGAAAGTGTGGGATGTGCTGTCCCGTTTGAGACACAAACACAAAGCTTTTTCCTGTGCAACTGTGTGTGCGTGGACTCACCCTGAGCATCTGGATGTCAATGACCTTATCCATGTACTTCTTTTTATCGTACTTGTCCCTGATGAAGATCTCTGCAGACTGGTCCGTCTCAGGCCGCTGGAAGCACTCGGGTAAGAAAGCTTCGTAGAGACGTTTGGCTTTGGCATTTCCCATCTCCTGGACACACTGGTGACACCAAGACACAGCAAACAAATTGTCAGGCAGACTAATTTAGGAAAGACAGAACATCCGAGGTAATATTCTTACTGCCTGTGGTGGTCTTCTGCTAATAAAGTGGTGTGAATTCTTATTGTGGAGTTAGGGAGAAGAGAAAAATTAAGATGCTGACCGTAGGAAAATGATCACACTGGAGAGAATAACGCTGACTTTCTTGTCTGTCGGACCCGGAAAAAGCTGAAGTGCATACTAATGAGTAAGTGTCTACTGCCTCTACCGTATGTGAACATTGCATTAATATTTTGTCCTTTGTTTCCTTTTCTAGTCATTCTAAACCCCCGATAGATACTGTTACAGCAACCAGAAAGTTGTTTGTAGTCTTTTTGTTGACAAATTCTAAATTAGCTATTTTTCCTGCTTCCAGGAATAGAAATACTGATACAAAAACCCACAAGGTGTCATGTTGTAATACTGTTGTTACAGCACATAAAACACTTTATAATACAGCCTGTACCGATAAAATACTCCTACTGGTGCTTAAATGTAACTACGGTGGAGGAAAACAAGACTATGAGGAACAAGGGAGCAACACTTGGGCATTTCAGAAAAAAGAAGAAATAAATCATCCTCATTAAAGCTGGTCAGGGTCCTCCACTATAACAACTATATCTCTATAGCAGCTTTTCGGTTTGGGCACTTTTCCTAGTAACTGCCGTGAACAAAGGGGAAAAGCATTTGTTTTTATTGTACCACATCTATTACTATAAGGAACTGCACCTAACAATACCAGCAAACATTTACCCTGTTACTTCCCCTACTGTAAAATCATATTGATGTGCTCCGTAGCTGACGACAAGTTCCTCATTATTTTAATATTTGTCCTCCTTTCCTTTAAGCTTACTAGCTTAAACCCTGCCCAACACCGGCGAGTTCCCCTGACATCATTTTGAGAATGTAGCACATTCATTTTAATATGTTTTTAAATAACCCCTCCAACTGCGTTTTAAGAGATTTTTCCAAAAGCCACCTTTGGTTATCTTATTGTATCACTGCTGGTTTGGTAACATATTGCAACTGTGAGATATATTCATACAAAAATAATGAACGCATTATTTATCTTTTTCCTCTTGACACTGTTATCCTCCATAGTCTTGTTACCAAAAGAAATCATACAATTTGCAAATGGGAAGGCTGTAGTACGCAGCAAACAAAGAATATAAATTAAATATTAATATTGTACTTCTCCAAAGATTTTGTACAGTACTGTAAAGGAAGGAATAGTCTGACATTTCAGGAAACTCTATTTGGAGTTGGGCTGATTGTCATAAATACTGACAGTCCAAGTCTTATATAAGTGAACCCAGTCACCATGCACTGTATGTCACACATTAACATGAAGCAAATGTCCCCATCTTGATGATTGGATCTGCAGCGTGACCTCTGACCTGGACCTGCTCCTGCGTCCACTGGTCCAGATTGACAGACTTGACCTTGGAGATGTGGACCCCCAGGTTCCGATGGATACCAGCACAGCGGATGCAGATGAAGATGCCCAAATTCCAGGACGCCCATCTTGGACCTGGCAAAGAGAGAAAGGAAGTGCAGAGTGTTTAGTATTTAGAACAGGGGGTCTTTAGAGACGGCCGATGAAGTAACAAACTCTGATTAATTTTAGGCCAATTATAGAGAGACGTGCCTGAAATTCAATTATGAGTTTGAATTCAGCTGGGAACACATCTAATCCGGTGTAAGTCATGCGGTGCCCTGACACATAATGGGATCCAATAGGAGAGTTAGCCTACATAGCTGAGACAGAGTGTGGAGAGAGGGGGAGTTGAAAGGCACACAAACAGACACACACACACACACACAAGCAATCACACACACTCTATGCCTGGATACCTGCAGGGATGATTACTCATTTGGTCATGAGCCTGTGTGTGTGTGTGGGTGTGTGGTTATCTGAAAGGGTCATTTTTTTCCATCTTCCTGCCACATGTATCTTAATGGCTGCGTATGAGTGCTGTGTCCCCCACGTTCACCCCTGTACTTTATAGGTTTAAGCTTTATGTGGTATTGTTTGTGCCTCCGTGTGTCTTCCTCCAATGTGCAGAGCTGTCGGGATGCTTTGCCTGAACAGAAAACCCTGAGAGAGGGAATAAAAACAACACCGTCAGGCTATTTTTCTGCTGAAATTATGCAACCGTCCTCTTCAGAGAATACAGTCAGCTTCAAAGAGAATACTGGTCCTCTCCTCATCTCTCCCTACATCTCTCTCTCTCTCGTCTTTCCCCCTCCTCCTCCGTCTCTCCCCGCTCCCCCTCCCTCGCTCGCTCCTGTCGGCCCGAACCGCCCTCTGTCTCCGCCTCTCCGCTTGTGCGAGTCCTACCCTGCAACCTTGCTACAAGTTGCTGCACCGCGGCCTTCATGCCACAAGGTGGGAGAGCAGCTTTCGATTTGGACCCCCCCCGTCAGCCGTGCAGTGTTTCTGTGAGGCCATTCTGTGCAAGTGAAAGAGGAAGCTGAGTGTCAGAAGAGAAAACAGGCAGGGTGCGGGGTCAAATAACGGCCCCTCGTCGTGCTTGCATCCTGAACTGTGAACGTTAAACAGCGTGATTGTATTTGCATCATTAACAGAAGCCAATCATGAGACTGGCTCCGTGTTTTCATGTGTTTCTGGGTTGTGCGGGTTTGCTGGCTACATTTGCAAATTACCAAAAGAGAGGGAGGCCAATGGGCAAAAATGCAAACAGCAAGCACAGGGAGCCAACCACTAAACATAAACAGAGTGCCACCAGACAGACAGAGTGTATGTCCATCATCCTGACCGTCTGGCTGCAGCATTAGCTGTCATGCTGGCTAATAATAGTAGAATTACTCCGCAAAGCCTGCTTAACCGCTGTAAACACCGACAGGGAGAAAGAGGGAGATTGTCAATTGTCTTGAAGTCCCTGAACGCTGGAATTAACTTTGTCCTCCTCATCCTCATTCTAATACTCCTCTGTGTCCTGGCCGCCATTTCTTTTCTCTCTCATTCACCGCCCCTGCCTCCTGTTCCCCCTGCTCTGTCCATATCTCTCTCTCACAGTTTTAACGCTCCCTTTTTGTTGCATTCTCCACCCTTTCCTTTCTGGGGTTGCGCCCAATTGGTGGCAATTGCTCTCTCTCTTTGCATATTGTTCTGATGGTTTATCTCTTTTATCCAGGCTTGTGGCGCGCCTCCAGGGAGGGGAGAGCTGGTGTGCAGGTCCATTGCTTTGGTCCACACTGAAATATCTTAGCTATTGGATGGGTTGCAGCGGAATTTGGTAGAGATATCCAGAGCGCCCAGATGATTAATCTGATTGACTTTGATGATCCCCTGACCTTGCCTTTAGCGCCACCATGAGTTTGACATTTTGTGCCTTTAGTGAAATATCTCAACAACTTCTTGTTGCATCACAAATAAAATTGAGTGCACAGCCATGGTGCCCAGATGATTTATCCAAATGATCCCTTGACTTTTCACATAGCGCCACCAATGGGTCAAACTTTTCCCTTACTTTCCCTTCTCCCTCAACAGATCTTATGGTAGTCACAAAATTTGGTTACTGACATTCGTAGTTCATAGATGATGTGTCATAATGACTTTTGTAATCCCTTGACTTTTTGCTCTAGTGCCACCACGAAGACGACATTAGGTACCGACATCCATGGGCCCCGTAGGATGAACTGTAATACCTTAGGTGATCCCTTCACATTTTGCTGCGTTCCTCAGCCAGTGCTAATTAGCAAATGTTGGCATTGGTTGAAATGTTAAACTAAGTGGCGAGCACGGTAAACATGACACCAGCATGCCACTACGAGCATGACAACAAGATGAAATGAGCATTTAGCTTAAAGCACCCCCATGCCTGAGTACAGCCTCACAGAGCTGTTAGCATGACTGTACACTCTTTCGTCTTGTTTCCACACTCTGCCATATTTTTCTGACCAAACAATGAGTGTGTGTTTGTTCTCACGTCCACTGGTGAAGGCACAAATGTAAGGTCTACTCAGGAGGTGAAGGTTAGTTATTTTAGGTAAATCACACCTGCACAGTGCACCACAGTGGCCTCTCTGGTTCCAATCAATGCTTTGCTTGAGTAAGAACCTATACACAGCATGTCTGTCCAGCAACAAAGCACACCTCCAGGTACTTTGAACAGATATAGAAGGAAGAGAGTAGGAGGAGGAACAGACGTCTAAAAAAAGGAAGGACACGCTGAACAAACAATCTCTACAAATCAAATTGTCCCCTTGTGTTACAAGGTTTGCATTGCAGTGTACATTTCTCCACTTTTGTGTAAGAGCGGTGAGTGTGCTTCCGCTTCTCGTTTTGCAATCAAAAGAAAGACAGAACAAACGCCAACACCTTCTTTTGAGGAATAATTAAATATTTATTGGGTTTGACTAATAAATCTGTCCTGGATTTTTATAGGGCAAACTACCCAACGGCAGAGGGTTCACATGGAAGACTGATGAATCATCCTGGCAAAAACTGACTGTGGTTGTGGTTGTCAAACATGCAGCTTGAAGCACATCAGGGGAGGGGAAGGCAGAGCCGGGGCGAGAGCCAAAAACAGAGACAAACAAGAGTGGATTTTTTGGAGTCATCAAATGGTGGACTTTAGGTGTTTGATGACCTGCTGGGACGTATTGGGGGGGGGGGGGGGGTGGTATGATGAGCTGCAAGTGCAAACAGAGATCTATAATGAACCTCTCCGTCGCTCACCCACACACACACAAGTGTTTGTATTACAACAAGATGAGGACCTTTACTGGCGACACTCATTTTTGTAACCACTCGACTTTAACATTTCTCCCTCTAGTACGTTTTAAACTTTAATCCTCTCCTTAAATAAAATGTTAAATTAAAAAGTCCACACCAGTGTATTTGCAGGTTTGAAGTGCTGAATTTATATATTATATTTATTTTTATTTCATGCTGTATATTTTCTGTCAGATTTTGTATGCATTTTATCTGCCTTCATGGTGCCCAGTGATTCCCATTAATTTATATGTAGTCTAAAAACCAATGAGCAAACTCTTGAAAGTTTTTGAATTGTTAGTTAAGCCCCCCCGAGACATGTTTTGTGATTTTGGGCTACATAAATTTATATAAACTTGACTTGTGTAATCCACCACAGTAAACACTGAGTAGATGTTTGTTAGTGTTACATTGTGTGTTAAAACTGTAAATTGTAAAGGGGTACATCAATATCTCATTATGACAATCTAACTTAAAAAAAAAAACAGACTTAATGTTCATGATGATAAATTACAGAACTCAAGCAGGTTTCAAGGGGCTCATAATAGATTTTCATACCATACGGAAATAAATGTAAATCAATGGCTGTCTGGATGGTAACCCCTAAAGTGGGAACAATTTCTCCCATTTATCAAACGTATGAGGGGTATAAATCAATTTAAATATGAAAATAGAACAATAAACTATGGTGCACTGACAAACACACACATACAGCACACACAACAGTGTCGCCAAGCTCTCTGTTAGTTGTCTCAGATGTATGTTAGACAGTAATCTGGGTGGAGAGAGCATAGCATTAAAGTCCCTGGAGAAAGGGAACAACAGAACTAGGTCTTTGGCTGGAAAAGCTTATTTAATTGATAAAAGACGTTAAAGACTCTGCCAATTCTCCCGCTTTGAGTTGCTCTTACTACTCACACATGCCTTTAAAGTTCTGGGAAAACAAGCGATTCCAGCAGCTCAGCCCAGTGTGGTGCATCATATCTATAAAAGAAAAGCCCTTGAGTATGTCAAAGATGACCTTTAGATTCAGGAACCCATGCCCAAGTATTGCACGAAAACAGTATCATACATTAACACACACATAATATTAAAATTTGCCTTCCCTGATACACACCTATGGTGACACACATAAGTTTGCATGTCCCACAGAAACACATTTTGTTCACGTACACACCCACTGACTCACACACACGCGCACATGCACGAGCAGGTGCATATGGCTCATTAGCCTATATCCCACAAGGATAAACGGTGCTCTCTGCAAGCATCCAGTTAATCCTACAGAGCCTCAGTCATCAGTGTATCCTACGCCCTCCCACGCCACCGCACAAACACACACTCATGCATACATGCGCTCGTTCCACCCTCCAGCCCCTCAGCATCTAAAGGGATCCAGAAACCCTGAGGCCGCCCAGTGACCCAGTCCCAGTCTGAGCTAAACAGATGGACCCCTATTGATAATTTACTAATATACACCCACCATCTGTGGTACGATGCGAGTGTCATGACTGTGATGCTGCAGGTGAGTCACTGAGGTTGAATGGGTTATACATCAAAAGATGAGTAACGCACTCCATCACTGTGAGCACAAGACACATTTTTAGACTTGCTTTCATGCTTCATCTGATCCTGTTACTGAAATTATTGTTTGTACTCTCTGTAGTTAATATGATTATCATTTCTGTAATGTTAGCGTGCGTTCTTGTGTCGGGTTCGCATTTGTGCCTTTGCTGTTTTGCCAAGAACTTATAATAGATACATCGATGCCATCCCCACCCACAACAAAAACACTACCTACAGTGCTGTATATAAGCTCATCTTCAGACTCTGTTTTTCTCTTGAATGCTCCTGCTGGGGACACAAAAGTGCTGGACAACATAACGGCAACAATATAATAGCCATGAAATACCTGCTGCCTTTGTGAATGTCAATTGTTTGAGCTATTTCCAATTAAATTGGGCAAATTAGATCGATGCTTGACTGTACCACACCTTTTGTGTGTTTTTCCATCATACACACTTGTACAAGGCAGGATTACCAACCAGGCGAGTGGCAAGTGGGCAAACCGCCCCAGACTGCCAGGGCCCCTCCCTCAAAAGTCAAGGTTCACTGTGTGGCAATTGCTGTGTGGTAATTAAATTCATTTGAAACTTTGTTTGGGAATTTAGAAATATACAACACTAAAGCACAATATCTAAGGATGTGTATTTTTTTAGTATTTTTAGACCTCACAAACCACACAGCCAATCTAGGACCATGTAATGTTACAGGACCGTTGTGCAGACCGCACACAGAATGGGAGGATTTGGGCTGTTAAAAGGGACCCAGCAGCTTATTTTTCCCAGGGGCCCCTACCAGGTCAATGAGGCCATGGTAGTGTATTAGAGACGTGTATACACACACACTCTTATACTGTACGGTCTACTGCTGTGCCACCCTCTCCTTGGTACTGTGGGAGTCTGATCTCTATGCCAGCCAGGGGACGCAAACGACCAATCGCCTCCTTCTTTCAATGGAAATCCCCACTGGCTTCTGATTGGATGATTAAGGGGTGTGAGGGAGGGCAGGGGAGAGGGGCTTGGTGGTGGTGGAGGGATAAGGCGTGCAATTGCCAGGTGACGTCTCCACGGAAACCGGCGCCCAGTATGTACGTAAACACAGTATGAGTACAATGGGGACAATAAAGGAGGAAGGCTTTTATGCAAACACACAGACACACACACATGCACACACATAGCCCCTTGAGACTGAAGCCAGAGGTAGAAGTGTTGACTACATTATGCACCTGCCTCACCCTCTCTCCCCCATCTCTTCTTTATTTCCTGGCAGTATTGAGGATTTACAGTAGAAGTGTCACATTGTGAGGAAGTGATAAAAAAACAAATACAGCACGTCATGCAGTTCAGAGGAAAAGAGAGGCAGGAAGTTGGGCAGCACAGGCAGTAAACTGCAGTCGAAAAGCAGGTGATATTGTTCTACTGCTGCGGTATCCGCACACAAAGCATCGATGGGGATGGCCTGATAGCACCATTAATGCGTTTTTGTGTGTTCTCATGTGCCGGTGTAAGTGCACACTTGGCTCCATACATCTCCCCACTTCCCCTTCAATCACCCAGAGGGAGGAAGGTGATAAACGCACAGTGATCTCTGTCAAAGCAAACAAGATTAGACCAAACCTCATCAGGGGCCATATGGCCAAAACCCTGACTTTACAGAGGGAAAGGGAGGGGACAAACGCTTTAAAGGTGAGCACATGTGTGCGTCCATGTGCGGCTCTGTAAGAGAGTGTGTGTGTTTGCCATCTAACATGCAGCAGAGTAACACCTACAGATTCAAGAAAATGTGCTAATCAGGTAGGAGGATACATTCCTCATTCTTCAAGCACCAGCCTGGAGTAGTGTCAGCTTATTCATTAGCACAGTTACATGAACGAAGGTGGGAAATGAAAGTGATATGTGGCCTTTTACTCAGTATGGTGCCATATTATATAGTTACACGTTGAATGAATGCAAGCACATGCTAGTACACATAATTGACAGAAAACATGCTCAAGATAACAGTAAACGACCACTAAATGATACAGAAAAAAAGTTACTTTCATAAAGACTCAAGCTAGAGCTTCAGCATCTTTGGTGTGTGTGTGTGTGTGTGTGTGTGTGTGTGTGTGCGCATGTGGTTGCTATTTTCTCCCCTAACCCCTAATCTTATCTGCAGTCTAATTAGGCCCGTCTGTTGCTCAAAGAAGTCATGCCAATCAAAAAAGTAAAGCACAGGCATGCTTAATGTTTGAGGATATGAGAAGGATAGGTTTGAAGTAAAAATGAAAAAAAAAAAAAAAAAAAAAACCCAAATGATTTAAATTAACTTTCTCTCTCTATGTGTTCCCGATTTGGTCCAGAAAAGTCCACAGCTTGACAAACTATCATTTATTTTCTGTGATTTCGTCGACGAGCCTCAGAACAGTCGCGTCTTCAGAGAAGCTGCGAGAGTCTGATCACGGTGTGCCTGTTTTTAAATTGAACTTCTGAACAGTCACAAGTGTGTTTCCCTGAAGTCTAACAATGTCTGCCATGCTATTTATATCTTATTAAAAAGACGGTCCAGAGGCCATAATATGCACTGGAACAAAACCTTGTATTGTAGAACGAAGCATTCAGGGTGTCCTGGTGATGTTTCCGCTTTTAATCCAACCAAGACCTTGAAATCACATGTCACCTCTACGTGCTGTAGAAATCTCGCTGCCATGTACACACTGCCCCAGATTGGATGAAACATTTCACCTCTAATGGAGAAGTTGGACTTTTGTGTTTTCACAAGAAAAGTAAGCAAGTAAACGGATCTGTGCATCTATCATCTAACAAGGTATAAATATTACATCTGCCACCAATGTCCCATCCATATTGATGATTGTTTTCCTTTTCAGCAGCCACCCAACCTATTTAGGGTTTCTTATGAAATACGGGTGAGGCCAGCATCAGCACCCGGGATAATTTTTACCTGCATTTGGCAGCTACCTGAAAGAGCTACAGAGATGCAGACCCAGTACTGTAAATGAACAGAAGGACATGGGCAGACAGAGACTGAGAAATGTGAAGAGACGGAGGAAGAACACCTGGATATGGACAAGTGAACAAATGAACAACGAGCATCTCAAAAAGTCAAAAACACTGTCTGTCTGTCTGCACCGCCTCTCTCAGTGTTCCTGTCTACACATGTTTGCAACAAACATTAGAAATGTTTCCCTCTGTCATGACACAGCCCCATACATAAATCCAGAGAGGAGCTACAGTAACTTATTGATTTAAAGTCTTTCATCCCCTCCTGTCACGGAGCAGGACTGTACTTGCAGGCGCGGGTACGGATTAAAGGGAGGATTTTTATTAAGCTATTTGCTCCCTTTATATTTCCCTGATGCTGTTCGCCTGTCCATTCCTCTGTCTGTATGTGTCTGCAAAAGAAGCAAACACAGGCCTGAGATTGAACGCAGAGTACACCTTACTCCCTGTTAAATATAAAGAGCTGCTCACTCATATCATTCATGAAGTTTTCATAAGGAATCCTAAGTGTCCCCTGAGTGACAGCGTGTGGTGATTGAGGCACAATCGGGGCCTTCACCCAAGAATTTATGACGGAGGTGGGAGCAGTGCAAGTCATGTGGAAATGGAAAGTGAGTGACAGGCAGCCGCACTGTTGAATCATCTCTCGGAGAAAGTATGGAGAGGATGATGACGTCAATCTTGACACCAACAGTTCCTCTGAATAACATCGGAACCAGAAATCCAGCAACGGACATACCACTTTATATTGGTATCACATATGCAAAATGAAGCCAAAAGAGAATCAGTTGGAGAATCAGTCTCAGTGTATTTGTGATCTAAACAGCGTTTAGATCACAGCGGCGTTGTCCCACAGCCACCAGTATGGCCAAACAGGTTCAGCAAACAGCTGATTACATAGTTCAAGGCCCCACTGTGGCTACAAACAGACTGAAGGTTCAGTACATGGGCACAAAAACATTAGACTGAGTATCTGGCGACGGCGATATTCATGTACACCCTATAAAATAATCCTACTATAGGATTAACAAGCATTATATACCAACAACCACCAAAAAATAAATAAAGAAATACATGAGGGACAGCATGACATCTCTTAACGCAGTTCCTTATTTAACTGCACTATAAGTAGTTACTGACAGATGATGACAGACTTGCAATACTCCCCAACAGTGTGAACGCTGTTGTGCCCTTAGAGTTAAGATTTCCTGTGTCCCCATCTGCACCCCGCCTGCAGGAACAGTCTGTTCAGGGTGACTCAAAGTCAGCACAGGTGTCTCCGTGTCTCTGTCTGCTCCCCCAGAGGTTCCCATACTGGGGTTCAGGGAGCAGTCTTCACTGATGACATTTTACATTTAATGACTTCCTGTAATATAGCTGCCCCAGTCTCATGAACGCCCTCCTTAGATGAGATAGAAGCCTCCTGAAATCTGTATCTACCTGGGGATTATGGGCACCTCATTACTTGAGGGGTGTGAGGGGTTGGAGGGTGGGGGGCTGGCATGATGCAGCTGCCTGCCACGCTCCAGCCTTGTGAGGATGTGGCCCCCGTGTCTTGCACCGTAGTACGATGCAATTGGTCGGGGAGATGATGAATGCAATGCCGCATTTCCCAGTAGTAGTAAATGAGGAAGAGGGAGAGAGAGGATGAAGATGGGGGGTGTGGGGGGTCATTTCCACGCACGGAGAGGAGCATCATCCCGGGGTAAAACAGCACCTACCTTTTGATTCACAGTCGGCGCAGAATTTGTTCTCCTCCAGCGCCAGCAGAGAGTTGAGGACAGCCTGGTATCTGTCCACGTCTTTCACAGATTTGCCCGTCATCATCGCACCGGTGCGCCTCCTCCTCCTCCGCAGCCCCGACAGTCCGCGCCGGCTCTCCTCCGATCAGCCTCCTCTGGTATCACACTAAACCGGGGTTGCACAAGCCGATGCGCTCCTCCTCCTCTTCTTCTTCTTCCTCCTCGGTGGTGTTGAGGTAAGGCGAGTTTGTCTCTCTCAGCCAACCAGCCTCGAGTTTGTGCGAGGTTGCAGGTCTCTCCGCCCTCCTCCTCCTCCTCCTCCCTCCCCTCTCTCCCTCTCTCTCAGGAGGAAAACACCATGTGATGGCTCAGACTCTGATTGCGATGTCGACTTTGAAGCGCATCTGGTGCCTATCATTGAGTCCTCCAGCTCTCAGAGTCCTCCCTCTCTCTCTCTCTCTCTCTCTCTCTCTCTCACACACACACTCACACACACACCCTACATGATCCACAGCAATTACAATACAGCTGTGAAAGTGAATAGTCGCTGCAATTATTTAAAACAGTCATTTTTCCTGTTTTATAAAGAAGATGTCGAGTGCTTTGGCTTATTTTCTCATCGATTTATCACACACACCGCCATCCTGTGGTCAATCGCGAGAAGTTTTTGAGAAGTAGGTGTCAGTGTTGGCCCCTGTGTTCCCCTCCAGGACGCAGGACGGCGATAAAACAACACGCCAAGAGGGGAACAGCAGAGGAAATGTTGGAGGGACAGCTGACTGAAGAGCTGCAGGCACGTGGTAAAGGTTTAGCAGAGCAATGCCGGATATGGAATTATTCTGCGTTCAAAATAAAGTGTAATGTGTTTCTCATGTACAAAAAGGTAAATTTATGTGCAAGTTCATGCTAACAAAAACGCGTTACTTTGGCTGCTAAATGTCTTTCCTCAAAGTAATAGTTTCGTTTCATCCTTACGCTTTGTTTCGCTGCAGAGTTTTTCCTCAATTGTTCTTTTACTCTGAAGTAGGACAGGAAGTGCATGTTCATAACTCGCTGATTTGACGTAAGCGGAAGCGTGTGACTCAACTGGCGATTACGGAAATAAGCGCTTAGCCGGAATCAAATAAATAAAGGATTAATATTGAGCTGCCACCTGTGTAAGCCTGAAACACTGTCCACAATGTCCCGGCAGTCCAACCGAACAACAGACAGCAAGAAGATGGTAGGCGACTCCCGCATGATTAACATCAGATACAAACCCAGCTAGCGAGATGCTAACTGTAGCCACAATGCTAACAGAGGAGCTGTGAGCAAACTTATCTGACAGTCGTGAGTCTTTGTTTGACAGGCGAGTCTAGGTGCATGAAAGGTGTTTGACACAGTTAATTAAGTGTTTAATTAAGTATTTCATATGTTGAATATGTGGCTTTGACAGGAAATGTAAGTTAGTCCGTTGCAGCGCACAAGCTAAATAGTTAGCTTCCTCTTATCCTCTTGTCATTTTGAAATAATTTATGATATAAAATCTATAACATGCCGTAATATGATAATATTGAGAAATTCCCCTCAGATTTAAACAATAAAATAAATATAAAAATATAAATAAAATAAAACAGAAGTCACCAGTGGAGCTGGACTCCACAGTGAAAGTCACAGTTAGCCAAAAACAGCTTTAAGAAAATAAATGACAGAAAAGCACAGAAAGATCTCATTACTGTTTAAATTATACCTGTAATTATCTCCAGCTGCGGCTCACTTTTTATCAGCACTGTTTAAATGATTGTTTTTTTTAAAGCTGCATTGAAGTCTTCGGTGTGAACAGTGTAAACAATTATACGGTTATTAATTATAAAGTACATATAAAGTGTTGTTTTAATATTTATGCTTTCATTTTAAAGCTTTATTTTGTATTAGGCCCACTGTTATTAGACGTATCTTCAGCACCAGGAGCTGTCCATAGTCAGTCTGTAGCCCTGCGTCTGTTGGTATTCAGTGTTTGCTAAATCTAACATATGCATTGTAATAGGCTACACGTTTATTAAAAGTGTAGATCTCGCTTTTGTTTTGACACCAAACCAAAAGGACTAATGACCAATATGTTTTATATAACTGTAGCTAGAAGTTTCCTGCTTTCTTCAGCATATTTCTGGGGTGTGGCTGGGAAAGAAAATGTCAAAGATTTTAATCTTCATATTTTACTACTTCCATTGTCTTGTTTAAAGCTTGCTACTCTGTGGTTTCTATTCATGGTAATGTAAGGACTACCTGGGGTAGTTTTCCGCATTCAGTGACTAGGAGGCCTGCTCTTTTACATTCATTTCATTTTCATCTTCACATAATGCTTTGCCACACTCCTGTCAGTTATGCCTGGCTTGATTGATTTAGTTTAGTGCGAATATGATACAATATGTTAATGCTGTTGTTTTCTGTGTTGTAGAACTCAGAGCTGTTCACTCTGACTTACGGGGCGCTGGTCACCCAGCTTTGTAAAGACTACGAGAATGACGAGGAGGTCAATAAACAACTGGACAAGATGCAAGTATCCCCAGCGACTGTCATTGACTATGTTCACACAAAAATGCGCTACAAATAGTTTAGATTTGTAAGCACATGTATTGAGAATACATTTTTATCACTGATAGGTAGACAACATTATTGATCCCCGGAGGGAAATTAAGTAATGATTAATTAAGTAGTGATTTATACCTACATTTTACTTTCAAATAATTACTTTTGTTTCATTAATTGCATGGATCACAAGACCCCTGTTTTCATCCATCCTTTTTAATTCATCATAAGTAGCAAAGAAAAGTGAGCTATTGGCTGGACTCATAGCGGTTGTTTGTATACGACAGCACAGTTGATTTGAAAAACTGAGATGCTGCTGGAATTTGTCGTCTCTATATTATGAAACAGCACAGTTTCAACATCATAATCTACATCATAAACCACTGTCAGATATCCAGGTCAGTACCAGTACTGTGCTATTCCACTCTACTTGCTTCAATATGTTTTAGTGTATCTTCTGCTTATTTAACTAAGGGAAAGAGAAGTGATTTTTCTGGCCCCCTCGATGTCTCTTTTTGACTCACACCTTCACACTGCTCTGACACATTCTGCTGCCCTGCATTTATTAAATACTAGAGCAGAGAAAGTACTTCATCAGGTTTTATTTCTCACACCTGTGTGTCAGAGGTTCCCCTTCTGCTCTTGTAATTCTCACTTTGAAGTGGAGAACACCAATGTGAGTTTTTATGGAAGAAAAAAAATCTGTGGCAGGCAATGCTGGATACAGTCGTCCCCCACACAAAATAAGATTAAGAAAAATCGATGGGTTTATAACTAAAAAATTCAAAACATCCTGTCACGCTGACAGGACTTTGGACTGGATGTACTTTGCTTTTCTGGTTGTGCAGCAACCCTAAGCTCCCTCTGAGCTCAGTCATGATTAGGCTTGTCTTATTTGGCCTTAGAAGGCAGTGAGTCCGCACTGCCCACTGTGAGTTGCCAGCTAACTGGTCAGAACCAGACCATGTTAGGGTCGGGGTGCATCACTTGGCTTCAGATTCTGTAGTAAGAATAAGTTGACGTGACCTTTCTGGTCATAATTATCAGCATTTGCCAAGCATGTGACCCAAAAATGTGTTGTATTTGGAACTGGCTTCTTTCTTTTCACTGTAATTTTTCCTCTGTACTTTTCTGGTGCTATGAAGAAGAAGACTGACTCTCTCTCTCTCTCAGGGGTTATAACATCGGGGTGCGTCTGATCGAGGACTTCCTGGCACGCTCCAGCATCGGCAGGTGTCAGGATTTCCGAGAAACAGCCGATGTCATCGCTAAGGTAATTGGAAGTTTCCAGGCCAATCAGAGCATGACCATGGACTTCTCCCAACATGGAGGGAGGGAGAAAAGGAAGAAGGAGGATGACCAAAAAAAATAGAGTGATCTTGATGAAACATCCTCACCACTGATGAGGGAAAGAAGAAGAGGATGTTGGACGGAGTGGGAGAAAAACAGATGACAGTTTAAACATCCCTCTTTGCGATGTGAGACAATCGCCTTAATATTTAGGTTAGAATTCAGTTACATGTGGAAGGAAATGTGATCTTGTCCCTCAGAAAGGTGGTGCATATCCAGTGAAACCCTTCCATGCATCAGTTCAGCTCTTAAAACAGCTATACTTTGTACAAATGTTGAAAGGAGTCGATCATTTTGGTACTTATTCAGCCTCCTGGCTGATCATGTTACTGTTGTAAATTTTTGCACTCTGGCCCAGGGATGTTTTACATATCCCTGTCATGTTTTACCAAAGGCAGACTTCCCTTTATGACTGACTGACAGAAAGACGCACACAGAGGCTGCTCTTGGGCCCGACTGTGCGTCCAGCACTCCAGCTGTTAGTGTGCTGTTTGCTGCTGGGGGAGTCATTCCACGGATGTAACCCCACACTAGCTCAGGGAACTGGCTCTTAGTCATGAGGAGAGAGGTCGTGTCTGTAAATGGAGGACCACTATGGGACGGTGGTTTGGAAGGTACAACAATAGCCTTGCCTGAGGATATCACATGACCTCCAGCTAAACTCTGAAACCATTATCAGTCATCTGTCAGATGAATATATATGGAGCAGGCCCGCTGTTTGTTCAAACAGATCATGAATGTTTTTTGTGGAAGGCAAGGTTTAATCACGCCATTTCAGTTGTATTGACTAATACTGTTTTTTCTGTATTCCTAAAATACCTTTTTTTATTAAGATAAGGTTCTGCCCTAGAGTCCAGTTGATTTATGTATAAAATCTAAAAATCCCACCCAGTGAATTTTTTTCATTGGTGTGGCTACAATTTCATCAGCATTGATTTGTGCTTGCGTAAGAAAAGTGTGCCGATCCTCCTTTAACACATTGCAGGCACAAAGTGCTGCAGAAGAAAAGGAAGCATCAGGCACCGGTTTTCAGAAATAATGTGTGTGCAGATACTGTCAGTGTGCACATGTAAGACTTTCTGAAGGTGTGTCATAGCTAAGAGAGAGATTCGATAAAGGGTTTTACTGTGAAACAGCCAAACTGCTGAGCGACAGTCTCTTAGCTGATCAGTGGATAAATTTTTTTTTTACACAAATCACAACTGTTTGGTGATGAGCTGCAGGCTTTAAGAAGTTCTCACATACAAAGGGATCCTGTTTTTCTGCATTTGCAATATAAACAACTGTTTTCAGCCGAGTAATCCTGCAATTCTGTTTTCTTTTTTGTCCACTCCCAACTTGATTAGGTTGCATTTAAGATGTATCTGGGAGTCACCCCCAGTGTGACCAACTGGAGCCCAGCAGGAGATGAATTTTCCCTCATTCTTGAGAACAACCCCCTGGTAGACTTTGTGGAGCTGCCCGATAACCACAGCACGCTGATCTACTCTAACCTGCTGTGTGGGGTCCTTAGAGGAGCCCTGGAGATGGTAAGGTCAATAAGTGGATGGGATGAACAAAATCAATAGATTTCCTGTATGAATTTCTGCAATAGAGAAAACAACATCTTATATGTTGAAATGTAAGTGATTATGTATCTGATTTAGGTCCAGATGGCTGTGGATGTGAGATTTGCTCAGGACACTCTGCGAGGGGACAATGTAACAGAAATCCGCATGAAGTTTATCAAGAGGATCGAAGAAAATCTCCCAGCAGGAGACGAGTGATGGAAATGAAAAAGATTCCCCCAAGCTTTTCTTGTCTCATTTTGGTGGAACTGAGATGTACGAGGAGCACCTCCACATGCAGACTGTAAGAATGAATGAACTGATCTCAAAACATCACGGTCTTTAATCTTCATCTCCTCTTATTTTTCTCTATCTGTTTTGTTTGGAGAAGAATGGCGGGACTTTAGAGAGAACAAAAACGCTGTACGTCATTTGAAACACAACACAAGATCATGTCATGGGCTTGCTACACTGAACATCATACGGGAAAAAGGAATTCCTGGCTCTGTTCTGTGGTCGAGTTTGAGGGAAAAGTTACTGTAGGTCAGTGCCTGTATGTAGAGAATGCCTCAGAGCTGTCACTATCCCTCATTGAAAGTCACTTTTTCTTCATTAATGTTAAGATATCTGTCTGCTTCTTGTGCAAGGCTGGAAAGCCTAACAGTACATTGTAATGTTTTTATGTTTTTTTTTTTTTTAAAGAAATCACTCTATATTGCTGCCAATTATATGGTATGTTAATTTATGTAGGTGATATGTCAAATAAAAGTGACATATTTACTATGATTCTTTTCTCATCTGTTTGTGATGCCCGTTGGACAACCCCTAACATTTTTAACTCGTCACCACACACACACATACTCTGTGCTGTCCTCTGCACCACCTTGTCAGTTCTGCTTCAGTGTACTGTGGGATCATTATTCCTTTTGAGTACTGCAGCTGGTCCGCAAAGGCAAACTGTAACAGACCTAATGCCTCTCTTATGTTTGTTCAGGGTACATGGAAGTAATCTGTGGTAGTGTGTTTCTGTCTGTATCTGTGTGTGTGTGCATGTGCAAAAACAGACAGGCTCACCAGTGCTTGGCTCTGGCCGTCACACCTGTGAATGGCTATACATTACCCTGAAGTAACAAACAGGACTTCTCATTTAGACCCACTGCACACCTCGTCAATAACTGCAAACACAGGCAGCCATTCACACACACACACATACGCACACAAATCATTCCTGGTCTTGCTTTAGAAGCAAAAATCTGGTCTGGATACTGCTAGAACATGTTCCCATGTTTTTCTTATTCTGTGTCTTTTTTTGTTTTATTGTGTAACAGAGCAATAACATTATTCCCAAACTCATGAGTCTGCTGAAAGCACTTAGAGGATGAGATTGTAAGATAGGGATTTCCTTTTTGGAAAAATCTGTCAGCTATTAGCTGCTGGAAACCTTCGGGCTCTACACATCCTATTTTATAGCTGCTATTACATGAGCCCATTTCTGCTTTTACAGTTTTCACTTTCAGGCCCTTGAAAGACGTTTCTCCAAAATGCCACCAGAGGTTGCTGTGTACACTACGTTCCTCAGCTGTAGCCAGCATCGTTCCCCAGAGTTGGGTTTCAGATATGTACATTTAGCATTTTTTGGCCAAAGATGGGTGTTGTGGGAGAAATGCATTCCCTTATTTGTGGGAGTAAAGACTAAAGCTGCCAGAAAGCATAAATAAAAGGTTCATTTTCAGATTATGAATATGGGAAGAGCAGACGATTCGCTTTAGCTGAGCAGCTGGCTGATGCCAATATGTGGAGTGCAGCTTTGATTTGGCAAGAGATGAGACAGACGATGACAACATTCAGTCTTTGGACTTCATAATCCCGGGAAGGTGCATTAGGAAGGGATTTCTTTGTATTATTTACTGTCTTAAGCTTCTGCCCACTCCTGTCTGGGGTACTGCTTATTTAAAAGGATAAAGAGTGGAAAGTGGAAGCACCGCGACAGCCATCAGCGTGCAAAAAGCTTGGCGGCCCATTACGCGAGCTCTCAACACATTACGTGCGCATATCTATGCACCCTGTAGGCCTCTGATGTGGATGTTGGACGGAGAGCGGGCAGGAAATAGTTTTTGCGCAGAAGCTCAATGTAAATGACTTGGCAGAATTAGAGCTGTGTACCTGGGGGATGGACGGACAGCTGGGTTTGTGTATTTGTGAAAACCTGTATTACTCTGCCATATGCTTGCAGGAATTCGACTTGACGACATGCACACGTACGTGCGCCGTGCGTCGGGGCCAAAGTGAGGATGAATTTATTGCAAACGCTGTACTCTCAAATAGGTGTTAATACACACTGAGAGGACCTTGCCCAAACACGCACACAGGTCCTTCTCTGTCTCCCGCCGCTCAAACTTCGACCGATACGCCTGGTGAGAGTTTTGTGTTGATTGTTTTCACAGTTTTACCCATGAAAGAAAAAAAAGCTACATCCTAACTAACGCTCTGTTATGATTTCACTCCTCATAACCTGCGTCTGTGTTTTCTGTTCCCTCCACAAGGCTGCAGATGTTGTCGCAGAATGAAAACACAAGGTGGGGGTGAAGTTGTTGTTGAGGCACTTAAGACTCTCTGAGCCACGAGTAAGAGCTTCGAAGATGCTATTTTTATCTATTGTCAGCCCTCCCTCCCCTCTCCTCTCCTTTCTCTTTCTCGTAGTTGACACATGCACTCATTTCCCATCACTCCTGTCTCAGTCACAGTTTGCTTGGCGCCCTCCCCGGGCACGCGCGTTGTTTTTAATTTAACGTTTTATTTTGGTTCATGTTATCATCATTAATAGTTATTTACTGCAGCCGCCTGAGATTTTTGTTTTTGCAGAAAACTTTATTAGGACAGACCTGGAAAACAAGTAGCAAATGTTATGGGCCCGAGACAATGTGCGCCGATCTGCTTTAAGCCAGCTAAACGTTTCCATGTGGCCTTTATGGGAAACAAATGGTGAAAGGCACGCTGTGACAGTAAAGCCCAGCGCGCAGCCTGGTATTGACCTGTGCTTATTGAATACCGCATCCCTTTCTTCTACCTCCACTCCATCCATTTCCATCCGCTGTTTCTCAAAGTTTTCTCACATTATTTGCTCAGTCCCCCCTTTTTCATTGTTTCAGTTATTCCTCCTTTTTTTTCTCTTTCCATTTTCTTAGTCTTGTTAATGTTTTGCCGATGTGCTGAAGGAAGGCCAGCAGCCTCTAAATCAAAGAGAGGATGTGAGGTAGGCAACCTTTTGGGAATGTCCTGTGTCTGATGGGGAAACGTGCTGCCTCACAGGTGAGGTAAGGGCTGACTGGGGATGCAGTCACCCCAGAGCTTTCCGGAGTGTGTGTTGCGCGTCTGGTCAGTGGAGAGAGCGGAGATGACAGCAGGATGGACAGCACTCTTTGAGGGGAGAATGCAGTGAGTCAGCAAACAAGTGTGCTCGTGGTTAAAAGAAAAAAAAAAGAGAGACCCAGACAGACTGAATAATGTTCCCGGGTAGTGAAGCGGTGGGAAGAAGTGGTTGATTTAATGAGCGTGTCTCTGGTGCGCACCTGAAGAGATGCTCACATGGACACGAGAGCTGTCGTTACATAACTCACAGGCTCTGCGCTTGTCTGCTCGCACACGGTCCCCCCGGTGAAAGTGCGATGTTCGCGGTTTGAGGGGACGTTGGTTTGGGATTAATGTAAACACCTGCGTAAACACCTCGGTAAATAAACGTGGATGCGGTTTTGAGAGGTAATTACAAGTTGATTTGTTATTCAGTCACAGTGTAGTGTGTACCCGCCGAAATCTGCTTCAGCATCTGCAAGCCATTTGGAATATGAATCATCACCCACTTCCAGACAAACTGTTGAGCACTTCCTATAAATCTAATAACTCATGCTTTGCTCGGCCATTCAGCGCAGGCCGAACACCCAACCGAAAGCGAGAACCACTTCTGGCCTCTCAGAGTTATGTTTGGGTCATCAGGAGTGTTTGGCAGGAAGGGTGAAATGAGAAACAAAGCTAGTCACACGCGCCGGGATTAAAAAAAATAAGAGTGTGGATCAGACCCAGCTAACCCGCACAATAAAAGTCTGGATCACTGGCGTCTTAAGGGATTCGCGTTAACAAAGAAAACATCTTTTCGGCAGGAAGGACATGTCAGGTTGAAACTGGTCCAAAACTGGGTCTTTTCAGTATCAACAGTGACCTGGCTGGTTCCGCGAGGGCTTCAGCCGGGGCCCTGGACGCCGCCGAGCCATTTAATGCCTTGTTTTTAGTTTTTCCTCCTTGCCTTTCTTCCAGGCTTTTTGGATGGGAGCTGCTAAGCTGCCTTCACTCTGCTTCCAATTTCCTCCCGCTCTTTTGTTCTTCCTCCTTTCTCCAGGATCTGATGAAGAGGAGTTTCTAGACGTTCCTGACGATACAGGTTTTTTTTTCACCCGTTCCAGATCCCTTTTTATCTTTGTGCCTCACTTTCCCACAATACGCTCGACTTTTTGTCTTGTTTTTCTCCCTCCTCTCTTCCCTTCTTCCTGACCCTGCAGCCGCTCGAGCTGGAGTTTATGTAACAGCAGCAGAACTTTCCAGCTTGGAGGAGCGG
This sequence comes from Scortum barcoo, assembly GCA_023238725.1. Lineage (NCBI taxonomy): Eukaryota > Metazoa > Chordata > Actinopteri > Centrarchiformes > Terapontidae > Scortum > Scortum barcoo. The sequence continues at coordinate 8,370,390 of CM041548.1, read as the reverse complement.
CCTCACTTGAAGATGGAGCAAGGAGAATGAGTGGGAGAGAAAGAAGAAGAAGAAGAAGAAGAAAAAAAAAGTGTCATGTAATATTACACTCGCAGGCCCTGAGGGCAAACGGCACCTCACCTTATTCCACATTATTCCAGGGCCTTTTCCTCCAAATGCACATATGTAAGCATATATTTATATCAGTCTCCCAGGCAGTAACAAATACGTTAATTCCAATTGAAAAGCAGGAATGTGAAAGTCCTGGTTTGCTCTGGACTAAAATCAAACCAGGCTTCCCTCCCAGAGCACAGGGCTGCCTAGAGGCTGTACACCAGCTGCACTGGACGGGATATCACCGCTCATCGCTGCCAAGCATGAACCGACCGCGCGTTTGTGTGTGTGTGTCACATCAAAATCTCGCAGCGACAAAACACACACCATACACTGATTAGAGCAGAGCACTTCTGATGACGCATGTCTCCCACTCAGGCTGGCTATCTAACTTTTAAAGCATGATATCCCAGCTAATATTGCAGCATAAATCTAGACACCAGCTTGGAGGCTTTTTTTTTGTCTTCATTAAGTCATTCATTATCCGCCCGCTTCAAGCACCTTTCACACCAATGAATGTGATTGTATAGGGGTCTGGATGTCCGACTATGCAGGCTAGGCATTTCAGGTCCGTGAGTATGACTTTCCATATAAAACACCTCAAGCTGTCACACTGGAAAATGAGACTGACTGGAATCTGATGGGTGGACTGAGGTTTATGAAAAATTCCCAAAGTGGGAGATGCGTTATGGGGCATTATTACCTATATTTCCAGGCGACGGCTGTAAATTTTATGCAGTCTTTGAAATGTTTCCAAATAAAAAGCTTATTGTGTGTCAAAAAGGCTTTGAAGAAGTTTTACCAGGAAAGCCTTACATTATCCACGATTATCCTCTGGTGCCGAAATGATAATTCTTGCATAGTTTGGTGTTAGGACTATCGGGTTAGTGTTCCTTGCAGGTTTCCTTTAGTTTAGGACCACCACTTGAGAACATGATCTGTTCCTCTTATGCACAGCAAAATTCATGCAGTTCATGTAAGACTGAATATTTCATCTTCCCCTCAACATTTGAACTGCAGTTGGAGTCAAAAATGAGTAAAATCACCATTAAAACAACAACCAAAGAAGTGCTTTGCTGTTAATCATTTAGATTATACCTGTCACTATTTATTCACCAAATGCATTTGCTATTCATGCCCTTTACGTTTGAGAGATTTATGTAATGGGCCGTATTCATCGGACAGGCCAATATGCGCAGAGCTTGCCTCCTCAGTGATCCATGATGGGAATCGGAGCTCAAATGACACAGTGGATTTAAAATTGCCTGTGAAAGATCACGCATCGAGTACAGCGGGAGCGATGCTTCCAGGTGCACGACCAAGGTGAATGTACGGTTTCAGGAAACGTGTAGCAGTAAGATGTAACAACAGTATGATTTATGCCAACAACATGGGATTTTCGTGCAGCCCATTAGCACAAGAGAGGATGTTTTCAACATAGGAAAGGAACTGTACTTTGCTGTGCATGTGCCTGAGAGTGCAAAAGGACACGTATACTTGCGTGTATTTATCGACCTTCAGATACAACACATGTATACATATATTTGGCATGCATAAGGGGAGAGTATTCTCAATTGGCAATGCTCGTGGCAAACATATGTAGCTGAATGCTCAACTTTTGCCTTTCCCATTTCCTCGCTCGTGTCACTCAGCAATGCGAGCGCCGTGCCAAAAGTTTCTTCTTAATTTTATGGCCCTGAAAACGTGATGTTTGTGGCTGCATGTGCACAGGGCGCGGAGGACTTCTCCCCACACACGTGTACACGAGTGCATCTGCTGCACCTACGTGCCTCCCTGTGTGATTTCGTTACTCGGTCGATGTGGAGGTGCTGAAAGCGCTCTCTGCGGGCCTCATAATGCGCAAACCTTTTTCCAATTAGCGGGCCAGGTTGGGCTCGGTGGTGCTTAGATCTACTGTAAATCTGATCCAGACAAAACACCCACTGGGTCCCGCTCCGAAGGGACAGATAGAGAGAGGAAGAGGGAGGAAGCTGTGTAGCATGTTGTCGGACGCTTTCCCAGCCTCGCATGCTGCAGGTCAGTGTCTGGCCCTCCGACTGTCAGCATCTCCGTCAGCTGACCAGTTAAAGGACGGTCATATGGTTTCGTGCAGGGAGAAATTAAAAAGCCAGACGGCTCTCTGATCTCTGCGGCCATGTTACAACCACACGCATGTACGCATGTAGCCACAGACATCAAATATCAAATCTCTTCTCTCTCTGGACTGACTGGACCAGAAGCATGCCTCTTGTCAGCAGAAGAGTCTCTTGTTTTCAGTAAACAGCGGGTAGCCGATCGTCACCGAGCTAGATTCTCCTTGTGTTTGTTACTCTTTCCAGCCGCTGTCATCTGAGCCCACTGTGGTTTATGTTTCACGGTAACTATGAACTTATTTTGTTGTTAATACGTTGTGAGACCATGTAATTATTTCCTATTTCCCTTTCTTTAATACTATGAAAGCGTTCCTTTGATTCGGAAATTTAACCATAATCAGTTAAACCAAAATTGTATATGTAAGAAACAAAGGAAAGTGAAACATAATAACCGAAAACAATCTGTTTTCGGAGAACCACATTTTGTTTCTTTTGCACTCGGTATGCAGCACGCACCATGGAGACGTTTTCAGTGGACATAAAAGCCAGTGGAGCAGAGTGAGTGAGACCTGGATGTCCTTGGAGATGTGCTTTGGAAGACAAAAGCATGACGCCAACTGCACGGGAGCATCCAACATTCACTTTTTTTCCCCCTCTTCATTTTTATCTGTCCTTTGTCCCTTCTCTGTTTTATCTACTTCTTGGCAGGTGTGAATGAGTCCAAATAGATGATGCAGTGAGAAAAATGAGGATGTGCCTCAGCCAAGATTGAAGTGATGACACTTTCTTTTGAGCGGTGCGGCACGAGTAACCAGTTCATGTCTTTGTCCAAGCAGCAGTGAGTCCAACACATGTCTTCAACGCCTGACCTTTTTTTTTTTTTTTTTTTTTTTTTACCACAAATCAGATCATTAAACATGCGATAACCCCATTTAAAAGTCTTTGAAAAGTTTTCTCATGTATTCCTCTTAAAATCACAGAATCAATCTCAGGATCAATCTGTACTAATGTAAGGGAAACAGAGCCTTATGAAAAATAACTTTAACTTTTTTTGTGGATTGACAGAGTACAATATTTTGTACTCTGGTCAATCCACAACTTTGATCCCAACTTTTAAATTAATAAAATTTTAAACACTATTGAATAAATTGCCACAGAATTTTGTACAGACATTCATGGTCGCTTTCTATTGACCTCTGGTGATCCCCTGGCTTTTCCTCTAACATCGGCACAATTTCAGCACAACTATTGATGGTTGCCACAAAAATTTGTACAAACTTCCATGTCAGCTCGGAATGACTTTTAATCTTTTTGGTGATCTATCATCCTTTCATCTAGCCCCGCGTCATGTCCAAATTGTCCAAAAACATGTCAAATATTTTTTGTTTGTGGACAAATACGAGCTAAACTAATGGCATTCCCATCATCCTCAGCTGCATTTCATATTTAGCACTGACGAAGATTAGCATGCTAACTCCCTAACCTAAGATGGGGAACATGGCAAACACCCCCTGCTAATATCAGCATTGTTAGCACGTTGACATACCGACATTAGCTTTCAGCTCAAAATGGTGCTGTGAGCCTCACAGTACTGCGACCGAAGAGTCTTAGTCCTGTTTAACTATATAAGTGGATTCTTTTTAACATAAAATACAAACATTATCATCTTTTTTGGTTTGTTTTCTTATTTGTGTTTATATTGATGAACCTGAAAAAAAGACGAACTTATGTCACAATAATTTGGGTGACATGAACTTTAAATCTGAGCCCGCTGATGTTGCAGTAGTTTGGAGTAATGGGATGTGATGCAACCACAGTTCGGCTGAAACACTAAATGTCCTCCAACACCTGAGGCCAGGGGCACAAACCATCCCGACGGCGACACCTCCGCCGTGCATGCTCGATCCGCTGGGGTGGACCTGGTTTTGGAAGCTCAAAGGGTGGACTGTTCACAGACACAGCCCCCCCATTCACACACAGCTCCGGTGCTGCATGGTCTGGTTCAACTTTACAATATGAATGGGGGTCCTAAAAACATGCCCTGTCACTACTCAACCTCCAAAAAATGTCATTGATTTGCACACACACACACACACACACATGCCCACGGTTCGCCAGTCTTTGACAGTCGTGACACGTACCGGGGGAAGGTGGAATGCATGCAGTTTGAGCAGAGTATTTATGATATCATGACATCATCAGGCCAGGTGATGGAGTGCTGTGTCATGCTTTGTTTGGTTTTCCAGCACTAACCGTATTAGCAATAACACCAGCTCTGGGAAAACATGTCAGTGGCAGATATGACTGAGATTGGCGCGCAATGGCGAGGAGAGGAAAAGAACATAAAATAATAACCCAGGGGGTGAATATGTTCAGGAGGTTTGAGCATAAGTGTGTAATTATAACAAGGTGCCGTCAATCATGGGTTTCAGCTCCCTTAACCGGTGCCCCCCCCTCCTTCACACCTCAGTGACCCCTGACCCCTGCACCCCTTTACGCAACAGCACTAACAGCGTGCTCCTTGTGACACATGAGGCACCTCTCAACACCTTCATACTCAACATACTGTATGATGGTCACATACACCAAACACTCACATGTTCATCTGAAGGTTCATTTGCTATAAAGGTCTGTGCCGCTGGTTTGGATGTTTTAGCCTGTTTTTACTACAATGTAAACACAATTTACATTTATGAAGCATTTCATATGTTTTTAGATTTATGTTCTACCATTGGGGAAGATGTTGGCTTCAGCTGACTTGTGTATACTTCAAAGGAACCCTTAAAAGTCTCCTTATTTAGCCATTTGTTTAGACAAATATACAAATGCCGTAGCAAGCAGGGCCTAATTACAGAAATATTCATAATTCCAACATTTTGATGCAGAAACACCAATAAATGTACATACGTTTGATCAAATTTGATCAAAAACTTGGATGGAGCTTCGATAAACACACAACCAAATGTTTTTACAACAGGCCCTTAAAGTCTGAGCTCACAGTTGCAGTGACTTAACAACTTTTTTTTCATTATATTAAGCAACTTTAGTGTCAAGTAATTGATAGTGTAAAGCAATTAGAAACCAGGGGCTACCTAAAAGATAAGTATCATGTGTATTGTTATTTGTAGCTTGGGCCTGAAACGAACTTCTTTCATGGGCTGCCACTGTGACAGGCAAGTATTTTTTATGGTCTGTCATTCTTTACACACCTGAAAGTCTGAACCGTATTCCTTCTATACATTTAGTCAGGTTAGTTTTTTTAGTAAGGTGAGTGGGTTTCACATTGCAACAATAACAGTGTCACCAGGGGTTTGCTCATGGTAGGAATTGTTGGGTCTCCGCTAATAATAATATAAAGAGTACACAGTAGACCTGCTCTATATGTAAAGATGACGGTCAAAAAGAATAAAGTTCTATGGCCAATAATGCTTTTATACAGAAACAGCGAGTGACTTTCAAATGTGTAGCCGTATCCAATCATACAAGAAACTAAATATGTCTTTCTGTTGTGCAATTTCCCTGTCAGCCAAAGTACCAAAGATGGCCTGATGATTTTATCCACCACTGCTGATAATTTGGATGGTGGACGGTGCCTTCCAAGCTCACCAGTATGGTATTTTTGGACTGAATGAAGCAAGTTTCGTCTCAGCAAGAAGACTGAATAACACAGCAATGAATATAAAACCGGAGACTTCCTTGAAGGAAGAGATTTAATGTGATTTGTAGCTAACGGGCTAAAGCACCCCAAACAACCTGTATGGTCTTTCAAGTCCATGAACAGGAACCATAAAGAGTGGAGCAGAAGGGAGTAAAAGGCTGCTGGACAGAGTGATAAATGAACACATGGATGGGTTGTCAAAGTGTAACTCACTGATCTTTTATAAAATCACTTCTTTGCACAATAAAAATAAGTTAGACACTGAGAGAGTGAGCATGACCGGCAATATTTATGGCTACCATGAAAATAACTGTGGTCAGTGTTGCAAGGTGTGGACGCTTGAATCAGCAAGGAAAGAATGACAGGCGTAGTGGAGGGCTCCATGAAATGTGAGTCATTCATTAGCACCTCTTTATAGAGTTGTGTACCTCATTTTAAAAAAGGTGCACTGTGCCTAAAAATAGGAGCAAGTAACATGCTTGGAAAACTGCGTGTGATATTTCCATTTCAATGTCTTGGGCCCATTTGCAAAGCGTGTGACAGGGTTAGAACCAAAAATGATGGTGGTGTGATGTGTCTCTGAGCACATCACACCACCTGTAGACCCGCCTCCGCTCACTGGTGTTGTAAAGGCCAAGTAGGCCTTTGACACCAATCAGCACCACCTCCCAGGCAATGCATCATTATTTCCATTTACTGAAAGGACTCAAATTCATATACATCCTCTATTTGTGCGTCTGGTTGCCTCACACCTGCAGCTTTTGATGTACATTGTAGAGAGCAAGCATCAGTGAACTTTTTATTAGCCCACAGGGACGTGTGCATGTATGAAGGACAGTAGGATGGTGACAATGTTTCATGCTTTGCGTCACAGGGCATCCAGAGACTGAGGTAGGCGGGGTGCTCGCCGATGCTCGCCACAGCTGACAGATGAGGTCATGGCCGGAAAAGGAAGTAGGATGCACTTGTTTGACCTGTCAGCTGGGCGTAGGAAATGTGAATCGCCAAGTCAGAGCAGGTCAGTCTTACAACTTACAACTTACAACTGCTCCGATCACTGTTACTTGGTGATTTTTTTATTCCATTGACAAACTGAGATGATACACAGGGCTTTTTCCCCCCAGAGGTTTGTAAAAGAGTTAGATTTAGTCAAAACTAAGAAATATAAAGTAAGAAATTGTAGCAGATGAAAAGGTAGAACTTGTTATCTGTGTATAATTAGCAATGAGAGTGACAGCTTGGTCACAGCTATACTTAAGACTAGTCAGAAAAAGTGTTTTGACCAGCCACACTCAAAGGTGGCATAAGAAAGGCTGCCATTATAGATAAGGGAAGACCTTTTTCAAATGGGGATAACTCTATGAACACTATACATTGAAGGCATTCATTGTTTAGCACTCCATAGTACTTACAAAAAGTCACAGATTTAGTTGAGGCATGCTTACTTTTTTGCTTCTTAGAGGCGTTGTGTACCTCACTGAGTCAAAAATCCCAGATGAAGGATCCCACTTGATTGTTGCAATAACAAATCTGCTGTCTCCTGCGGTGAAAGTGAGTGATCTTAATGCAGTGTCTGTTGCCAGGTTTATCAATCTGATCTAATTGAGGGTCCTGATTGGTTTCTCTTGACAAGCTCTGGTGGGAACGGATCTGTCGCACAGACCCTCCAAAGTAATTATGAAGTCAGTGGCGCAAGATAATTGGCTTCTATTATCTTTGTCTGGATGAGTGAGGGCAAACAAAACTGTCCTGCAGAGGATGGGAACAACAGTCATCCCGCGGCCCGTGTTACCTAAGCCACTTTTGAGGTGAAACTGGAGAGGACATCCCATGCTGTGGGAGATTTTTGGCCGGCTGAGGGGATCAGATATGTGAGAAGAGTTTAGATGAGAAATGATTTGGCAAAATTGTTTAATAGAAGTGTCACACATGCCAGATAGAGGATTAAAGAGTTAAACTGGATGAGGTCTGGTCTCTGAAACCACAGCAAACCACATATCCATTTAGTCATTCCTGAGCCGGTTTTGGCATAAACCACTGATTGATTTTCCTCTTTTTAGTGTCCCGCTCCATCCTCGTCTCTTATTCATTCAGCTCCTCCTCTGCATAATTTTTTTTTCATGGTTTTATGGTTTCATAGTGATAATCCCAATTTACCTTCATGCTTCTGACACGCAGCGTAAATCTCCTTTCGCTGGTCTTCAACATGGACTTAACACCGCATAGCAGGCCCAGCCCAAACGCACTTTCCTTCATAAACCTCTCGATCCTATTTCCCAGACTATTATGCTTGCATATTTCAATCGGCATGGAGCGCAAGTGAGGGGTGGAGGAGGAAGGGGTGAGAGGGAGGGGGGAGAGGGGAGGAATGAAAAACACAAGGAGGTCAGCGAGAGAGACATTTCTTTCTTTCACACCATGTGTTACTGTAAGATATTCATTTCCTCTGCGATTCCTCTCCCTCCCTCCAGCCCTTTGTTTTTCTTCTCCATCACTGTCAGTGTGCACTGGCTGAGGTAGTCCAGGTCGCATCAAGTCCACTGGATCCTGTCTCTATCTTGGATCCTTCCCCCCAAATCGGTTTCCCAAATTGTGAACCGTGCAGAGTGCAGCTGCAGTAACCCGAGAGTGTTCTGTTGTAGTTCTGAGCCGCCAAAGCCCATTAAAAATGAGCATGTTTGACATCTGAGCCTGGTTTTGTGATTGAACTAAAGGGACAATCTTTTTATCAAATCGAATCTAGATAGAGATCTGTTGACTTTGTGTGAGATTTCTAGTCAGGCTTGGATTGACTGGAAGGTAACATGGCAGCAACATGATCATCTAACAGGGCTTTCATTTGCAGGCCAGTGATATGTTACTAATCTATGTCATGCTGTAATTAATAGACTCTTTAACAATCAAGGCAAATGGAGAAAAAACAGAGATTCTCCTCCTTAATTTCTATGTACATTTCTAACCTCTGGACTGCACTGACTCTCCAGTAAGCCTGAAGTTATGAGTTAACAGTGCAGTATGACTCTGACTAAAGACATTCTCATCATAAAATCCTAAAAACACGACTGTGGTTGTACTTCAAAATGCAAAGCATTCTGGCAGTCAGGGACTGAATGTAAGTCATTCCATGTGGAGGCAAGGGTTACTGAGGCTCAAAGTGTCACATGCTTCTGTTGCAGCTCTTTGGTTCCCATGCACAGTAGCCAAGGATCCTCATTAAGTGGTGTGTTTTCATTTAAGCCATGATGCGCTGTCGCTTACTCATTACATCATCAAAAACCCATCAAAATAAGGATGTTTTTGACATCCGGCCTGATCCAAATGTGATCCATCTCTGTACCAGATGTACTGTGATAAGCAAACAATAGACACAGGTGTCGACAAACACTCTCATAGTGGTTTGGTATGCTGACAGGAAGCTGAACTGATACTCAGGGTAACCATGAGGTACCATACCCTTCCTGTCCTGCATGTGAACTTTCTTTGGGGTCATTTGTGGCAGCAGTCTTTTTGTGTGGTTAATGAGACTCATGTCAACGCCGGGTTCCTAACTGAAACGAAACCACCAGAGCCCTGGAGTTGTCCAAATAGCGTCCATTGTTCAGGCTCCAAGAGTGAAACTACTCATCTTCTCATTTTAAAAACTTTAGTTTTGAGGCTCAGTTTTTTGGCCGTTGATGTGTTGATTTTTTTACACCAAAGTGCCAAAACAGCCACTTAATCCACAAACTCACAATTGACAATTGTTTGCTTAACCCTTCTGCCAAACAGTGATTGTCCACTCAGAGCTCAGCAAGCATAACTACGCATGTCAGGCCAGTCAAGCTTTGGATTTTCCCAAATTTACTATATTCATTGGTAAACGATCTTTACTTCTGAGGCCAAAGAGCACATCATGAACTAAGTACATTAGTTTGCGGGGTTTACTGCTTGCCTAAAAGAAATGCCCTGTTTACAACTGGCACATCAGCTGTGTCGTGTTTCCCCACTGGGTCCTGGATGCTATCACAGTTCAGATTAACACTGGCCTCTCTGTTTTGGCCTACACTGAATTTAAGAAAGTTTTAATGTTTTGGCAGTACATTTGCCAAACACATTGGTTAATCCCCATGATCAAATCCCTTTCACTTAAAGTTAAAAGTGAAAACACTGAAAATAATGACTACTAGGCCTAAGAAGTTCTATTGTGAAATACAATAATAATGGTGTTTCTTTATTTCCATGTCTTCAACATGAATCATCAGCTGACTTTTTGCCTGGGACATTCTGCTTTATCCTTTTAGCATGATATAATGTATGCAGCCACCAAATGCATACTTTGTAGTCCTTATATGTGGTTCACATTTTAAAAGGAGTAAACTGGAAACATTAAAAAAGTCAGCTGGATAGTAAGTCGTCAACCAACTCATGGACCTAATGTTAGCTTATATACCTCACTAGCTTCATCTGATAAGCTGAACTCACTTTTGTCTACCCCTGTGTGAAATCAAGGACCCATTGTTTTGAAAATTACTAAGAATTTGGAGCAGTAAATCTGTCACCGTTATCATTGTGAACTGCAGATGTGCTGTTCAAAGATGCTCTGCGAGCAGCACGTCGTTAATCACAACAGAGAATTTGTCATTGGACAATATGGTCGTGTTTTGTGAGGATGTCACCAAAGCATCGCTGGGATAATATTTAGCCAGGTGTTGAATGTGGATTGGAAGACGTTTACAGAGCTGAGTGCTTTATGGAATCCATATCCCTCCTCAGTGGGGCCTTCTTTGGGATCAGAGTGGTAGTATGGAGGCCTGCCTGCACAGTGTCCCCCAGAGAGAGCCCGAAAGAGAGAACAGGGAAGATGGAGTGAAGAGGAAAGAGCAGGACACAATGATGGAGAGAGCGGAAAGAAAGTGAATACCAGATATGGACAGAGACAAATACCCCTGTGTCTGACAGTGACAGTTAAATCCAATACCCTGCAATGCTGCAAATCAGGGCCTGTACTCCTGCTATTTTCGAACAATTTGTAAGGGAGATAATCACATTTTGGATCAAGAAGACCTCCATGCCGCAGTGAAGTAGAACTAAAGAGCTCTGTTACATTACTTTGGAATTTGGATTCCTGCGTTTGGAGACATATGCTTTATATACGAGCCTGGACTGGGCCCACGCACTGCTTTATTTTCTTAACCAGACACCCACTGGCATGTAACGTAACTGTGGTCAAAAACAGGGAGAGGCTTTAGCAGTGTCCAGGCCCCACCCCGCCCGCCGCCGTCCATGCACGGCGCCTCGCCCCACGTGCTCAGGGATTCGGGAAGGAGAATAGTAGGATTTGGGCCCTACCAGAGGGCCACCTCGGTGGCTAGGGTTACCTCGGCTCATTCCTCCCTCCCCTCTTCCCTCCTTTTTTTCCACATGAACAGGAAAACCCTGGCTCTCTCTCCCTCTGAGTCGTGGTGTGTAACTCTATGTGTCTATGAGCGAGAGGTGGGTCGAGCTGGATCCCCTCGGCCTTGGGAAAACCACATACTAGAGTGTACCCAGCCTTCAACATGCTTCCTGCAGCGAAACGCACATCAGCGACGTTCGTGGCCCCTCATAAAATCTGCACCCAGCTTTCATCTCCACTATGTGTTTCTTTGTTTCTTTGTGTCTCTCGCCCGTTCTTCCTTTCTTGTTTTTCTTAGGTTTCACCAAGTTAAGCATTCTTTCGCTCCTTCTTTCTTTTTTAAACGTGCAAACATGTCAGTGGTAATTCATGTTGATAGCAGCCTTTTGTCCAAATATTTCCACTGTAACTTTAACCAAGAAATCAATGGTAAATCTTTTTAATCGAGCTGTTTGCTGAGGTGGCCACAAAGTCCTGCTTTCCTTGGCTAGTTGGCAACGACCTGTTTAAACATACGCCCCTTTCTCTGTTTGGAGTGGACTTTTTGGGTTTAACCCCTCAGTCCTCCAGTCATCACACCTGATGAGAACAGATAGGCTGAATCTGCTTTAGCTGTCAGTCAGAGTTGGTCTTGGCTGCAAGTACGGCATGTGTGGGTAGTGTGTATGTGCAACGGATCCACAGCGTGTCAGTGTGTGTTTGTGTTGTGCATATGGGGTTTGGGGTACAGAATGTATGCAGGGATTGTGTGGGTCATCTGGATGTACCGTGATTATGTATTGGATTGTTTGAACTGTGCGTGCAGTCCAGAAGTTTGTCAGCGTCTTGATCAGTCTATGGTGTGTGGAGAGAGGGGCAACACATACTGGCAGCACAACACCCACTGTTTTCTATGTAAGCCTGCACACTGGCGGCTTCTTGACCTGCGTCATCCGAGTTGACGCTTCAACAGGCTACTGCTGCCTTTGCTACTTAGAAAGGACAGTGGTCATTTGCGTGACTACAAGAGGTCGCTTGTCACTTACACATTAGCGGCTTTCACCATTTGAACAAGCAACCAATGCTGTTATTTCTATGATCAAAAAGTGTGTATTATTACAGGTAAGGAGAGCACCCTTGTACCATGTTTCTTTTATATTTTATCTTAATGCCTTTATGTCTCATCTAATACACTTTGAATTACCTTGTTGTTGAAACGTGCTACACAAATAAACTAGCCTTACCTTACTGATTAACTGGGTGGGGGGATTAATGTGTTGAAAATGTGAATAAGTTGTAAAGGCATCACGGACACACACAGCCTCTTGGTCTATTCATGCATATGATCCCAATTACAGAATTATATACCCTGAGAACGACCTGACTTTCCCCAACGACTGATGAGTGTGGGATTTTAGGAGTCAGAGCTGTATCACTTGATGGCACACACACACACAGTCACACAGACACACACAGGGAGACACACACTAATACACACTAATCCTTGTAATTAGGTGTCTACAGAAGGACCTATACATGTCACACATACATGAACTTAAACGCTGTTTGACATGAATCATAACCAACCCACCTATTCATTCAACCACACACAACCACAGTCTCTCTTGCACACACACAGTGTGCAGTCTGTTCTCATCTGCTGGCTGTCCCAGCCCACAGATGTTCCCTCTCAGGGTGATCTCCAGGATTTGGGGAGTGTTTTGAAGCGCTGGGCCAAAGACGCGCTCCAAAGCCCTGGAGATTTCAGTGGCGGGTCCTAGAAGAGTATTTGCCCTACCTGCTGAACTCCACCAGGATGCCAAGCCGCTACTGACTATAGTATCTGAAGGGCCAAAAATGCATTGTGTGTGTGTTTCTATAAGTGAAAAGATGCATGGATTTTCAACTTTATTCTTTGGTGTCGTGCCGCAGTCCTGTGAGCTTCCATTCTTGAAGTCTCTTGACCTTTTTTATGTACAGATTACATGTTGGCAACCTGCCTCTGATACACATGTTTTTGATTCCCTAATTGGAGAGACTCTGCGTTGACCCTATTTACATCTTTTTTTCCCTTAATAGCTGATATGTTTTGTAGATTCGGCCTCTCAAATCGAAGGCCAATGAGGAATGTTCCCAATAAAACCCCGAGAAACCATTTGTATACAGATCTGTGCCTCAAATGTTTCTTTTGGTCTGCTGCAAACTTTGAACTTTTTTCTTTTATATTTTAATGTTTTTATGATCCTTTCCTGACTAGTGAGCATGACATACGACCGCTTGTCCTTTATTATAACACTTGAATAGTAACAGGCAACTCCACTGTTATTTGTCGTGCTTGGCGTGAGGGTGGCGGATGAAAACATTTAACCAGGATAAATTTGCACCATACTAAGATTTTGTTTTTTTCTGACATCATGTCTGCACATCCAAATGGTTTTGCTTTGATAGATACCACACATAAGGAGAATAAAACGATAAGAAAAACCATAAAACAAGTCCAGACTCAACACATTGTCATAAACATTCACTTAAATTATGTTTTGAAGGAAAATCTGTGAATGCTTTTACAATTCAGTGCAACGCAGATTCTTATCAGTTTATACTTTCTATAAAGTCTTTCATGGGCATTGCACAACAGGCGGTATGGCACAGTAAGAGGGCTGCTATGTCAACAAGAATGATACTCGACAGCCGGCTAGTGGCTCTGTGAGGCTGTACTTCGACAAAGCGGAGCTTTCAGCCAAATGTCAGCATGCTAACCTTAGCACAATGACAATGTTAACATTTTGGGGTTTGGCAGGCATAATGTTCAGCATGCTTGACATATTAGTTTAGCTAATTAGCGGTAAACACACAGTACATTTAATTTTGGAGGAATTTGGTCATAAATCCAAGTATTGCACATTTCGACCTGATGGTGGCACTAGAGGAAAAGTTAAGGGATCCCCAAAATTATTTCAGTTTATCCGGACTGGGGCATGAATTGGCAGAGGAAGCGTCAAAGGACGTCAAACGTTAAAAATGAGCCTTTATCCACTATGGACCATGAATGTCGTGTACCAAATTATGCACCAATCAATTTTTGTTGAGATATTTTACTGGACTCATTATTTGTTGAAGTGGTTGACCAATTAAAACATTATCCTAAAGCCACATCACTAGCATGGCTATAAATAAACAAGCAGTGAGGACAACAATGGTGACAAAAATGATCCTGGGCATCATTCAGTACCAGAAAGCATGTTTCAGTCATACATGTCCCCTGATATCACATAGATCCTGTGTGTCATTGTGTCGTTGTGATCCTACTGTATGGTAGAATTATTTTGGTTCTTACTGTAAGATTAGATTTTAATCAGATACAACCAGAATATTCTTGTCCTAGTCCCATTATGGGGTTGCACAGCCTGCAGCCAATTTGGCTTCCTTCCCTTTTGGAATTGAATTGCAAATACAGAGGACTTTAATGATTTGATCATTCCCCATTCCCACCATTACCATGGGAAGGCAATAAGAAGTGGTCATTGTCCAACTGTGGCTGTGGTTCCACAGATCCAAACTGGTGGTACAGGGCCTATTCCAGACCTTGATTATACACTTCAAATTTCCCAAAAAAGAGCTGAATATTAAGGCGGATAATGGAACCTCAAGGTTTGTGAAATGGAGAAATGAAGTTTTCTCAGAGCTGAAAGTAATACAATATCTGTGCGTTTTCCTTTGACTCAAGGCGAGGCCGTTGCACAGCTGAGACAACCAGGGGCATTTTGTTGCCCCGAGCCTCTCGGTTTCGCAACTTTTCTTATGTAACTCTTTCTGATTCAGCAGCGCTCACTGCTGATGAAGAATGTACACAACTAAAAGAGAGCTGGATCTGTACCATGGTTTCAATATGTTTCCATTTTGATCCTCAGAACCCACACTGGAAACACAAGGCTCTGGCCAAGACCATTTTTGAAACAAGCGCATATGACTGAATGTTACAACTTACAAACACGTTTTCCTTTTTATAACGTACAGAATGGAAAAGGAAAGAGCAGAGCACTTTAGGACTTACTCTTAATGACTGTCTTTAAATAGATCAGCTCATAGGAGGGTCAGGCTCTGCTATCTGCTATGCAACACTCTTGGCCATCTGACTGCTGCACCATTTTCTTCATTTTTTGGTGCTTTTTTTGTCTATGATTTGAACAAAAATCCCTTCTGGGGTTAGTCCATGTTAACCTCAAAACATTCACAAGGCCATGCTGTTTTGCATCTGTAAGATTAATGTTTTTGTACATTCCAGATTCAAACTGAAAAACCATCCGTTACCTTCGTTAGTTTTATACAAGATGATCTGTCCGGACTGATCTGTTTTTCAAAGATTTTGTTCAAAGCTCAAGTTAGCGTTTGAACTCAAAGTTCAAATGCTAATTTCCACGTTCCACTTCATGATCAGGGCAGTGAACGTTGGTCTATGTTTCAGTAAAAAAATATCCTAAAATAATATTAAAAAAAAAAAAATCTGTATGAGCCTTTAGGTGGTGTTAGTTGGAGTTTATGAAACTTCTACATCAATAATGATCGCTCAAGGACCAATCACATGATATACATGGGTCCTATTCCCCGATCTTACCGAATGCCTTTGTTTCTGTGGTTCTGAAATTTTCCACTGAGTCGACATAGAGTGTAACCATCTCTCCAGGCCATGGTGTGTGTGTGTGCCTTTGCGCTTTTAAAGGATGAGGATGGGATTCATTGAGGTCTGAAATGGGAAACAGACTAGCAGAGACTCTTCCAGGGATGATTATATCTGTGGGATGGTGGGGTCCATCCAAATGTGTGTGGCGTCTTTGTCTCTGCCTGGCTCTCTAATGCCCCTCAGGGGTGCAGAGCAGCTCAGTGCCGAATGGTCCTGCTTCATACCTGTGTCTTCTTGATATCCAGTCATCACCGTCCTCCGTGACACCGGCCTTTTTCTTGCTATGGGGGGATTTGTTATTCTGCTCTGTCCATGATCAGACCTAATATTTACAAGAACAGATTATTTGTATTTTACTATGCCAAGGAAAACAGATAAAATACCAAGAGGCACTCCAACAGAAACCATGAAATCATGACTTTAAGATGGAGGTTAGTAAAATATGAGAATAAGAGCAATAAGTATGTTGACTGGGAATGTGATGCTACACGCTGTTTCTGTACTCATAATTGTGTTACCGAGAGTGTCCTTTATTTTAAGACACACTAATAGTAACTTCCTGTCTGTTTGTCTACATGATGCTGGTGGTCCTTTTCTGGATGCTCGTGCCTCCTTTTTTGCTCGCAGTCCTGTGGAATTTTTTGTTTTGTTTTCTTGCAGATCAGAACCAGGCCCCGTAATAGTCCGCATACACGCCGGCCCCTATTAGGAACAAATTCAGAGACTACTTCGCTTTGATTACTTCAAGATGAGAATTTGTGCCTAATCTCTGTTACCTGTTTATCGCCGGTGCGTTCGGACCGCAGAAACAACAACACAGAGCGTTTGTTCAGGAAGAGGTGTGCCTGAGCCGCTGCTCTTTTTTCAAGTTACAAAAACCATGAAGGCATAATTGACACGACTTGATTACACATGATTAGACGCCAAGATGATGAATAATTTCACTTTGTTTTGTGTATACTGTTTGCAGATGACGGCTGGCTTTTCCAAACAGTTTATTTAAAGTCAGATGTATGCTGATGTTGTGCAACAAAATGGGGGGAAAGGAATTGCCAACGGCGGCGTAAACAGGTTTTGTTTGAGCGTGTAAATGTTGTTTGCGCAAGACGCTTCCCCCTGCAGGAAAACGAACGTCCCCTCTCTCCGGCGCAATGTTTAATAAATGAACCTGTGCTCCGTTTGCTGGTGCGCGGGTGCAGGGTGATTATGCCCCCTCACATACCTCCAGCCACACATTGCCAGTCTTCTTGGATCAACACACAGCTTCTCCCATTAGGATGTTCATGGCATCGAGTCATAATCTGAACCGCATGTCAGAGTCTCGGCTCCATTCGCTACCATCCTCATTCCTTCTCTCTTTCATTCCAACTTCCTCTTACTCTCTCTTTCTTGACCCCGCAGCTGTTTTGAGGGGGTGGAGGGGGATATTTCCTTTGTTTCTTCCATTCTCTGTTTGATCACAGTGCCTTAATATATTACCTGGTTGAAGAGGGTATGTGATGCTTATCGCCCCCCCCGAACCTTTACCTTGTCTAAAACCTCCCTCACGCTGACAGGCAAAGGTGTGTATGTGAACGTGTGCACATGTGCGTGTTGCGTACTCGGTCCGTCCACTCTATTCAGCACATCTGTGCCGCAGCTGAACGCTCCTCCGGGCAACGTCTGCACTGTTTGGTTTTCAACATCTTGTACGTATGTGTGCGTGTGTGTGTGCGCGCGCGTAGGGATGTGTGTGTTTTTGTACGCTCTATAAGATCAGAACAGGATAAGTGATTTAGATGGAATGGATGGGTGTCTTTCATGTCTCCGCATGAACGCTTGTGCTTTTTTTTTTTTTAGCTTTACATAATCATAATTACTGTGTGTTTGCGTGTGCATGTACATCTTGCATGCATATATGTAGAGCACAGGTGGATGTGTCACTCTCTCATGAACCCAGTCACCCCGACTTCTATACAGCTGCCATACCATTCCAGGGCTGAGCAGAGCTAATATTTTATTAGGTAACCAAACACAGCCAACATGGGGGAATTGTACATTGCAGTGTCTTTTATTTTTAGCTCCAGGATCAGACTGAGGTCCGCAGACAGCATTGATGGCTTTTTGGGAACGACTCATAGCACGCCGCAGCCTTAAGACTCTCATGCGAGCTTTGAGTCTTTGGCAGCCGTCAAGGCCTGTGTGAGCCGAGCCAGGTAATTGTCTTATTGCCCGTGTATTTTCTCTGTGTTCAGGTATAAATATTTATTACACGGAGAAACAGAACAGAAGAGGCTGTTTGTGTTCAGCTCACCTCAGCCCCCATGATGATTTGCTTTGTTCATGTGTTTGGATTTTGCTCAATAATTGTGTTGTATGTGTTAACATAACTTTAAAATCAGTCAAATCAAATAAAAAAATAGTAGCAGTGCAGAACATGGGGCTTTCCTTTGTGTTTTTCCCATATGAAATTCTGAAAAAAAAAGAAAGAAAGAAGATTACATTTCTAAAATTTGCCTTGCTCACGATGGTGGTTGTGTGATGTTCAAACTTTCTGGCTGAGCTTGTAAAATGTTTTGCGCCTCACCCACCAATGCATGATTTCCTGTGATTTGTCTCAATTTTCACACTTTTGTGTTTCCTTGTTAGCAAATGTCTCTTAGCAAATTTCCTGGCTTCATTCACTGCTTACAGGGCAAGTGGGCAAACAAAACAAAGCTGTAGCAAGTATTCACATTTGTATGTGGCAGTGTTTATATACTGTGGCTGTTTTGGGCATGTTTGCCCTCGCCCAAAGTATGACACTTTTTCATTGTAATCCCATGTGGTGCACCGGCCTGGTTGTTTTTGTGTCTAACTTTAATCACACAGTCTCAACTGAACTCAAATCAAGGATTTTTTTTGCTTAGAAATCAGCACATATATATATCCTTGCTGTTTATGTCGATTTGTGTTCCTTTGGTCAAAACTGTAATTACCAAAAAACATGACATTTAAATTGTCTAATTTTCCAAATTTTTTCCCTCTTTGTTAGTGTTCAGTACAGACTATAAACCTTTGCTTCCAACTGACACTGATTAGGGAGATATCTATGCAGGCGGGTGCCAAAAATAGTTTGTTATATCACCTCATTTTCACAGGCCGCACAGGCCTTTTGGCTGGAGTGCTGATGTTGTTAGTTGTTACTTCTCCATCTGTGATTCCAGCGTTCCCTGCATTACTCTGTAACTTTGTTCAGTACGTAGTCTTTACAGTACGGCTCCAGTCAGTAGCACACCATGGATGCACACAAGCGCGTGCCTGAGCACATCCACATCCACATCTCAGATGTCAGTCAGCAGCTGTCACTAGAAATGCCCTGAAAAATGCCCAAAGCAGATCTTTCAAGGCAGATTTTTCCTCTTTTGAAAAAACATATTATAATTATAGTTTTTTTCCTCAAAAGTGAGTGAGGAAATTCAGGAAGTTTCAGATTAACTTTAAAAAATAAACGTTCACGGTTTAAGAACGATTAACAACTGCAGAACAAAGACCATCCCAGAGAGCGACACGCCAAGCTGAGTTATAAAGACGTCTAAAACTCTGTTGTGGACAGGGGGCTCTGTATGTGGCAGGGCATTTATTACCATGTGTACGCCGGGCACATGTTTTCGATTTGCAGTGCTGTGTGACCTGTCTTGTTTCTTACCATGTCATGTAGACTGTTATTCCACAATCTAGCATTTCTTGCTCCTGTGGCAAAACAAACTGTGGAGCGACGGATGCGAGAGAAATGCAGATAGGGGAGCGAGGGAAAGGGGGGGGGGGTACAGTGAATTTCCTAAAATGATCCCGTACGCTTTCTGCACGTGATTCCAGTGATTAATGGGCAGGGAGCATGGTGATTTGGTGTAATGGAGGTGGCAGGCAATGGCGCTATATACATCCAAATTGAGATTAATGGAGAGGACTTTATGTACATTGCTACCTCATAGGGTGGCTGAACAGCTTGCCAAGATTTTGTCTGAAATGGAGCCATGTGAATATGTGTAAATGTTGTATTCCAAGATGTACTATGGGCACCAGTGCATGCTTCTCATAAGTGAATTATTTCTACTCTCTCTCTGCACATATGTTAAAATATATTGTATTTTAACTGTATGTAGGATTTCCAAATAGCCGCTCTTCACATTTACACGACTAAGGTGCATTCTTTCACTCACTCACTCAATTTGGTTTATTTTTTAAATGTATTCTCAGCTCTAACCTAAACATATAAAGTATTTCTAAATGGTCTATTTCACGGATATATGTTTGTACATTTTTCTCATATTGACCTTCTGTTTGTTTAATCTTTTAAAACTATGGGAAACTGAAGATGGATGAATGAAATGATTGACCTCTGACCGCAAGTGGAAGCTGCAGTGGCACACACACACACACAGTGACATTTTTCCTTATGTCTGTCTGTCGTTTGTGTTGATAGCACACTGCTGAGGTCAGGAAATATGTCGCTAAACTCCAGAATAAATCAGACAAAAATTTACGACACAGTGCGTTTACTTTCCTCATATCAGTCAGTCCCAGGTGTGGCAATGGATGTCACCCACACAGCACACACACACACACACACACACAAAACTTTCAACGCAGCGAGTCGTCAAAACATGGGAATGCAAAACCAAACGGAAAGGAGGAATACTGGGAATAAAAAGGGAAAACAAGCCAACAAACCATAAACTGTAAATCAAGAGTGTATTCTGACCACTGGGTGATGGATGCTGGCTGCAGTGTTTATGTTTACTAGGATATCGAGTGCTGTTTATGAGCGAGATGAGATCAGAGCACAGGGGTTACCATGGGAGCAGACAGACCATCCGGGGGTCGTGTGACGGCGGCCCGGGGCACTCTGTCATCGCCGAGTGGAGCTCTGTGCTTTGATTTCCTTTATTAGCTCCCTCGTGTTCGCCTCGGTGTGTGTGTGCATGCGTGCGTGCGCGTCGGGGTCGATTCTCTTCACGGGTGCTCGCGCCCTCGATGATTAATTCAGCAGCGGAATGTTATCCATAAAAGTTCAGTGACATGTCAGAGCGTCGTTGTGTTTTTCGGTCGCAGCCCTCTGCTTTCTTTAATGGCACATTAAGCGTGTGACAGAGTACAGAGCAGGCCACTTATGGCACACACAGCAAACTGCGTGCTGTGCTTAACAAGCAACAAGTTTTGGACTCGGTGCCTGGTGCTACACACCAGACTTTGAAACAATTAGCCGACATTCATTTCAGTGGGATTGCTGCAAAAAATTGCACTTTTTCCACAGAGTTCAACTCTGGTGAGTTTTGACATGCATGTTTTTGCACTGTTGACTAATTGCAAACCCTCTTGACAGTTCTGGCTTTTAATGGAAAGTGGAAAGAGTCCAGAATTGAGGAATCTGTTGTATTATCTGTTATAAACACATATCTTCCAATTTCATATAAACCTGCACTGCAAAATGAGATGCAAGAAACACAGAGCTTTTCATTTTGGTGTCCATGAACAAAGCTTGCCAAAACCAGTAACTTCTACACGCCACTCCACTGCAAAGCTTTCAGCATCACTACCCACTTTTCAGTGTGACTGTGAACTCTCAATGTAAGAAAAAAAAGGACTTTGGTTCAAAAACGGGTTGAGAGTGAATGTTCCTGTGAAATGCCTCCCTCAAAATTATAGTAGTGAAACCTCTTTGCTAACTTTTTTTATACCACCATTTAATAAAGCACACTTTGATGCAGGAGCCTCTCAAATCAATCACAGAAAACCTACAGCTCAAAGCAACATTCACAGTACAGCTGTATCGGACCAAAGCTATAGAGAACCTCACTGAAAGACTCCAACAACAGTGGCCCCCTTAGTTTCCAAACGTTTTTAGAGTCAACAATTCGTGGTCTTCACCGTGAAATATGTCAGTTACGTCATTTGGAGATGCACATTCTTCCATCACTGGCTGTGGCCTCAGCTATCTGCCAACTGGAAGGACAGCAAAAATGAGATTTCTCATTACACTCACATGGGGCAGGCATCCAGGCCACAGAGTCATTTTAATTCAGACATTAACTGAATGTAACCATCTACTGTAACTGTCAGTCACTCGACAGTGCCAAAAGACTTTGGGAAAATCTGCGGCTGAAGCTTGATGAACGCGAAAAGAGCTGGAAGAGGAGGTGTTAGCAAAAACTGAGCAGTCTAAAAATTGTAAAAATCTAAAAAGTGGGACTCTGACACCATTGTTATGTGGTTTGCTTAATTAGCTGAAGAATGGCTCTCCCCACGCTTATGAATTATATGGTAATAAATTAAAGCAGAGCATATTTTCCATTTTTTTAACTTTATTTTTTTTTCTGCTTTCTAAACATATATTTATATTTTTACTTCCTTCCCTATAAAATTAGTCACTCAGCAAATTGGCATTGAAAAAGCTATGACACTTTGGCTCCACCTGTTGAATTACATCTCAGTTAATGAGATCACTTTTGCCTCCTAGATGTTTGTCTAACTAAACATCCAATCTGCTATTTGCGCCTGAGTGCAGACAGGATATTATGATAGGCCCACTTTCACAAACAGGAAGCGTTTTAGCCCAAGCGATGGTTTATTTTTATTATGATTTGTTTAGACCTCCATAACGTTCCCCCCACGTATTGTATGCAAATGTGTGATTTATTTTGATACGCTCGCTTGCTCCTCCAAGTGATGAAACGTGGATGCTGGATCCATTCAATGTGGTGAAAGCTCTTTTTTTCCCCCAGTTTCTTTATCGGACGATGTTTGGGTTATTCTAGTTGATACTGAATATGAAAAAGCCCATTGTTTTGCCGTGTCAGTCAAGACAAGCAAGAGTGGAAATCAACACTATTGGCTCTGTTTTTATCTTGTAAAAATGTGTGTTAAAGATTTGATATCAGAATGAGTTCACTGCTGTAAAACAATCCCTCAACAGTGTTTGTTCCCATGAAATTCACAAATTTACATTCAAAATCGTGGCTTTTTGTACATGCATTGCACATGCAAACATTATATAGCTCCCTTCTTTCTTTGTATCTTATAGGACAGTTTCATGTGGGACTCCGTAGATTCTTGAATCCACGCTATTACACCCATGCATTCTGTGCATGTTTGTGTTTCTGCTCAGCTTTGCACCATTGCAGCAAAATCGATTTCCTCAGATTGTCTCATCACGCAGTGAGAGCGGGAAGCAGGAAGTGCTTGTTGCCATGGCGCAGCGTGAATGTTATGTTCTGACAAACACTGCCCAGTGACACTTGGCAAAGAGCGTTGTTACTGTCTGGACCGCCCTGCGAATGTGCAGACGCGCGTGCACAAGTCCGTGCGAGTTTTCCTGCACCCTTAATGCGTCGCTTCCTCCGTCTATTTGTCTTCTCACAGACGGGCGGCTGACTTTGCACAGGGGGCTTATGGGAGATAAGCTTCAGAGGCCGCGGAGCGCTCATAAAGCACTCTCCTCAGTGAGCAGGTCATCCAGCTGACATCTCCACATCTCCAAATATCGTTCCAACTTGTGACAAAAATAAGATGGATATAAAACAAATGATAGGAATAAATAAAAAAGTAACACATTTCTGGCTTGAAGGTGCATCACAATCCACTCCAAGTAAGCAGTCAGGACTTGAGCCTCAACTTGAGGGCTTTCAAGAGAGATCTATGAGCCACAGCATTACACGTCTGACTGGAGCTGGGTGGAGGAGGCTGCTGTGGGGGGTTACGGGGGCGCAGCAGGCAAGATGGATGAAGTCTGGGCCCCGACCTTCGCCTGCCTCCCTCCCAGGAATCCTCGCCTCCTTATACCTGGAAGTCACCCCTGACAGAGGCCCTATTTGTCCAATTCACATTTGCTGTTTATCAAAAAAAGAAAAAAATGATGGGATGAAGACAGGACAGAGGCTCTGTGTGTGTGTGTTATGTAACAACACAACTTTGATATCTGTGCCCATGAGCACAAAAGCAGTAGGCACGCTCAAGAACACATGCCGCCGACTGTCAAAAAGTGCCTTTGATTGCAGCATGACTGGCTAGTGTCACGTACCCCGGCATGGGTATGTACGAGGCAGACAGTCTAACTACCCGCTGGGGAACCGAGACTTTATAACCGACCTGTAGTCACCTGTCACCCGACAATCCTCTAACTACCTCTGAGGTCATGCGAGCATGTGTGTGGCTTTCAATCAGAGGCAAGAGGCAGAGAGACACATGGGAGAAAAAGAAATACTTAAAGTCATTTATCATCCCAGTTACAAGACGAATGCATGGAGAGAATTAGTATTAGCTTGTAGTCTCTCGCTGGACGGCACAGTTAAAAGTAAGTGATTGTCTCTAAAAGCACTTGGAATGTGTAACAAATGTTTCGGGCGCCGTTTTTCACTGTTTTTACATTCCAGACATACAGTGATGAGGGTCATTTGTCTTACGTGGTCATTTGTGTGAGTGTCTAGATGCGTGTAAGTGTGTGTAGGGGGGGGCGCACAGGATGGGAAACAAAGCCATTTTGACCGAGGGATAAGGTATAAATGGGTGTACTGCGAAAGACAGGAAAAAGAAAGTGAAGATAGATAAAGTGAGAGGGTGGAGTGAGGTGGAAAAAATTAAAGGAAAATAAATGGGGAGGGTAGAGAGAGGCAAGTCGAAGTAGAGGAGTAGAATAGGGCGGAAAATAGTGGAAAAAATAAGGAGGGCAGGAGGGAGGGCTGAGGGCCTGAGGGAGTGGCAGCGAGGGTCGTTTGAGTTGGAGCGAGAGCAGAAGGGGCTTTTGGGAGGGGAGAGGGAGAGAGGGACACTGTGAAATGCTGAAAAACCTCACAATTGATGGTGTTTGATTTCCACAGTAATTACCATTCCTCTGGCTCTGCACGTTCCCAATCTGGGCCTATCTTATATCCACGCCACATTCCGCAAATGATTAGCTGGCCCACTGCTTCTCCCCGCTGCCCACGGACCGAGCCTGCGAGCGTTTGCGAGTTTGGACTGAAACAAAAATAGAGAGAACGTTGCAGAAATACCTTCGAAACTCGAAAGAGTCGAAACCTCTGACACACATAAAAACTTCTATTAATGTCACACTGACGACTTCAAACACTCGGGAGTTCATACGCGATGCGAAGGTGCAGAGACTTTGCCCAGCAACCTTGCCGCAGGGCACGTAAGATCTGTGCCCCCGTGTTGAGGGAACCAAAGAACGAAGGGGAGGAAAAAGAACGACATGACACGAGAGCTGCTGTGCCAAGCTCGTTGGCGCAGGGCTCCAGCTGCAGCCATGCTTAGCTACGTGATGAGAACTGGCTCCAGTCGTTCAGAAAATGTCCACTTCACTTTTCTCCGCTGTTAATTCTTCACCAAAGGAGATCTAGAGTGGAGGCCAGAGTACATTCAGGCCATGAGAGTGAACAGACGCTGGATTACAGACTCGGGCCTGTGTTGGTGCTGCTGCCTGGTGTATGTGTGTGTGTTTCTACAAGCTGCATATGTCTTCCCACGTCTCCTTCGTGGTGTTTGTGTGCTTGTGTTGACGTGCTTGTGTGTGTGGCCGCATAATACTAAGCTCGAGCTCGAGAGATTTAACGCTGCCACATGCAGAGGAGCAGACTGTAGATCGGCCCATTCCCCGGAGCACCTGGAGGTCTTGGTGGTCCGGCCGCCATCCCATCAGCCCCGTCATCAATCAGTGTCCAGTTACACAGCAGGGGGCTTCTCAATGAGCGCTCAGATTTTCCAATAGGGCGGCATGTGAACGGCCACAGACCTCATGTGTGCTGAACAGAGGCTATTAAACAAACAGGCGCACACACACTGTATATGCAGACACAAACAAAAACTCCTGCATCTCACATGAATATATCATCCAGGCGCAAACAGGATGACCTTCTCAGATAGCGATGCACTGAGGAGAAATTCTGCATCACTGCGCTGCTGAAGGGTGTTTATTTAATTATTTATTGTCTACTCCAGTGGTCTCCATCTGGTAGTTCTTGGACCGTGGACCTGTTCTGAGTGTGTGGCGCGCTCGTGGGCCAATTTTGTCGGGGGAAAAAAAAAAAAAGCCAAAAAGTTACTGTGAAGTGAGGTAGAATTTCTGGAGCAGTGCTTCTACTATGAGTTCCTGCTGCAGCGTGGATAGCACCGCCATGGCGTGCAGCTTTCCAGGACATGTAGCCGATCAGCGACGTTTCTGTTGTCACGTGGCCACCAACCGGCAGAACTGAGGGATAGGACCTGAACTTTATGTTATTCTGTGGAGTGTCTGGCCACCGGTGGCGCTGTGGAGCAGTGTTTTCAAAAGCGGGCCCTTGTTTTGCTTGCCGTTTACATTCTGCTGTTGTTCTCACATTATGATCTATGGTTGGCAGCTGTAAACACTGAGGATACCTTTAAAGTCCAAGGAAAAAAATCCGACAATTGAGGCTGCACCCATGAGAAACCACCGGTCTATTCATCTCATCACTGAAACATCCATATTTTCATTAAGTTTGATGAGAATATATCTGTTTCTTTTCCCAGAAACAAGGCTTTTTTTTCAGTGCTTTTACAAGCTACAGTCTCCAGGGTTATTTCGTCTTAATTTTACAGTGTTGCTCAGTAATTTCCTTTGCCAAAAGTAAAGAAATCATTGTGGTAGGAAAATATTTTGCTTTGTTTGTCCTTGAAAGGAAAGCCATGTGAATTTCTGCATTAAATAACAATGGAAACACATTTCATGAATAAGTAATGACACACCATTTATAGCAAAGTGTTTCCTGATGCAGCTAAGTTCCTTTTTTTTTTCAACATTTCTATTTTCCTTGCCAGTCAAAGCACACCTAACTCACATTACATTGTTTTGTTAGATGTTTATGTTAGATTGCCTGCACAGCTGAATGAAAACATGATTACAGATTACTTATACCCGGCGTCTTTAAACATTTCTGCAGTGGCTTTTGTATTGTTGATAATTTCTGACTGAAAAAAAGAGGACCAAATATGTTTATTTTACTTAAAAGAAATTGCACAATGTGCATTTAAACAGGCCCGTAAGCCCGTAGCTGGATTCCTGTATAAATGGGAAATGACGGATGAAAGAGATGGGGTTGCTGCTGTTGGAGAACTCTCGGGCAGATTATCAACATTTCTTCTCCCCGAGACATTGAATATTTGGAGAAGTGACAGTTGTGTATTTGGGTAAGGATGAGAAAATTCGTTTAACCCTAAATAGAGGAGGGAAAATGAAAGTCAGAAAACAAACAGTGAATTCGGTTGCACACTTCAGTTGTGCAATGATTGCAAATATGAAATACATTTTCCCTCTCCCTGTCGTTCAAGGACAAGCTCACGTTTTCCCCTTACCTCGGTCTCCCTCTCCTCTACCCCTCTTTTACAATCTTTTCTTCAACCCCACAAAGCAAGTTTCTTTCCACCTCCTCTCCGGGGAGCTAGGATAAATATTTTGTATCTCCCTGTTCCAACTGGTGTCCCACTCTATCACATGCTTTTTTTTTTTCCTCAAGTGGTCACAGGTGTGTAGCCACGCTTTGGAAACATTTTTCCCCTACGAGGATCGATATATCCGGAAGAAGCTCGGAGCAATGCCACAGTCTGGGATTGCACAGGATTTTGGAATTATCCACTGATGGGTTGCAAAGGGTCTGGTGAAACGCTCCTCAGCAACAGGCTTTGATCAGGCTTGCCGGGATAGGACAGGAGCGGCGCTGACCGTATGTGTTTTGACTGGCCTGGGTGAAAAAAAGGTTGGCACGGAGCGTTAGAAGTGCCACAGCAAAGGAGAAAGTGTAAAACTGAATTTGTCTGCGAGAGGCGTGACAGCCTGAGAGGGACATTTCTGTTTCCTACAATCTGGGTTTTATTTTCCTGGTTTTGGCTATTGGTTACCAAGTCACTTGCTCGATGGGGGGAAACTTCATTGTGAGATAAAACAAAGCTGAACTGTAAAATTATGACTGTTCAAAATTTGACTCACCACACTTGACGTAGTCGTGCGCCCGGGATTTTCCTGCGCAATGATGGATTATTGGAAAAATTTAGGATGACCTCAGTTTTGGTTTTACCTCCGAAAGGCGTAAAAAGTATCGGCTTGTTCATGACCCGAAACCGATGCTAACTGCATAGCTTAGATACCACCAGAAGTAAATAGGAAACAATGTTTTTATGTAATTTAGGTGGCATGACTCTTTAACTAGTGTATAAGGAGGAGGGATTTCTATATATTCAGGGATAAATAAGCTACTTGTAAAGCAAATGGGCTCACTGAGATCTATTGGATGTGCTCACTCACAAACATGGAAACACCTTGGCCACAATCCTAAGTCTCACTCCCAGCATGCAGTAGTAGTTTCATTAAGGAAACTGACATGACATTACTGGGGTGATAAGCTGTTTATTGGTCTCTTTGGACAACCTCATCGTGGCAGTAGACAGCGCTGGAGGAGAAAAACCTCTCTCTTCCAGTCTCAAATGACCCGACGGCAGCCAAATCAAGGCAGACGATTGTGTTTATTTTATGAGACAAACACCACATTCTTCTGCCTCTCGTCACGCCTGTCTGCTCCCCTCATAATCATCACCTTTTACAAAAACTATCCATCAAAGTCTTTCAGGTTTCTTTCCTCCATTCTGAACTATGGCAAAAATGTGCCTGTGTGTTCTCCTTCTTAGAAACTGGAAGGAATTCTCCCATCTCTCTCTCTCTCTCCCTCTCTCCTCTTTTTTTTCCCACCACCTTTCATTTATGAAAGAATCAGCAGTGACAAGGTGCATCCCCAGACTTCTGAGCAGAGATAGAAGTCAAAATAAATCCGGGGGGGAGGAGATGCGCTGGGCTAGATGAAGTGGAAAGGTACGGCGCTGATTGACCGTGAATTGCCGTGTTGTGAAAGGAATGGGCAGTGAGGCGGCTGGAATAGCTGGCATTGTTGAGAGCGTGGCCAGACCTCAGGGGATTCTGGGACGATAGAATAATTCCCCCAGCCACCATTCATCTGTGTGCTTTTTCTTCGTCGAAAAATGTCGTCATCCCTCCATGACTGGACCGGTTAAGCGGTGGCGTGTGATGGATTTCTTTGTTTTTTTTCTCTCTTTTTTCATTAAGCCAGCAGGGTGACGGTGACCTGGATGGCTTAAAAGAGAGAACAGGATTTTAAAATTCAAAGAAAAAGAGAGCAAAGGAATCAGAGAAGAGGAGATAAAGATGAAAAAGGATCCCCACGTGTGCTATCTGGTCATTTATCGTGCTCAGGCGAGAAGACAGGGAGGGAGGGGAAGCCGTCCAGGGAGCAATGTGTGTGTTTGTTTTAACTGGCAGGTCAAACACGGGGCAAGGGTCAGATATATTTTAGTAGCCTCAGGCTGTTCTCTCTGAAGTGGGAGAAAAGGAGGGAGAGTTGAACAGCAACCCCCCAGTGATCTTTTATCGCTGGATCCTCCGCCAAAATGTTTGACCTGCAGCCATCAATCAGCGACTCTCATAGGTAGTCCAGAGGACATGGAGGTGGTGAGTGGGAGAAAAAGAGGGTCAGTCTGAGGGTGCAACTGTGAGAGTGAAAGAGAACTGCACATCCTGCTATACGATTGAATAAATAATAAATAATAAATAATAAATAATATATTCCTATCTGAGTTACATTAAGTATAATCCTCCACTCCGCTTCGGGCAAGATGCTATCAATGGCAACAAATTCCAGCCTCAGCCCCTACACTCGCCAATCCAATCTTAGCAATTCCTCCACATTTTCAGCATTCTTTGCCCACACTGGCATACCTCGCGAAACTTGTCTCTTTGACACTGACAGCGGGGGGGCAAAGAGCGGTCACCCAACGTTGGGAACGAAAGGCACGATATTCAACAGAAGCAGGCCGTCCGACCGTTACAACATAATGGCGTGTTAAAATGCAGCTTATACGAGAACCTCGATGCACGGGCCCAGACGTATAAGCCACAGGCCTCAAATAAAAAGTATAAAAATATGGACATTGTTTCAAAATGATCTAATGCCTAGCATGTATTTTTCTGCCTCTGAGCAGGCAGGTATTTGCCATAGAAAGGTTCACAGCTTTTATAAGCTACAAGGGCCTGTAAAATGTGGCTTGAGGTGTATTATACCTCCTGAGTGGATACACCTGGCCAGGCATTTGTATGTGTGCACACCAGCGCGTGAGTGTGCATAGTACAGTTAATGTGCTCTCTGAATTTCTGCATTTTGGTTGGGTTTGAGCAGCTGGTTGTGTGGCTAAATCGGGACGGAGTGTCAGTTTAGTCTCAGGTTTGACATTTTGACATTAAAACTAATCACCTCTTACTGAGACCAGGCTCCAATGCGCACTTAATTAAAAGAGCATTAAGGCAATGTCTCGTCAAAACTCAGCTGAAGTTCACAGTTTAAAGTCAACATTTTCAATGGAGCAATGTTAAAAGCTGCAAAGGGATAAAATGTCAGAAGTTTTTCAAACATCTGACTTGAAGCTGCACAGTTGCGGGTCAGATTTGCAGATCACATGACATGACTGGGCCGAAAAGTAGTTCCTCTAATTTGTTCCCACAGTCATTACTAAAGAAATGTTTAACAATATAAAAAACTTGAAGTAATGAGGGTTCTTCTAGACCTTTTGATCATGGTCTTTATCAGAGTTTGCCCAGTTATCATGGAGATGGCTCAGTTATCATCAGATGACCTAACTGTGGGAAATTAATTCAGATCTAAAGCACAAAGAACTTTTTGATGGATGTCCTCACTGAGTAACTTTCCTCTTGGAACATGGTATCCAGTTCTCTTATTACATTTATGAATCCAGCCCTCAAACATATATACATTTGGGGCTGTAAAAACATTTTAGACTTATAAAATTATATTCTCGAGGGCTGCTGGCAGTCCACTTTTACTCAAGTAAACAGCCCTCTATGTGACCTACCAACTTTTGACTCCCAGGGCTATCAGATCCATCCAAACTCTGTCTTATCTCCGACAGAGATTACCTGTTTCTGAGGTGGAGGTGGTGATATGTGTGTCAGTAAAGTCTGACATGCTTGGAAATGTTTTCTCTCGCTTTCCCAAGAGCTGCAGTTTGATGAGCGTCCAGCTCCATCTCATGTTCTGAAGCAATGATACACTGCGATGGTGAATGTTTTCATTCAGAATTGGCCTTTTGCAGTGACCTGACAAGCATGAAAATAAGGATAGGATTGGGAGTCTGATTTTTAAATGTAATTTGAAGACATCTTGTTGTTCCACGTTTGTAATGAAAGACATGTACGGAAAGACTAAGGAGGATGTACGATGAGAATCCCATTTTCCCTTATTGAGACTTGGCCTCCAAAGGATCAACAAAGCTGCTCTCAGAGTCTTTTGCATTATTATCGAGTTCAAGTCGGTTGCTGGCTGATCAGGCCAAGCTTGACTGTCGGTCTTGGAAGTCACACATATGACTTTTATTTTTTTCTGAGAGAGGGAACTCGCCCAACATGCTTGAATAACACCTAAACCAGTGCGTCTTTGGCACTCACACCATTTCCTGTTACATTTTAAATCAATGATGAGGTTTTTTCTCACCTCGCAGAGCCTGACAGTGAGAAGTACTTTGCAGTTTGTCATGTGCAAATGGTCTTCTTATCCCTGAAAAGATGTGAGGAGATGTATGCGGAGGGCCAGCACCACAACAAAGATCAAAGCCCACAACTGTGGTCTTCTAACTCAAATTATGATATCAAGTGTCCTCCTTATGTCTTTTGATCAGGGACACTAGGTTATACTTTCAGCTCCTCTTTTAGTAAATTCCAGCTGTGTGAGTCTGCCCATGATGTCTCCTTTAATATTTCCACACATATATGCACACACACACTCTCTTAAACACACTGTTTCATCGGTTCAGTGCCTCTTTTGTTCATTTTACTGGTAATCAGTACTGATCACACAAAGGGGAAAATCTTGCCGCCTCGGTGTGAAACGGTGATCCGCTCCTGCAGCCTTTTGTGGCCACGTCAAAGTAAACTTGAACCTAGTGGCCATGTTTTCGGCACATCTTCATCATGAGCGCTTGACATCTTTCTGCGATTTCACCTCGTGGGAACCCGTGAAACACCTGGAGCATTCCTCCGAAACTATGCACGCACAGAAGACATGAAGAAGGTATGGAGCTAGCTGTTGAGGCTGCAGCTGTGGGCTGTTCCTCCCGCTGAGATACTGCGCGGTTCCTCGTGTTCCACCCACCTTGTCTTCCCCCATGTAACCGCACACCAATCCCACTAATGAGCTGGCTGAAGACAGCGCGATGGGATGGAAGCTGCTTGAGAAAAATCTGTTCTGATGCAGCGCAAACTTGTGGGGCATTCCCTGCTTCGAGTCACATGATGTGCAGTGTAATGTATGTGCGCTTTTGGGTGCATGTCGTTGTGTGATTCATTCATCTTTTTGGGCTTTTTTTATTTATGTTCTTTTGTGTTATGTTCTTTTGTGTGTGGCTTAGCGCTAATTTATGCATGTCTTGGTGTTCGTGTGTGGTCCCCCAGAGCGCCACATGTGGCCGCAGTTAAAAGTGGATTATTTCAATTGTTCAAAAATCAGAAAATCTCCTTGTCACCTCTGCGGAAAACAAATGGAGTCTAACGGCATTCTTTGAATTCTTGGTGCACGGAGCCGCTGTTTCTGTATTTCACGGATCTGAATGGTGTGGCCCAGGCAGTCTGGAATTCCTGGCTGGGAGATCAGAGGCCTTGATTTATCAGGATGTACTCACTGTAAGGTGTGTGCGTGGTCAGGGGAACTCAGATAACAGTGCCTGCACACCTGTATGCACACAATTAAGTGAGGCTCCTCTACGCGAGCGTGAACCGGAGCAAAGCATCCCTTCACACTGATTCAGGAAGTGTAAGCAACAGGGTTTTCTGGCACCAGCGTGGTCGCTATCTGGAAAGTATTTGACAAGAGCGCGCTGTGCAGCAGTATCCATGACTAATCACAACAGCTGCTCATCTTATTAAAAGCAGTGTCCCTCCTCACCCACGTTGCCCTGACAACCCAGTTTTGCTGGATGAGGATACAGAGACAGGACTTGTGGGAACTGAAGGTCCCCAGACGTTGCAAAGATATAAATAAGAGCGACATCTGCTCTAAACAAGCAGGCAAAGAACTCAGTCAGAGGGCACCGCCAACGACGTGAAGTTAGACTTGTGAATGCTGTCATATTTTTACTGCTGACCTGGTGATCGTTGCAAAGACAGATGAAATAATTACTACCTTGATAATTCTCTTTAAGATCATAAACTAGACTAAAAGTCTAAAAAACTCATGGGTATATTACTTAAAGTGGACTTTCTAGATCATACTTTATATCTCAGTGGTTTCTAATACAACGCACTCCCAACAATGTGGCCCCTTCTTATTGCCCATCTGAACAAACCTCACACATGGTGGTGGAAAGACATGAACCTGTGAATCATGTGTCTTTGGAAGTATCTGTGTATTAGGTCTAATTTTCTATCTTCTATCAGCGTTTATTGTAAGTACTTGAGTTTCCTAATCTAGTACAGATAAGTTCTTTTTTAAATTTATCTCTCCACTTCTGCAATGAAGCGACTAGCTATATGGTTTTCCAGCCAACAAATGCAGTGTTTTTCTTCTTCCTGTGACCTTCAACGTTTGTGGATTTACAGCCAGATTCTGTTCAGGCCCAAGCGTTGGTCCACCCAAAAATACAGCTAATGAGCCAGTCAGTGTGGTTAACATACATGATCTTCATGAGGGTGAACAACCAAATATGTTCCAAAATACAGATAAAAATAATCATGACTTAAGGCCTTTGACTGGCCTTATTACTCTGCACTATAGATCGATTCATAAACATGCTGTATATGCAGGGTAATGATATGTGATTTTAGCTGATTATTTCTTTAGATTAGTTTTGCCAGATGCAGTTCATTTGAGTTAAGTGCTTCCAGAAGCATGCTCATTTTGAGATGTGTGTTTAAACGCTTGATTCGGACTAAAGGGAGTAGTGCCTCATGTGCCAAGATCACCCAACTAATGATGTCGTGCACATTTAAAGAAGAAGAACACCTTTATTAATCCCACCAATGGGGAAATTCACAAAAGCTACCCTGTGTAGCTCCAGACTGACTGTATGAAGATTAGTTCACACACTATCGCACATATTACATTGTTTTTCCTCAAGGTAAGTATCTTTTGAGATCACTGAAGAGCGTCATGGAAGTTAAGCTTTGACAGAGAGGTGTGTAATGAAATGAAGATAATGAATTGGGGATTTAAGGAATAGCTCTTTGAGAAGCAGTGAATCACAGTACCAGCAGCAACCAAGGAATACAGGGACCCCAATTTAGCCCATGGCCCGAGCCTCTCCCACGTCAAAGACCATTTAAGTAAAGAAATGCTTTAAGTATTGTCTTGGCATTTTGCTGAGGAGGGCATGTCACTTTTCAGAAAATGCTCTCTGCTCTCTGGAATGTCAAGATATTCATTTAGAGCCGGCCAACTTGGATATGTGTCCCCTGCAGGGCGAATACAATCAACACAGTTATGATGCTGGGGGCAAAATTAATCACCAAGTTTTCCACACAGGAAGCCTTTTCATTCATACAAGTCGTGAGGTAAATGCTGAAAAGGTCCTGGCATGGTTATTTTGGGAAAGAGCGAGCTCTTAACCTTTGAGGATTGACGCAGAAGAAAAATGATGAGGGTAGCAACTGCGTGCTTTGCTGAGCTGTTATTTTGAAAAACAGTAACATTAGGGAGAAGTAGCCTGAGCGGAACGCCGTAAGTGGTGCTCTGCTAAATTTGCTTGTGTTTGCTCCTAATGTCAGTGACAGTTCTGACTGTTGAACACATGCCCTGTTCAACAGTTCCATTATGGCTGGTGTTGTTTTTCTGCCTCCAGATTGAAAGCCATGTAGGAGTAGGAGTGCTGAGTCATAGCTTTGTGGTGGCTGAAACTTTGTAGAAAGAAAACAAACAAAGAAAAACACTAATTCACCTGTGGCACGCAGGTCCCAAACCCAGCACTTTTACTCAGTCACAACCAGCTGTCCACATGTCTGAGAGCACACACTAAGCCACAAAGGTTTGTTAAAATAAAGAGTGAACCTGCTTTAAAAGCCCCAGATGTATGGATGCCTGCTGTTTTTGCTGAGGACTGGAGCCACTCCTAAAACACCTGCAGCTTTCAGGAGAGACTGCTCCTCTGAGGCCTCTCAGTGTGCACTCATGTTTTAGTGGCTGCAAAGAAAAACTGAAATACTGCTTCTAATCTTATTATGTACATGTTAGATACATAAAAAATATGTAAAAACTGCAAGATTTTGTTTTGAAATTAATGCAGATTTTAATTTCTCTCTCAAAGCAACTTGCCTTTCCTTGAACAATCAACATCAAACTTTCACATTCAGTGTGCTAGAACAGGCAGAACCCCACTGTGACCCTGCGCAGGATAAGCAAGAATAAAAAATTAACTGATGGATGGTATGATTTCTGAAACATTGCACTGATAAAATGTGTACCTTCTGGGCACTGGGAGACAGCCATACTGAACACAAAGATACACACTGACCATGTTTATGATTCACAGCTATAATTGTTATTATCATGCATTTAACAAACCAATATGACTCAGAGGGGGCTCCTGAAAGCATCATGCACACACTGAAACAGCAGTGACATGTAGAGTCAGTCAGTCAGTCAACAGTCAGAGCTTCAGCACACGATGGTTATTGTTCACTTCTTCATTAGTTTGTTTGTTGGAGATGTTCCTCTTAACCTTTGTGCCAGATTTCATCTTTTAGCCATTTCTCTTTGAGGTCTTTTTACAGTTGTACCACATGTACAGTAAACCAGCTCTTCATTAGAGCCCACCAGTCAAATAGCTGAATCCTGAACAGATGTTTAAATGTAGCCGCTGACAAGCCACACACATGCTTAAGCACAAGAGAAACCCTGACAGAGGGTGTCGCAGAAATCATGCTGTTTGGCAGTCAGTCACTCATGCAAACACACACGGGGCATTCCACAAGTTAAATTCACTAGCTAACTCAGTGATGACCTTTAAAAAGTACTCTCATTATCCCCAGAGCAAATGGGTATCCCTGCAAAAAAGGCTCAGTGATATTCTGAAAAGTCAAATATACATGTATTTTACGGCCTGCTATTGGATCCACATGCCCATGGTAATTTAGGAGAGAGCACACCTCTACATGTGTATCCCTATGACTTTCTGATTGTTTTAATTACATGTGCATGGCTCTTGTTAGGGCTCCTGATCGTTTATGGTTTCCGGCTGAGTACACAGGTTCAAATATTTTTTCTCCTCATTTAAAGGGGAACATTAAAGACCGCCTCCGAGGCCTTGCTGCAGATGGTCCGATGATTTGTATGCCGAGGACCCCACACTGGAATATTTGTACCCTTTGCCTTTTTTCTCCCCTTCCCTCTCTTGCTCCCTCGCTGTATTTTGTCATTTCTCCTGCCAACCAGCAAAGCTTCGCTCCCTGAAAGCCATAAAACGAGTGTTTTAACAAAAAACACTGGCATGCCTTTGCACTCCTTTGAAAGGGTCTCTTCTGGCGTTGGAGACAGAATAGAGACTCCACTCATGTCTCGCTGGATATTGTGAGACACATTCTCGATCGGCAGACCCAGAGGGGTGGGATATTCGCATGGCAATTCCAAGCATCACCACAAACTTAAGACACATGGCGTATGGAGACAAAAGAAGGGGAGCGACGAGCCATGACAGAAAAAAAAATATAACACTCAAATCTCCATATCTTTATACCTGAGATGGCCCTGAAAGTGAGCGTTCCCGGGGCTCCGATGAGTGCTGTGCTCTGGCTCTGCGGTTCCCAGGAGGTTGCGCGCTCCAATCTCTCTAATGAGAGAACCTTCCAGGCTAGACATTGTGGGCTCTGGCTTCAGCCTCCAGCCCATGCTGTTCTCACCACAAAGAAACAAGCCAAGTTATTCGCTGATTCCTCTCTGACATCCCCGGCCAAAATGTCTCCAATCCCATCCTCCTACTGCCACTGCTCTTGACTTTCTCTCTACCACTTACCCTCATCTTTCTCCCTCTGGTCTTTTTCTTGAAATTTCTCTCATTTTCTTCTTTCTCCTCTTGACTGTGGTCGAAGCCACTGCTGTGACTCAGAGAGCGCATACTTACCGACAGCATCAGACGCACAGATAGAAAAATGTTAGGGCACAAATCATTACATGGGCAACACTTAGCCAAACTGACTCACGCATTCGGACTCGTGTGGGAGCGCTGCTGTGCCTGGCGTGTTCGGCGAGCATCAGTGTTTACACAGCATGTGATAGCTCAGGCTAACGGAAGGGAGGAAATAGCATTGACAAAAAGGATGGCCAGTTCTGAAGGAGGAAGTCCATCTGTGCAAACAGCACCTAGTTAGGGGAGTTATTAATTACCCCGGGTCACCAGCCAAACTTTTGGCCCCACACATGGTAGTGGGAGTGCAGAAGGGGAGCGAGGTGATGTTAAATAACAGAGATAGAAGACAGATCCAGGGAAGACAGGGGTGAAGAAGTTAATGAAAAATATTCTCAGAGAAATAGCATATTCTCAGAGAAATAGCAGCTGCAAAAAAAAAGCAAAAATACTTTTAAGATGCATTAAAGATGGAATTATTAGACCTTACTGAGTTATTTCACTCATATTAGGAAACAAGTCGTAAACCTAATTGGGGCATTTGGAGCACCTTGTTATATTCCACAATAATGCACACCCAAGCAAGTTTTTTTTACATGCCCTCCTCTCTCCTTACTTTCTATGCCTCTTGAATTTGAGAGAGAGAGGGGTCAATGTTTGCTGTTTTTTTACCCCTCTTTTCTACTTTCAAGAATGTCTGCAATGCTTCCCAGGAATCCTGCCTTGTTGACTTTGGTTTGGGATAAAAGGTACAGCCTCCTCTGTTCTCCATGCTGATCCGAAAGGTGATTAGGCTGGCCTCAACATGAGCCCACGCATAGCCCAGCACATTGGCCCAGACAGATTACCCTACGTTCCTGTGTGCTCGTGTTATTCAGGGGACCCAGGTGAAGAGATAGATGAGAGGGTAGAAATTAAGGGAAGAATGCCGGCAGCTTGGTGGTGGTTGGGAGGACATATTTGTTATATAGGAGAGTGAAACTGAGATGCTTACTGTGTTAAAATGATTTGCGATGCTGCTTTATGGCTCTTCTGTTAGTAATACAGGTGATTCTGCTGAACTGTTGTAGCAGAGCTGATTCCTGCTCCGAGCGTGTCTCAGCCGAGGTGGAAAATGTGAATGATTTTGCCGAATCACATCATTTCTGCTCTGTTCAGGACAAACATTTGTCCGTTCCAGTCAGATGTCCTCACTGCCTGACTGGAATAAAAAAAAATGTCAGCAATAATATGACATTTTGGGGAATATGTTTATTCACTTTCTTGCTGAGAGTTAGATGAGAAGCTTGATATCACTCTCATGTTTGTGCGTTACCCATGGAGTTAAGGGCAGGAAGCTTTTAGCTTAGCTTACTGCACAGACTCTGTATGCTTCTTCTCATCCCACTCTTGGCAAGAAAGCAAATAACCTCCTAAAATGCCAAACCTTTCACCACAAACTGTGCCCATGCATGACATCAAAGCCACTGATGTTGAACCTTGAAATGCATACAGTTATTCCACGGTGAAACAATATGGACTTCTGGCTTTTTATTTCCCTTTGAGATGCAACAGTTGATTTTGGAGATGTCCCTTTTGTTCCATTGCTGCTTCAGTATTCCGTTCCTTCCCAGCGCTGCGATTACCCTCTCCCTCCTCCCAAAAATGACCATCGGGAAGCTGTAAGTAAAAGTGGTGTTTTGAAATATGGACTATTTCCACATGCACCATACTCTGATACATGGGTGAGAGAAACTCGTGATTGGCTCGCATGGGCCAACAATAATATTGTGTTTAATCTAGATATTATTACATGCAAAATGAGCAGGAAAAATTCAAGGGCACCATTGT
The DNA here is from genome assembly GCA_023238725.1 of Scortum barcoo. Taxonomy (NCBI): domain Eukaryota; kingdom Metazoa; phylum Chordata; class Actinopteri; order Centrarchiformes; family Terapontidae; genus Scortum; species Scortum barcoo. The sequence continues at coordinate 8,331,529 of CM041548.1, read as the reverse complement.
TTCCCTCGGCCAGTTTTCAGGGGTCCAGTGATGGAGTGTTTCCTTTAGAAACCCAAACCAGGAGAGATGTGGAGGTGCCACTTACAGTGTTTCAGGAAAATGAGGAGATTCAGACAGACAGGAGGGAGAGGGTAAGACAGAAAAGGCGAACACTTTGAAATTAATTATCAAATGCCTTTGACATACTGTAGCTCTTACAACCAAGTGCTGACAGCATGTATGCGTGTGCTCTGTGTGACAGCATGGATATGTCTGGTCCAGCACTTGGAATTACCACTACATGACAAGTTAATCATTGCTATCTTTGCCCCCAACTGTGCAAAACCAAAGTCAGAACCACTCTGAGCCTCGATTACAGCCTGGCTTAAAGGCAACACTCCAGCCTTTAGTGAAATCCTCGTGTTTGCGGTCTTGCTGGGAATTAGATAAAAACTTCATTGGCTAATTAATCAGTGGAGAACAATGGCATCCCAGATTTGTTTGTGTTACCACCAAAAAAAGCAAAACAAAAAAAAAAAAACTCAATTAAGCTCACTTAATTAATATTAATTTCCTACAGCTTATCAAATCCATCAGCAACTGTTTTTGTTAGAAAATTCAAAAGCTGTACATTAAAAATAAGCCTCAGCTGAATTTTTCTCTATTTTTGGATTTCAACTACCAAAGGTTAGCAGAGGGAACATGAAGTGGAAAACTGACTGCCTCTACTTGGCACTGCTGTGTCCTCACGGATGAGGCACTGGGACAGAGGCAATCCTCTGCCGCCCGGATTCTCATCGCCTCCATCCAAGAGGATGAATCAGGGCCAAGTGCAGCAGTGGAGGAACAGGAGGAGGAAACAGAGGCAGGGACATCTGTAGGTTTCCCAAATTGAGCTAGAAAGACTGTCAGAAACTTGTTGTAGCTTATATGCAGTTCCAGAGGAAGACAGAGACAAAGGACATAGGGACACGTGGGCAAGGACCAGAAAAAAAAAGTTAGACAAAGTGTAATTGAAAAATATTTGTATATTTGTAGATGAGATTGATTTGTAAGATGCCTGCAACATTTAGTATCTAAAGCCAAGATACACTTTGCTATGAACTCTCACAACAACTCCATTTAAACCCTAACCCCTATAACAATAGCCACACTTGGCCATGTTTGAGTACACAGCCCAAATGTTATTCTACTTTGGTAAAAAAGACAGCAGAATGCATAATATTCATAACACACAACTCACAACTGTTAATTTTGTGTGAAATATAACAGTGTATGATAACTTGCACACCCAATTGTTGTTTTCCATTGTCTTGCTAGCTGTAGCTCTGCTACCTTTGTCAGTGACTTGACCCTGATTTTGCATAGCGGTCTATCTAGAGTCTCCGATGTTGGCTGCCAGCTAAATATCTTCCCCTTAATACAATATTAATGTACTTCTTTGCCACTTGGGGGCAGTGAAACAATCTGTATACAAAACACTGTCATATCATCACTTACTTACTTACTTACTTACTCATCACTACTAAACAGTGAGCTGGGGTGATAATTACCTGTGGGTTCATCAGTTGTTTGATGTTGATGTTAAGTTGTTTGATCAACCTGTGTGCCAGACCTTTAAAGTTTACTTATGTAAGGCTGATATTTAAATACGTTCCCTGCTTGACACTGTGACAATCACAACATTCATGGAGACAGAAGTAATGTTTCCAACTCCTGACTAGAGTTAGAAATATCACATGTGCACTTATTTTAAGGCATGATGTATTTTCATTACATGTAGTGCTTTTTACTCCTCAGTGCATTTACAGTACAGTACAGTACAGAAACAGATTTCTCTCCCATATGGAATGCATTGCAGACAGTTGGCCAACCTTGATCAATCAAACTTTAGCCATAGCCCGAACGTGGCATTACATCCCTGATGTACGGAGACATTTTGGGCGTGTGTTATAGCAACGGCCAAACAAAACAACAACAATACCCTCTCTGCACCATAATCCATAACATTTTATCTATTTATTTATTTATGGAAGTATAAAGCATTTCTTCTCTGGGATCGGACGCAGAGGATCAGATAAGTAACAATATTTGCCAACCACCAGAATCTGATCCACTCAATTTCCACAAGTGATTTACACCCTTATATTACACAGGAAAGGAAAAGATAGGATCAGCTAATGCTCTCGGTCTTAATAACTCCTCAGAGAGGAGGAGAGGAAGAGGAAGGAGGAAGAGGGAGCTCAGAGAGGGTGAGAGTGCCATGGGATGTGATTAGGCTGGACCTCCCGTTTATGATTTCTGTATTACAGGCACTCGGTGCCAGACATTCCCTCCATGGAAGGAATGTCTTCCTAACCAGTTCCATGTGAATGGTTTAGGAGGGAACCACAGCCCACTGGTTGGTTTGAGGGCTCAGCCTTTAAAACACACACCAAGGGAGAAAATATGTAGAGGATAGAGGGCAAGAGGCTGGAGAGGAGGCAGAACAAGAGAAGAGGGGGGCAAAGATGATGCACAAAAGTTTGGTAAAGTGCGGGATGATATGACTTGCTGCACTGCATGTGCACATATGTACTTCCCTTCATATGCACAGGGTTCAGACCACTTTGTCCAGAAGCATTTTTACAAAGTAGCATCCACTCCAGCTGCTCTGGACATAAATTAATATGAAATGCAGGGTTACACCATATTAAGTGGTAGTGGGGATTTGAATAAAGTTAGTGATGTGGCTTTAGGTTTCATACAAAACGCAGGCTAATATCTTTTCCAGCATAGCATGACTTCAGCTTTATAAGGCAGAAAGTGGAGGCGAAAGAGAGATTAGCCCCAAGCAAACAAAAGAGAGCACTTTCATATAAAGTTTGTCAGGTTTTCATCGATGAAATCATCAGACATTCTGCAGCATCCACAAATTGATCCAAAGGTTATGTACTGCACGCAGAGATATTTTGATTGATTTTTTTATGGCCCTCTATCATATCGACATCTTGACACTAAAACATACTCAGACATTAAGCGGCATCATAAAAGCCCAGCTGTGTTTGAAAGTGAGACTTAATAAATTCCACAGACTGCATTTGTGACAATTTTACGCAATTGACCTGTAATTGCAACGCTAACAAATCACTAATATGTTTTTTTTTCAAAACGTTCTCGCTCTGCAATTCACATTCGGCCTCTCTTCCCACGAGAAATTGGTCCTGGAGCGTGCACAAGCTCCGCTCAGTCCCTCAGCAAGGATTTGCATTTCACAGCCCAAGAGTAGCACGATGTTGGGTGCAATGTGCGATCGTTTGTTTGTCCTGGAATTTTAACTGGACTGGATTACTCTCCTGGTGATCTTGGCCACGTGTAGCAAAATGATAACAGCGGTTTTGTTGGGACCGGCTGCAGTCGCTGTGCATGCTGTGCAGGATAGGGAGCAGGAAAACGCCTTGCTGAGTGAGAGGTTGTAAAGAACATTTATTTGGCAACTTAAATGAACAATTATGTGCTATAAAAACAACATTAGATGCAACTTTACAGCGCTGTTAATAATGTATGTAATGTCTCTTGTATTGCCTTATTTTTTCTTCTCTGTTATTCCATGTGTCTTTGTGTCTTTCCTGAACACACACACACACACACACACACACACACACACACACACACAACTGACAGAAGTCACGACCTTGTCCTATACAAGCTACTGGCCTTCGTTCCAACAATAATGTTTATTCGTCTGTCTCAGGAAAGAAAAAAACACGCCTTCCGCTAGCTGCAAGTCAAAGCAGGAAATCTATGAGAGAAAATGTAGATGTCCTGCACATGTCCAAGCCTACTTCTCTCGCACATAAACACCCGTAGGTGTGCAAACACACAGACACGTGCCGCTGCCCCAGGCCTGCAGCACGCTGCAGCCGTAATTGAGGAAGGCGCTAATTGGTTCAGTGTTTGTGAGCCTCTGGGCCCTGTGCAGGATTTAGAGCCATGTTAGTGATAAAGACTGCAGAATATAAAGAACTTTTCCGGGTCTCAGCTTCAATATACAACTCTACAGTCAGACAAAACCATTCACATTGGATAGTTCTGCAAAGGATTTTTTTTCAGTTGCTCGGCAGTGTCTTCTACATTGCAGCTATTGTGTGGCTAATGATAGGCAGAGATCATGGTTTTGCTTAATAAAAACAAAGAATATTTACTGGTCTCTGACAGGACGTGAACTCTGATTTCCTGGGTAAGCGCACGACACACCCAACCAGCACCTGAACCTCCTCACCCTCATTTCACGCCTTCCTGCATGGCACCGAACACTGGCAGAGACAGAGATACTGGGCCGCATCTCCATTTTCACCCTTTCCTCTCCACCTCACCTCTCATGTGACAGTCTTTGTGGCAACATCTGTCTCTGACTCTCCATCCATCCATGCATGTTGTGCTCTTTATCTAGTAGCGCCCTGATCCAAGAGGCTGGCTTTGGTCTCGGTTGCTCACTTGCCACCTCCATGGGTGGTCCTCGCGGCAGTTTTCCTGCTGTGGTGTTTGTGCAGTTCAGAGGTCTTTGTTTTTCTGGCATGTCTCTCCATGCTAACCAAAGCCGGAGGCCTGCTGCCTGTTTTCTTTCACATAGCTACACATCTGCAGGCTTTCGAGGAGAAACCGGTCGAAAAGCAGAAAAACAGAAGGAGGGTGGAGAGGCAAGGAGGCAGAGAAACACAGAACGCTCTGCTTTCAAAACTGAGTTGCCCCTTCCTCCCTGTAGGTGCACGTAAGAGTTAGTGTTAGGCCCTCTCCCCTGACATATTTGTTGGCAAAGGCCTGGCACACAGGTTGACAGCCTCATTATTTATACTCCCTTCTGACAGCTTGTTTTGTGTAATATACACATGCGTATTTCCATCCTCGCGCCGCCCTGTCTTCTGACTTTCACAGGAATAAGTCAACTTAATGAATTTTGTTTAAAAAAAAAAATGTTTCCCCAAAGGGTGTGTTATGGATCAAACAGTCACTCAGTCACCGGCGCTTTATGGCTAATTCCCCCCACTCTGAACAAGGTCATATTGTTCCCTATTTATACTCCCAGAATGATCAAAGGCGAAAAATGATCTCTTCCAACAGTTAATATATCTAAATGTCTCGCTGAGAGCCAATTTTGTGTTATTCAAACTGTTTTCCCAGATGCATTTATCGGGACGTATTACCCAGAATTTCAAATTCATGATGTGACATCCACAGATTGTGTGTGAGCTGAGCTGTGAGATGGTGACTACAGTGCAATTTCTCTGTTTCCTTGTGTTTGGAGGACGGTGGGTGGTGGGACACGTGGAAACAGCTGTTTAGGGAGGAGGTTCCTGTGAGCATCAGGGTCAGGAGACATTCACAAAGCTGGACAGGAAGCCAGGTGGAGCAGGGCACCAATATACTGTATATATGAATGTGAGTGTGTGTATGTGTGTGTGCATGTTCAGCAGGATGCTTGTGTGTACGTGCACGTTTTTTTCTTCTTTTTTTTTTTTTCCACAGATAGCAACGCTGACAGCTTCTCAGAGAAAAGCCTCACTGTGGGGATATTTGTCTGTAACACAAAACAAACAATGCTAGAAAGTTCTCCAGGGTCAGCAAGTGGTCAAGTGAGTAAATGAGTTTGTTATAATAGGGCTAAACCTACAACAGCAGGTTCGAGAGGGCTGCAGTGACCTCCTGAGGCATTTGCAGCGGGAACACAGGAGCTACTTAGTGTGAACATGGAGGGTAAAGGTCAGGGAGAGGATTGTTGCCACTGAAGAGGTCACAACCCAGATTGTAGCAGTGCCTGAGAGAGCAAGACCTTCAAATATTATATTGCCGGGGAGCTTGTTGTTTCAGCAGGGTGCAACCTGGGAGTTGGCTGTGAAATTTGATAAGCATTTTATCTAACCTGAATATCGAATCTGCACTTACAAAGTGAATGTTTTTTATGTTTAGCTTTCAACATTCCTGAATTGATTTATAAATCTGTTTTTTCAGTGAAATAGAGAAATATGTAGTGAACACATTGAAATGAAAGGTATTGCCTACTGTAGTAAGCATGCTTCATTTTTCACAAGTTACTTGCTCCAAATACTGACTGTCTCAATTAAGCACCATTAAACTGATGAGAAACAACAAATTTGGAGATGTCATCTTCATATCCTGAAAGTTGAGAAAGCATTTTTTCATTTCATTTTGTTTGATGTTCCACAGACCAAACATCAACAGATTAATGAAAAATGAAAACACATAAAAAGTGTAGTCATTTCACTCCAGGAGAATCACCACTCTGCTCCTACTGTTGAGCTGCAAAACTGCATCATCCACTTTTTATCAGAGCATGTTGCTGGTGAATAGTGTTTCTTTGCCCTAACAAGCAATTTTTGTGATTCGGTTAAATTGCTTACAACATTAGCATTAATTAGCTAGAGCTGATACCATCTGTCACTGGCAATATTTTTGTTCGTTTTTTACTTTTTTTCCGACGATTGCAACGGTGGTTAAATATTAGAAGGCTGCTGTTTCCTATTAAAAAAACAAACAAGATAAAATTTCTCACGTCTTTGTCCTGCTTTCTTTTTCAGTGGGCCGTTCCATGTTTGTTTGACTTATTATCTGAAAACAAAAGCTTAATTATCTCATCACCTCGATAGTAAAGGCAGCAGCTGATTATCTCACTATCTGGAGATAGCAAATATTTATATTGTGCTGCCAGTTTTCCTGACTTTATATTGTACTGAGATACCAAACATTGTTTCCTTGTGACCATTGCGTAAATATATAGTTATTTTTATTCATATTTTATATTCATATTTATTAAGCTCTTTAATGCACTATTGAATTCTCCTTGTTCCACCAACAGAGTTGACGCTCGTGCAGGGAAAGACCCAGACCGCATTTCATCTAACATCTTAACTGAGAGCAGACTGATGTCCCCATTCTACTATTTTCCAAGAGGAAAATAGCCAAATGCTACGAATTATGCAAGTCATCATAAAAAAATAAATAAATAAAAAACCTTATCAACATGTTTGACGTCTCATTAACATTATGATTAGCCTCTTATCCCTTAGGGAAGGGGCTTAAAAATGTAACTATTGGCACCACAACATTGCTATCTCTTATATCAAGATGAGATAATTGAGTCATGATTATGAGAAAACCGCTCGCTATGTCAAGAATGAATGAGATCATTAAGATTATGTGGAGATAAAAGTCCTTGATGCACTGTGAGCCAACCTTGTTACCCTGGGGCTTCATCGCATTTGGCGTTATAAATAATTCACCTCCGTTGCTCTACTGAGAGAGTTCAGCAGTGTCGGTTGAGTCTTTACAATAATCCTTGAGGGTTAAGACACCCTGAACTCTGACCAGGCTTGGACCGCGCTGCCGGCCCCTCATATCTAACTGGGGTGGAGTTTTTTGGATGTGCTGCTGAGATCTCAAAACTCCGGCAGTTGGCTTTATTTATTCTAACCTGATTGTTTGGGTTTGGGGATTCTGTTGCTCCCGCTGTGAAGGAAATTGCTCTCTTGCCTGCTGGTTCTCAGACGGAAAACGGTTTGAGAAACTATAACAAAACAAACCTAAACCTTTTCTCCGTGTTTGCGAAGGATCGCTGCTCTCGTCGGCCCTGTCCAGGGCCGGCTAGCTGAGACGAGTCTGTCAACGAGACGGGGAGGAAAAGTGGAGTCTGAATCGCTGAAAAGCTGGTGGAGTGATGAGTTTATCAGTTGAGCCCAGATCTGAGGGTGCGCTGCTTTTACTGTTTGCGTGCAGCCCCGTTCATGTTAACAAAAGATTGGTAGGATATTGGTCAAGTTGGTGGGCAGGAAAATCACAGTTGCAAAATGTGTTTATTCTTTGTGTGGACCTTTGAGACTGTAAATGAAAGCAGAATAATGAAGTTGGTTTCTGCGTCTCACTGAAAAGTAATCTTGGTTGCTTGGCTTTAACTCAAAGCACTGATGCTGCTTTTTGATTTGTTCTGCTCCTGTATGGATCCCATAACCTTGAGTTGTGGTACAGTACATAGATGTGCGCAAACACACACATACACACACACTCACTGCAGTTAAAGTTCTCCTGTTTGAGATATAGCAGCACTGTTGCACTCTGGAAACAATTACCAGGCAATAATCTTCACATTCTTTCATCCCACCACCAGCTCAGCTGATTAGGATATCCACTGGTACGCAAGGCTAACCTCAAACATACACACACACACACACACACACACACACACACACACACACACACGCTTACTGTTTCTTCCATACAGCACAGTACAGTAGGTGCTCTCACTCCCTCTTTGGTTACTTGCACAGACAGACCTCTCTCTCTCTTCTCTCTCTCACACACACACACACACACACACACACACACATGACACCTGACATCTGATTCCCTGACTGATGATTAATGACCCTTGGAGTCTTTCAGCAGGGACCACCCAGGGTCAAAATAACCTGCCACAAATACAGAAGCAGTAAAATACCATTCAGTCGCCACTCTCCTATTTACACGCGCCACGGCATCTTGCAAGTGTTTGTGTGTGCGCGCACGGAGGTGTGTGTGTGACGGAGGTGGAGGTGTGTGTGTGTGTGCCAGGGGAAGAAAAGGTGGACTAGTTACTGTGGAAACACTCAAAAAATGTGCACCCCCTCCTCCTGTCTTCAATCATTTGTGCATGTGGTGTGTTATTACTCCGCTAACACCTTTCAAAATGCACAACCATCCTCCTGTTATTCTTTCCGCCAACTCCTCGACTTTTTCTCTTTTCCTCTCACTCTCCCTTCCCCAATCTACCCTTGCCCGGGTCCAACAGACGGAAGAATTACCCTGGCTGTCCTCTAATCTCTCTGGAGAGCTTTTTCCCAGGGTGGAAACACTGCCATCCTTTTTCTCTCCACCGTCCCCCCCTTCCCTCTTTTATCAGTGTCAAATGATTACCTGTGGGGAAACTGAGCTTGGCAACAATGTGCGTCAGGTTAGCTGGGGGTGAGATGGTGGGTGGGGGGTTTCTGGCCAAAAACATCTCCTCCTCTACCTGCTCCGTCCATTCGTCCGTCCATAAATCCATCCAGCACCCCTCCCCTTTCATGCCCTCCCATCACCCCACCCACACTCCCCACCCCTGTGCCAGCCGAGGGCGGTGGCAGAGCCCCAAGCCCATCTCAGAGGAATTTCCCTGTTGAAATTTATATCAATTTCAGAGGCCTCCGGTTTTATCCAGTGTTGTGAAAAGACTGAAACTCCCCTTTCTCTCCAGCATTCACTTTCCGTTCCTTGCTCTTCTCTCCCTGCTGCCTTCCTTAAATGCTTCTTTCTTCTTTTTTCTCTGACCATCCCCTTCACACCCCCCCTTTTTTTTTTTAAAATTCCTCACTTCTGTCCTGCTCCCCAACTATTCATCTCTTCAAATTCGCTTTCCTTTCGCCTCTTCCCTCCTTCCCTCACCACCTTTTTTTCGCCCTCCTTAACGGCGCAGTGTAGGCACCGACTGGTGAATGCCAGGCATTCCTTTGTAAGGTTAGAACAGACAAAGGTGGACCACATCACCTGAGAGAAAACGGCCCTTTTGAATCGTCGCCCGAGGGAAAGAAAGAGGCTGATAGTGGAGAAAAAAGGGGGAGCATAAAAGCAGAGGAGAAAAGTGAGAGATGGAAGAGAGGAACACCTGTCCTTTGCTGTCCTTGCATGAACCTTCAACTCTGACCTTTGTTACTTGATATCGATGCCTTGTTTGAATAAAAGGGGCTTAACTGAAGGAGAGGTAGTAGGTGTGGGTGCAAACCTCCAGCTCAGCATTGAAAAGAGGTGTTTTTGTGCATCAGAGTAATGAGATTAAACACTGAAACCATACCAGCTCGCGCTGTGGACTCACTTACCACCATACAGCACCTCACTCAGGGTGACCGCTGACCCGAGTAAACAAGGTCAAATAAGAACCCAAAAGTTAATTCAAATCAAGCTTGCAAACACAAACAGCTCCACCCTTCTGCACACTCTGACCATTCACGCAACCCGCCCAAGGAACATGCATGCTCAATGCACCCCGAAACAAGCTCACCCCACCCTAAACACGCCACCTCTGAGCAGAACAGACCCCCATACGTTGACACATAGTGGGTCTATGTTTGGTGACGCTGGGCGCGGGTAGGGTGACAGGTGTAGGGTGGAGTGTATCGGTGACGCCAGCCTGCCCTTCACAACTTATTTTTGGGCTTTTGATGAACATCAAGGGGCAAAGCGGGTGTGTGATGCAATGCAACGGTTTTCCAGTCAGTTAACGTCCGCTGTTTGTTTTTGCTCTTACTAATGGAATGGAGCGGAGGGGAAAGGTGGAAAAAAAAAAGGGAGAATATTATGACGACCAGGTGTTTTTTCCCTCTTCTCGGGAATGTTTCACCTTGTAAAAGCTAGCGAGTGGGAGGGGACTTGTGTACCGCGCCGAAGTGAATGGTTTGGGGATTTTTCAAGGGATGTGTGCTGACCAAAGGGTATGAGTGAGAATGAATGTGTGTTGTGTGAGAGTATCAGAGGGTGAGCTGAGACTTTTGAGCAGCCGGAGGCAGAATTCTTCAGTGCAACTGTAGCATAGCCATGACTGGGGGAGGCGGGGGCTTTCCTCCAGTTTGTGTGTGAGCCTCCACCAACCAATTTTTTTGCCTCATTGAGCCACAGAAAAGCTTTTGCTTTTGTGGTAGGGTGTGATCAACAACAACACACACGCATGCTTGTGTGGTAACACACACCTGGGGAGGGAGCGGTGGGGGTGAATGAATGAATGAATGGCAGGCCTGACTGCCACACAGGGCTCCTATTGATGACATCATTGCTGGGCATCTGGTCACTCCACCCTTTCCATGTTTCAGAGAGCCATTCAGTCGGCGTCCACTGCACCACGGCTCTTTCACAGACATGACGCCTATTGCTTATTTTTTAGTGATTATTCAATTTAGCCGGCTCCAGTCACGAACAAAATACTTTTCTCTTGACTCTCATGGCACAATCAACAATTGGCCGTTTTATGACCCTCCATCAGTACAGTAGAGACGTCTCTGAGTAGAAAGACTTTAAATCAATCCCCCCGTTGCATGTATAATCACTTTTCAATCTTGATATTGATGGAATTGGCCAAAAGCAGGGCAAAAGAAACACATAAAACCCCATCTGTGTTGTAAATTTTGCTGTAATGACACGCTTCAAACAGCGGGTCCAATTTAATATAATACACATTATCCAAATATAACCTTGTTGAGACGTCGGCTATTGTTCTCATGCAAGAAAAGGCTGACTTTGGTTCAAGTGGTTGGTAGATTATATAGTCTGGGGACATTTATTACCCTTCATGAGCAAAGCATGAATGAGTGCAGCAGGACTGCCAGCTTTTCATAATTAGCTGGAATTTAAACGGTGATTGAAGTAACGAATCAGTGGATCCTGCTGAACTGTCCGTTTAATAATAAATCAGTCTCAACTGCCACAACCTGATGATGAGTAACACACACGCAAAAAAAGCCTTGATTTTTAATTCTTTGTACCTCTCGCTCTTCTCCCTGTCGCGTTTCAAGATCTCTCTGGAATCGCTGTCTCTATCTGATCTTTAACTTGGCCAACGGCTCAGTCCCAGTAGGCCTTTCGGGGAAAAGGCTAGGCCAGCTTCCCCCTGGCTCGTCCAATCACAGGCACACGGAGCAGCTCTCTCTCTTCGAGGTCCACTACCACAGCTCAGGGCCAGCTAACTAGTGCCAGTTGAACACTGAATGCTAAGCCTGTGCTGGTCTTTGTTTAAAAACAAAAAAAAAAAAAAAAAAACTCCACCCTCTTGGAGGTTACCTGGTGAGCAATAAGGAACCACCGCACTTCATCCAGGTGGTTAGCTAACGTCCAAAGCGTGAGTTCCAATTACCTGTGCTGATGAGAACGTACGCGTTCTCCCGGCTAACGCTTGGCACATTTTAAATGTAAGGTCTATTTGATACTTGTAATACATCTTGTCGCAATGAATAGCCGGGCTGTAGTGGCGAAACGTGAACCGATGTCATTTGCTGCTGTGCTTTGGTGATTAACCCCGAGAGGGTGCTATCATGTAACGATTATACACAAACGGCAGCAGGTTTTAGCTGACAACACAATGCCCCTTTATGTTTTACACTTATCCAGTGTTATCTCATGCGTAGAGATTATTAATTGGCCATTGGGGCTACAAGGCAAGCAACAAGAGAAGTTTTTTGTGGAAGACTTAAAATCTCTGGGGTGATTCATGCCGATATCTACAGGTTGAGTTTGATTTTGATGGTTTGATTCGTGTGTTTAAATAGCAGGATAAAGGGCAGGGTGATTTCCTGGAAGGTAAGCTTGGGAAGGAGAGGAGAGCGGAGGGAGGCAGAACATGAGCAAGGGGACGCCTCTTCTCCTCTCTTTTTCGCTCCCTTCCCTCCTCTTCATCCTACCCCACCCCTCCCTTGCACGCTGCTACCCCACCCCATCCTGCTCACTCCCCTCCTTCCTCGACGTAGCCAGCCACAGACACTTGCTTTTTGTATGAAGGGGTTTAACCCAGTGAACAATCCTGTCTGTCTTTCCCAAAATAAGCCAGTGGGAGAGGGATCGCCGAGTGAGCCAGGCAGATTGGAGCAGTGAGGTGCACAGCCCCTGGTTATAAGTCCTGGGAGTGGGAGCTCAGCCTGCTTGGACCCACAGCCTTTAGCTCAATATACACTGCCTTGCTGCCTGCCTGACTGCCTGACTGATTTGACTGACTGAGTCTCACTCCACTGTTACTCACTCTCTCTCCCTCTCTGTCCTGCTCCTACCCTCCTACTTTCCACCCTGGAGAGCAAGAGCACACAGATTGGGAAGGTGCTCCTCAGACCTGCGTCTGGACAGCTTGAGGACGGCACAGAGAGAGGACTTTTCACTCTTCTCTCTCCTGCTCTCTCATCCTCTCTCTCACGTTTGCCATCTCTGCCAAAAAGCACATGGATGGACATTTTTGTTTTTTGCTGGAGGCAGAAAAATAAAAGTTAAACAGACAATTTTTTTCTCCACCTGTAGTTGAAAATATTCAGTTTTTTTTTTTTTTTTTACTTTGGTTGTGTTTTTTTTCCCCCTGCACTTGTGAGCAGCACTGGACCACTACAGGGTTCCAGCTCTTTGCCCAGGAGGACTCCACTCCTCTTTTTTGGCTGCATGTTCATTGAATATCTGATGCCTTCACATCTCATGGGAGACACGCGTGGCTGAAGCAAGGAGGGAGGTAGAAGAGAGACCCACCTGAAGCTCACACCTACCGCTGCCCTTACCCAGTGCACCTCCTCCTACCCCCTGCCCCTCGACGCTCGGAGGAGAGAAAGGTAAGCCCTACCTGCCCTCATGCTTCGCTCTGGCTCTGGCATCCGTGCTACCCATCCTCTCTTGTCATTTCACCACTATCACATGTGGCTGCAGTGGCCGAGGCCAAGAAAAACAGGAGGGGAGAACAGGAAAAGGAGAAAAAAATAAAAATAAAAAACAGACGGAGTAATATCTTAGTCATGGGACCTGCGTAATTCTCCTCAGTCCTAAGCTAGTGTAATGGCTTGCAGATTAAAAAGAACTGGTACAGTTTGTTCACCAAGCTCCAGCCCAGAGTGGACACTGATTACAACATTAAAATTGTGGCTGTGGACCTATAAATCTATAAATCTACTCTGAGAGTCTTGACTTGCTCTGGACTTAGAGTAGGAATTTTCAGTGTTTTTGCCCAGATGAGCATGACATGGTATTGATTATTGGCTCGGCCTTGTGTATGTGAATTTTCCGGTGTAGGAATAAAACAATGCCGATGCATCTGTACCCGCACGCATCTGGGACTTTAGCTGTCGATCCTGAAGTGGGTGTGGTGTGTATTCGGAGTGTGTATAGGGGTGGGGCAGTGTGGTGGTGGGATATGCACAATGATTTGGCTCAGTAACAGACATTCTGATTATCGTCTTGAGAGGAGTGTCCTTTGTTTGGATAGACCTCGTGTTTGTGTGTCCCATGTTCTGTTGGCACGGCCTGCAGCTTGTTTGATAGTCTTGGACTGAACTGTTCATCTGCAGATGCACCAGGGTGAAGGAATCCTGGAAAACGGACACATGGTCCTATCATTTTTCCTCCTCTCCTCTCCTCATCCCCCTGTTGCTTCACTCTGTCCATCCACTGTGACGCCTCTGGCAGGCGACGCTGCATTCCATTGTAACGACATCCCGACCATCGCAGAGGAGAAAGGGGAGAAAAGTGCTGTGACTCTGAGTCCTCAGGTATCCTGCGTGACAAACCAGCGGTTCAGGCAGAGAGACAGAGAGAGAGACGGGCAAACAGTGAAAAGGGAGAAGACCAAGAGGAACACATTAGTGAAGCCCAGGACACATGTGCAAAAATAAAGAGAAGATTCCAAAATGCATACTCTGCTGAGGAGATGCATTTTTCGATCACATGTGTTTCAGTGCAGCAGGCTTAGCAAAGGAAGGAGGGAGACACAGAGACAGAGAGAGGGAGAGAGGGAGAGGTGTAGAGAGTGAAAGAAAGGGGGGCGGGGGGTTAGAGAATCTGGAAAAGACAGCGGGCTGCAGTTCTGAAATCCAAAATCATTTGGCAGCATCCCTTTCACTGCTTATGGTAGGAAAAGTCAACTGGATATGTACCTGTGTATGTGTGTGTTGGTGCACATGCAGCCACACATGCATGCTCCTAGGTGACTGAATCTGTGCGAGCATCACAGTGTGTTACGCAATCTTCAAGGGGAGTGTGTGAACGGATGCACTCTACAGCGTGAACCCTCCCACTGGCACAGAGGTACAACAGGAGTTCTCTGGTGCGCAACAAGCGTCTGCTTTTCTGTTCAAAGTCGCATTTGCTCATAAAGTTCAGGGCCTCTCATATAAATTTACTGGTTTCCAGTCAGCTTCCCACCCTCTCTTCATTTCCATTAAACCACCTATAGGTCCGGAGATTTATGCCCCTCTTTGCCGGCATCAGTGGCATCCACTCAGCCTGGCACTTGCATGATGGTAACATTGTGCTGTAACCATGGCAACCACACGCCACTGACTGAGATCCTCCATCTTCCAGGGGGCAACCGGTCGCTTACTTTGTCCCTGGTGGTTACAGGCAGTTGAAGTGTGTTTGTGTGCGCTGTGTATTACTTAACCACAACCAACAGCCTCCAAAGAGGTGCCCTTCCAGGCTTTTGATACAAAGTGCCAGAGCGTGACCAACCATACACAAACAACAGTCACGCTGAGTGCACGGCGGCGCACACACACGGCATACTTCATCTCCTCTGCAATACAAACACCTACGAGGATTTAACACGCACACATTTCAAGCAGATGAACACACTCATGCTGTACGCTGCCAAACCGCCTGCTCATATAGCGCTGAGGCTCGCACGCCCCACTGCAGTTACTTTATAGGCCAGAACGTGTTGAAGTTGGGACTCAACATCGGCTGTGTCTTTTTTTCTTTTTTTTTTCAAATCTGTGAGGATGAAAGAACAAGGTCTTTCTTTGTAGATCTGTCAGCCTTTTGATGAGATTTCATCCTCATTAAAGCAGCACAACAGAGAGACAGAGAGAACTTGGACAGCTCAGATACAGGAATTGTAAATGTCTCCTTCCTCTGTTAGGCACCTCACTTTTCTCCTGATTCTCAAGTCCGTCTTTCCTTTAAAATCTCTCACCCATGTTTTATCAAAGAGACACAGGTAGAGGATGCATGCTTTAAAACCTATTTTAAAAAAAGCAATGAACATATTTAATTTGAGTTATAGGAGCTGTCTCAGCCTCTATGCCTTCTCTCTTTTCTCACCCCTCCTTGGCTTGTACAATAGTCTGCACCTTGTTACCACAAGGGGGCAGGATACCAGGCAGTTCACTGTCGCACACACAGACACACTCTTGGCATCTGGCACAGAAGAGAAAACTTTTCACTGGATTTCTGAAACATTTTGAGTCTTGGTTCATCTCACAGATACTATTCTGCCCTAAACTATCTCATAATGATATTCAAAGTAGTTTCTAATTCCTCCTTTTCTCTTTGATTGTCGTAATTCCGACACATCTTTTGTGACATACATCAACAATCTCCGTGAATGGCTTCTTGTTCAACAATACCAAATAACTTTAAAAAATGTTGTCAGAACTTCCTTGTGCCATTTGCAAGTATGTCATAGTTCCCTGAATTGTATTCCCTAATAGTCCTTTAGTGCATGGTTGTATATGCTTTTGTATGTGTGTGTGTGTTTATATTAGAGTGCACATGTGCTTCTATTACTCTCAGTCTTACTTCGTGCTTGCAGGAAATCAAGGAGAATACCACTCATTCTCAAGGAAAATTAAATGCCCACTTATTCCTTTACTTCCCTGGAACCCAAACACCTCCAGAACACACACACACACACAAACACACATTTCCCTCTCTCTCTGTGCCTTTTGTTTCATCGGCATCAAGAGGAAAAGAGAGTGTGAAAACAGGGCACTCCTGTAATGGCTTCACAAACAAACAAAGTGTGTTTTCTTTTCAGCCGGAAGACCGCGTCTGTAATTACAGCTCCACACACACACACACACACACACACACACACACACACATACTGTACGTGCATGCACTTCAGCACGTATTATGAGGCATGCTAACTGGTACTGCTGATATACTGAATGAAGAATTGCAGTGAAGCGCGGTGGAAACAGAATACAGGCCCTGGTCTTAATCAGAGCCTGGACCATAACATGCAAGATTAACAGGCTGGATTTGTTTTTTCAGCTAAAAGTGGAGGAGAGGAAAAAGACAGAGACGGCGAGAGGCCGGACATTTTTGCGTGCAGATGCATGAAGATTTGGGTCTCGTCTCCCTCCGCTTCCTTTTGGCCCGGTGTGTTTATGCTCTCTGAGCTTGTTTGCACATAACCGGTAGCCATTTTGGCCCAGACATGCGGCTGATATATGTGGAAGTCAGTCAGCTATATGGCAGATAGTGAATCCGCTCAAACATACGGCCCTCCAGAGTGGACGGAGCAGCACGTTATTAATCAGCCTCTTGTATTGAAGGATGTTGTTTTGGCTCTCGGCTCTGTGTGAGCAGAGGACAGAAGGAGGAGGAGGAGGAGGAGGACAACAAAAAACAGCAGAGACTTTTCTATTATTCTAATTCTGTTTTGGTGTGTATTCAAACTTTGGCAACTCAGTCTATTTATTTTTCTCCCTCTGTCGCTCCCTAATTCATGTGTCTGTCTCCCTTGATCTGTGTTTATCCGTCTCCCACTTGCTCTTTCGTTCTCTCATAACTGCGTCTGGACCAGCGGGAATTTTTCCACTGGGCTGGCAGCAACTGGGGGGACGGAGAAAGAGAGACAGGGAGGGCGAGCGGTGGGGAGGCTTGGCAGACGCCCCTTGTTATTTTTCCTCCGCCTCCCATTGACTCTGTCAGCAGTGGCTTAGTCTTAGCAGGGCCTCCGAGCTCAGAGGGGCTTGACAGCATGCCCTCCTTCAGCTATCAGTGGGAACTTATCACAGGCACGCTTCGGAGACAGAAGTAGGAGCAAGTGGGGCGCTTCCATCATTACATTGTCACCTTTCCCCCTCTTTATAGTTTTTCTTCTTGACTCCTTGACTTCCAGTTCTCCCTGCCTCTCTCTATCCTTTCTTTTTTTTTTACTGGAGTAGACTACAAATCCTCTTGAATCAAAACCCCACTCTTTGCTGGGCTCAGACTAAAACCCCTGCTGTCAGGTGACCTTGCTCTCCGACGTCAGACCTTGCTTTTAGTCAGGAGGCCTGAACAATGTGCAGCAATCGAGCCACGGACAAAACAGTGTATTGAGCAATGCTTCCTGGAGTCAGATCTATATTTTTCCAGTGGTGTGCTGGAGTTTTTTTTTTTTGGGACAGCAGCTTGTGTTTTCAAAGAGAATCCAACAGGAACAAACAGGAACGAGAGCCCCCGTGCTCATCCAAAAACGGTGCTGTTCCTAGTTAATGGGATGTGACATTTCGTGTTCTGCTGCAGAGGCTGAGTTCAACAATGGATACGAGGAAGCGAGAGTTTCCCCACGTCTCCGGAGGATGTGTGTGACCTCCTCACTCAAAAAACAAAGTTGAATCCATGACACTGAGCGAAGCCCAGTGAAGAGTGTTTGATGTTTAGTTGGTTCAGTTAGCTCCACAAATGAGCATGTGAAGTGTACAGAACATGTGGGTAGGTTTATTTACCTTTGTTTTTTTGTTTTTTTTTTACTCTGCTGCCTCTCATTGCCCCTCAGTTCACCGTCTGGTGAGATTTTTGTTTGGGGCTTCCAAAAGCAAGACATTGGGCCAACTCTTAAAAGGGGTCAACTCTCCAGTATAAAACTCACATTATCCCTCTTTTCATCTCGTTGCAGACATATTTCCCTGGCCAACTGTTTATTTTTATTATTTCACTTCAGATGCAGGATGGATATATCTCTCTCCGATGGGTCAATATTGAGTAAGGGATTGGAAACAGCTCTTCTGAGAGCATTTGAAAAGCTCCAGACTTTGTTATTGTTCAGTCTGAGCTTGATTTAGACGTGTGCGTAGGTGTTCGTAAAAAGAGAAAAGAGACTGGGGTTATTGTGGTGTTATGGTTCCCTCGGAGCAGGATAATAAAAAGCATTTTATTTCACAGAGCCAGATTCGGGGTCTGGAGATCTGGAGTAGGAAATGGATGCTTACTAAGTGACACATGTATTGTGCTGGATGTTCACACAAAGTGGAGTTTTTCTTTCAATCTTCAGTAGCAGACAGCAACTTAATATCTACCATCAATCAACAGGTTTTGTTCCACCAATTACCTCATAGTTAAACTCGCAGCTGCTAAAGTAATAGTTTGACATTTTGAAATGTTGTTCTGTTGTTGAGAATTAGATAAGATAATATGCACCAGTCTATAAGCACCTCTACATCTCATGAATAAACAAGAAATAGTCTGGCAATACCCTCATGTAACTCTAGAGAGTGAACAGGTGTATTTCATAAAATGTGAAATGTACCAAAGAGATCTTCTTCTTGCTTCTAACATATTTGATTTTTGATGCTAATTGCACAAAATGAAAGTTGGGCAATATAAAAAATGCAATACATTTTTTAAAACTTTTAGAGAATATTCAAAGCAGCTTTAATTTATTTTTTCACCACGTGGGGACGGTGAAAACAAGCTGTGAACACAACACTGACATATTATCTCATTGTAAAGTTGATTTGGTGAGCTTGTTAGGTAACATTTTACACATGTTTACACATCCAGTGAATGCAGAACATTAGCAGTCATTCCTTTGTGTTTCTGGTGAATGTCCGTTGTTCAGTCTCCTTTTACCTCAGTTTTGGTCATCACCACCTTGTGGGGGAAATAGTTTTAGCTGAATGGTCCATTATATGGTCAGGTAGGAAACAGGAGATAACAAGATATGAGAAAGTGATTCAGACAAACAACAAACAAACAAAAACAATGAGCTGAAAGATGCAAAAATGCTAGCAACCTCTCCAAGTAGTCTTGTGATCCATTGCTGTTAGTGCTGTACCGTCCTTTGGTTCAGTCACAAGAACTCAATTCAAGATATGCATAAAAACAATGAGAGATTATGGCGTAAATGAAAAAGACAGTTATCATGTTACATGAAAGTTTTGACATACTAGTGTCAGTGATTACATAATAACTGAATGCTGCTGCGCATGAGATGAAATGAACACACATAGGGCTGTTAATGTTTCTGATGTCCTTTCTTATATAAATCACTCTGCGGTCTTTCAATAGCAGGTGATGCAGGTGCCCACCACATGTCCACTAACGTCTGTGAACCCTCTTTCTTCCAGCCTTAAACAAACAGGTACGGTTGCCAGTTTCTGCCCAGATAAACACCTCAAATTTAGCTTGGCTCACAGTGATCCTCAAAGAGATGGATTTAAGATGACTTATCCCCTACAGTGGACTACCCCGGGGCTCTTTGGTTCTTTCTTTTTATTTTTTTTTCCCATGTCACACTGAATTATGCATACGAAGATAACAAAATACGCTTCCAGAGGTGTATACAGTCTTTGTGTACACTGATATATATTTACCATGGCTCCAATCCCACATGAAGACAACAAACCAAGAGAAAGGAATCAGACAAAACACACAAATTTAGCTTGAGTCACTACAGTATCCCATGTATGGTGTTGGCTCTCCTAGACCTTATGTTTAAATGGCCTTGGCTTTGAGACTTAATCCGTTCTGTACAGACTCTGAGCCCGTTGAGCAACATGTGTTTCATAATGCAGTGCTCAGAGGCATTATGCAGCGCACAACACAACCAGTCCTTCAAGGCTTTCGTCCTAATCATTTCCTGTAATCAGCAGCAAAGCAGTGAAACGATAAAATGAAAAAGCGACTTTGTGCTCGTTCCAGCTCGTTTGAGGTGAACGCTTTGTGAGTGCTGCTTTGCTGAGCAGCGTTCTGCATTGTGTGTGCGTGGTGTGTGTATACACGGTCTTAACTAAAGTCCTCTTGTTTCTGTTTATCCCCTACAATATATGTAATGCTTTCTGGAGTTAGACGGGAGCGGCAATGCAGTTTGGCAGCGTTCCTAAGTGCTTAAAGAAGCTGTTGAAGACGAATTATTTTGTTTCATGCTCGCAGGACAGGAAGGGTTACTGCTTTGCCTAAAAATTTAGGAGGGATACATTTGGAGTAGGGTTTCATGGAGAACATTCGCAATGCTGCACAGTGAAGACTAAAATAAACAAACACAAGGCTAAGTGGATGACAGCCTCACTGTTTGCCTCACCATCACGCATTTGCTTGGTTTTGTCTGTCAATGTGAATTTATGTAGGAAACAGAATTTTTTTTCTTCAGTAAGTGTGCTGCACCATGAGACTGTATGACAGCCATGTGCATGTGCAGTTAAGACATAAAGTACATATTGTACAATATTGGGCCCATACTAATTCACACATATGGGTGCAAAGTTATCCGTCTTTTCTATGTCCGAGAACAAGATCGGAGAGATTAGGGAGCTGCTGTTGGCTGTGCTGTAGGAACACAGCTGCACTTGCACAAAGCAACACAGAAGTGAACTGCCTTATTAAAAACTGAGGAAGGTCAGAGATTTACATGACCTGAGTTAAAACCTGGAGGTTCCAGAGATGATGGATTGCAGAATAAGTGGATGGAAATAAAACGTCCTCTACCTGACGATAACCATGCAAGTCTGTGAAGGCTTGGACAGTGAACGCTACAGAAGTACAACCACTTCTGGGAGGATGTTCTTTGGCAAACGAACAAAATACTTAATTAGAGGGGGGGCTTTGAATCAATTACCGCTCACTTTCATGTGGTTTGCAGATGGCTGCGTATTCACTCTCTCCCCACTCTTTCCTCTGCGAGCCGCCAGCAAAAAGGCCTGTTGCGTTGCCTCATTGCTAATTTGAACCAGAGAAGTGGTCATTTCCTAACGGTGGGCCCCGGTTTGCTCCGCAAGCCGAACCAACAAGCAGCCCAACGGAGCCTGAGCTGGACCGCTCCCAAAGCTGGGCAGAAACCACACAAACCCAAGTCTTCCTGACATGTGGTGAAAGTGTGATAGGGATATGGGAAACATCGCGAAGGTTTAGGAAAAAGGGGTGGCGATGGATCTATTTGGAGGAGAAAGGAAGATCGAAAGGGGTACATGATGAAAACGGGGATAGGAGAAAGTGAGAGGGGCGGTATTTGCGGGAAGGAGGCAAGGAGAGGTGAAAGCACAGGGAAGGATTTGAAGGTAGAAGGAGCAGAAAAAGGAGAAAATAAGCTTGGTCTGAGGAGCGCTCGGTTTGTAGCAACCATGTGGCGTCTTTGATCTGGCCGAGGATTTGAACCAGTGTCAACAGAAACATGCAGGGGCCGTCTGTTTGCTCCCAGACACAGATCATTCCTCCATGAATTACTCTGCTTCAGTTCGCCGCAACCTCTTTACTACTCCAATGTTTGTTTACCCTGTCGGAAACACCCGGACCATTCCTCAAGTTGAGCAACAAGCTCAGTAATACCCCAGAACTCCTGCAATCAGCTAAACTTTCTATGCCGTTAATCTCTGGAGGGAAGCAGAAAGCTGGCTAGTTTTGAAGATTGAAAAGATACATTTGATTCAAACAGTGCTGCCTTTATATTCAGTGACAGTCTTTCCTCGTTTAGGCCCACAAAGCAGGATCCATTCATTCTATTCCAGTCGCTGTCTTCCATCACAGGGACGAGGCACGTTCTCTCATCCCTCGTAGTCTGGAAGGAAGAGGAAGGGATAACAAGGAGGCGGAGGAGGAAGACGAGGATGCAGACATGTCGGACAGATCGTAACAGTGAGAGGATGTGTCCTGAATGCTGCGTCCCTGCCATATGACAGAGTGCTGATTCAAACCTCATGTTGGGAGCAGATAGACAGCGAAAAGACAGCGAAGTTAGAGGCTAGTTCGTGGTTATGGCTACAAAAAATGTCCATCTACAAAAAGGATTTCATAGCATCAAGACAGTTTTTATTAAAGCTGCGCACATCTGCGTTTTGACATGTACAATGTTAGCGATTGCAGTGACAAAGCGACAGAGAATTGTCACCCAGCAATGCAGTTCCTCTTAGCTCTGCACAGTTTTTTTAGCAGCTGCCAGCCCATTCTTTTCTTTTTACGGCCTGAAACTGTTTTGGGTTCACTGTGATGTGTGTTGTTATCAGTAATGAGTTTAGTTCAAACGTCCAAACTAGTAGAGTATGTCTTGGATTTCAGACACACAATTCTAAATTAATGCTAATGTTGCTCTGTGTCTGTTCGATAAGTAAGAGCTCGCTAATATGTTTGCCATTATGCAAGTTATGGAAAAATGGCACTGGTATAATGCATCCACTGATAACTAACAATAGAGAAAAATAATAAATATAACTTTCTTGTGGAGGGAACTTTCCTGCAGTGAAGTAACTCTAAAGATGTCATCAAAGCTGAACACTACACAGTTTGAACACAGGCCATGACCATTGACTTAGCCAGGAATATTCTAGCAAGGAGATACTGTTGAGTTGAATTATGGGAAATGTAGGATCCAGCATTTTTTTTTTACCTTTAGCTATACCAGGAACAAAAAGTCAGGATGTTTTGGTGCTGCACTGACTTTGAGTTTTCTTTTCTCAACTGCTGTCTTGCAGGTCCATAAACTCTATGCAGGTGCAATCCTAAATCACAGGAGAACCTCTTTAAAAATACTGTATATAACCCAACCTTAGATAGTAATACTATACAGACATGTAGTAAGTAATAAGTAATAAGTTGGGCTGCATTGTACTTGTAAGTAAAAATGCAAATGGCTCTTATACAAATGACCTCTTACATTGGGCACTACTCTGTGAAACCAGCCAACAGAAAGGCATGAAATTCAATTTCAAGGTCTGAGCCTCGTCTTTGGTTGTGGGATGTTCTTCATTTGCGGTATGAAAACAGACATCTGCGTTGTGTGGAAGTGGTTAAAATTTCAGAAACACAAGAAGAACCATAGATTTGTGTGCTTAATCCCTCTCTGGGAGCGGATCAGCCAGGACATCTTGTCTTGAGGGACGCCGGGGAAGGCCAGCTGAGACAAGCCAGGCGTAACGAAGGAGGGGAAACGAACAAGCAGCCATCCACTCTCACGTAGAGACAATGATAAATCCAGACCCCATCAACACTTGTGGGGAATGTGCAGAGACCCCCCTCCAAGTCAGCGCAGTACACATTAACAGTGCCCTAATGAATTGAGGGCCTTTCCCAGGTGGGCTGTATACGTCTGTGATCCGAAAACCAGGTTCACTGACATTTCTCTCTGTCTTGCGTCTCATTCTGTTCCCATGCATAATTCTGTTGATCACAAATGTCTTGCTGTTTCCTCTGGAGTTTTGCTCGTTGAAAGGCGTCCCCCAGTGAGCAGGAAGTGATGATAGTCATATAATCCTAACACTGAGCTCTTCCCACAGACAGACAATGCTTCTGCAGTACAGCACAGTACTACTGAGGTCCAATTACTCCTGATAGTAAGGAGACATTTAATTTTCTCCATTCAAATAGCAAAAGTAGCATTAGCATCTAAAACATCCCAAACCTCAGACACCATCATTGCAAGTCTAAAGTTCATCTACCTGTAGATAATATAAGTCCATAGTGAAAGGGAAAGTTTGTAAAATGAGAGAAATGCATTTTATATTTGTTTGCTACACTTAAGATGAGCCAATTTAGGGCGATACTGTGGTTTGCATATTGTAGAAAACAATGATTTCAAAAGCACTGCCATTAAACATCATCCAGGGGTTTGCTTAATCGTCCATAATCAACATTATTGTCTAGTGAAAGCGTTCTAAAGGATAAGGCTGCCATTATTTTGCAGATGTTCCATTAGAAGATACCCCCTATGTGGTGCAATGCTATCAATCCCATTTTTAAACAGACAAACCTAGATACACATGTATACACCGTGTGCCAAAGAACTACTGTGTGGTGGGGAAATATGGGAACCAAAGCTCCTCAAAACAGATGCTGAGCTGTATGTGTGTGTGTGTGTGTGTGTGTGTGTTTGGGGGGGTTCTCACTGCTGCTTTCCTTCTCGATTAGATCTGCAAATCCCCTCCATGTGATACTCCTCCTGCCTTTGTCCCTGCCCATTACATTGCTCTCAATACGATTATTCAGAGGGGAGGGGGAAAAGAAAAGCATTAGTTGTAATGCTGCCAACGTCCAAAATTGTCCAAATAGTTCTCAGCCCTGCCAGACACAACAGCATATTCACAGTCTCAGCCTGTCTGTGGATTCAATTCAGTCTCAGACATTTTGATTCTGTCTTCTGTTGTGTGTCCTTTAGCAATTTTGGCGTTTTGCTAAGACACTGCCCACGTGTCTTTTCTGTCTATTGTCAAGAAATGGCGTGGCAGTGCCGTCATCCATTGTCAGCAGAAGACATATTCGTCCCGTCCTCTGCGCAGAAGCAGGGAACTAGTGTCTCCTCTCTCCTCTACATACAATATAAGCTCCGGGGAGGAAGGAGCGTTGCCATGCTTCATCTGTAACCCCAGATGCACTTCATCCTATGTCCTTCCTGCATTTTCTTCCTATATATTTCTCCATCGGTCCATCACTTACTCCACAGAGGGCGTCTGGAATGTGTCTGTAATCATTTTTGGTGCATTTTTCTGCAACAAGCAGGGGAGACAGTAACGCAGAGTGTCTATGGTGCAGTGGGTGGGAGCACATGCAGAGATGCAGACAGGCAGACAAAGTAATGGATGGTTGCGTTTGTTAGCTGAGAAAATCATCTGATCTTGAAATTAAGACTGGCCAGGACTGAGCCGTTTCCTCCAGAGTGATTTAGAATAGAAAAATCTTTGTTCTGTTGACTTATGATGCTTTTGGAAACCCATTTTTTAAACACAGATGGAAGGGTTTTGTCTCCACTATCAGTCTAGACTCTATTTGTTTTCACATCTGTGCCTGTGCGATAAGCAAATTGTCATCATTACTTTATGAGTGCGAGAGGGCAATTGTGTTTTTCCCCACAGGCAGGAGTGGGTTACGGGAGTGCGCACAAGCAAAAATGAGTGTGACCACTTTGGGATATGTGGTGAACATCAAGTAGTGGGGGTGGACGTGGAGGGCTGAGGAGGGGGAGGGTTTGGTCTGGTGGGTGAAAGAAATTTGGCATCGCTGATGGAAACGGGGTCTGGAGCCGGCACACACTTGCACACAAACACATACACACACCCACGCAGACAGACACCAGCACCCATCATTCAAGTGGCCATTTAAGTCATTCCAATAAATACTGCAGCCGTTATAATATGTTGTCCAGGGGAGAGTGAGGGAAAGTTATGGCACAGGCAGACTAAGGGTAAGGGCTACTAGAAAGAAAGTGCAGGGAAAGTAAGTCAGACAATGTTTGTTTTTAAGTCTGCACTTTGAATCTTTTTCATGTCCTTGTCCCTCCTTATTTCCCGCTAGGAGAGGGAGGTGAGTTCTCCAGTCTGGGAAAATGATTTAGTGATGGCAGGGAGGTGCAAAGGGTTCATATTCCTGCCAGTCTTATCAGTAATCTTTTTGGTTCCTCCCTTAGCGAAACTTGTGATATTTCCCACCGCTGTAGTCCCGCAGGCAGCGATGCAACTTTGTCCACAGTTCCCAAATACTGAACCCCATGCTGGCAACTGGTTGGCAGGAAACATTTCATGGGATTGTGCCAGTGTTGGTATTGATCCATCTCCCCTTTTTGTGTCACCCATCAACTGTGTGCTACTGTTGTTTGGCTCACTCACCCTGCAATCCTTCCCGCTGAGACAACGACCTCCTCTGCAAAAAACGTGACAGACCAGACCAACATGTAACAGGAAAGCCGGGGGACGGGGGAGTTTATCTGTCTGTCTGCCTCACGACCTTAAATCTCCATCCAAGGCCAACAACCGCATATGCAGCGTTGCATTCCGACGACTGTTATTTCAGCATTATGTCTATTTGCACTGTTCTCAACTGAGGGGCTGTGAAAAGCCATCTAAACACAGCTCTCTCATACCGTGCGATCCTGGCCGGTGTCAGCATGGGCGAGCGAGTGCAAATATGGAGCAGGGCGATGGAGATGCCGGATAACCGGTGCTCCTTGACCTCGTGGCATGTGTCTTTCTTTTTCTTTCTGATCCTTTTTCTCCCAACTCTTCTTTGACACCCCCACCACCCCTCTTTGGTCAGCCTTTGAAGCATGCAAGTCCTCATACCTCTTCACCCAAATTATAAAGAACACTCTCTTACTCACCTCTAAATGGACTGGAACCATGCAGATAGTTTTGGTTTGACTTGTTTTGAGACATCCATCGCAGAGATTTTTGCCTCCACTCTAATACAGTGCTGGTGAATAGAATTGTATTTGTGGTGTTTGCAGGAAGTAATCGATCACATTAAACTGTCCACATATTCTGAATCCACGACACGAAAATGAGAAAATTATGTTTTTTTGTAATTTGGGTGAACTGAACCTTTAAACGGCCGTGCCTGTTGGTGTTTTACTATATTACAGTGAACTCCCTGATGCTCTTTGCACCCTGTAGCTAGATTTATTCTTCTCCTCCACTTTCGTTTAGCCTCCCATAGATCTACATGATGATGTGTATATATATATATACATATATATATATATATATATATATATATGTGCACACACACTTACACAGACGTGCACCTACATGCCCATACACACCCGCTCTCAGACCTCCGAACATTTTTACAGACCATTCAAAAGCCATTACCTCTGATTTACAGAACATGCATTAGCTTGTTCTACCCACCTACCACAACACATACCACCTCCACCTCCGGCACACGAAAAGTTTTCTTAGACGTGTAGTTTGAGCATTAGTCGATTAGTCTCCTGTCCCCATTTCGTTTTGTTTTTCATATAAAAAACAGACCCAACACACACACGAAAAGTGTTGGGGTTTTCACTCTTACCTCTCCAAACCTAAGTAAACATGCTAGCTTCCAAACCATACAGAGTCACGCTAAAGAGACGCGTCAGACGGGGCCCAGGGTTATGCTTTCTCAGCAGCGGATGAGTGATTTGAAAGGAAAGAGAGGTTTTGTGGGCAATTTACATACGTGGGACTTTGAGTCATTTTGGGGTCGTTTGTGGGCTGCAGGCAGCCATTCCTTTGGCTCTGGACGGACCATCATATCTCTGTTTGATGGCCTTCATTCACACATGAGTGGTTTTCTTGTGAGATATTCTCACACTTCGAGAGGGCAAACGAGAGAAAGATGTTTGCAGTTGCAAGGCAGAGAAGAAGTGTGGGTAGAAAAATGTGCAAAGGGCAGACAATAGACAGAAAGACTAGACATTCAATCCATCTGCACTGTGCACTGCATGCCCTCAGGGCACAGATTTCAGATTTGGTTGATGATGCTCTTACCCACCTCCCTCCTCTCTGTGTTGCCTGTTAGCATGGTGTTGCTCAACTGGAAAACAATGGCAGAAGTCACCCATCTGGTTGCAGTTTGTATGTTGTGAGCCTGTTTGAGTGGGAGTGATACGGAGACCTTCAAGGGGCTTAAAACAACAGCAGCTTACAGTCAAGGAGACCGGTTGCATATTTCCAGCTACTGTAGCAATAAACACACTCACATGTGGACAAAAACCCAACTATTAAATTGATATAATTCTGAAATGTGGTGACTGATTACGTTCAGGGGAGTGGTAGAATATATTAAAAATACATTAAAATTATGAATAGTATGGCAAGGCAGAGGGAGAGAAAGTATGACATGTATTGGGCCTGTGGCAAGTGTGGTGGTGGAATGTCCCAGGGTGTTTTAATGGGGTTTGTCTCTCCACACCTGTGGAACTAATAGCTAGCCAATGAAGTCAGATGTCCTATGAAAATATTTGGTGGAATGAGAGAGGAGGAGAAGGGGGGTGTGGATCCGCCCGAAAGTTCATACCTAAAGACAGGCGTGTAGTTTGGCCATCGCCTAGGATTTCCATTAAACGGCAGGTTTGAGGAACAAGATAATTGCTCTAGCAGAGACTCAAGCCTGAACCCCATCTCCTCCTCGGTCCCTGTTTCTCATAGACGCACTCTGGCCCGTGTGCTGCAGAATCATTTGCTGTTTGGAGGGTGCAAAATGTTCAGATTGGTTAAAGTCAAGAAACACTTCAGTCTGTCATTCTCACAGCATATGTGCATTAGTGGAAACCATGAAGCAGTCATGTAGATGTGAGCACCCTGTCAGTGGTGGACAGAACATTTGCATATTTGAAATTCAATTTAAAGAGTTCAAAGCATATCTGTGGATTGAGCAACATGTGTCCTCAGTGTGCATGAAACATTTTCATAGCCAATTAAATTACTTTGAAAAATGCAGCGCTTTCAAGCTACAAACACTTTTCTTTTTCTTCTTTTTGTGTTCACTCAAGAACTGTGATATGCTCACAAAGGTTTTACGAGGTCAGTGAGGATAAGAAGCCAGAATGTGGTATGGAAATGGTCCTGGTAGCATTAGAGGATTGGTTGAGGCTTTCCGCTGATGCAAACGCTCCCCCTGTTGCTCCCTCCTTCTTTCTTTGAAGTCAGTGATGGCAATAGTCTTTCTTGCAACTGGGTTTTTTGGGGGGGGGCGGGGGGGGTGACTTGTAGTGGTTAAGCCTGGGACTGGGTCTTCTACAGTCCAAAATATGCATGCTATTTATTTGTTACTTGTTTTTCTCAATATCTGCCAATGGGGTGAGATATTTTTCATGTGCAGTTCCACTTATTTTAAAGAGAATTCTTTGACCACATGTCATTTTATTGAAGCCAGTGGTGTTTAAAGAGCCTTTTATTGTCATTGTGAGCGTTAGGAGCATGCTGACATAGATCGGAGCTCAAAGCACCGCCATGTCGAAGTACAGCCTCACACAGCTGTTGTGGCTGTTGACTCTATTAGTCTTGTTCCAATATCCTTGTTTTACTCTTTAATCACATCATTTTGTTCTGCCCTTTTTCAAGAGTGGATAGTTTCTTTACCAAATTATGAAAATGCAATTGAGTAAGTTATTACACTTACTTGGGACATTGGTTATGGAAAATAACCAGTTATTTATGAGACAATAAAGGCTGGAAACATGTCTCTGTTTAGGACCTTTCCTGGATTTGAATTGGTTTTCTGGATGCATCCTTCACTCCAGGCGCTGAGGAAAAAGTAATATAGAACTGAAAAAAAACCCCAAAGTAAAAACTGAAGAAAACTAAAAATGTGCTCACTGTGTGAAGAAATAGGACATTAACTGATTCCCTACCATAATGTACAACCATTTGGGCATGTTAGTGTATCTTCTGGGTGTCTGCTTTTTGGTGGTATGTTAATGAGTCCACTTTTAAAATTATGGTCCCCAGTCCCCTGAAAACATGCCATAAATCCGCATATATATATATATTTTTTTGGTAGACAGATATCCTCAAATCATATGAGAGAAACTGCATCGCTCACTTGAGGCCACAGTGTTTCAATCTTGCAGCCAGAAGTCCCTTTCATAGTCGTGCAAAACTATTTTAAAATATGTAACAGTCTTAGCAGAGAGATCCTGACCGACCAGTTGAGTGACAAAGGGTAACAAACACGATCCTGGAAATTGACTGACG
This sequence comes from Scortum barcoo, assembly GCA_023238725.1. NCBI lineage: Eukaryota > Metazoa > Chordata > Actinopteri > Centrarchiformes > Terapontidae > Scortum > Scortum barcoo. Next base: position 8,301,395 of record CM041548.1, on the reverse strand, counting down.
CAGGATTTGCCTTTCTGACCTTTCCAACTGCTTCATAATTGGTGACATTTCCTGCATCACGGGGGGGTCATGGTGCAAACTCAGTTGGAAGCGAGAGGGTGGTGATGGATCTGGTGGGCTTTGACTGACAGGTGTGCCGGGCAGATACAAAAAACAGAGGGCAGTCTGGAGCTTCAAAGGATGAAGCTTCGCCATGGCGTGCTTTTACAGTGCTACAGGGTCACATTCCTTCCAGACGCAGACGTTTTAAATCCTCCCAGAGATGTTAGAGCAAGAACTGTTGGAGGGTTGCACTCGAGTGTCTCGACTGATGTCGAGCTGTCAACTTGTGCCTCATACGTTGACTCAGATTAGGGGAAACAAAAGCCCCCCCCTCCATTTACCAGCCATCTTCGGTCACTCGAACAGAGCTCACAGTGGGCAGACAGAGGGCGAATAACTCCGTGGATCAAGCCCCAGATAAAGCTGTGGCAAAGTGCCGAGCTGCCCCATACCACACAATTCTTCCCCTCACTCAGACTTTAATCTTCATCCCACTTTGATATCAAAGACAGAATCGCTAATGTGGGAGGAATTGAAGGAAGGAGGGAGAGAGGTAGAAGGGGGGGGAGGGCAATGGGGGAATAATTGGGGAATATGGTTTCCAAAGCTGTGTTATTTTTTTATGAAGCTGAGAGACGTATTCAAGTCTGGAGATCAAACGATGTGGTGCTTTTTATGTTCTCAGGCCACAGTGAATGAAGGAGCTGAGGTTTCCCGCAGCGGCCTGCTCTGTGTCATCCGAGGAACTCGAGCAGCTTTCCCTCTCTCTGTCTGCCTCTCTTTCCGTCCATCTCTCCGCTGTCTCTCCCGTCCTTGCCATTAATCTGCTGTGTCAGTTGCTGGAAGTCCGTCTGGATATTGCTTGGCTCGGTGGAAGCCATTCAAGTCCCTGAATCAGTCCGCAGATTATATCTTTTGCTGTGACAGTCAGAATGGCACACAGCAAAACCTGTCTGCCATGTAGGTCTGCAGCACTACCTTTCATTTCAGGGTAGTGCGTCGAGAAAGCGCCAGATTCATTGCTGACAAGCATATTCCGTCACTGTTAAAGTATCAGGTGTTCAACAGAACATAAAGTCTGCTGTGTGTACAATTTGACAGATCATTAACAGGGGTGTGTCCCAGAGGAAACAACACATTTTCTCATCGATGATCTCACCCGCGCTCGCACGTAGATCGGAGGCATCTGCTTGCGGACAGGCACGACCACATAGTCAAACCGATCTGAGTCACCGTTCCCGACGTGCGGTATTCCGACCGCAACTGCCCCCCTCACTCTCGCTCCACTTTGCTCTTATTTGCCAGCTGAAAACTTGTAAATAAACTTGATGAAAGAGGTCTCTCAACACCCACTTCTCCCTCAAATCCCCTCTTCATCCCTGTCATTCCTTATTTTGGCGGGTCCACTATTTAGGTTTGTTTGGAGTAATAACACAGCAGACACTCCCATCCTTGGAGAGGTTGAGCTCACTGGAAGGACTGAATATGACTTCATGAAGGTATACCTTTCACTTCTTTGGACCCTTTATGTGTCATTGTACATAAAAGTTGTCTTTGAAATCCTTTAATAACAGATTTGAGCACAGTGCTGACATAGTATCACCCTCTAAATATGGCTAACTTGTTAAAAAGCACCTGCCTATTTACACATCCAGCAGATACAGAGCAAAAAGTATTATTTGTTTAGATGTTCTGGCCTCCTGATGAATCATAGTCCGACACTGACGCTCCTTTTATCTCTGTTTTTGGTCTAAATGCTGCTCTACAATCACCAGCTAGTCGCTAATTTAGTATGTCTGCTGATTGGCGCTGGGCAGGTAGCATACAGGTAGCCTTTATAAGGCTTTTATGCAGAATTTAGCTGTCTGTCCTTTCCAATACAATAAATAATGTGATCTATTATTGATATAAAAATAGTGGCTACAGCAGCTGTAAATAGGAAAACTTGTAAAGTTCAGGCGGAACAGCTGCGTCGCCCAGATGTTTGAAAGGTCCTAACAATTCTTTGAAGAGCACGTGCACCCATGTGTCTGGTTTGATTCATTTGCTCTGGATAGGCTATTTTTAAGGAGCTTGGCCTTCCTCCGCCTCCGATCGACGCTCCATCCTTCCCCCGCAGCCCAGCTCCTCTGGTGTCCAAGGATGTGTCTCATTCTCATGTCTGTGGTGTAAGTTTTATTCCTCTCTAACTCTCATATTCCTCCCACCAATCCTCCCGTCCCCTCCAGCTGCCAAGAGGAGACAAAGAAGCTGCTTCAGCCCTCCTTTGGTCTGGTGATTATCTAAGCGAGGGCCCATCAATCTAAACTAACTCCAGACTCTCAAGAATGTCCCCTTCTTCTGGCTGCCAGGTCAGAGATAAACACATCTGATCTTGAGAATCAGCCCTTAATGAACCATTAGATGCATGCAGCCTCCTTCGCCCTTATCAGAACCTCCCAAAATGTGCTCCGTCATGCTACATAGACTGATATGATCTGATTAAAGCACCAAGCACAGAGCCCACCATTAAAAAAAACAAAAAACAAAACACTTCTTCAGCGTTTCTTTATTTCCCCTTAATTTCAGCCATTTGCTGCATAATGCATAATGAGAAGGTTATTATTGTGTCTAGCCTCGCCGAGGTTGAATGTGCCGTTTTATTGGCTTTTGGCAGCGCCACAGGAATTCCATGAGGCAGGTGAACAAGGAAATGGAGTTCATTCAACACTACACAATTATCTGAATGTTTGTTGTCATTAAAAGCTCTACCGCCACCCAACTCCCCCACCCTCCTTCCTAATGAACAGCGCTCAAACCCGACATTCTGGGGAGCAGACCAGACACTTTTACAGCCCATTAACCATAAATTTTGCCCTGATTTTTTGGTGTTTACAGCGGCAACAGATGTGCAAATAATTCCTTTTCACCGAATTAAATCATACTCAGGACGTTTGGCCTCTCTCAAAGAGGCACGCAGACATTTCGGAGGGCTTATCAATGTCACGTGCTCAAGTCAAACCCAGATTATATAAGTTTGCAGTGTTGGCTACGCAGCCAGCCTCCGGTCCCCCTAAACTGTCCCAGGCTGACAATGTTGACTCCCGCTGCCTTTTGATCTTCGTCGTTATATCTTGTCTCAGACAACTGGAACATTCCATCGTGCGCCTCTGATCACCTCCTGATGACTGGGATGTGGAGATAAGCGGGAAGGAACGAGGAGATCTGGTTCTAATAGAAAAAAGAGCCTTGATAAAATCAATCACACAAAAGGGAACTGAACAGGGAGTCACCCTGATCGCGATTAGTGTCTAGAGAGAGGAGGGGTGTTGACAGGGCGGGTGGGACAGTCACGGGGACACACAGTGTCAGAGAGGGAGAGATTCAGAGAGAAGGGGCGCCCTCCTTCCTGCCTGCATTGTAAGTTTTCAGGGAGGAAATATTGAGTTAACCTCCGTTTCTTGGAGGCACGTTTTCCCTGTCCAACGCCAAGCCGAGACTGATTTATTCTTCCTCTCTTTCTCCATCTCACCTCCCACACTTTGTGATCGGATGTCTGCACCTTGCCTTCAGTCTTTCGCTCACCTGGGTCTGGTTTAACAAAGCAGATCCTGCACAAGACATGACAGATGAGTGGTGCGGACAAGATAGTTTGCAGTGGCAGTATGATATGAAGTTCCACCGCGATGCTGCTGTGGTAGTTTGAGTTGACACAATAGTGGTGTATTCTTTGGCAAAACCCAGCAAGCAAACTGAAAGTGTATTATTAAGGCTCGTCCTTTATTTTGGCACAAGTCTTTCCATTCATTTAACCACTCTTTTGTTTCCCCCCTCGTCAGTGTATGATAGCATGAAAGTGTGATTATTGAAACAAGACACAGTGCTTCTGGCAAACCAACATGTCTCTGTCTCCTTTCCTTCCTTGATATTTAACAAACACATCTGCAGAGCCGTGCTGGATCACGAACACATTAGCAAACAGCATGGCCAATTTGTCTTCTGTCTAAAATCAGGAATATCTCAGCTAATGACTATAAATAATCTAAATATAATTTCAGTTATTTGAATGAAGATGTTGGCTATGGCTTGTGTTTTTCTTTTATTTATTTTAGAAGTTTATTGCCATGATATTGGCAAGTTTACTTGTTGGCCTGTTTCTGATTGACTGACCTGGAGAACTCGGTGTACTTCCACAAGGAAATGTCATTTGTTACAACAAGCATTCATTTTCAAACAGGACACCTTATTGTAAAAAGAATGCAGAGTGCACAACAGCGGCCTGAGGAATATTGTGTCTCCCTACATTCAAAGCAGTCTGCCAGTTTCACAATACAATAAATATGATGCAATGAAAAAAATATAATGATATGTTGATGCATCCAGACAACTAATGCTTACACTACTACTGCACTGACAGACACACACTTACTTGAGACCTGTATCTCTGTGTGAAATCACAAATGAAATCAGACATCCGCTTATAGGAAGCAGTGTGAAATAGGACCGGGCTCAATCCCAGCCCTCCACTTGTCATCCTCCCCTCAAGGGTATCTGACACTTCCCAGAGCTCCTAATGCTGTCTAGTCTGACCTGTGCTGCTCTCTGGTGGCTCTTATAGCCTTCATAAGGCCTGGCGTGGGCCTGCTGTACACTACTCCAGCGGGACATATCACTTGGTTTTCTCACAGTTTTTACATGGCCACATGGGTGCACATTCGCAGCCAAATAGCTTCTTTTATGCGTTTCATACTAGAAAAGCAGACTGATTATGACTGCGCAGATGTAGCCACAGTAAAAGTCCCACTTATCACATGCTTGCTCGCGCTGACACCACGCTGTTGTTTCAACAAGTCTGCTAGAAACTGTTTGGAAAGTCTTGAAAAATGATTGCACTGTGTGTGAGGCATCAATGGACGTAGATAATTTATTTCCTGTCCTGTAGACCAAGTCACTGTTTGGTGACCCTCCATTTTTACACCTTACGTTTTGTACCCTCTCACTCTTCATCTCATGTCCTAATTGCTAATTTTTATATCTTCGTTTTCTCAGTCTTAAAGCGTCACGCTGTCTTTAGAGAATTTTGCACACACACAGACTCATACACACACTCACAGAGCCGTGTTTATACAGCCCAGCGGTGGATTTTGGGAGGTGTGAGGCCAGAACTGGCAGGTCCTCTTACACAGCCAGTGCTCTTGTCCAGCAGCTAATAAAGACTTGCATTGATCCTGATGGGTGGGGTGGGCTTCAGCGAGGACCACAGTCAGAGGGGGCTATGCTCTGTGTGCTGGTGGTCTGGGTAATATACATGCGTGTGTGTGTGTTGTGTGTGAGGTGTTTTGTGGGCTCTTTTCAGCTGGCTAACTCTGGAGACTGAAACATCCAGCTGGGGTCAGCAGCGTTTTAAGTGAGTGATCCATCAAACGAAGGCCATTGAACAGTTAGTGGTCCTCAGCTGAGGATTAAGCCATCCAATGAATTTTCATTTAAAACATAGTGTGAGGTGGAGGCTGGAGGTGAACAAGTGATTTCTGCCTTTGCGACCCGATATCGTCAACTATGTGAGCCGTTATATAAAGAAATGCACTACACTGACCCTTGCCTCTACCCGCTACTGGAAAGACAGCAACATAATTGCGGTGGTGTACAAGAGCTCACAGCATATCATCGTGTGTCATCCCATCCCACCTCCTCATCCTCTGATGGCCCTGCGTCACACTGTCTGAGTCCTCAAGCAACAGCAGCTCATTTCCTGGTAGTTGCTTTCTTTAAACCCAACAATGCGTTTAGTCAATCCCCTTTTATTGTACGATGTCAAGAGGAGCTTGTGTCATCTTGACTTAAGCATCAGGCTTCACGTTGGCCTGAGAGCGATCGGAGAACCTGCACTTTCTCAAATCTGCCGTCTTTCTTGTGTCATTTACTGAGTCATTTCCCTGGCATTATTTTTTTTTTGCGGTTTTAAAGTGAGACGATGAAACTTTTAACAGACAAAAAAACCACAGTCGTCTTCTTACATATGAAAGAATGAGTTCATAAGTAATAGGATACACTCGCGAAGGGTTCTGCTGCTGCAGCCTGACTTGGTTCGGCGTGGTTTCGCTTAAAATACATATTTCTGTGTTACTGGCACTGCTGAGTCAGTCTGCTGACTTCACCTTAGCATTGGGACAGATAAACATGTCAGTGATTTTATCGCAAAAGTAAAACAAGCAGTAAACACATCGTACCTCACCAGGAGACATGTTTGTTGTTTCCTTTTGTTTCAATAGAACTGACTCAAGCAAATCCTCAGACATTAATGGAAATTTTGTGTTAATGCCATATAAATCAGCATCAGAGAGAAACTGTTTCTGACTTTACTTTACTTCTTGAACATTGCGTTTACAAATAGCTGGTTCAGTATTATTCCAAACCACGGTACAGTGGGATTTCTCCTTTCTTCCTGGTCTATTGTCTGCACTGCTGCCTGTGCCAGAGAAGCCCATTCAGATGGAGCCCAGTCAGTCTGTAGTCCAGTAGCCTCCAGCACGGAGGCATTTCAGCTCCTTCAGGGGGATTTGACCAAGATTTCCTGCCCCTTATTAAATTATAATCTCCCTTCTACCTCTCCTTCTTTCTCCCCTTCTCTCCATTTCGGACAGAAAAATAGGCCTCCCTCTCTGTTTCGCTGCCAACTGATGTGTGTGTCTGTTTGTGCGCGGCCCGTGCATGTACGTGTGAAGCCATTTCGGCTGCCAGCGGAAGGAGTGTGTGAGATGATTGGCGGGGGACGCATCTGAAGTGGGTCAACGGGGAGATCAAGAGCTAAAGCTTTTACTTTCTGCTCCCTTTCATTTTTCTCCTCGATCTCCCTGTTTTTCTTTTTGCCTGTCGTAATGACTTCATGTCTCCTTCACGGCTTCTTGCATTCTCCTCCCCTTCTGTTGCTTCGATTTCACTTTTTTCGGTCACAGGGCGCTTTTTCTTCCTCCTCTCTCCAGTCCTTTGACACAAGTTTCCATCTCCTTCCATCGCCGCCAGTGGTAGCCTCTGACAATGCGATCTGTATTAGCTTAGTGTTTTCATGGAGTGTCAAACTGTGGAATCCTTTGATAGAAACAAACTACGAAAGGACTTTTCTGGGCTTTTCCCTCCTGGAAGTTAGCCCCGGCTTCATGCAGCTTGGGACTTTTTCCAGTCCTGGCCAAAAAAGAATGGAACAATTGATGGTGTGCAATGGTGTCCGGGTTTAGTCGCCTTATTTCAGCGCCCCAGAGCATTTCTCACCTTCAGAGCGCTCAATTGTAAATAGACCCGTGCACACACTCTCCACACGGGTTTGACTCCTTGCCACAGCCAGCTTCGCCTTTGGATGAACCGCCACCGTGAATATTTTGACACACAGTCAGGAAATAACGAAGCCATGTTGTGAAGAAAGCTCACTGCGAAACTCTTTATGGAGAAAATTATGATTCTTTCGCACGGTGGCTTGTTTTGAGCTCTTTTCTTTGTCTCGCTTTTGTCAGTTTTCTGTGTGTTCCCTGGCCTGCGTGTCTGCTGCACATTTCAGAGGCCCCGTTTTGGCAGAGGCAAAGCCACCCACCCAGTGAAAGGAACAAGGTAACAGCTACTTGGAGACTTGGAGACATGGCACAGAAACACAAGACATAACACAGACGAAGCCCAGCCCAACACATTAGAGCCCTACAGAGTCCTGCATCCAATCCCTGATCCTGCACAACACCATCCTGTCCAGCTACTGAACAACTAACCATTGGCTAAACTCTGTGCCTGAGCAGTGATTGGCTAATCATAGCTTTGCAGTTTTATCTAGGCCTGTCAAGCTTTATGTAACTCCAAATGTTGAAATGCATAGGGCTGTAACAGGACTGCTATGTAAAGGAGTGATTTTTTTTAACCTTTACATTCAAAAAGACTGAATAAGTAACCAGGAGTAAAGAATGTATTCTACTGTGTGTCAGCTGCCTGCTGGCAAGCTTACTACCACATCACTGGCAAACTTGGTACATTTGTTTGCGGGACTATATCAGAAAAATAATATTCACTTTGTTTGAGACAATATGCACATTTAAAGTAATAATAGTGGCACTGTTTTGCTGAAGGACAACTATACTTTAGCAACCTTCCCAGCCAAACTTGCGTTAGGTCCCTTTTTATTGCTCTTAAGCTCTTAGATTCCTCATCCTCAAGTCAAGATTCCTCATCCTCAAGTCCTTCTTTCTTGCGAAAGTGAAGGATACCAATATTAACAAATATAACTAACCCCTGTGTTGCCTTTTCAGAGCCATGCCACTGTGCCGACATTCCATTAGTCCGACAGCCCAATCAGAAAAATGGCCCACTGGTCCGAAAGCCCATCTGTCCGACGGCCCTTTATGCCAAAAGCGAATTCTCATTTCTCTGACAGCCCATTTATCCGAAAATTCATTCTCTCCCTGCAGTGAAAAAGGGCTTTCAGTCCAATAGCACATTTTTTTGGACTATTCAGCCATTAGACTAATGGGATGTCGGAACAATGGGCAGTTCCCGCCTGTTCAACTGTATTTGTCTGGCAAAATCTGAGTATATTAAGTCCACAACATGGATCATCAGTTTATGAAGATCCTGACTTTTTGCCCGGGACATGTTTTGGCCTGATCTCATGTAGGTAGCAATCATGAGCCTTGTCCCTTTTACTGTTTAAGTTCCTTTTACACGGCTTTTGTTTTAAAATGTGTCAGCTGGAAACATTAAAATGTCAGCTGTGGGTGGAGTTTTCAACCAACTAGAACTTTTAACATCAACATTAGCTTACACTAGCTAGCTGATTAAATCTGTCAGTGAGAGACTTAATTTTTGCTGATAAGAACCAGCATTATTTTCTTTAAATAAGAAACTGTTCTGTTTTACTTTTGTGTGAAGTCAAAAATTTACTATGAACTGCATTATTACTGTAAACAGCACGTGTTGAGTGCAAACTGACTGTCCCTTTTCACTCCTTCCATCCTATTTCCTCTTCTCTGTTCATCTCCTCAGACTTTTGCTGTTATGTTAATTAAGAATAACAGAGACTCAAGTATATGTCAGAACCAGTGGACTTACAGGGGAAAAAAAAACCCCGCCTTGCCTGGTCAGGCCTTGGCAGCGCACAATAAAAGTATTCACACCAGCAATGAGCGGTGCAGAGAAGCAGGAGGCTTAAGGGAGGAGAGAATAAGAGGAATGGGAGAGGGAGAGAAAAGAGCTGAGGTTACCAGTTGGGACCTACGAGGTCAGGAGAGACAGAGCGATCATTCTGATTTATGGGAGATTATGTTACTGGGTGTCCTTGAAGTTTTCCTTCAGGGGTGAGGTCATCTCCACCGTGCCCTCTAATGCACAATTCCCTTGACAGCTATAGATTCCAGTCCATAAATCCCCATCTCTCTATTAATTTCTCATTTTTCACATGATGAGGAAATGATACAAAGCCAGTCATGTCGCTCTCTGAGCGTGCTGATGTGCGCTTTCAGTGGCCTGTCTTGCAGCGTCGAACAGCAGAACACTCATCGCTCTGGAGAGGTGGAAGCAGATTGCCCCTTTATGAGATTATTTTTTTTACTCTTTGCTCTCGATTACCTAATCAGCCGCTCGTATTGGGTTGAGGTGCACCGGCGGGTCAGCCGGAAAGGTATAGCTGTTTCTGTCTGCCGGCAGACTCTCGCTTTCTCTCGCTCTCAGCTCCCCCATACTGTAACTGCTTTCTTGGCAGGTGAGGAGTTTGTCTGGATGTTCTGCAGACTTTCAGTCCATCTCCCTTGGCTATATCCCGATCTTAAATACTTCACAGAAAGATGAGGTGATAGAGCATGAATCTGTAAAGCAGCAGGGAGCTGGGGCTGGATAATATATTGTAATTAATGCCTTTTCTCTGGCCTGAAACTGTTCCTGCGAGGGGCGGAAGGGCAAATAAGGGTCCCATATAAAACTCACACGCAACTGTACATGTGTGAGGTCCTTCAGGTCAATAATAACTTGTGGTTAATTAGCTTCACTTGGCTGCTTTACCCTTTCTCCCCCAGTACACACACATGCACTTTCATATGCACAATACATTACCCCCCATTTTATGATTAGCGTGTCTGCTTCTGCACTTAGATAAGTGCCCAGGGGTATTGAAAGTGTTCCTCTGAATGAAATCATCAAGTAATGAAAACCCTCAGTCTGAACTTTTCGCTCAGCTTCCCCCTCCCCTTGTTTTCTTCACTACCTGTCTCACTCCCCACACTTCACACCCCCTACAACCTCCATTTCCTTTTGCGCTCGCTCGTTCCCTCTTAAACCACTCCATCAGCATAAACTCGCCCCTCTTCGGGAGTCTCTCGGCCCTTTTCTCACCCTCTTCAGCCTTCAGGGATGTTAGGAAAACACACCTCTCCACAGGTGCCGTTTCCTGAATTGGTGAGGCTCTTCTCTTCAGCTCCATCTCCTCTGTGTTTTATAAGGTGCGTTTTTTTTTCACCTCTTTCCTGAAGCAAAGTGAGTTTTTTTTCAATCCTGTCTTCATTTCACCCTCGGTACATTCTTGACTGTCATCTTCTGTTTGTTTCTTCCCAAAACATTATGACAGATGAATCTGCAAACCGAGGTTGCGCGATCAGTCACGCTGTTGTGAGGGAGTCGTCAGTTGCTACAGGAGACAACAAGCTTGACAGATGACGGACCAAGGCAGGAGTAACAGATTCACAAAACAATTGATGAGCGTGCACCTGCGCTCGAGCATGTAAACATCACAAGTCAAAAAGTTCTCCTTGTGTTTTGTGCAGCGCAAATATATCATCACTATGCACAGAGGAGAAAGATGGATGAGAGCAAGCTGGGCTGCATGAAGAGACTCTCAGTCTCTTTGACTCTCTACCATTTTCTGTCTCTCCTCTGATAGATCTCAACAGTTTTCACATGTGAAGTGTCTTGTGCAGTTGTACAGTCTGGTCTACAGTACTAAAAACTGCATGGCCAAAAGTTTGTGGACACCCAAAGTTTGAACTTATGTGTGAATATGTTACACATGTGGCTATAATGGCTGCTGAATCTCCTGGTAAGGCTCTCCATAAGATTCAGAAACATCTCCTCAGGGATTTGCTTCAGCCACAAGAGCATTAGCAAGGCTGGGTGGACACTGATGCTGAGTGAGAAGGTCTGGCTGGCAGGTGACAATCTAATTTATGCCAAAGGTGTTGAATGGGGTTGAGGTTGGGACTTTATGCACAAGGGGCATTGTGATGATGAAACATTAACATTTCCTTTAATTGGAACTGAAAGGCCGACCCCAAACTATGACAGCATACACGGCAAGAGCCTGTTTGCATCTGAATAAAGGATGAAAAATTTAGTGTGTATATTAGTGAGCTAATATGTATATATATATGTATATTTGTGTGTGAGTGAATGTGTACTCTGGAACGTGAATGCATCAGCGTTTTACAGCAAATGCAAACAGCATAAATCATGTCTGGACATTAAAAATAATCATTTACAGTATTTCTCATGACAGTATTTACTCATACTTCAGTGGAAACACTAATGAGAGAACATAGGAGCTTTTATTGTGGCGGCGGAGAAGGAGCAATTTTTTCCTGAGAGGCAACCAAACAAAACCTTCAGTACACTTTCCAGCTGGTGGCAACTGAATAACAGATGTTAATATCTCATCATATATGCATTAGCTTTGCGGCCACTCTCGTACACACATGAGAGCTTTATGTGAACAGCCATGCTGTTTCCCCCCATGCTTATTTGCACAATGTCGAGTAATACAGGGTGCATTCAAAGCCCCCAAAAACTGAGATCACTTTCTCAAATGTTGCGCAGCGAGCTGACACCGGAAAGGCGTAATGGCTCAAATGCCACTCAGGCTGAAGGGGGGATTACCTCATTCAAAAGAAGGTGATTCTCCAAATAAAACCCCACACGCTCAATTTCCTCTCCCCCCTCTCACACTCATGCACATACACACCGTTGGAGCTGTGTGGCTCTGGCCGCCAGCATGTTGTGTAACTGCAGTGCTCACTTTCTCCCTCCTCTGTCTTTCCCTCAACCTCCTGTTGGTGCAGAGCAGGGCGCACGCAGGTCAGCGGTCAGTGGAGCTCTGTGTTGTCTGCAAGTGATACCTTAGCAATGTTTGGGCCTATTTGTGTAAGTTTTAAGGGGTTGCTTAATGTTTGCAGGTGCATGTCTTTTTACTGCAAATCTGTAAAATCTGTTAATGCTCGTATGTCTAGACTACAGATTGAATAATAAACCACAGATGTATAAACTGGGTTTATTTTTAGGATGCCTTTCTTCCTCCGTAGTGCTGGAAATTCATTCTTGCTGTAAAAGGGAAGTTCTCACATTTGCTTGCTGAATTTACAAGAGGAGAGTTTGGTAAAGGAAGATGGCTGTGGTTGAAGAACAGCTGACCACCCATGTGGGCTCATGGTAACAGTCAGGAATGGTTATGGTTGTGGCTGTGGCTAAGGTTTGTTAGAATTGGATGAATCAGCTAAAATATGCGGTCAGGTTTTAAGAGCAGCTCTCTGCGAGGCCTGCGGTTGTGACCAAACTATCTAACCATCTTGGACCTCTGTTGTTTTTTTAAAAGCTGGCATTATGTGGTACATGATGTTCAGGTGATGACTCCTCCACTCAAGGAGCTGCTCAAATGTTCGCCACAAAAACAACCACCTCCTCTTCGCCCCATGACACCAAATCCCCACACTTGGTCTACCTATAATCTCTCAGTGGCACGTGGTGGTTTAGGAAATGCCTCCCAGTCTGGATCCACACATGTTCAGGGAAGTGGAGGCAGACACCTTCAACCTCACCTCCCCAGCGGTGTTGATTTCATTAGTGGGTAGACAGAGCAGTTAGGGAAGTGTGAGCTTGGCTCGCTCAGTCGCTGTGTCTGTGTCTCTTTTGCCTGTCTGAGCCGGCCACTTGAGATGCTGCTGAGTTTGGGTTTGGAGGCAGTTGAGTCTGCTTTGGCGGCTCCCGAAGCTCTTGCAGATTAGCATTTCAGCTCTGTTAAAATGGCATCCAACACATGCTGGAGAAAGACTGCAAGCTTTGGGTTTGGTTTGTGTCTGTGACTCAGATTACCAGGTGGTTTGGAGACAGATCTGTGAGATGTCCTGTATGTGGGAAAGTGGGATGACTGTCTATGTTGCTTATGTGTGCTTGTGTTTCATGCAGGCATGGATGGATTTCTGACATACTGAGTCTGTGCTCAGCTGTATTAAAGCTTCACAATACTACATTACATTACATTTCATTAAAACACAGTAACATAAGTAAATTAATTTAAATCAGCTTTGATCTAATAAGGTACAACCTGCATCTCAGGTTGTGTTTGATTTGATGTGTTTTCTATAATATTTTGCACGGTGTGCTGTATTATTTTGCATCTCATCTGCATAGAACAGTGTTAGTATGGATTTGCCTGTGGAAGAAGCTTTGGACATGAGTGACACAGTCTGACTTCATCTCCAACAAAATACTGACATTCAGGTCTTTGAGCTTACAGTAGCACTTGAGATAGTTCACCTGCAAAATGTCGCCTAACACCTATAAAGAAACAAAAAATTACTTTATAGTGTCACAAAAAGACTGCAATGGGATGCAAAATCACCACAAAGATGTTACAATGAGAAAAAAAACAACCAAAAAGAGATGCAAAACAACTACAAAGACACACAAAATGACTACAAAAACATGCACTATGACTAAAAAGAGACACAAAACATCAGGAGAGTGAAGCTAAACAGACTACAGTGAGATGCAGAATGACTGCAGAAATGCAAAACAATCAAACGGTGGCACAAAATGACAACAAAGAGACACGAGACAACTACAAAGAGACTCTCTTTCAGTCTGGATGCCTTGCTCCCATGGAGGAGGGAAGCGGGGCCTTTTACATGTCTGTGCCCTGGGGCCCATTTTCTCATAATCTGACCATGGATGTGGTCATCAGACATAGCGCTCAGTTATTTGACAGATGTCTGGAAGCGGGAGCAGCGTGTGATGACTGTGAGAATGTCACGACAGAGCTGGCGGTGCCCTTTTACACCAGAGGGTCAGACTCTCCCTTATTTCCTCATTAATGCGACTTTTCTATTCTGCTGTTTCTCTTCTTGTGTATTTTTGGATCCCTTACTGTAATGTGTGTGGTGATTTCTTTCTTCTTCTTTTTTTTTTTGTTCAGCTCAATCTGTTTTGTATAAAGTGTCACTCGGCCTGCCAGACAAGGCTCTTTTCACTGTAACTTTGGCTGCTGCTCATGTTTAATGACTGGGGGAGGCTTTCGATTCACCATTAGCTCCTCTCTCCTCTTGAGCCAAGGCTTTTGTTATGGTTTGTTTTGAATGGACCCGTTTTATGTGAAAATGGGAGAAAGTCAAGGAGTTTGAGTGTTTTCAAGACACCCCGTGTAACCACTTACCAGAGGTGTATTGTGTTCCCACGCACACAGAGAGTATGCGCTCTGTTTTGTGGGTGTTCTCTTGTTCGAGAGCATGTACAGAGCCTCGGCCTGGCGGTGGCTCGTGGTGGCCAGCCAGCGAGGATTGCGTGTGACTTTTTAACAACGTCTGCTGAGCTCCCCTGATGAAAACATTTGATAAACAGATTGTTTGTTGCCTGATCCCCGTTTGTGCGTGGCCTCTGGTTTTTGAGTGCGCGTTGCCCGATCTGGCTCTTCAGAGAGTTTGACGCCTGCAGAATGGTGGGCATCCAGAGCCGGCAGTTAAATTACATCTGCACCGAAACCACAGACCTCCATACCAGACGAGCTTCCCTTCCAGCCAGCCAGCAAGTCGGCCAAAACACTGCCCCACCACCGCTGCTCTCCCTTTCTCCTGTTTATTTCCTTTAACATCTTTGCCTTCTCCATTTCATCCTAGCTTAAGCGCTGGTGTGAAAATCTATGAAGTGACCTTTGATTCCTCCTGGCAAAAACACATGGCACCATAAACAAGCACAAACAGATACCACAGACTCACTCACACACACACTTAAGACTAATCACAATGGCGAAAAGCTCAGAAACCTTGAGAAACACTTTGGGAAATGGCTGTAAAACAAAAATTTGACTGCCTAGCTATGTGGTTGCTAAACAATCACAGACATGGGTAAAAGCAAAAGCTGTAAAACAGTCCTGATCTCTGCACACATGGTGGCAATGAATGCACCTTCCTCTAAGTGCTTGCGAGGCGAAGTCTGCTGCGAGGATTTCTCCCCAAATCCCTGCTCCCAATTAGCGGCAGTGTGTAATTTGGTGTAAATTAGAAAATGTCAGATCGTTTTCATCCTAGAAAATGTCAACTCATGTTTGTGAAACTGCTGTGCCTCAATGCAGTGCGAAGAGTCGAGCAAGCGTGCCACACATACACACACACACAAAATGGTGATTATATAAGGAGGAGAGGGCATACAAATGATTGTTGTCTGTGATCAAATCTGGCAAACATACACAGATTAAGATCTTGATATGGCTGGATGACAATATTGTCATCTGTAGCAAGTCAAAAGACTTTATAATCAGGGTCTAATTGGTACTTCATGTTGCTTTATATTCATGTAAAGTAAGCCGTGCTAATCAGAAACTGTGTCTAATGTGGTTGGCCAAATATCACCTGTCCCTGTTATTGATTGGCTTTGTTATATATATGACATGTTAGTTAAATCAGTGAATTCCTGGCAGATTAATACCTGATATAAGTGTAACTTTTTGGCATTTAAACAGGAGCGGGCTGAACCTGAGATTACGTTGTTAATGCAAAATACCTCCTGACAGTCATCAGTCCAACAAGAGCTGACGGGGGGAGCTGGGCTGGGAATGTGTGCTGTTTTTTCACATGTCGTTTCACCAGTTGAGGCCAGTCCGGGACGCCTACAGTTGCTCACTTATGATACGCAAACACACTAACTATCCTCTGGTGGTTTCTTGTTCGCACCTGACCACGGTTGTGAAAATATTTGGCAGAGGGTGATGTGGTCACTTCTTCCTGAAGTAAATTAAAGTCAACATATCTGCCTGTCACAGGTTCTGAGGGTAAACTTAGCCAAACACCAACCCGACCAGATACTTACCACATAGCAGCAGCTGAGCAGGGACACACTGTACAGAAGCAATATGCTCACAGGTTGTATTTGTACCCGTTTATGCCTATTGTTTGGGCATGTAACATTTATGGGATCATTCCAGTGTAACGTGTCCTTTACGAGTGCCGACAGCAGTGTTTGTCATTAATAAATCTGTGCATAGCTGCACATAAAGTAAAGTACATTTTAGTAGATGTCCATCAATCGTTAGTCTGTTTTAGATCTGAGCATCTTCTGCTTCCCTTACTTCTAAGTAAGAAACATGCTTCTTATATTTCCTTGGTTTTCTTTTGCCAAAGTGTCTGAGCCTGGCCTGGATGTACACACTATGCACACTATGCTTGTAGATGAGACAATGCATAAACTAATCTCATTGACAGCTAAGCAGATTTAATATCAGTTCAAATAACGTAAATGAAATTAATTCACTAATTTCAGCCAATAAACAGTAAATGCACATTTCACAAGGGTGGTTTTTCTACAAAAGTCTTTTTTGGTTTTTATTTTTTGGTGTTTTGGTTTGGTGAGTTACATTAAAGCATAATGGCAAGATTTCAAATTTGCACCAGTATGATTCCATAACTCATCATCACTGTGGGTGTAAATGCCACCTCTGCCTTATCCCATCATAGTCTTGTGCTGGTGCAGGTCATTGCTTTAAGAAAGCTTGAAATGTTTTCACTGCCATTTTTCCTTGACTTGTTGTGAACTCCAATGCCAAATACATTTTTTTAAAAGCAACGAAGCCGAGTCATATTGAGCTTATTGATTAACAAATATCGTCTGTCCTCCTCTGTTTATGCCTCCAGTTCTTTGTGTGTAACGTCTGAAGCCTGGGATGCCGGTGACCATGCTGTTGGCTCCTGTCTGTGTGCTACTGATGCTGGGGGCTCGTGCTCTTGCTGGAGGCTATCCCCCCATACCCCACATGAAGTACATGCAGCCCATGATGAAAGGGCCTATTGGACCCCCATTCAGAGAGGGCAAGGGACATTATGTTGGTGAGTAATGGTTGTGGTGTAGTGGTAGTGCATGTGTATCCCTTTACAGTAGCCTATAAGTCCACTCGCACTTTAATAACAGTCCACTGGGTCTATGGAAGCACTGATAACAGCTATTTTCTACTGATTTAATATGATTTAACCTCACATGATGAATTCCTCAGTATGGTCTATTTAAATATAGGAAACTGCAAATTGGCCACAGAAAAGACTCTCTGATGAGTCTCTGATAATATGTTTGGGTTCGTTGTTCAGTAATTCCTGACTAAAAGCAACTTTCTGCAGACGGTATATTTCCTTTACGGTATCTCATTGGCAGTAACATGAGAATTTGTACTTTTTCCAAATATCTGAACCAAAGTGAGCACAATGTTGTCCAAAACGACACAATAAAGAACAGAGACATGCACATTAAAACAACCTCCTCAGAACGAAAAATGTCTCTGACGTCTCATTTTAAGATGTGATTGATATGGAGACACTCGCAGGAACCAGGCCAGACTTGTGCACTAAAGCCACTGGTTCTTTTCAGGCCATTAAAAGGCTCGTTGAAGTGTGCGTCTCCTTGCCCTGTGGGTTCAGCAGCATTTGGCAAGTCCTCAGTTGGGGTCTAATGGAGGCCTGATTACCCACTGTTTGCTGAGCTCCACTGGACCAGTTGTTCCTCCTGCCATCTGGATGCTGTTACCCCACTGTTTATCACATATTCTTCAGCTGTGGGATGAAGGAGAGAGTGTGAAGGAAATAAAAATAGATTAAATAATAAGCTGAGGCAAGGGAACTGGGAAAAGGAGGGGGGTGATAATCATCCTGAAAAAATGTGCATGCTGTCATCATTATCAAATTCGACTCCAACCACTAAAACATGTCCTGGATCAAATGAGATGTGCCTTGTGTTATCAGAGAGCCCTTCTTGAAAGCAAATGAGGGGCACATTTTCATTTTGTTACCACAGAGTGGTGTTTGACAAATAAAGCAAATTCAGAGTTGTTATTTTGCATTTAAATCCATCACAGAAACATCACAGATTTGCTAAAATAAGTTATGCTCTCTATAAATGGGATTTCAAAGTGTGGCAGAAACAAGATTTAGATTTGGAGGAGTGAAACAAATGCAGCCAGTGGCTCACATGAGAACAATGCCTCTACTGCCACTCGGTGGTCATATGTCCACATTGCATCAGCATTTAAACGTTGAATAATTCATAAACTACAATTATGTCTACAATTGCCATCTATAATTAAAATGTGGAAAATAATATAATGTTGTTTGTCAGGGACCGAGCTGACAGATCAGAGAGACACAGGGTGTTTTTCTTGAAGAAAAATATTTTTTAAATTTATTTACCAAAATCCAAAATGATAACAAAGCATATCTAATTGGTCTGGACTTTAAAAGAACTTTAACATAACTAAACTTAGGGACTAACAGAAAACGACTTAACAGCACAATGTGACCTACATAATTGAGACACAGGGGAACATATAGAGCGGGTGATCAGGCCATTTAGAAACAATGGGGGGACAGACTTAAACAAACAATTAAACAAACAGACTATACCTAAACACAACACGTCAGATTTATGCCCACAATTATCAACTAAGAAGAAAAAGAACAACAAAACACAACACAACCAAATTTGTCAAAACAACAATAACCAAAAAACTAACTAAAACCCTTGCCCCTCCCCATGATGCAGGGACTTGGCATAGCCCAATTAGCACCCAGTCCCATTTACACTCCTCTTCTGCAGTTGAGACTCCCTTTAACGGACAGACACTCCAGCAGCAGCCCACAGGAACTGGTAACTCAAAAGAAACTGCATTAATATCATAACTTAAAGTAACTCAAACTAATGTGGCAAAGTTGACAAAGAAAGCTAACTAAATTTGTGCACTCCAAATAGATAACTACTGTCAAAATTGCAAATAAATTGTATGTTATGTAATCAAACCTGTGTCCAGTTATTATTCTGTTTGTGTATCATTTGTGTTATGTTAAATACTTAAACTAAAGACATGAAACAATTAAAGAGTTACCGTGTCCCTTGTTTGGTGTGTGGCTGCTAGTGTAGCCATCACATCGTTATACAAAATAGATAACAATATAAAGTATTCGTCTAGTGTCAAAAACCAGATCACAGCTATAGAATCTCACAACTTTCAAGTGTAATAACTTGATGAAGCCCTTTCTATCTAGGTTAGTGAGAAGAATATGGCCATGAGATTGATAATAGATTTTTAGGTAAAAGGACAGGTTACAGACTATATAGTGGACAAACTTATCAAATACTTTTGTGCAAGATATTTGATGTAGAAAATGACAAAGTCATATAAACAAGCATGGTGGTATTTACTCTTACTTAACTTTGCCAGCTGTCACTGAAATGCTTTAGCTTACTCCGTTGTCTTTGTCAGTTCAAATGTATTTTAAACGACTTTAGTCTATGAATCCTAGACGGCATCTAGGATTTAACCAATGACAAGGTTATTACAACCTGTCAAGTGTGAAGCACCTTATTTCTTCTCTCTACCTGACATATTAAGGTGGCCCTCAGTGGAGCTGTGGACTGCAGCTAAACAAACCAAACTGAGGCTTTAATGCTTGTTACATGCCTGGACACAATGTTTTTAGTGGATGAAGATGGACCTTGAGAAATCACCTTCAAATTCACTATCCACTACAAGGCACAAGGCACAAAAATGTAGTTTGGCCAACCATTGTGGTTTCTAATATGAGGGCTCAGCCTAAAATGAGCACACCTCAAATCTCACTGTTGTACAAAACCTGTTCATTATGGTAGAGAAATCAGAAGTTAAACCTGGAAGTCAGTCATTGAGAAAAATCATGGACATTTACAATGCGCAGATTGGTATTGGTTTTAATTATTTTTTTATTTTTGCTAAAAGTAAGGCAAAACTAAGATTTTGTTTACAACCTACATGATTGTCTGA
This sequence comes from Scortum barcoo, assembly GCA_023238725.1. Classification (NCBI taxonomy): domain Eukaryota; kingdom Metazoa; phylum Chordata; class Actinopteri; order Centrarchiformes; family Terapontidae; genus Scortum; species Scortum barcoo. Next base: position 8,281,318 of record CM041548.1, on the reverse strand, counting down.
TCACTTGCCACAACATAAAAATAAACCCTCCTTGTTTAAATACGGTATTTTCAACTTCAACTTTAAGTATATCTTAGTTTTGCACCACAAGTTGTTTTAAACCACTACATAAGTTAGAATGGTTTTGTGGACATATGATCAGTTCACATAAGAATGTCTTTATATGTCCTCTAAAACTAAAACTACATGATGCCGGCCTATTGCATGTATGCTGGACACAGCAACACCACCATCACCTCATCCTACCAGTTTTTTTTTCAGAATATTGCTCACACAGTGGAATAATACAGTACAATGCTATAATCCATACATTCTTTAGCAGTATTAATCTTTTGTTATCGCTGTGTTTGACTTCAAATTTAGACCTTAAAAAGGCTGCATTCTCATTTTCTGCCAGAAGGGGGTAGTAGTGGTCTATGGTTCCATCAGGGGGAGTCAAATGCGTTCCAACATGGGTTTCCTTGCATGCTTGTAGCAAGTAAAGGGAAATAATACATTTCATCCATCTCATTTATTAATAAGAAAAAGAAACTTGAAAAAGAAACTTGAAAACTTGCAGGTTTTTGAGAAATCATTTACTCTACTAAAGAAATACACTGTCCTGGATTGCTCTCTCAACTGCATCTGAGGCTATGTTGGCTAAAGTAGCAATTGGTTCTTGTACACTGCAGTTTTATTTGACAGGGATCCATAGAGACACTATACATTTCATTTGAAGATATGGGTACCTGTCATTTATGCTTTATTATAAAAAGAGTACATGGATGGCTGTCCTCTGACCTTCCAAGAAGAGTAAAGGTGCTGCTGAGATGAAGCAGTGGAACAACAAACCAGCTGAAATTGGCTTGGGGTGATTGGGGTGTTCTGCAGACCAAGAATGTTTTTATGCTCTTTGTGGCCTGGCTGTGTTCGACTTCACTCTGCTAGGAAAGAATAATGAGGCAGTTTATAACATGTGACATACTTCTTCAGCCCAGATCACTCTCTGTTACATGATAAAAACAAAACATTTTTCTGACTCTCTCAAAAGAAATAAGACCCCATAGGTAGTCAGCTGGAAAAAAAAGAAAAGTTAACTCCTGTCCAATTTTATCATTACATAACTACTGCTGAACCCAGGAGCATATAGAGTACTATTTGTATATGGATTGGTGAGCTGTCTATACCCTGCATGCCATTCAGATTGTGCTGGGAAAGGCCTTAGCCCCACATGACTCTGAGCAAGCAGCTAAGAAAAAGAATTGATTAAAGACTGGAATAGTCCAAAAAAATCATTGTGCCTTGATGGAAAAGGTTGTGAGGTCAGGAAAACATATAAAAATAAATTTAGAGGACTCCAACAGTCTAGATGCCTATATCATTATGTCTTCAATTTCCAGGTGGTAATCTGATGTGATTGAAGTTTAATTTCTCAGGTAATGACGTTGTCCAGCCTCTTAGTTTATTATTATTTTTTTTTAATTACATTGATCTTTTCTCTTTAGTCCTTTAGTAACTGCTACATTCACTGTCTCTATATTGACAGTGTCATTTCAAAACAAGTAAAAAGTAATTTATCAAAGGTTTCTTATATGAAAGCTGTGATTTTAATAATCTTATCTGTCCAATAGCACATGCTGCAATAACAGTCAGTGAATCAACTTGGTTGACCAAGATACATTCCTTTTTACTGTATTGTCAGGATCATTCTAGTAAAGAAAGTATGTGTAATTTGCTTAGCCCAGAAATATAGTGATTTCTGAGAATACAGATTCTCAGAAATCACACATTTCTCTGCTGTTTTGTTTGAAAGTAGATTGTGTTCACATCTATTCAGGTGATGACCGCAGGTGACACCATCTTGTCAATCATTATTAGCCAGTTACTGAGGAAACTGGAGCTACAATGATAGCGATGAGTTTCCCCAAGTATATCTGGATAGAGAATGGATAGTGTGTATGCCTTTGAAAAATCCTTTACCCTACCAAATGCAGCCTTTTGTGTCAAATGAGCTTCACAACATGTATAGGGTTGATTTATGTGTACATGATACATTATAGCTCCTAATACAATATGTTATTTAGGACCCTCCCAAAAATGCTTGCAATAAAGAAAAATATAGCATTGTTTTTCTTTTCTTTCAAAGTTTTTCTTCTTTTTTGAATCCTTTTTAAATCCTGATACCGTTACCATTAAGTTTTAGAGGTGTGAAGTCCAGTGTTCCAAGCATCTTGATTCTTACTTGATGATAAAGTGTTGCCCTCTAAATAGAAAACAGATTCACCTTTTATGCTGCAACAGCTATGAGATAGAGTTTACTGCCGTGTGGATACAAATATTATTGTATCTCCTTGACCAAAGATTTTTTAGTTAGGCTCAAACTGATTTGAAAAACACTATTGTACTAACAGCAAGATCATCTTCTCTTTTTCTAGATATGCCCCCCATGATGGAAGTGAAGGGGGAACCAGGCCCCCAAGGGAAGCCTGGACTAAGAGGCCCCCCTGGGCCAGCAGGACTTCCAGGAAAACCTGGACTGGGGAAGCCAGGTCTCAATGGCCAGCCAGGCCCTCAGGGGCCTCCTGGCTTTCCAGGAATTGGTAAGCCTGGACTTCCAGGTCTTCCAGGAAAGATTGGGCCAAAGGGGATGCCAGGGCTTAATGGTGAGGTCGGCCCTCGTGGTGAACCAGGTCCCAGAGGTCCTCAAGGGCAGCCCGGCCTCCCTGGCCCAGCTGGCCTTCCTTTGAATGGGAAACCAGGGCTTCCAGGCATCAGAGGCCCCCCTGGGGCTCGAGGTGAACCAGGACTAAAGGGTCATATTGGTCCACCAGGTGAGCGGGGGCTTAAGGGCGAGAATGGAAATGGAAACCCAGGGCCTTCAGGTTTAAGGGGTCCTCCTGGCTTGAAAGGCAATGCAGGACAACCTGGTCTTCCAGGAATAGGCAAACCAGGACCAAAAGGTTTGCCTGGAATGCCTGGCCTTAAAGGAGATCAAGGACTCCCAGGGGGTCGAGGAGAACCAGGACTGGAAGGAGCTCCAGGTCTACAAGGTCTTCCAGGGCCAGTTGGGATAGGTAAGCCAGGGATAGATGGACTGCCTGGAGCTCCAGGTTCATTAGGTCCAAAAGGTGAGCCAGGACCCAGGGGTTCTCCTGGATTTCCTGGGACTCCTGGGTATGGGAAACCTGGCCTAAGTGGGCCAAAAGGAGACAAAGGCCATGGTGGGTTGCCTGGTCTTCCAGGGGACAAAGGAGACCAGGGGATGGTGGGCCCAATTGGGGAACCAGGTCTTGATGGACAAGCAGGACCACCAGGACTGCAAGGCCCAATGGGACTTCCAGGAAAACATGGAATGCCAGGACAGAAGGGAGAGCTGGGGCCCCAGGGCCCTCCAGGGCTGCCTGGTCTCAGAGGTGACCAAGGCCCCAGCGGACCCACTGGAAGACCTGGCATCCCTGGGGAGAAAGGCATCCCTGGCCCTAATGGTTCAATTGGAAAACCTGGACCCAAAGGTGAGGCAGGGCATATTGGCCTACCTGGGAATCCAGGACTGACAGGTGCTCCAGGGATAAAAGGTGAGACAGGCTTTATAGGGACTCCAGGCCCCAGGGGCCAGTCAGGAATTCCTGGTCTTCAGGGCCCTATGGGTCCCATGGGACCACAGGGTGTCCCTGGCCCAAAGGGTGAACCTGGACTTCCAGGGCCTCAAGGACAGGGTAAGTTTGGAGAGAAAGGAGCTATAGGTCCCCAGGGTCCTCCGGGGAAACCAGGCCCTTCTGGGCTTAATGGTAACCCTGGCCCTCCTGGGCCTCCAGGTCCCCCTGGTCCTCCAGGAAATGGCCAAACCGTTGTTGCAGGGCCAACAGATTCACAGTTGGAAGGAGGTGAAGTACCAGGGGATAGGAAGGGACCTGCATACAGTCAAGTTCTCTCTGCCTCTGTGGCACCAGCCTTCACAGCCATCCTCACCACACCTTTCCCTCCCTCTGCCATGCCAATCAAATTTGACAGGACCCTATACAATGGGCAAAATGCCTACAGCTCTGCTACTGGCATGTTCACTGCTCCTTTATCTGGTGTCTACTACTTTGCATACCACATGCACGTAAAGGGAACTAGCCTGTGGGTGGCACTGTACAAGAACAATGTACCAGCCACTTACACCTATGATGAATACAAGAAAGGCTACATGGACCAGGCGTCCGGTAGTGCTGTCCTAGAGCTGAAGGAGGGTGACCAGGTATGGGTCCAGATGCCCTCGGATCAGGCAAACGGCCTATATTCTACCGAGTACATCCACTCTTCCTTCTCAGGATTCCTGCTCTGTCCCACATAACCCTGTCCTTTCATTCAAACATGTTCCTGTAATGGCACCTCAGAGCAGCCCTAAACCTAAAATACCTGCAGCCATAATAGACACAAAACCCATAGGATTCTCAATATTATTGCCATCATCTTATTGGTCACACCCTCAACAACATCAGTGAAAGAAAAAACAAACTTTGTGAATGAAATATGAAAAGTTTTAAAGGCAGGGGAAGGAATTTCATACTGTCTTCTTTGTTTTAATGTCCTTCAAATGTGTGTTTTGGGTTGTATTTTATGTTGGTGTTTTTAGCTTATATTATTTTAATTATTATATTGTCATAATTTTATTGTTATTATTTGGTCCTTGTCATCATTGTTGTTGTTGTTTATTGGATTCAGACTATTAAGTGCCTTACTTTGTAATGTGCTAGTAACAGACCTCCCCATGTGACTGCACATCCTGCCCTCATGCTCTGACATCATAAGGACGACATCACCAGACCCTGGGGGGTGATTGGTTCCTCTGGCTGCAGTCACGTCCCCCTTGTGTTCTTATTTAAATTGTGAATGGCAATACTGACTTAAAGAGCAACAACATCACATAGCAAATATAGACAAACGGCAAACAGCAAAACAAGGCATTTGGTGCTGTAATACCATTATTTTTCACGTTCCTTTTGTTTGACCTTTTTGGTACTCTAAACAATTGCTATGTTATAATTAAAATTATTAATGGGATTAAATCTTTGTTTTTAGAGTGAGATATATATTTTGACAGTTAGTTGGCATAAGCATCTATCAGGTGTTTATTTCTCTGCTTCTTTCTGAATTTAGTAACCATTTTAAAATGATGGATCTTTATCTTTCTTATAATTTATTGAACTGTCCAGAAATGCAATCCAAGAAATACAATCCTAGAATAAATAAGACCTCACAGTATTAGAATGATTAAATTTAAACTGCCCTTTCAAGGAAGATCAGCATCATACGGGGTCTTCTTTTATCTTTTAGGACAATATTAATTGAGGATGATATGTATGCATACAGTCAATGTTTACATGCCACAGTAAGGACACGACTACAGCTGGATCGATGGCCCATTTCCTTGTATTGATCTGATATTTCCCATTGGCACTACAAATCTCTTTGCTGTGTTGCATGCATCCACTTCAGACCATGATATCACTGCTTTCTAATGGTAGACTATTTATAAATAAATCAGTATCACATTAACATTCAAAGTGAGCAATCTGCCATAAAATGACAGCCCCATTCTGGACACATATTGCAAAATCTGTTAAGATGCTGTAGACTCCTTTCTTTTGAGGAAAATAGGGAGGCAAATGGATGATAAACAAAATGCATCCAACTCGTCCTTCAGTGCCAGTTCTATGTGACTTGCGGCTGGGCAAGTGAGAGCAATTCTGGATCATCGTAGTTCTGAATGGACTTTCCATTTATTACAAACCATTGTATTAAATATAGCTAACTTGTTGTTTCTGAAACATCCGTGGCCAAAAGGACAAGATGTTTTGGAACACAAATCATGTCAAAGTATAAAGCTGGAAATGAGAATCAATCTGCATTTACTCCATGAATAAGTAAAGGGACTGACTGAGGCCCACAGGTTGTGAAATACAGGTTATGTAACATTTAACAAACCCCTGCCAGATTTCTGGAAGAGGTGGTGGGCCAGAGGTGAGAGCTGTGTATTTACTCATTTCTGCTGGATGAAACATTAAAGATCGTGCCGCGTGTGTATGCACGTGCTCCTACGTTCTAGTAAGTGTACCCTTATGTCTGTCACTGTGTCAATATGTGTGTGTGTGTGTGGTTGTGTCACATCCTCCCCTGGCATTCAGGTCACAAACACCTTAGCCAAGATAATATCAAACTTGAACAAAGTTAAATAACCTGAGGAAGGGAGCTTACGGTCCTGTCAATGTTCACACGAGAAATCTGACTCTGAAAATGTTTCAGCCTCAGCTGGATTTTAATGAGAATTTCACACACTTTAATGGTGCCTTTGCAAAGTAAGGGAACATGTTTTAAAATAGGTGAATGATGAATGTAATGAACAGGTGATGGCAGACAGAGAAAATTAAATTGACATGATAAGAAGACATTTATGAGACTTAAATTTAAAAGTGAACACTTTGGATGTGTCTATTTTGCATTATGGTCCAATAATGGCATAATGGTGAGCAATAATTTTGGTCATGAACAAAAAAGAGACATTTTGGCAAAGTGTACAATATCATATTTTATCAATGGTTGCAGTTACAGTGGAGAGGAGATGTTTGGTTTGGGCCAAAATGAGAAAATTTGGTGCATATTATATTATCGGCTCGGTGCCTTTACATGTCTCAGCTCGGACAGGATTCCTATTTCACTTATGCCGCCCAAATGTACATTACACTGACTTTAAGACTACCTTACACCCTGATGGAGGGATGTCATTGTACAGGAGGATTGTGCCAAATATTGATCTTTGCAATCAGAATGAATGTATACTGTTTGACTGATTTACAGTTGTTTCTACAAATCATCTACCATGCTGTGTCACTACACATTAGCAGTAACAACAAAAGTGGCTCTGGAAAAGCAGTGCTAGGCTAAGGCTTGATCAGTATTTTACATCTATGTAATGCAAACAGTGCACTCGCTCTTGCCCTCCCTGTCTCATAACATGATCACAGCTACAACTGCTATGTATCATATCATATTTTCACATGAGTCTACAAGACAGTCCAAGGCTTGTTATGTACTGTATGTTGCCTTTTTTTTTTTTTTTATTCCTTATATTTTTTGGACATATGAAACGGTGATGCGAGTTACATGTGGCTATTACTCTCTGTCCTTATGTTTTAATAGACAACGTCACTTGCTTGCAGAGTTTGCCCTGTGTGCAAATCATTTAACAAGTGTCAGTAAGATCCATGTACCATCTCAATCACAAATTGCTTTTGAAGTGTTTTTTTTCCCTGTTTTTCTTTTAAAAAACAAACAAAAAAAAGATGTTTAAAAAAAAGCCTTGCTTCGGTTTTTAAGGGATATTTGTTTGTTTTAGTTTCAGTAAATACAAACGGCCATTCCCATTTGCACATGAAATTAATGAAGATGTATTTATACATTTATGATAATTTAATAGGGATGTCAAAACCGACCACCGAAGCCTAGAACGTATAAATGGTATTTAACAGCATTGATGAGTTAAGAGCATTTACAACATGTAGTTAGCATTCTAGCATTGTTTGTGAAGGATTATTTGTGGACTTTTATTTTCTATTTGTGTAATGTTCAGTGTATCATCTTATAGGATTGTTTTTGTCATACAAGGCTATTGCGTGCACTCTATGCAATAGAATTTGGGTATAAAATGCACTCTTTTTGATTGAAAATGTTTGTCTGCTTATACAAAATCTACAGTACTTGATTGTATTGATACCACATCAATAAAAAAACTTTCTTGTATGTTGTTGTTGGGCTCCAATTCCTGTCTACTCTGTCTGCATGTGGAATTTATCAATATAATGTTAAACCTACGGACTGCATCTTTTTCATTCATTTATTTGCATCAATAGTAGCCCCTGAGTAATTTTCATGACTTTGGTGTAGAAGTCTGTTGCAAATAAAAGAAGGAACACTAGGGGGAGATACATAATTATAGTAAAAATCAGTATTTCAGGCCTTTCTACAGTTCTCTGATCTGCCAGGAAGCACAGGGCTGTATTTATGGGTTTTTCTTATCAGCTCAGATCACTCAGATAACAAATGTGTGTTAGTCAGTTACTTGCAATGTCTAGCCACCGCAGATAACACAGAACGAGCAAAATGAAAATGCGTAAACGATATCCATCTCTTTCTTAGTTTGCCCTGTGTTGAGATGTCTAACTTTATCCTGCCAGAGAGTGATTTCATTCCCTCTCTTTTTACAGGATTGTCTTGTGTTTTCATAAAACTGCTTAACATCTTTTCACACGCATAAATGGTCAAAACAAAAAAATATTATATATATATAAACACACCTATATACTCTGACAAACAACTAATAAATAGATGAACGTTTGATCAAATTAAAACTGTAGGGCCTTTACACTCTCCCATATCTTATGGTACGCATACATCAAGAGTCTATTCCAGCTTCTTGACATGTGGTTGGCTGGAGACGTTTGATAAAGGCTCCCATGTGTGAGCGGAGGGATAATATAGTGCAGTTATTTTCTGGAACTGTCGTCACCGGGGCGAGCTGTCATCGTGCACCCGGATTCTTCTTACGTCGTACTGACGCCAGACCCTCCATGGCGCGTTCGTGTGCACCCGGTAAACTTGTACACTGCTTGAGGACGTGACTTGGAGAGAGAAGTTAACAGCTGGTGGTTTGACGTGTCAGTGGTGGAGAAAGTATTCAGATCCTTCATTTGAATGAAGGTACACACTGGAAAATAATCTGAAGTCAATATATATAATCAATAAGTATTATTGATTTATTATTTTATTTTATAAATAATCAATAAAGTATTAAAAGTAAAAACTCAACTCAACGCAGAGGAGAGGCCCCTGTAGCTGTAATACTGTTATACACTCTATCATTAGATTATTATTACTCTTGCATTGATGTAAAAGCAGGATTTTAGTGTTGTTGTTGGTTGAGGTGGAGCTGATTTTAACATTCTTTTATATGACTGCAACTTATTTTCACTTTGGATACATCTGCTGATCTTACTCATTTTATATCCTGTCAGGTGGCTTAATGTACTGTATAACAGTGCAGTGTATATTATAAGAACAGCATATGGGTTAGGGTTAGGGTTAGTTTGTCTATTTTACTCCACTGTGAAGTAAAAGGCACAATATTAATATAAAGTCTCAAAAACTTGACATACTCAAGTAAGGCACATTATTAAGAAAGTTCTTGAGTAAATCTACACAGCGCAACATCAACATATTTTACTCTCTTGTTATTCCCAAGACGTTTTAAACAGCCTCAGACACACTTCACTCTGATGAAGACAGTGCTGCTTGTAATACTGTGAAATTGTGATACTGTGCTGCAGCAGCATTTAACGCTTGGAGCCGACCGAGATGGAGGTAATTTTACTTGTTTTATGTCCTGTCAGGAGGCTTATTTAGTGCTTTGCATTCTATAGGATGACCATTGGCTTTTAAAATCCTAATCTGCACAATAACCCTGGCTGTCAGATAGATGCAGTGAAGTAAAAAGCACAATATTTACCTCAGGGTCCAAGTATAAAGTGGCATAAAATTGAAATACTCAGGCAACGCACTTCATCGAGCAAATTGTTGAGTAAATTTACTTACTACATCCACTGTTAAATCACACATAGTGCAACAGCAGGGAGAGAAATGCCTGTCAACACATTCACAACACTGAGTAAATTTACCACGTTACTTCACCTCCTCTGATAAATTACACAGTGTTTGGTAAATTTACCTCCATGGATGAATTCCACATAGTGTGACAGCGGGGAGAGAAACGCCTCGGAAGTGCCACATCTCCGAGCGGCCGTGAAGGCGGTCGCGGCCCGCGGAGGCTCCTCCCAGACAACAGCTCCCGACCTCCGACGACAATTCAAGCTGCCACATTGAAGAAGAGGAACAAAAAGGCGACCTGGTAGCGCTCTCCACACTCCCTCCACTTTCTCCGGGGTAGTCACGGGATTTCAATGTTCAGCCTGCTCTTTGTAAGTAGCTCCTCACGCACAGCCTCACCTAACTAAAACAAAGCCGGCCTGGCTGCGAACTCTGCCGCGCTCGATTGCAACACCGCAGATTAAGAAAAAAAAGTTACACACTGTTAGTCGGTCAGTTAGCAACAACACAAGCTAAAGTAAGTTACACGAGTGGACGGACCAGTGCATCGTTAACATTAGCGTGGACGGCTGCGTACGCTCAGCTGTGTTAATACACACTTTCAGTGTGTTTGTCAGTCGGTGTTATCCCGCTCCCAAGTTGATAAAAGTGTATAAAAAGCAACGTAGCGCCGTGTCTCTGAGCTGGCTGCTAAACGTTGCTAGGAAGAGCCGAGCTAGCCTTCGAGCTAATGTAGCCACGTTAGCTCGCTATCAAGAGGGGAGCTAAGGCTATTTCCTAGAATAAGAAGAAAGAGGGGAAAACATCAAATGATTGATATTGCGAGCACCAGCATGAGTGTTTGGGGTTTATTTTTGCTTAGAAACTCGGGTCGCTGTGTGTCTTATCGCGCCGTGTTGTTGCCCAGCCTGAGCGCCGCCTCGCAGTTTTTCATAAAATAAGAGCTAACGTTGCCATTAGCTGCACAATGAGCATTTTAAATGTGGGAGATAACATCCAGCTTCGCGGCAACGATGTATTTAAGTGTGCTATATCCGAGAGCGGTTATGTTTGTTTGTTTATTTAAAAAAATATAAGTAGTGGTAGTGATTTTTTTTTAAAGTATTTTCAGCCTCTGCGGGTGTTGATCGAGGAGCCTTGCTTGGAGGCACACGGCGGCTCAGCTAGCTGCCTTCCGCCCTTTGTGACAGATCTCGACCCACGGCACGACTGACCCATTTTTAAATGCAGCCACACGCTCAGATAACATTGATAGTGACAAAACTAAGTGGTACGGAGCCGGGTTTCCCTCTCTTGGACGCTGTTGTGTCGCCGGTGCGCGTTTTGTGTTGCAGAAACTGCTGCCAGTATTGTTAACCAGCCGGGGTCTGATTCAGTCAGTCATCGTGTTCATAAACGCGGCTAACAGCGGGGTTTTTAAGGTGGCTCTGTAATTTAGCCCTGTCTGGTGTCCCAAAAACAGAAAGCAGCCAGCCAACCAGCCGGCCGTGCTGGCCAACGCTGGATGAAGTGAAATGAGGAAATGCACTTGGAGAGGAAGTTGACCAGAGCAGCTATGACACCAAAAGGCCGCAGCACATTCCCATGCCTCTCAGTTTTCAATTTATGACCTTCTGATGGTTTCAGCCTCCTCTCTGGTTATAAATTCTACAGGGGGGGGGGAAGCTAATACAAATGAATGGCTTTGAACACACCTACCGGCATGTGTGGATGAGTCAATGAGTAACTGGTGTAACAGGTAAGCTAATTATACATTCCTGCTTATGAGTCACTGCAAGGTGACCTAATTTGGCAGCAGAGGGAAGAGAAGATGAGATGCTTTAATGCAATTAGTTATCAAAACTAACTGAAGGCATGGCAGTGTATAGTAGTAATAACAGAGGAAATTATTGTTGTAATTTTTTTTTTTTTATCAATACGTAATTGTATGTGAGCTCTGAGTGGTGCCAGCAACAGTGATGCCCACAAGCTTCATTAAAAAAAAAAAGGACTAGCATTTCACAATCCTTAGTAGCGTGGCTCCATTCACGTTTTACAGTGGAAGTAGGTCAGTCATACTGGTGACCTGCTTTATATTATAGCTAGCTGACACATGATGCACAGGCCAGTCTAGAAATAGCGTAGCTCCTCTCAGTTCACTTGGAGCACAGCCTGTAGCCCAAAGGCGGGTGAGGGCAGTCGGAAGCCCTCATTCAAACCGGATTCCTAATACCTGCGGGTTCAGTGTTTGTGAACTGTGTTTGTTTGTTTTTTGTGGGCACTGGAATTCTGTGAAACTGCAAGACTTCTGCTTCAGTCTTCAGTATGCTGCATTTTTGTTGGACTACAGTACTTCCATGTGAAGTAAACATACAGAAAACCACAACTAAAATTAGGCAAATTGTAGGTAATATTGTGTGTTACACATCTTTGTTTGTTATTCACAACAAACAGTACAGGATCACTCCTTAAAGTTTTGACCGATGGCATCAGCTTCATTTAAATGTTCATGGCTGTGTTCTGCTGGCAGATAATTTGGAGTACATTATGACTGAAGCATGTGGCATGTGTAGGGCTAAATCTAGCAGGGTTGCCTGCATGACATTTTACACCAACAGAGTGGTGGTTCCTCTGTCTACAGGCAGCATAAAAAAAAAGTGTGACAAGAAGGGAAGTTCTCAGCCTTGGTTACTGTAACTGTGAAATGCGAGCCCAGTGTACTGTAACACGACGCCAGCTTACCACAGGGGTTACTGGGGGAGAAAAACACCTATGCTGTAGCCTGCTGGCACTTGGCCCATCTCCCCACAGGGTGGCTGTGAGTGTTGAAAGCTGGGGTTGAAGAGGTCCGCTGCAGAATGACTGGCCTAACAGATTTGGGCAATTTAAAATCTAGTTGTGTCCCTGGGTGTCTGTCTGCAGTGAGAAGGGAGCACAGGCCTCGCTTTTTACAACGTGATCCCGTAGATCTCCCAGCTCCGCAGCCGTTTTGTTACGTTGAAATCAGCCCAAAGTGGAACGCTGAGATTAGATGCCCTCACCCCCCCTTCTCATTCCAAGCCATTAACTGAAAAGCCATATATAATTATGCATTAGTATCCATGGGCACCTTGTGTGTTTCCTGCACTGCGTGTTGGGTAATGAATCATGCCCTGGTCGGCACGGTGTTCGTTTACTGTTGTTGCCACAGTGCTGGGATAAAGCAGAGGAGCGGGCTCCGCTGCGCTGCCAGTGTCTGACAGATTGACACCTCTAGTAGATGATGCTGCTGCTGCAAGGCTGCCTACTGAAACTATAGCAACAGGTAGGAATAGGATCTTCCTTTGTTATTTGTGTTTACAACTGCCTTGTGTAACTACGGCTTCCAGAGCTGCAGTTAGCTGGGGAAAACACTGTGCTTTGCCAAAACATGCTGTAGTAAAGGGTGTTGTTATTGTTATTAGAGCTGTTGTTTGTAGGTGTGTGTAGCTGCTCACCTTTACTGATCCAGAAGGTGTTTTAGTTTTGAGGGACCTATTCTCTAGAAAATGCTGGGTTATTACGCATAAACAAGCTCTGTGTTTTCTATTGCCCAGGCACTGTTTTTCTCTCTCAGTGGAGCTTGGCTCTTTATTCATTTCCTTAAGCAGCTTATTAAATGCACAAAATGAATGACTGGCTGTGTGGCTACACCTCACAACATGACCTCGAACAAACTGTGCCATAATCTGAAAAAGATGGATTTGCTACCAGGAGGTGAGCTAAGATCACAGTGGATATTTTGTGATTTTATGCCCCCTGCTCACAGAGTCAGACTTCATAGGTTAAAAAGTTCCTAGACCAGTGTGTGTATGTATGGGAAGCATCTACTCTGAACCCTGACCCTCTTCAGTCTGCCCCCCCCCCCTCCCTGCTGCTCCTTCAGCTTTCCCGACGAAAGCTTTAAAGAGAGCACCATTGCTTCTTCTCCAATCTCTTCACAAGGGACACCAACGTTCCCTACAGGAACGCTTGTTGCCACTGCTGAGATAATTGTTGGTATGGCAACAGGCATCCCCTGATGTTGCTGTCAGAAGGCCAAGTTAGGTGTCAGTTGCCAAATGTCAGAAGAATTGATGTCACAGCAGGTCTCTGTACTTCTCAGCAAAAAATGTAAGCAGACATTCTCCTGTCTGTAGCTGAGAGTCGTCCTCCCAGACCGAAACTTACTTTTATTTCAGACTGTCGTGAATTCTTTTACAGGTTGATCTCTGTCACATCAGTGTCTATAAACCTAGTTTAGCTCCACAGGAAGTGTCTGTCAGGTATTTGTCAGAGTGGAAGTAATTGTGAAGTAACAAGAAAAAGGCACACCATGTACTTGGATTGACTGATTGGCATTACACATCTTTGTTCTGCCTGCTATTTTCCTACTGAAGGTCAGTTTTAGCACTTACGATCCATGCTCAGTTGATATGTTGGCAGATAGGAAGAGTTGTGGCTTACTGTCATGATCTGTGCGTCTGCCTTGGCTAGTAGCTGTGGTCCTGGAGCTGGTTTTAGGGTTGTTACATGAGATTATGATTTATTAAAGGATATAGTATATAGTCCCTCGACCCATATTTCATATCAGAATATAAATCTCACCTGTCCCCTCCAGGGATATAGCAGTAATATAGACAAACAGTTGTGATGCACATGGATATAGAAAGCTGTAGCACATTAAAACACTTTGTTGAAAGTACAAAAGGACATTTCGAACTTTAGCAATCCTTTACATGCAGTATCCTCTTCCCATCAGACACCTTAAAGTATGACTTAATTGGTTGTTCTGAATGGATGAGTTTGAACTGTCACTCAGTGATCCATTGAAACATTAAGGAAATGTTCAAACGACTTGAGTCTCAAACAAGTTAAAGTTTCAATCATTTGGTCTCTAAACAGGATTCTCTGTGTTTTAAAATAACCCTGAATGTATACAAATGGTCTGTGTAATTCTGAAGACACATAAAAAAATTAGCCTCCTCTGGATCACAGTGAAAACTTTAAGGACAACATGTCCATCCTTCTCTGTGTCTTTCAGTTGTTGGCTTATTGTTATTACCATCTTCAATTTTCAGGCTGCAATTACTCCAGAACAAGCAGTGGTAGTCTGCAATTTTCTACAATTGCATGGCGTGACTACAGCAACTTGTATAGCTGTCTGGAAGCTCAGCATTAGATTAAAAAAGTCCCTAAATTGATTATAAAATATATTGAAACAGTCGCAGTCCTTACAGTCCTGCCTTTTTTTTGTATCTTGAACAAAACTCTCTTTAATATATAATTAATATTTGATATTTTGTCCAGCGTCTGTTTGTTGAAGTGTAGTTTTGGCAGGAGCACTTGTTTATGTTGAGTGTGTCTTCTCTCCTTTGGCTCTTTGCAGCAGAGAATCAGCTTGCCTTTTGTATTCTTGCTCTTAATCCTTATTCAAATTGTAGTCAAACGTCAGTCTCATATCTGACTTTGTTCCTCTTTCAGATGTAATTGTTTTGATGCAGGTGTTTAATTTTGTGTGAAGTGTGATTAAAAGTGCAACTAGGCCAGAGCGAGTAGAGAACGGGCCTTTGTTTGGATATGTTTTCCTCTTTTCAATCCCATTTCTAAAGTACTGAGCCCTGGTCTCTTTCAGTCCTTTCCAGAGACGGATCAGTCCTTGTAGCCCCTCACCCCACCCCACCCGCCCTCTCCCTAAGCGCTATCAGAGGCCTTTGATCGTCACACTGTTTATCTGTGCTCACTCAGAGGCTGCAAGGCAGTGTGATAAGTGGGCTTTGCCATGTGCGAGTGCGTGTGTAGGGGGTGTTCGTCTGTTCATGGAAACAGAGGGGTTACGTATTCTCTCACCTCCCCTCTCCAGCCCAGTTTACACGGACACAAGAAGCTAGAACAACAAGTGCTCCACAGGAAGATTAGCTCCTATCCTCTAGGAGCAGCGAGAGGTAACCTGTTGTGCTGAATGGGAGACTGAGCACGGATGTCAGTTTGCTAAAATGTCAGCAACATTGCGATGGGCAGTAAAACAAACCGCCTTTTTTTAATCCTCTTAAACATCTGACATTTTAAGTGAAATGAGTTTTTCTCAATTTGTACAGAGTGCAGACGACAAATAGGCTAGTATACACTGCTGAGGCGCACACCCACATACAACAACACAACACACCAAGCTACTGTCGACAAAGAAAAAAATAAGCGACAAGTGGATCTCGTCAAAAAGGAGTAGAACACATCTCTACTCCTCACATTTCACAGCCTCTGTCATGTTAACTTGGTTTTGCCGCTGCTGTTCTGACAAACCACAGAACAAGACTATGCATAATATGTAGATGGCATGATTGATGACACAGAGTAAATGTTGCAGAAACCACGATTAACTCTGTAAAACCAATAAAGAGGAACAGAAAATTTGCCATGTTAGCATACATGTGGGTCTTAATTAGTTACTGTGACAGACTTCACTTCTGTCGGGAAATTATGTAAAGCATGGCTCATTTATTTGGCAGTAGGGTATCCCAAAAACATAAGTAGCATATTGAAAGTTTCATTCTGTAAATTGGCCAAAGGTACTGTGCTGTGTGCACAGCGCGGTGTCTCCTACAGTATCCATATCTGCCCAAATGGTTTCTAGATGAAGAACACCACTGCACCATTTTAATGTGTGGAACGAAACATGTGGACGGTCTTTTTTTGTATCGTTCATACAGACCAGTGACCAGAGTCGTGAGTCATTGTTGGGGGAAACGATATAGCATTTAAACTGCCAGTAAACTTAAAAGCGCATTAATATTTTAAGCTTGTCAACTTAAGAGCTCTGCATGCAGTTATTCTTGTCAGTGTGTCAGTTTATATCATGGCTTGTTCTGTCTTTTTATTTACAGCCCTGTACTTATTAATTTTAAGATTGCTAACTTAATGAGTCCTCGACTCTATTTGGAGTTTCGTCTGGAACAAAACACTTCTTCAAATTGAAACGTGGGAAATACGCCGTCAGCTTAACTCTACAACTGTATTCTTCTTTAAGGGATGAGCCCTTAAAGAAGAATACCGTTGTAGAGTTCAGTGGAGCATTCCTGTTGTCAGTAGGTACACTCGTGCTAAACCATTTGTTGGTGCAGTTACCTTTTTGATGTCCTTTTATTGCATGTCCTCTCTGCAGAGTTTTGCTGTTTTTAGCA
This sequence comes from Scortum barcoo, assembly GCA_023238725.1. Taxonomy (NCBI): domain Eukaryota; kingdom Metazoa; phylum Chordata; class Actinopteri; order Centrarchiformes; family Terapontidae; genus Scortum; species Scortum barcoo. The sequence goes on along the minus strand of CM041548.1, from coordinate 8,264,543 downwards.
GACTAAATGTGTGTGTGTATGCGCAAGGCTAGGTGAAACGTTGTGGTGAGCTGTAAACCCTTCAAAGAGGTCTGCCGTGGTTGGAGGAATCTGACGTGCAGGCAGCCCTGAGAAATTCTTTTTTTCTTTTTCTTGGTGCGTCTGTTGGGTTGGAGTGTTGCATTTAATGGAGGGTCATTGTGTGCCCCCAACCTATTTCTAGGCTTGATCAAACACAGTCCACCCACACACAGGCTATAACAGGAGGGTGTTTTTCTTTACAAGCAAGTGCAGAAGGAAAGTCTCTATAAAGGTTTTTTATGTACTCTTAATGTTGCCATACTGGTTTTCATTTTGTCAGCAATACAACATCTTTATGTTTATGAATTGTCGTAATCTGACACCGAATGTTTTTTGGTTTACATATTTTTTTTTTTTTTGAAGGTATCTCAAGGACACTGTTAAATGTTTGTGACTCTATGAACCATTATTTGAATATTGTACAGAGAGGACAGTTCTGTCATACACCGAGGAGACGTCTTGGCCTGTGGTTTTTCTTCTGAGTCCATTTTAAAGTACCACTGCCCGAGCCTGTGTATCTTATGGGCCTGTGGTAATAGCCCTGTGAAAAACACGGGTTTATTATATTTCAAACTGAGACGACCGCAAGCCTGAGTCAGACTGTCTGTACATGGGTCCACCTTGACACAGGTAAACACAGACGTGACCAGCTGTGACTCACGTGCCAATTATAAGGCTCTGAGTAGGTGACCCGGTCCTGGAGACAGGTGGCGTATTCATTTTTGCTCATATTCACTTATTATTTCTGCTGCGCTGCTTTTTGTCCATCCTTGAATCTGTGTACAAAACAAACTGAAAGTGCAGTCCTGTGAAAATGCAGTTTTCGATTTAATGTTGATGCGTAACCACATTCACTGTACACCATATTTGGTAAGCTAGTAAGCTTTTAATATGAACTTTTTTTTTATTAAATTAGGTTGATTTTTGTTCTTTATTGTCAAAAAACAGTTTGTCAACAATGAGTAATGTTTTTAAGGATAGATCAATCGATTACAATCAGGTATACTCAACTGTGCTGTAGAACTGTGGTACTGTACTATAAGATGTCTGGTAAACCCATATTAATTTGAAGTTAACCGTTTTCCAACCTGAAAGAACTTTTGGCCACTAAGCTAGCCAAAACCTTTACCAGAAAGTTACTTTGTAACTCGAAACTTTTATTTTATAAAACAAAACAGCAGTGTGTTGCGACCTCCGGCTGTTTGTCACTGGCCTTTTTGTATTCTGGAGTCTGAGGTTTAGTCAAGGTGCCGGTAGCTTCCCACATTGCTATAATTGAGCTTCGTCACACCAACCCTTCCCCACCCTCACTGCAGGTGAAGCAAAGGTGCTGTTCTCAGAAAAGCCCTGAATGGACATGTACTAGTCCCTCCCCAACCCCACGGCTGCATTCTGAGAAACACATGGGCGGGCACGTTAGCAGAATTCGGTCAACAAAGTGTGAGGCCACACAGAATCGGCTGACTTGAAGTATCACTTTCAGGCTCCCGTTCGCAAACCACAGGAGTGTGCTGCTCATGGGAGGCACAGCAACAGTTCAGGATCTCTGCTGGAGTGCAATTTTGCATATAAGCCTCCACCTCTCAATGCAGTCTTGTCTCGACACGCCTGGGGATTTCAGTGTCTTGCTTGTTACACTAGACAAACTGGTGAGGCTCAGAAAAAAGATTAGAAGCTTAACTAGTGTCGCTTATTGTAGTTTTGTGTGTGTGTGCGCATTATTTGTTTCTTGCTTGCTTGCCTGTTTGTCTTTGTGCGTTTTTCAAGCATGGGAGAGTTGTGCACACTACTTCCTTTTATGTGTGTACTGTTTGCTGACTGGTGTGATGACCTGTCACCATACCCTGCATTGAGAGGCCCCTTCAGTCTTGGACTGAGTCCCGAGAGCCCAGGGTACGCTTTTGTCTGTACTGAGCATGAAGTTAATCCTCTTATCTTGTGACCTACTAAGGCCTTTGAATGTTACATTAAGAGGTATTTTTATACGTCAAATTAAAATAGTTGAGTTTAAACCAAAACGTGTTACTAAAGGTGTTCATACACCTACAGGCTACAGGCTTATAACAACACAACATGCCACTGCATCAAACTAGTAAACACTGAAAACTTAAGGTGCCTTTCATTTTAGTATTGTGAAAACCAGTCATGCATGTCTGCGTGGCTTTGTCACAATGCAGCTGCACCTCCATACTAGACCAATTTCTTATTTTTCAGAAACACCCATATCTTTTGTGCTGTGATCTTTACACTTGATATCAGACTGTGAAAGTAATCTCACTGGAGTGTTCACTGCGATTGAACAGCTGGTTTCCTAATAGTTTGATGCTGTGTCTGTAGTGTCGGCATGGGTGGCTGCAGTGTGACAGTTTGCAGCGACTGTCCCTCGAATTTGGACTCAGGCAAAGCTTGCTTTGTTTTGAGGTAGACCGGAGACTACTTGTCTGTCCCACACCCACATTTGACGCCGATTTTCACACTTGATCAGATGTACCAAGGTCTGCAAAAATGTCTTTGAGTCCAGGCAGACCTCTCCAATTGGTGCAAGTATTAACAGAAACGCCCTAAAACTCGGCGTATGTGTTTGTTAGACCTTCGTGTTCATTGTCGCCAAGTCACTGAGATCTCTCAAAACAGCCCTTGCTTTTCTTTCCTCCTTGTGTCCCAGCACTCATTTCAAATGAGTGAATTTCTCCGTCTCTGGTCGGCACATTTCGTATGAGCACACAAGTTAGGTTAAGCACAGCTCCAATTTGAGGCGAGATCCACCCACCCGGCCTATCGACACTGGCGTCACTGCAAGGAGCCAGCTGGGCCATAGGGCAGGTGTGATCCTCTGTTTTAACTCGGCCACAGTCACTGCCAAGCTTTTGGCTTGACTATCTCTCTCTCTCTCTCTCTCTCTCTCTCTCTCTCTCTCTCTCTCTCTCTCTCTCTCTCTCTCTCTCTCTCTCTCTCTCTCTCTCTCTCTCTCTCTCTCTCTCTCTCTCTCTCTCTCTCTCTCTCTCTCTCTCTCTCATTTCTTTGTCATTTGTTTAATTTAGCTTATCCATTGTTATGTCCCCTTTATGACTTTTCTTCACATCTTACTGTCTTTCTTCAAGTTTGTGGGAGTATTGCTTTTGACCCCGTCCTCCTTGACATTTCCGAGCATATCAGTTATCTTTTATTTGGCATTCACAGAGGCCGCAGAAATGAAGACATGCCTCTGTGACACTCGGCCCAATTTCTGTTCCCACTGATTTATTGTTTCTGAACGTTTCATTGCGCGTGATGCCCTGATTCTCCGGTGAGTTGCATATGAAAGCCAGCTCTATCAGACAGTCGAACACAATACTTTTCTTTTGCTTGGATTTATGCGTGTGTTTGTTTTTTATGAAAGTGTGTAGCCTGAGTAAACGCTCTAAACGGACACAAAAAGGAGAAGTGTGCGTGCATTGGGTGTATCGAGCAGGTGGGTATCGGAGCCTCTCTCCAAGGAGAAGCCCTCACCCCCCGGCCCCATTGTCCATCCTACCATGGATGACAGGCCCCCGCCCCCCTGCTCCTTGGCTCAGCTCCCACACGGCAAAGTAGCCCTGCAGCTGCTTCAAGGCAGTACACTCTGGTCATGCCCGGTCTGACTGCAGACAAAACATCAGCGAGACTCGAGCACAACCTCAGCCCACCAGACGGGGTTTCATGTAATGCTAACATCTTTCACAAGGGAGGGAGGGGGGGCAGAGGATGGGCTCTCCACAATTTGTGTAAAGGGCATTTTGCCACCATGCCCTTAAAGCCAGTATATTCCAGTGTCCAGACATTTGGGCTCATTTGCTTGTAAGTGTGTATGTATGCATGGTTTGTTTTTCTAATTTTAGAACAACCCCCGCACTCTCATGGCATATCTACTGCCACCGCCAGCTTGTGACTGTCTATACTATGTACATGGTCTATGCATATAGCGGTGGCGATGTGAGAGTGATGAAGACTGGCCACCTGACAGCTATCAGGTGTCAACAAGAGCTGCCCACGGCTCAAGCTCTACAATTATGGAGTCCCACAGCGGTGAAATACTTTACGTGAAAGGCTTTCAATTAGCACTCCCACTGTAGCCATTCACTCCATCTCTGCACACTTTAGCTGTGATAACTTTACAGCTTCTATTGGCACCGTTCCAGTCGGTTGCTGATATTATGAACTTTGTCACTGGAAAATAATGTGCTACTGTAAACAGATAATGAACAGATGTCTCGTCTTTTACACTTATATCACACTGCAGTCTTCATTTGTCATTCATATTCGCAGTTAAACCCGACGTGGCTTTATTCTCCGTACCAGATGGGCCGATGAATCAGCCTAAAATGATGAGTTGGAGTTGCAGGATCCCCACGCCCCGATTCCCATTCGTTTGCGACGTAATCACCTGTTTAGGTTCGCGTGTCCTTTTCTGCTCTGAGATATCGCTGTCCTTATCAGCAAGTGCTTCTGCTCTCTCACACTTCCCATCTTACTCTCCCCCTTGTGTTCCTTCCCATTAGTTACTGTAGGAGCTTTCTGGGAGAGGCCAGCTGATTTGGGAGGTTGTCCCTCTCAAACTCTGCCAGCCCCCCTCCCCTCCCCATGCTCCCTCGCCGCTCAAACTGTAGGACACGTGATGGGGAGCAGGCACAGAGGGAGCTCTCTGTGGGCCAATGTGTGGGCCTCTGCGTTTACTCCATGACCTTTCTCCCAGTTTATGATATGTACTTGTACATACACATGCACAAAAGGCCAAAGATACTTTAAACAAAGTGCACCAGTGTTACTTGGACATTTGCTTAGCGTGTTTACGCACAGTTTACACCCCTGAATATATGCGTTGCATTAACATACCTCTTTTAGACTATATCTTTGTACGTTGCAAGTATTCTTTATTATTCATCTGACTTAAAATGTTGTGGACTCTTGCATATTCTTTAAATATTTTTCACATTCCTGCATAAATCTCTAAAGGTCCCTCATTTAAATCTTTCCATATTTTCATATTTAAGCTATGCATCTGACTATCTATTGTTTCTACTTGCAGTCACCTTTTCCTTTTCATAAATTTTCTGCTTACTACGTTTACGTATCGTGCACCAATATACCAGGTTCCTTGTATGTGCAAACCTACCTGGCAGTAAATTTTTTCCGGATTTCAACATACCTAACACAGCTGGCTAACTAATCCAACAACAGAGAAGCCCTCAATGGTAGCTCTCACTGTAACTTACCTCACCTCCAACTACAATACTATCCCTGCAATGATGGGACTTTGATTTAGGATTTGGTCTTTTTATATTTCATACCTGCGTTTAGCAATAGTGACATCAAATTTGAGTTTAATTTGCTTCAAGTGTCTGTTGAAAAGGTTGAAAGGTTGAATTGGCCATTGAATTATGTGACATGACGACATTTTGCTTTGTGCGGCTGTGGCAAAATAATCGATACAGTGACTGTAGAGCTGAAATGATTATTTGAATGGTGACAGTTTTCACAGTCACTTAAGCAAAGACCAGCCGTTTAATCACTGAAGTCATTGGCAGAATAATCCATACTGAAAATTATCCTTAGGCATGATTTGGCACACGCTGTTTGTGTTAAGTTAAAATATCTCAACCGTTTAGGTTCATCTCAGCTGGAGGTTGCTGACTGGTTTTCAGTCTGTAGTTTTCAAGGCTTTTGCTTCTTGTTTCCTGTGTGGTTAAACGTGGTTTTGCTTCTACAAACAGATTTTGTGTGTATGTATGTGTGTTTGTTTTTCTTCTTCCTGCATCTGTGTGTAACTGCAGAGGCAGTTTGCAAATTCAGGGTGATTTGCATGTGTTCCCCACCGCCTGTCTGGCGTTACCAGAGTTTACTCACTTCTCTATTGACAAGCTCACTCAAGACTGAGGCGTCAGGTTCAGCTGTCAGCAGCAGATTTTTTTTTCATTACATGACCTCAATCTATCCACATATATAGGTACAGTTTGAGTTGATGAGAGAGCGAGGCCTTTCTCATGTCGGCACTGTCTCATGTTGGATTTGAAAAAGTAATCATGATGAGAGGATGGCAACGATGCAACCAGCTTCATAGTTAATCCTTTATATGCACACTGCGTACAGTCTTATAGTGAAGTTTCCTACCCACCTAGCCCAGATGTTATTCAGTTCATGTTGACCATGGTTACTTTGAAATGGTGTTTTGGTCTGCCTTTTTGCATCCTGGTAACCCTATTATTGGCTGCATTTAAAACGCAGACTGTATGAAGTCACTTTTTTTTGCATCTGGGCAGCCCTCCTCAGTCCAGTAGCGTTTCATCTTTAGTGTAAGCTGTCATTGTGGTGTCCCTGTTGTGTCTGTTTGCTCTTTTGTTCCACTGTGTTTCCTCCGTGTTTCAGTTACTCTTGATCGTCCACTCTCCTTCACACAGCCAGGTTTCACAGGTGAAAAGCACATGTTAATCTCCCCCCTTCCCCTTTTTCTCATTCCCCTGTCCACTCTTCTCATTTCTGGAGGACCGGAAGAAAAAAGACTTTTAAAGTCAGGCCGCCCTTTTTCCAAGCTTCAGTTGTCTGCGTGCAGCAGTGCCACATTGTGTTCAGTACTGCTCAGAGACGGTAATTAAAGGCGTCACGGCCATCACACGAAAAAAAAAAAAGGAAAAATCAAGGCTGTTTTGAGTGCCCTTGTGGCTGCTGCCAAGTAAAAAAGATGGAGGGGAGGAAAGAAATTAATAGAGGAGAGTGGGCTGATACATCCCTTTGACAGTGGCTCTGTGGTTGGCAGTTAACTGAGAGGATAAGTGACAGTGGGGTAGTGGGTGGAAGCAGGAGAAAGAGGAGAGAGTCGGTGTAGTTTTGTGGAGGGGCATGGGGTTGCAAAAGATTTAGTGTCTCTAACTGGCTCCTTGTTTTTTTTTTTTTTTTTTTTTTTAAACTTCAAATCAAGCAGGTGCGGGCGTGAGATGAAATAAAAATGGTCCACGCCATCTTGGAGCTAAAGTTAAATATCCTGAGTAAATTGTGACTGGGCGCAGGAGGACCAGAGAGAGTCGGAGAGCACAGAGAGTCTTCTGTCAGTCTTCAAGGAGGTGAAAAGAGGGAGCGTGGGACTGAAATGCCGGGTCTGATTGAAGCTCTGCCCAACCCGCAATCCTCACCTTGTGACTACTGCCTGTAACACGGTGCTGAAGTCCAAGCCCTTTCTCGCTGCTTCCCTCCCACTACTTTGTTTTTTTTTGTTGGTACATAGTCGGCACAGTGATAGCCTAATGGCTCTCGTCATTCACTTTCCCTCTGCACTTTCCGCCCCCCCTCCCTCCGCCTCCACCCCACCTCCCTCTCTTTCCCTTCCTACCTCCCTCCCATGTTGCTCTGAGACAGTTCCAGCCAGTTTGTGGCGGCTGGGCTTAGACTGTCAAGGACTTGGCACAGTTGGACTGACTGCTCCCCGGCTGGTTGCAGACCAGACATTACCTGTTCTGTAAGACACTCTTGTGAAGCATGTGTGTGCGCGCGCCATACTGTGCGTATTATTAGCTCCCATTTTGGTGACAGGTGGTGAATTGACAGAGTGATGTAATCCGGACTTGTAGTCAGTCCACAGCAGACGCATAAACACGGCTGGAAGGTAGATGCAGACATGACGGTACCTTTTTATTTCTTGGAGTTTCTGGACGTTGAGCTCAATGTTACGTACACAGAAGACAGGCAGTGCTAATAAATATTTAAAGTTGAAGGAGCAACTGTCTGTTCTCCCACTGTGACCAAACTGTGAGCATGCTGCAGATTATGTTTCAGTTAATCAAGAAGGCTGGAGTAAATACAGGTTGACTAAAGGATTGGGGGAAATCAAGGTTATGTTGCACAAGGTCTGAACATATTTGACTGATATTCTGATTTATAATACTTTAACAGAACCATACGAAATGATCCAGTTGTTATTGTCAAGTCCTACCAAGTGTTCAAGCCAGTCAGAAAAGTCCATTTCAAAATAAACTGGGCAAGTATGCTTCAGAAAAATGTACTAATGGTAACCCACTTATCTAATTTATAGTACAATCATAATGTCGGCCTTCAAAAATAAATGTTTAAAGAGCTGCATATTTTGCCAGGTATTGTGAGAAAGACAATCTGCCACCCGGTTGTGTCTGACGTATTCAATACCTGCCTGATGAAACTTTACTGCTGAGGGCTCAGTGCTGTAACTGATTAAGCTGACGTTTAAAGCTTAAGTTAATGATGGGCTTAAAATTCCTACAACTCTGTTCAGCAGCTGTAATTTACTCAGTTCCTTCTAAGCGACTCTCTGAATTTGACTCAAGGCATTCACGCAGAGCGTTTATGTTGAGAAAGGTTCCTACAGATTTAATGTTTCTTCTTTGGCTGGTTGTAATTGTCTCAACGCCAACATACAGAAGGCATTATAACCAGGCACCAACCAAGATTTCTTCACCTGCTACAACGTATTAAGATACTCATGGATATTTAATTCAAATAACGATTTGAAACTTCAAAGCAAAAGAACATAATGGTTCATCGAGAACAATCGTGGCGTGACCTCCCTCTCTCGTCTTTCTCCTCTCTCTGCAGGGTTTCTGTGTTGACTTGAGCCGTACCTATATGGCGTGTGTGAGCGGGGAATTCTGCCAGGCACAGCACCTCACCTCCGTGGAGAAGTGAATCGGCCGCCCCCCGAGGGACTACGCTACCCAGAAACCCCCCTGACTGCCAGCACCCTAGGAACTGCTGATTCTTCCAAAGGCCCCCTGGGATATTGCGTAGTCCTTGGCCCGCCCTGTCCCAACCAATACGAAAAATCTTTGCTCTCTGCTTTCTCCTTGAACAGCCAATCACAAACAGCTCTCCTGAATGGGGTAAACTGATTGGATGACTCCTGGATAGTCTCTCCATCTTTTTTTTTTTTTTTTTTTTTATTCTTTTAAATTTTTTGGTTTCTTATTAATTCTTTTTGTTTTTTAACATCCTGGAGTACTGTGGACTAGTTTATCCTTTTTTGTTACCCTTCTCTGTGTACATCATCCCATAATTGAACACCTGTTGCCCCCCCAACCCATCCTTCTCCACGTGTTGTCATTTTTATTTATTCTACCCTTTCCTCAACACATAAATCTCCTAGCAGTCTGTGCTGACTTCTGAGCCAAAAGTCGCTTTTGTTTTGTAAGAGTATTGTATTGTAATTGTTTTTTAAGCCGTCTCGCCAACATGAACCGCCCCGCTGCAGTCGAGATTGCCTACGAGCCTATGAGGTTCCTCATCACCCACAACCCCACCAATGCCACGCTCAACAAGTTCACTGAGGTATGCCTGCATCTGTCTATCTTTTATATAGTGTAAATTAGTATTTGCGTCCACTCCCAAGTGTCTAAATTCATTTTTTTTCTTTTGATATCTGCCAGGAGCTGAAGAAATTTGATGTGAACACACTGGTGAGAGTTTGTGATGCCACCTATGATAAGGCTCCAGTAGAGAAGGAGGGGATACAGGTCCTGGTAAGAGTTCACAAACACTCATCTGTGCCACTGTCATTGTATGTGTATCCAACATGCTCACAAACAAACACACACTCTTTTCTCTTTTTTTTTTTTTTTGGTCTATTGTAGGACTGGCCCTTCGATGACGGCGCCCCTCCGCCCAACCAGATCGTGGAAGATTGGCTCAAGCTGCTCAGCAACAAGTTTCGAGAGCAACCTGGCTGCTGCATCGCTGTGCACTGTGTTGCAGGGCTTGGACGGTGAGTGACTCGAATTTGTCACAGCGCAGGACTTTCTGGATTCTTGCAGGGTCAACTTTTGAACAGCCTCGGGTCTAGTTAACTAATAACAGTAAAATTCCTGCTTAGTTACGGCGACCCCAGAGGCAGATATGTCGGGTTAAAGGGGGAGCAGGCATTTGGGCGTTTCGTCCAAAGGATCTCCATCTGTCTATTTCCTTCTGTTTATCTGGGTGAGAGGCACGGTGGCAGTTAAGACATTGTTCTTCCCAGCCTTGCCCCCCACCTGAGATCCCGAGGGGTCCCCAGACCTGTAATCCCCTCAGCTGGATGTGCCTGGAATCACTTTTGTATACCATCAGTTGATTCTGCTGTGTGTTTTTTTTTTTTTTTCTTTTTCCTAAAGAGAAAATGCAGTAAATCTGTCTTCAAGGCTGCCCCCAAAATCAGTGTAATACCTGTGAAGGGTGCTCATACCAGGGATGTAGGCCACCTGTAAGAGTCAGCACACACACAGCGCAACAGAAATCAGCAACTGTATTACTTTATCTCCTAATCTTCTTGCCGTCCTCTCAACCCTCCTCCCAGTTGTAAGTTGTTGCTGCTTTAGTATTGATGTGTGAAAATGGTGTGAAAATGAGCATGCTGCTCTGTCTCAGCGTCTTTTCCTGTTCTTCTGTCTCATCTTAGATACACGCTGTAGATGCATTCAGTATCTTGGACGGTTGCCGTCTCTTCCTACTTCTGTCGGTTCTCTGTAAAAAGACAATCCGCTGGTTAAGCTATCATCATCTGTGACGATGGCCTGCTGCTTTTGCCTCCGCAAACCCGAAAGTGGAAAAGGCAATTGCATTTGCATGTGACCCGTCAGCTGGTCATGAGGCTGCACAGGCGATGTGCAGATATGCGCAGTCATATTCACAGGCCAGTGTGTCGGAGAATCGCGCCCGAGTTCAGCCGAACAGCAATGCAAGTGCGAAAACAAAGAAGGCAGAAGCACATGACGTGGGCGAGTGAGTGTGAAAATGTCTCTCCAGACCACAAACGCACAATAAGCCAATCAGTTCTCCATGGCTTCCAGCGTTTTTACATCGCTGTGGCATTCCAGAGGTTGTGTAATTACCAGTATTGGTTAGACTGGCATTTTCTGAATTCATCTTCCCTTCTTTCCTGTCCTGCGTTTACTGCAGTCATCTGGGTTCCCCGTAGCTTTTACGGCCTGATCTGCTTCACACCAGCTGGCGCTCTCTTAAGGCCCTCGGTGTGGGAGGCTGCAGCTATGTGCCTTGTTGTTGTTTGTCCTTTCCTTAACAATATTCTCAGACCTCCTTTCACACTATCACACTGTTATTTTTTTTTCTTTCTCACCATCTTATTTTCTTTCAGTCCTTTCTCACACACTTTCCCTCATGGATTTTGTGTGAGAGAGAGAGAAGCCACTCAAGGAAATGCTTCGTCACCACTGAGATTTGAACTTTTATATTTATCTTTTTTCTCATTCTATCTCATGTAGCGAAAAAAGAGAAGGTTTTGTGTGTGTGTGTGTGTGTGTGAGGCTCAGGGTGTGAACACTGCCCCAAGCAGGAAGCAACGGTGAACTCGTGCACCCCTGTTGGTTTCCCAGGCCTGTTTCCCAGGTTTAACCCCACCCCCCCCCCCACCCCCTTTTCACCATATTACTTGGCATTTAATCTCCTGTTCCCCGTCTCTCCTTCTTTTTACTCTCCCTCGCTGTCTCCTTCAACTGGTCCGCTGGATTCCTTTACCTCTCAGAGCTCCAGTCCTGGTGGCCTTAGCCCTCATCGAGAGTGGGATGAAGTACGAGGATGCTGTGCAGTACATAAGGCAGTAAGTACCATCCCTACTTTTGTACTATCAAGGTTTTAAATACACATTTAGTGTAATTTGCATGAATAGAACCAGTCCTTCATGGTTACTGGCTAAACTGTGATTTAAAGTTGCTTATCAGTCATGCCTTCTTTTGTTTCTTTTGGTTTGTTGACAACTTATAACTTTTTGGCAGAAAGAGTCTACCATTAGAAACAAAGCTGTACCCCGTGAGGTGTCTGCCGTTAAAGGAAAAGTTCAACATTATGGGAAATGCATTTATTCGCCTCTTGAATGGCTGAGACTCAGAAGTTACTGCTCCCAGCCAAGATGCTGTCTGGCACACAAACCAGGAAAATGGAAATAAAATAGTTGCTTTTTTACACTTTTTTGTACAAAGAAGATGTAAAATGTTTCTACGTGAGCTTGAGAAGTTGGCAAGGTGTTTTTGTTGCCTTTTTATACAGAGCCAAGCTAGCCTTTTACCTCTGTTGCCAATCTTTGTTTAAGCAAAGTGGCTGCTAACTGCAGTCTTATATTGAAAAGGCAGATATGTAAGAGTTGATCTTCTCATCTACGTCTGCTAGAAAGCAAATGAGTGTATTTCCCAAAATGTTGAACTATTCCTTTGGTCAGGACTGTAAAGTCTGTAGTGTTTTTACTATGGTGGTCTTTGTTTTTTTGTGTGGATATGATGGTTTTAATCTTCTTCCCTCCTTATTTCCCACCCTTTTGCTTTTCATAGGAAGAGACGTGGAGCCTTCAACTCCAAACAGCTTCTTTACCTCGAGAAATACAAATCCAAAATGCGTCTGCGGTTCAAGGATACCAACGGCCACAACTGCTGCGTGCAGTAGGCTGCCTGTCAGTGCATCTTTCTTATGCGCATCTAGTGGGGGAATCTTCCAACAAGGGGAGATTAAAAAAAAAATGAAGAGAGTGCTATCAGTAATTATTGTGATGATTTGTTAACACTGAGTCATGGTTAATTGATCCGAGAGGAAGCGAGTGATTGAATGAATCCAGATCTGGGGATCCACCAGCCGAACCAATGAATGGAAGGTCAAAGCACACAGATGGGCCCGCCTCCCGGTTACACTGTTCAACCACGGGCCAGAATTTTTTCAACTTGAGTCCATCCTGTTTCCTTTTTTTTTTTTTTCTTTTTTCTTTCAGTTGCAATCATGGGATAACATTTTCCATTTTGTGAATTTTTATTTTTACACAAAGAATGGTGATGAGAAGATGTAATGTTAAATGATATTCAGATTTTTATTTCCACTAATTATTGATGTTATGATTAGGCCAGAAAAATATACCTTTTTAAAAGAAACCTTTTTAAACTTTGAACACAAATCGTGACTGTCCATTTTGGTATTGGGGTGTTTTTTTTGTTTGTTTTTTGTTTTTGTTTTTCTTCTTTTTTTCTTTTCTTTTTTTTTTTTTTTGCACAAAAACTCAAAGGTTCACCTGAAAATGCAGTAAAGTTTTCCTTTTACCTTTCACTTGCTTAAAGTCACTTTCAGTTTAGGGGTTCACTGAGTTTGAATATGTCTGCAATATTTATTCACAAGATATGATATGTGTGGCAGTTATGAGTTTGGCAGGGTCAAGGACACTTTGTTATCCAATAGTTTCAGTGTTTTTTTTTTGTTTGTTTTTGTTTTTTTAATTTTCAAGAGCCATTTTTTCAAGAGCCATGTTTTTTTTTTTTTTTTTATTTTATTTTAAAAATCATGTTGGAGTGCAATAATCAGTCCACCTCAGATATGCCCATCAAACCCTGCTGAGCATCCTACACACACTCACGCACACACTTACAGTTCAGACACTCATTTAGGCAGTTAAAGAGGAAAAAAAAATTTAACTCCTACAACAGGTACTTCTCCTGCTTTTCATTCACTCTCCTCAACGGGGGGCTACAATAGGACTTCCCTAAATATACATATTTAAACTCGTACACGCAGAGCCTAAGATCCAACCTGAAAGACAATGTGGAGAAGAATGAAAATGGTCAGTTTTTTATCATTGTACCCATTTTGAAAACATCCCCAATTCGTATTGGTTCTTTAAAGATAAATAAATTGAAATAAAAAGCACCGCGTGTCATGTTTTTCTGCCTCCTCGCTGGCTTTGGAAGTGAAATGTTTGGTTGAGTTATTTTGTGGTTCACATTTCCAAATAACAGCCTCTCTGCTGTATTCAAGTTGAAATGTTTTTGTCGGTCATCCTGCTCAGACCATAAATCAGTATCCTTAAAAGTCAGCTAAGTTCATGAATCTTTTGTACCAGAGCCAACATGACATTTCTATCCCGTTTTTGAATATGAGCGACCATGCTGTCACCGTGTGCTTGGTGATAAACACGCTCGGCGTTTCCCCCAGACAGTCTGTGCTCATTAGGCATGTCAGTCAAATCCTGTCCTACATGTCCTCTCCCTGCCAGAGAGTGACTCAGCACCACGTGGAAGGCACAGGACACCGTGGTACTGAGAAATGACTCACGGCCACAACTGGCAATCACGACTCAGCCGGTTACCTGAAACCCATTGAAAGTGCCCCATCTGCTGGTCGGATCCTGCCACCGCTGATGCTGTGCGGTGGATCGAGTCAGACAGTGGGTACTCCAAAGTGCCAGTGAGGAAGTAGACTTTGGGGACAGTTCATAATTAGAAGTTGTAACTTAGCATGTCTGCAGTTAAATCCATTAATAGATGCTTAACCTCCACTGCGCTGTTGGTATTTAACTCATTTAAATCACTAATTCATCTACTTAGTATTTAATGAAAAATAAATCACATTATTATTTGACACAACAGATTTGACTGAATAAGCACTGGCGCTGATATGCTGATTGCTGTCAAAGCCTTCAACGTTGGAGCTGCCCCCATAAACAAATTAGTGTTGAGTTACCAGTTCAGTGCTGCGTAGCCAGATTTGTATAATATGAATCTCATTCACGGTGACATGTGGCAGTCAGCACCTCTGATTGCAATCTAACTTTGCAGCCTTTGTTCCAGATGAGAAGTGCCATTCACTGTAACCCAATCAAGTGACTGACTACACAAGGTGGTGTCGGCACAAGGGTGTAGGGAGCAGACTATTTTCATCCCAGACACCCATAAGGAAGCCTTAAGTTTGCCATCTCTTTTGGTAACAAAGGTGATGTGTTCACAGACACGTGGGCTGCTGATGCACTTCATAGCGCGCTGTGTGTTGTGCTCCCCACCAATAGATGTCACTGAGAGGCAACAGAATCTTAGTGGTGGTGTGATCGATGGAGCCCTGCAGACAGATGACTTAGTGTGTTGTTATTGCCGGGTAACACGATGAGCAATGAGTCAAAAGCACAACAGAAGACTCCGGGATGCTGCGTCTCTCCCGACTCACCTTGTATTTTCACCTCAGATTATCCAAAGTGTTGGTTTCAGGGACATACAAGTTTAAAGGAGGGCCACAGGCAGCGCACTTTCACGTGGCATGGCCCGGTGAGGCTGGTTTCATTAACTACCATGAAAGACACATCTAAAGTGTGCACAATGATACATTTAAGTTACTTGGATTTAAAAACATTTGTTTTATGCCCACAACTTGGACTGAAGGACATCCACACAGACACTGTTTTTTTTTTTTCACAGCAAAAAGTGGGAAATACACAGGTGTAATTATTAAAATTAAGAACACTTGCATTTCATCTGGCCGCTTCGGTTTCATCGCCCTGGTGTCGCTCATGTCTGCGGGCCTATTATCCTAACTTATAACTGAACACAAAGAGAAGTAAGCCATTGTTAATATGAGTAACACCCGTGCTTTTAATGCTACAACAAATCAGAATATGTGCTGTGACAGAGGTCTGTACAGATAATAGAGGGTTTTAGTGAAAAGAGAAGATTCTTTTTATAAATGGTGACAATAAAGTGGGAATAGATATTACCGTAGACCTGTCATGTAATACTCAATACTGAGACAGCACGATAATGCTCAAGTTTATGAACAATTATTACTTTCCCTCCTAACATGAGGTTCGTAAACTATGTTACCACTTTGGTTTCATATATAATTTCACATTGATGGTTGGCTAAAATGAAACGTCTACGTATAAATACCAGCCAGACTTTGATCTTTGATATTTTATGGTTATTTTATTGTTTTGTTTTTTTATTGTTACAATATTTTTTCCCCTTTTTTCTGCATTTGAACCAACTGAAGATAGCAACCAGAATGTAACAAATCTCCTTGCCTTCATTACAAATGTCACTGTTGAAAGATATGTGATTGACAAATAAGATAAATAATCAAGCTAATGAGACTATACATTCAGACTGTATAGAGAGCAAAAGAGTCGCTTCACTTCCGGCAGCCATCTTGGAAAAATATTCACAGCCTTCATAGTTGGGATTATTTGGTTAAAAGTTATCTTAAAACATATTTGTAAATTAAAAAAAAGGATTATTATAGTAAAAAGGTTTGTGGGACCTTTATCTCTAAATGACTATTTTGAGCTACTTTTTTCATGTTTTGCCACCCAATATCAAAGAAGAAGAACAGCGGCGACAGATAGGTTGTAGCCTGTTCAGGCGCTAACATGGAAATAGGGAGGAAATAAAAAAAGTACCCAAGAGCACATTTTAATGGAGGTTTCTAAGTTTCACAGCTCTGTTAAACCTGTCGTTGGTATAGTCCAGATGAACCAGTTCGCTAAAAGCACTGGTGGTGGAGTTTGTCCGCAATTTGACAACAGTGTTTCAGTCAAAGGTGAACACAGTGAGAAGTGAGAAACACAGACACAAGCACAAGGACAATGCCACGACTTTGGATGTCACTTAAGTCTCATTAAAGCCAAAGGAACACAGAGATGAGCACCTCCAAAGATCAAGGCTTGGACTTTGGTGTCAAATGGGGATGAACCAACAAACAGTGAGTGCAAATTCTTATTTTTAAAGCTGCATTTTATTGCCAGTCAGTCTGCGCTGCCAATTAGAGATTTCATACTGTCCGCTGAGTTTGTGTTGGCTTGCTAAATGAACAAGCGGTCTTTGTTAGGCCTGCTTGGTCCTGTTATTGCTGTGAAATCTCTGTGTCTTTTAATCCAAGCTGTGGGAAAGCGTTTGATATCGATGTCGTTCTGCCAGTGTTGAAGAAAAAACAGAAAAAGAGTATTTGATGAATCTGCAGCAGCTTTCTCATCTCAAAAGCTGAAGTTAACACACTCAGTTGGCAAGACATTAGGGACGTCCACTGCCAGTCTAATATGGAAAAAAACCCAACATTTCATTAATGTCACTGTGTTAGATTCATGGTTACCGTCATCATCAAGCAGTATTTTTACCAATCAGTTAATTGCTCAATCTTTTAAAATGACAGGTATTTCATAAATGTCTAAAATGTGTTTCAGTGTAGATAAAAAAATTGCCATCACAAATAACCAGGCTTGTGTTGCGCTGCTAGAGATTCAGTTTCCTCTCACGGGAGAATGTGAAAACTGATAAATATTCATCTTTTGCCAGCTGAAACCGGGGAGTTTTTGACATTTTTTACTTTGTAAATAGTGGCTGCTTAATTTTAGAGACGTGTATATTCGACTTCATTGTCATTTTGGGGGCTGTGGTAGGTGGTGCAGTTGAATTGTATTGAGTCCCACTGAAAGGTGTTTGTAAATTATGCCCGCCATTATGGATATAAGTGGGCTGGACAGAATATAAAACGCTTTACAACAAAAACTTGATGCATTAGTGTTAGCGGGACGGACTTTAACTGTTAACTGAGTAAAGATCCACTATCATTTTTGAGATAATTACAACACTTCCTCCTCCCTATGCTGACACGTTAAAGAAATACAGCTTATATTCACTACAGAAGACTCACTAAAGGCGATGTTGTAATTATGGCATGTAGTCCAAACTTACCCTGCAAATTCACTGGGCCAAAACTTCTCTTAACTCTCGTGCTGTGAATCTTTTTTTAACTGGGCATCAAGAGCCCCAGTTTTATGTTTTATGTTTGCTATAAAGGACGGGGAATAAAAAAGGCCAAGAGGTTTAGATTCTTCTACAAGAGGGCCTTGATCTCATGCAATGCTCAGCCCTCTGCATAGCTGATCTAGGGCACACTGCTAAGCAGCCAACTCGGCGATACCCCATTGTGAATCGTGGCCCTTTAAAGATGCATGCTCGCTCTTGGCTCTGTATCTTTAATGAGGTGTGTCTGAAATATTTGATAGCCTTGTGCTCATTTGAAAAACAAATACGTTTATTTTCATTAATATTTGATACGGAAATGAATATATGTAAAACACATACATTAATTAGTCTGTTTTGATCAATTGTCTCCCGTCTAATGCAGACCGGGTATTTCTGCACACTAACTCCCCACAGGCTACACTGGTGCATATCATTCTCTGCTGCTTGAGAGCAAAAGCATTTAATTTTCAAAGTGGGATTTAGCATCTTTTAAGACTATGCACACTCGAAGAAATTATCAATTTTCTGCTCTGCATTGAGATGCATTTGTAAAATGGATGTTTCTTGTGCTGCCCAAAGGATGAATGAATAGGGATGTAAAAATCACAGACGTGGCACTGCAGATAGTAACTGTGACAGCTGATTTTGCCTGAGAGGCCCACAGCCAGGACTGCAGTCTCAACTGAGGTCACTGAAGTCTGCAGCAAATGGGGGAAGGGCACTTAAAAACACATGCTGCGTATTTTATGGGCTGATTGCAGACTCAATATGTTTTAAATGTGACCATTTTTATCAATGGCAGTAATAGAGGACTCTCTATTTTTCCACCACAATTTTGTTCTGCTGTATTATAATTTACTAATCCATTTCCCAAATAACTGAAATGAGAAAAAGCCAAAGTTTCATTCCTTTCTTTTTTTCCAAAATATTTCTCAGGGGTGTGGTGTGCTTGCGTGACTTGGATTAATTCCCCAGAATTTGTAATATTCTGGCGATGACCCTGTACTCAACTGTGGTTGCTTTGCAAGCATACAGTGCCTGACAAAAGTCTTGTCGTTTATCCAAGTTGTAGGAACAACAAATAACAACTTTACATGTAGTTGATCAATTGGAATCAGAAATGGCTTATATGAAAGGCAAAGCCCTCTAAATTATGCTTATTATACCAAAATAATGTTTTTTATCATTCATTGAGTTTTTTCATTTAATTAGGACAGACATAAAGGTCATATTTTGCTTGGACAAAAGTCTTATCACATACAAAAATAATGTAGAAATTAAACATATACTTTATTTTGAATACACAAACATGCTACAATAACATCAGAACATAAAGTCATGGTGCCTTGGAAAAAAGAATTAATATCTTGTATGACTCCCATGAGCTTGGAGGACTACATCCATACGTCTCGGCAATGACTCAAATAACCTATTGACAAAGTCCTCTGGGAATGGCAAAGAAAGCAGTCTTGCAGGACTCCCAGAGTTCATCAAGATTCTTAGGTTTCATCTTCCAAACCTCCTCCTTCATCTTACCCCAGACATGCTCAATAATGTTCATGTCCGGTGACTGGGCTGCCCAATCCTGGAGCACCTTGACCTACTTCGCTTTCAGGAGGAGGATGTGGAGGCTGAAGTATGAGAAGGAGCGCCATCCTGCTGCAGAATTTGCCCTCTCTTGTGGTTTGGAATTTAATGGGCAGCAAGAATTTCTTGATATTTCAGGCTGTTGATGTTGCCATCCACTCTACAGATCTCTCACATACCCCCATACTGGATGTAGCCCCAAACCATGATTTTTCCTCCACCAAACTTGACTGTTTTCTGGGTGAATCTTGGGTCCATGCGGGTTCCAACAGGTCTTCTGCAGTATTTATGGCGATTGGGATGCAGTTCAATGGATGATTCATCAGAAAAATCAACCTTCTGCCACTTTTCCACTGTCCATCCTTTCTGCAAGTTGTGGGCCTTGGCAAATGCAACACGATTTTTTTGTTATCTTCTTTTAATGCGGGTCTAATTCTTCCATGGAGACCACTGCGTGAGAGAAGCTGACATACTGTCCTTGTTGATACAGGGGTTTCTGTTGACCAGTTGACCAGTTCTCATGTAGCTCCGCTGCAGTTGAAAAAGGGCTGGGCCTGGACTGTCGAAGCAGCAGAGGTCAGGTTGCACTTCACATGAAGGTCTGGTGTGCTGGGGTTCTTTTTATACACAACTGGGAATGTGTTAATTACAGTATTTGTCACAGTTGAAGCTCTAATCTGTGATTGGTTGAATCATTTAAAGACACACGACAAGACTTTTGTCCTTGGAAAAAGCAGGTGTTATGGGCTTTACCAAGCTGTGAACATCAGGACACTTTTTGACAGTTTCATTTTGCACCCATTTGCACCCAGTTATTAATGTGAAGGCCCTTGACATTAAAATGAACTATTTATTGTAAGAATTGATTGATTGGAAATCAATTATATGCCATTTTAAGTTACTATATCCTTATGCGACAAGACTTTTGTCAGGGACTGTACTGGTGCATGTGGTGAAATAATTAGTTTGCTCACTTTTAAGCTACGTAAACTCTGGCAACCCTTTGAAGTGCAACAGAAAAAAAAACCCACTGGTCAAACACAGCAGGAAACCAGGAAAAAAAGACAGCTTCATGTAAAAATCATGATTCTTGCTCTCTATGATTCTGGATCGAATTATCTGAAGGGAAACAGAGTAGCACCTGGATGATGTTCAGCATATCTTGGAATTTTTCTCCAAATAAAGGCTACTGTTGTTGCAGTTTGGATTTAATACAAAATATTTTGTGCACACTTTGTACTCCATCACTCAGACACTGATGTTAGTGGAGTGGAGCGCCTAGCTCCAGCACCTCAACACTTAGCAACACTTATGTACAGATATACAATTAACAGTCATCATTTCCATCATTTGAGTATTTCAAAAGTCTTCCCTCTTCTAACAAAACAAAACCAAAACAAAACGCCTCCCATTTCTATCACACTTGCTTCAGCCCTCTGCCTCCCCTCCAGAAATCCTCTTGGACATCATCTGCGACAGTAGCAGCATCGCCTGCATGTTTACAGACAGGTGATATGCAGACTCTGAGTGCACAGCATCAGTTTACTATGAGCTCTGGTGACACCAAAACAGGAAGTACTCATTTTTTAGGTTGTGGTAGGCAACTGGTGGACTAATGATAAATCAAGTCAACTCTTTTCTTGTGGGTTAGTCATGAAAAATGATTTTTTCTTTTTGTATCAAGCAACAAAAAAGTTATGGCATGATGTGTGTGAGTTCATTCGCTTTACACATCGAAGATTCAGTATTCATCCATGTATCGTGCAGCCATAGTTCCACTGCAATCCAGTGATTAATGTCCCACAAACCAAACACATTCAGTATTCAGTCAAAGTCCTTGACATCTGCTGATAAAACTGTTGGATTTTCTCACCACTGAAGACACTAGTCTGCATCCTTCATTGCCAAAATCTTCAGTCCAGTGTCAGCGGAGAGAATAGAGACACATCATCTCCTTATTTCCACACAGTCAAGCACACCAGGGATGAGAGATGAAATAAAAAAAAAAGTGTAATGTCTCCCATCTCCACCAGATGGTGATAGAGACCTGCATGAACAGCGCGGTAGTACATGGAGTGACCACTCGAGAGCAGTGCTAATACACCGGTCCCGGGGATGCTGCTGGTGGGCCGCAGTGTTGAGAAGTGTGATGTATTCTCTCTGGCAGCACCTTGGACAGCGCCAATCTGGTGAGTCATACTGCCACTGTAGTCAGGATGTTTGGATTCAGCAGCAGAGGCCGTGCGGTAATTAATAGCCACATATTTACTGTTCTTGGGACGAGGAAGAGGGGTGGAAAATGGAGGCCGTATAACTTCCCTGTAACTCAGCTCGACTGCAACAAGGAAAACATGCTTCCTGTCGAAGTGGATAGCACGTTGACTTGGCATGTGGAAGTATGTCTTTTCTTCTGCAACTTCAGTTAGCAGGCCCGTTTCTTTCAGAGGTGAATTAAATGTTGTTTGTTTATATCAGAGATGGTTGACACGGCTCTCAGATGTCTTGCCAGAATAACACGGTTGTTTATTGAAAAAGAGCTGAGGATGGGGGAGTTGAAATCGCATCCTCTAACAGCTTTATGCAGAGCAGCCGTTTGGCATGGAGCTGCTCCATGTGGGTGAGTCTTATTGTGCGACGCTGCTTTCTGCCCTTGGCTCCGTCGCAGGGAGCCCAGCCAGCGTTGATGAGTGTGAGTGGATGGTGAATGACAGGCCCGAGCCACTGCCAGTCAATCAGCGGGGTTGTCTGCCACCCCCCCCCCCTTCTCCTGCCGCTCTCTAGGGGATATGTGTCATCCTCCCATGAGGCATCTCACCGCGGCGCCGCCTCCGTCCTCCCTCCGCTGTGCCAAGTCCTCCCCGCCCTCCTCCGCTCCAGTTTGTCTACACAATTCATCCCCTCTGGCTCCTCTCTGTGGAAGTCTCCTCTCCCGTCTCCTCCCCATCTTTATTCACCTGTTTGCTTATCAGCCCGGGCTCTCATCTCCAACTCCAGCTGCTTCTTTCCATCTCCCCCATTTCCTGTGGCTTTGCCTCACAGCTTCGCCCTCTAACCCCATCTATCTCTCATTCACTGTTCCATCGCCCCTCCCCACCTCAAGCACCGACTCCACTGCCCTCTCAGTTCTTTCTCTCTCTCTCTCGGAACTGGTAAAAAAAAGGAACAACCGAAGCAGCACGTAAGAAGCAGCAGACGAATGGTTTGCAGTCGCTGTTTAGCCGGCTGACCTTCATTTATTTACTCGCCGAAAATGATAGTCATCTGGAGCCGAATACCACACTGGTGAAGAGTGAGGCTCGGCGAGGCCCAAAGCATTTTTCCTCTCTGAATGCACTCGTCAGCAGCCGTATCAATAGCCCCAAAGCAGAAAGGCCAATCCATCCTGACACAGCATGCGTTAAGTAGCCGCTTTAACAAGCACCTTTGCTAATTGGCTGTGTGTGAGCTCTCTATTCATTAGCAGTTAGGGTCACGCCATTCCAGTAGGCAGGTGCGTGCAGTGCATCCCTTTTGTTTTTCATCTTTGTCGCGTCTCTCTCTCTCTCTGTCTCCCTCCCTCTCCCTTTCTTTTACCCCCCCCCCCCTTTCTAACTTTAGCTCAGTCGCACTCGCTCTGTGATTAGCAGGAGGCGTCCTGCGCCGCCCGAGCATTTCCTCCACTTCAGCACGTATCTGATTAGCTTTGGGAACCAACGATGTGCAAAAAGTGTCAATTCTCAAACACACACACACACACAGACACGCTACACGAGCAACTTAATTAGCAACCATCCCTTGTTCTTCTTCCACCGGTGAAGAAATAAGACAGTGAGGCAAGGTGAGTCTGACCTCTTGAGATAAGTATGCACTCGCATCTGCACATACAGTATACAGGCAACATGTGTGTTGTTTTAAACGGGGGCTGTAAATTAAAGTATGTGTCCGCCGGAGGAAGACTGTTTACACGGAAGCAGGTTCATCTACAACTTATTAACCCGTCTTTTAATGCTCTAAGTTGACCTCTATTCTAATTAATGACACACTGTACAGCATAGTATTATCAACCTGATATAAGATAATGCAGATAATTTAGAATGTAATAATAATTAAAAAAAAAAAAACATGTTGCCAAGAACCCTTAAAAGCACCTCCAGGATTTAATGCTCAGTAAATATTCAAGTGTGGATTCCAGGCTTAACTCCAATAGGATGCATCCATGTGCACTCCTCACACTCTGACCAGTGTTAAACCTAATCTGTATTAACTCTTCTCTTCTGTGGTACACTGGTGTTTCCGGGAGAGATTTTTTTCTTCTTCTTTTTTTTTTCTTCGGGGTCAGCTGTCAAAACACTCTCCGGAGACGGCGTCAGTATCCCAGGTGTAATCTGTTCTGGCAGACAGCTGATCCCTCGCTGAGTGAAACGGCTGCCAAGGAATCGGGTCTGAATGCCAACGCTCCCCTCCAGTCTCTCACTGACAACAAGCGAGCCAAGTCCATCTCTGGGGGTCAAACTGCTAATCAAAACAAAGGCATTTTTTTGCAGCACGCAAAACAAAACGCTCCACGCGCCGACTTACAACCTTGCTTCACCACAGTCCTTGCTCAGGCCCAGCATTGAACCACTTAATTCAAGTAATGCTAATCTCACCGTAATGGTTAAATCATTGACTCAATAATGCTTTCGTTTTCAGCGCTGCCCTTTTCCACTTTTGACTCTTACAAAGCTTAGCTCATTGACTAGTGCCAGAGTGATATTCCAGGGAGTAGATGAGAGGGGGTTGGAGAGGTGATCTCACCATTATCCCTAAGCTACTCTTCTATTGTGGGCAGATCAAAGTGGTATTTATGCCCAGGCCATATCCAGGCCTCTGGATATGTGCATTCCACACTGTGGTGGAGAGGTACACTCACATGTAATATGAAAGCCTTTCCATTAATGGATGAAAAGGTTGTTGGCCCAAATCGTCAGATGGAAGTTCAAAAGGGCTAATCAGGCCCCGAGCAATCCGACGAAATGTTATTGTTGCAGAACATCAGCAACGTGCGCACATAAGGCTGCTCTGTTTTTAAAGGAATCGTTTGACATTTTGGGAATTGAACCCATTTCCTCTCTTGCTGAGAGCAAGTTGAGAAAATGCATTACACTTGTAGCTGTGCAATAAATTTGTCACTGCAGCCAGTTAACTTAGTTTAGCTTAGCACAAAGCTTAGCTCTTGCTAAAGGTAGAAAAAAAGTTCAATCTCAATAAAAAAGAGAAATGTTGGGAAAAGTTGTGTTTTGACAGGGGTGGGGGCCACAGTGGTCTCCCCACTAACCTCACAATGACATGATGATAAGATTGCAGGAAATTACCCTGTCCAGCCAAGAAATAGTGCCCCCTTTTTGCACAGATTAAACAGATATGAAACAGATTAAATATAAAATATGTTAATTGGGAACTGACATGAGAGTGGTATAGTTATGTTATCTCAACTAAATCCTGGCAAGAAACAAAATCTACTTATTTCTTTAAAAGTCCAATTACTTCGCCTACACCTTTGGATTTAAAACAAATGTGCATCAACCAAATGTTCTTAGTTTAAAATGTTCCACCTATAAAGGTTAAGGTATTACATTATTACATTGTCAATCAAGGAATTAAGTCACTGCTTTTGCTCAGACACTTTTCATCTTTGTGTATTTTGCTGTCTAAGAGAAACACACGCAGCGAGTGAATCGCTTAAGGAACAAAGTACACTAACCTACTCAACCATGAAACTTTGAAGCGGAGTTATTCAAATGCAGGCCCGACTGTAAGCTGCCACAGTTGGAGGTCTACGTTGAGCTCATCAGTGTGTGAGACTGAGGCGTCTGTAGGTGCTCCGCAGCTTCTCGCTGTAGCTGTGATCAGATGTGACGTCTGCCTGTTTCGAAGATAAAAGACCAGGCGCTGATATTTCCTTTAAATGACAGTAAACATGCGTCTGTCTGCAAAAAAGAAAAAAAAAAAAAAAGCCTTTAATCTCCTCCAACCATCGGAATCTCTCACTTGGTTGCATTACGCTTCCTAAAAAGAGGTTTAGACGGCAGCCTTCTGAATGCACCTCAACTTTTCTTTAATTCTTCAAGGATAGTTAAGAAAATGTCCAAAAGGCTGTTGCTGTTTAATAATTGAGCTTCATTTTTATAATTTTTTATATATTTAAAAAAAAGCGTAAGCCAGGTTTGGCAAGGTCAAACATTTGTGAGTGCGGACCATCTTAGCAGCACCTACTTTAGCAGCAAAAGAGTTTCATAAAGGCCATGTAAAAGTCAAGTTTAAAGATGAGACTGTTTCTAAGATACTGACTCAAGGCTGTGTATTGAGATAATGAGTTAACTGGGGGCTTTTTTTCATTCTCTTCAACTGAGCTGCACGACGACAGGTGCTTGCACAAATAAGCGCATGCCTCCACGTCCGCGCTCGTCAATATTCATTGATTTCTAGTTTTCCCCCCTGTCAGTGTTCAGTTTTCTGTCTGTTTGCGTGTGTTTCTTTTTTTCTTTTTTCATCCTGTCTATAGGAAAGAGGCAAGAGACGGTGGTATTTGGTGATTGCTGATCGCGAATGCACCGCATGCAGCAGAGCTTGCATACTTAATGCCGGAAAGGCTGGAACTCCGATTGCAATCAGGGGCGACCAAGTGAGTGGGGTGGTGGGAGGGAACAAACAATGATACATCCAAATTCAACAAGTGCAGTTGACAGAGGGCACCAGAGACAGGGAGAGGAGTGGGTGAATAGAAAGGCCGGCGTAATTGGCAGCTGATTCTACATAGCGGACCTCCGACCTTTGCTGCTTTGTTTTCCTCTCCCTCACTCTCTCACTCAACGCACTCACAGCACTTTCCAAATGCATGTATAATTCAACTGCGGCAGAGCCCGTATAGAAACAACGTATAAACCTATTTAGTATTCCAGCCATTTACTGCACTGCCAAACAGGCAAACAACCACCACTGTCAAGATGTATAACACTTTTCCTGCTGATGGAGGTAATAGGAGTGGCAAGGGAGGAAATCGGAGGGTGACGAGAGGTGGAGGAACTGATGAACTTGCCTTCATGCAAATGCACCTCTGCACTGTTCTGTGTGTGTTTCCTCAAATGAGCTTGTGGAGCACCATCTTGATGGTAATACGCAGAGGCCATCTAAGACTTGGAGGCAATCGTCCCATCAAAACAAACGGCGAGGCGTGGAAAGGAACTGAAGAGGGGAGGGCAAATAAGGGTATGCACGCCTCCGGGTCTGTTTCTATGCATACATATATATGGAAAAACCAGCTATGTCCCACAGTGTTTACTATTCTACATTCAGGGCCAGGCACCTACGGCTCTCCGTTCAGCTGTCTCCAGTAGCAGGGAGGGAGGAAGACGGGAAAAGGTCTCAGGAAAGGTCTGCCGAGGGCTCGGCCTCTTGTAGCTAATCAGACTCTCTCTCCGGGCTGCTTGTCCATTCGAGGCCTTTGCCTCAATCTGAATGCAGACAAAGACTTGTTAGGACATAAACTCCTGGTGACAAACTGTGTCGTTATCCCAGGCTAGCGCACACGGAGGGTCGGGCATAGTTAGCACGAACTACACTTCATGCAGTCATGCAGAAGGGCAGCAGTCTAACCACTGTACTTTTTTTCCTACCTTTTATAGGATTCCTAACTCTAGCTGCAACGACTAAATTCTTTATTCTCTTTACCCATCTTTTTCCCTGAGGCATGCAGTCTGTCCTGCCCCATCACTAGTGAAGCTATAGAGTGGCACAGATTAATGCGACGTGATAGGATTTAGAGGCCTTACATCCTGAAACGCTCTTTACAGAACCCTCACAAAGGGCTTGCATCATGTGGATGACGACTTGATCCAGTGTGGCTTTGATGACTGTTATTATTTGCTGACAAAGTGCAAATCAGCGACTTTAAGGGACGGACTTTGGAGGCGACTTCAGGACCTCCGAGTTTGGATTATGATTACTTTTGCGAGGAAATTCAGTCCTGCAGAGAGTGCTGTGTCGCAGGGCATCGCGCAAGGGTTATCTTCGTTTCATCGAGCCGCGTGAGAGGAGTCCAATCCAATCCAAGTTTGGAATCGGGAAAACACAAAAGCCCGAAAGTTCCCTTTGCTGCTCACGGCGCCACTACTGCTTCCACAAGCGCTGCAAGTCAATAAATATCTGAGACAATCTCCCCCTTCCACCCTTATATCAGACAGACTCTAAATCCAGCCTGGGATGCATTCACTGCTATCTGATCCCCGCTGTCACATTCCCTGTAACATGCACACACACACACACACACTCTCTCACACACATTTCACTTCCAGCACAGTACCTACCCAGCTTGCATGGCTGCCTCTATATTTCATAAT
This sequence comes from Scortum barcoo, assembly GCA_023238725.1. Classification (NCBI taxonomy): domain Eukaryota; kingdom Metazoa; phylum Chordata; class Actinopteri; order Centrarchiformes; family Terapontidae; genus Scortum; species Scortum barcoo. The sequence goes on along the minus strand of CM041548.1, from coordinate 8,237,038 downwards.
GCGTCATGAACCAGTGTGAGATATGGTCCCTGATTTCATTTATGTGGAGCAATGGTGGCTCTCTTATCTGTGCTGGAGTGAAATAGCTGTGGATCAATGTCGTTAATACGTCGGTCTCAAACCGATGGCGTGTTTACATGCCATGGAGTGCCACTATGGAGCGCATGCAAGCCATGCGGCGATGGAGGAAATTTCAGATAAATGCAGGCGTTCCTTTCTTTCTTTCTTTCTTTCTTTCTTTCTTTCTTTCTTTCTTTCTTTCTTTTTACATTTTGATGAATGCGCTGCAAGTTTGATTTTGATTCTAGCTCTTCATTCATTGTGACGTTGGGACTTTATATTCCTGGTGTCAAAACTGAGGTTATGTGAGAGGATTTAATCACAGATTGATTTTCACACAGGCCAGCAATACTTGCGCAAGTCCATTTACATCATCCTTGACCAATCACCTTTGTGCCGTGTTGATTGGTCAGAGTCATGAACATGCTTTTCAAACGTGTGATAAAAGTGGGGATCAGATGGAAAACCTTGACTACACTAAAATGTATTTTATCTTTGATATTTGTCACTCATATGTGTCAATGGTTGGCACTTTGTCTTTCAGATTTTATTGGAGTACAGTATTATCTGGTACTATGTTCAAAAATATATTTTCTAATTACATATTTACAAATTTATAATGATTTGACTCTCAAAGAACACAAGCATCTGATTCTGTTTGTTAAGCTGCTTTAAAAATTTGGTATGTTTGTAATTCTTTCTTTTACAGAGAGAATAACACAATTTCCAATCAGCCATGAACAGTATCTGCTGATAACTTCTTTTTTCTTTTTTTCTTTTTGTAACAATTTGTAATTTTCCTGATTTTAAGTTCACGGAGACAAAATGATATTTGACTCTCGCTGCGAGTAAGAGTCTGCCTTCATCCTTTCAGGTCATAAGACTGCTGCAAATCACATAGAAATGAAATAGGATAGAAAGATAGATAGAAAGCAATCAGTGGATATTTAATCAAAATTCCTCATGAGCCAATTCCAGTAACTTAAAGCTCCTTTTCTTTTTTTTTCTTTCTTTTTTAAAAAAATATAAAATCACATTATTTATTTCCATCTGTTATTGAATGCTGTGGGTTTTGTGCTGCTGTGGGCTTTGTGCTCGGTAATTGAATCTGATGGTCTGGTCCAGATGGAAACTTTGTATTCTGAGGAACAACAAGCTGAGCTATTGGCTTACGGAGATAGCGAAAAGAAAGCACAGATATCCTAGCCAGCCATCCCAGCCCCACAAGCATAACTAATCATTGCACAGCGTACTGCCTCTCATCAAAAGCAGCGGGAACATGGAGGGATTTTTAAGTCGACTGTACTTGAAGTGTAACCGTGAGAGCGCGCGAGAGCATTAATATGAATGCCCAAATATAGACCGCCGCTGCGTACACCCACACTACATCAGTCAACTATAATTTCAGTTCCATCCTGAGCTGTAGCATCATGCTGTGTTATAAACATCTGGGCATGTGCTATCTGTCACGATCGGCAGCGAGCTCGCGACTGCATCAAAAATCTTTACGGTGTTTTGAAATGTGACAAATTGCCAATGTGTGTGTTGGGGCTAGAAATCACTTCACACAGCCACTGTGTACCCGCAACCCTCCATCACAGCTCGACTTAAAAGACCTCTCTGAGCCACTTCTTGGATTCTTGGCATTAAGTCCCCCTCCATTCACCAGTTGTCGTCCTTGTTCTACATAAGCGGTCCACTCATTCCCTAAGGTTCAAGCAAACTGTATAATAATGACTCTGAATACCAGATATGGAGTTTTAACATTTGAAATTATTCCATAATTTCTGACTAATGCGTGACTAATGGCTTTCTTGCTCTTTCCGTCTTCTAGCCTATCTCGTCCCCTCCTTCCTCCCTCGCTTGGCTCTTAGTTTCTAATAGCCTGCTTTCACTGCCTCTTTTCTGCAGTTTGTTAAGAGATGTGGCGAAAACACATTGGGAAAGCGAGGGATAAAAAGCTGCCACTTGGCCAAAGGAAGTTTTAATTGGGGCCCAGGGGAAAAGAGCTCTTCCCATTTTTTTTTCTTTCTTTTTTTTTCCTCTCTGCTCTTTATGGAAGAGATGAGCAGCAATCCGATGCCCGGCAGGAAAGTGGGATGCAGTTATGTTGACAAAAATTCCAAAAGGGATGCCGCTGCGCATGTTTCGTAAGACGCCCGCTTGTGTTTGTATTTTTAAAACAGCGGGGGCTTTCTTACTCTCCCCGCAAATGATGCAGCCCTTTTGAAATCAGCCGTGGTGTTCCACTGTCACTCAAAATTTCATCATGCAGTCTGAGATGTCTCGAAGGACTTGGACGGGGCTAACTGTGGAATAATATGTTCTGCATGTAAATAGAAATTAAAAGACACTGGCATGAATAAACCATGGCTGGATTTCACTACAACCCCCGGAACAAAGACCTCTCCTCAAGTCTTTAGGAGTCATTTCTTCAAATCTGTCTCTCAAATCTCTCTCCCTCGCCCTCTGCTGCGCCCCCCCTTCTCTCTCTCCAAGTTCATTCATACAAGTACTGGCCCATATTGAGTTTCTGTCTGGGCGCAGCCACAAACTGCCAACGACGCTCGGCCTGCGCTCTAAAGAAACGTCCATCAAAAGTCGGGCGAACGGGAGGAGCAGCGCATAACAACAATGGTGGCGGGAGTGACCCCTTGACAGAGTGACATCACCAAGAGTAATTGCCTGTCATGTGCCGCGCTGTTTCACATTTCACATAAAAGCGCCCTCTGTTATTCATTTAAAGTTAAGCCAGGGTGGCCAAGGTCGCAGCGCTCGTCCTGTAAAGAGAGGGATAATTGAATGGCGCACCTGCTCTCCGGAACTCCGTGGCACTGAGTGACGGCAGTGTCAACACTGACCGGAAGTTAAGAAGAGAGAGGCCATTAGAGCCATTCGAATCTGAATACCATCTCAATCCCTCATCTTTCGTCTTTTTTTTGGGGGGGGTGGGGGGGTTTTGAGCCCTTTCCTCAGATTTTTACAGTGAACGTATTGATGCACATGGAAGGAAATCCACCATATTTCCGTGGTTGCTTTGTTGTCTCCGAGCTTTCTTTAGCTGAAATTGTGTGATGCACAGATTGTACAGTATATCCCTCTGAACTCACAGCTAGGCTTATTTTTTATTCATCTCCTCCACCTGACACCATGTGAAGCACCTTGTGTATTGTTCTTTAAAATTTAACCGCCTAACATGCAGCGTGCCAGGGATTCGAACCTGCACAATAAACCTCTGTAGGAATAAAGAAATGTCGAACCACACCTTCAAGCCGGTCATTGATGGGCATTTCAAATAGGTTTTTATTGAAGTCAGTACTAATCAAAAAGGTCACTGGCCATCATTTGGTTTTCCCATAATGCAGCCAGTGACCAGCTCAATACACTTGAAATGATACAGAGATATTATGTTGTCAAAATATACATTACGTTCTCACATGGCATTAGACTCTGCCAGAATTTCCTATTGAGGCTGGAGTTTGTTTTGGTGTGGGCTAAAGATGAACGGAATTAGCGCGGTAACTGAGAATGCTGAAGCTCGTGGCAGCGTAAATGAAAAGTGGATTAAAAATGTTTTAAATGATGCTACTGTTTCTGATAGTGTGTCCTTTCTCACAGCAACAAATCCAAACCAGATGCTGGAATTTAATTCTTTAGAGCAGCACTTACTGTGTTACTGTTTACAGATCAGATTTGGGTGAGAGAAGCCAATTTGGTTAATGTTATTAAAATGAGTCTCTCTGCTAGTCTGAAAGGTGTGTTGCACAACAGTGAATCAAAGTAAAGCTGTGATTCAGGCTAAATTTTCTTATTCCAGCGCTGTTTAGCTGTCTGATGTATTCGAATTACTTTCATTTTAACATAGGCTTTGAACTTTGTCTACACTGGCCGGCTAGTGATGCATTTAGCCAGAGCACCTCTGGCCAATACACAACCAATGTGGTCACATGTGCTGTAAGAAAACTGACTTAGGCCTAAAAAGATTCTTTGTTCTGTGCACAACGCACATGAAGCATGAGGGAAATGTGAGCCTTTGTGTTGCAGATGGTGGTGTTGATTTAAATAAAAGCATATCTGTGTCATCAGACAACTCAAGACAGATGACTGGAAAATCATCCTGTTTAAACATCCAATGTGCACAGAAGCTCTATTATTAAAGAAAAATAAGCAAAAAATGATGACCCTTCAAGCTCAGCATGCATATATTTTAAGAAATATTAAATTAAAGGCAATGATATATATATTTATATATTAGATACTCTGTGTTGTTTGAGGCAAAGAAATGTGAGTATCATGGAGTCCATTTGTTCTTTTGCTTTCTGTCTGTGTTTTTACTTTTGAATGTGCCTCATCATAAAATTGTCATATGACATTTGACCTCCTTTACACCTGGTCATGGCTGCAACTATAGATTATTTTCATCTTCGATTAATCTCTAGATCATTTTCTCAAGAAATTGATTAGTTGTTTGGTCTTTAAAATAAAAGAAAATGGTAAAATATTTTGAACAGTGTTTCCAAAAGTCTAAAGAAACTAGAAAATATTCACATTTGAGAAGCTGAAGTCAGAGAATTTGGACACTTTTTCCTAAATGACTAAATGATTTATCAGTTATCAAAAGCTGGGTATTTTACTTAATAGTTTACAACTGACTGACTAATTGTTGCAGCCCTGGATTTCACAACATGTGACTGGGTTGGGGTTACAGGTTTGGGTTGTCTGGATATCCTGTTTGGATGAGGAAAAACGTGTGGCACTGCAGTGTGTGTATATATACGTGCACAATGTATTCAGATGTCAGCCAGGTGGTAATAAAGGTGACCATCTTCATAATTAAAAAAAAAAAATCCACCCAGCAAGATGAATGTTCACTCAACTCCACATCTCTCTGCTAACTATACCTGCCCAGCAAAAGCAACAAGAAGTAGCTGTAGCTATCATGTGTTGGGGAAAAAAAGTGATATGTGAAATAAATTAGCATATTTGGATGCTACCATGAAGGCAGCATGAGCGCTCAGTCAAAGAGCCTCAAATGGCGGGTGGAGGGCGATGGGTGTTCTTGGCGATGGTGTTGGTTGTTAAATGGTAATGATGCTAATGCTCATTTATTAATATGCTAATGATTTGTTAATGTTTAAAATGTTCTCTAATGTTGCACCTTTTTGATATGGTTATTTTTGCAGTGTGATGATGAAGATGATGCAGAGAGGGAGGGAGGGTGAGAAGGGGGGTGCAGAGTGGAGAGCAACGGTTGCAGAGGTGATGTGATAAAAGATTCATAACGCGGCAGAGCCCAGGTCAGCTGGGGCCTCTGCAGCCTCTCTATATCACCCGCAGCGGCTTACCCAGCTCTGCATGCAGAGGCAGGGAATCTGTGTATGTGTCAGAAAAATACAGACGATGGAGACAGATAGATAGAGACGAACGCAGATAGACGGATATGCAGCCAGATAGTTGAATTAACACTCAGTCAGCTCAGTCGCAACTTAAAGCAACCCGTCTGTGCCTCAGTCTCCTCTGAAAACACCAATATTGTTTGGGTAATGATATATCGATGCCTCCATGACCTAAAAGCCCCTGCACGAACACTCCTATACAGCACTCGCCGTGCGCTGTATGGACATGCCAAAAGTTGCACATGGGCCTATACAGATAAGAGCATGTGGCAATACTCCCCACCTTTAGCCCATAAAGCAATGTGTCTGACAGTGCCAATGAATATGTTGCCAAGTCTGTGAGATTAAGAGGGACAGGCAGAGCGTTCCATATCAAATCAGGTGGAAACCATTTCCACCTCTGCCATACATTTATCATCCCATGTCAGGAATCTTTTTTTTTTTCTTTACCCCCCCTCCCTTCCTGTTCTCTCCAGCTCCCTCACACTATCAAAACAACACCTTTGGCATCTATTGGATTTCATATATATTATTCTTTCTTCACTCTCCTGAGAGAAGCAAAGAATTATGGTGAGGGAGAGAAATGAGTGATCCTGTGATGAGTTAGGCGTGATGTATAATAAGGTGTTCCAGTGCAAAGTGCAAAAAAGAAGTTTCATTATTCCAACTTTTTTTTTTTTTTTTTCCCAGGGATTCTGTAATGATGATGTATCGCCCGCATTACCTCCGCGCTCTGATTTGACGCTGGCACAAGCAACCATATTGAATATTGTTTTCAGGTTCTCTTTCCTGGTGGTGGAGACTGGAGAAAATGTGCTTTACTGCTAGTGAATTCTCCACGCCTAGGCGCTATTTTTAGGGTGAAAAAGGCTTGATGCCATGCAGTTGGAAAATGTCACAGGATTTTATTTTATTTATTTTTTATTTTTTGTTATTGCTGCTTTCCAGGAGTCAGAATACAACTACAGGCTTCTTGCAACAGAGCGGAGCATGGAGAAAAGTTAAGTTTGACATATTTTGATTAGAGGGCGATGGAATACTGCTGACACTATATAAAAATGCGTATCAAAATGTTTCCAAATACGCCGGAGTCCCCCTCCCCCATGCTCATGCTCGCTTTTTTTTTTTTTTGAGGTTGAGGTTGTAGATACAGAGCACCAGAAATAGATTTTATGTTAAATCAACACTTTGAAGTAGCTTTGCAGCAGCGTTAAGTGTGTGTGTGTAAATGTGCGTGTATGCACACGTGCATGCATATGTAAACTTTGAATTTATTTTATGTGCACATGTGTGTTCCTGTGTGCGTGTGCATATTGCATCTCCGGCCATGATAAAATATCCATAATGCCTGCGCTGTGCTGTCACTTTTGATTACGCTGGCAGCGCCATACATTGCCTGAAGCCTTGTGTGTTTTCATCATCGCTCTTATTTTTCTGTTGCCTGCTCCTACTCATTGTCTTTCTCTTCATTACTTTGCAAATTGTTAAGCATTTCCCCACTGGAGCTGACATTGCTCATGTTATTCCAGTCGCACTCGCTGGAGTGACGGTGGAGTGGAAAAAAAGATGGAGAGGTCATTGTAGAGGAAGAAGTCATCGAGAAGGATTTTAACGTTCAGCGTTGAGCGTGAGCAATACAAGGGGAAACACACACATTACAACACAAACGCAGCCAGGCAGCGTTTAATCATCCTGGTCACATTGGCTGTATATAGTTCTGGTGCAGGCTTTTAAAAGGATTGCTTCTGTAGACACCAGACGGCTAGACAGCCAAATGAAGGAGAGTATATGAATTGTAAGAGATTCACAAGACAATTTTCCTGGAAGGAAGCTAGTTCACAGACGGAAATGTACTGACCGGGAGTAACACTGAGGCACTGCTGAAGACAGACCTGGCATTTCACAAGTTCAGAAACACAGCTTTTATTATTGTGTACTGTGTACATATTTTGGAGAGTGATATTTTGGAATTGGATTATTGGGCAGTGGCCTTGAAAAGGCTCTCTAAATTGAAACGAAACAAAAAGAAATGGTTCAGATGCTGCGGGAAAACCACACATTGTGGTCAGACTTTCCTTTCAAACTTTCTTTGTTATGTTGGATTTTTTTTATTAGCAGAAGTTTATTTCACACTTTAAGTACTTTCATTACAATAATTGTGGTAGAAATTTGTACACCTGATAATGTTATATCTACTATATAGCAGTGTGAGGACGTTTCATTTTCATATATTAGCACGCAGCATACAGCGTTCTCTCATTGCAAGAACCAACTTGACTGATTTTGGCAGTATAAATCAGCTTTAGGCTGATTTATTCCCAAAAGATGGAGCGTCATCTGGAAGTGCTGTGGTGTGTTTGCTGCTGCCACCCCTACTTGCTTATAAACCAAATGTATAATCAGGAAAATATTTCTTTCTTAATCAGCCATTCAGCTAACTGTTTGAGCTCAAAAACTGATTCCTATGTAATTGTTAAAAATTGTCAATCAATAATCTATCAGCTGACTAATAAAACGTATTTCTCTGTACCAGAACTATGCATCGAAATGTGCATTTTCACACATGCGAGAAGAGACTGTGGTTGAATTTTAAAGTGTTTCGATGGAGGAGGAAGCCTTTAGAGGGATGTAAAAATAAACACATGTTCACACCAGCAAGAAAGCATCAAACACACATGACAGAACCCTTTCAGTTTCTACTGCGATATAAAACCCCCTTTTTATAGGTGAGTTTGCCTGTGAATAGAGACATTAACAGCTACAGTGTGTTTCACCGGTAATAAGAATCACACTTTCCTCCACATGTGCGTATGGTAATTACTCTTCATGAGACAGAGAAAAAAACACTTTGATATTGATTACTCTCATATTTCATTTTCATCTTACGAGACATCTCTAGAGGGCGGGAGTAAAATATGCTGGCAGATGAGCAGTGCGTCTTGAGCAGAATGTTTTTCCCAGCAGGCTTTGAGGTAATAGATCCCTGCTGCCATGATTAGTGGAACGGACCAGGCCTTATGGCAGTGTTCACAGTAAAGCACACACTCAAACTTAGACGCGCGCCCGCAACTATGAAAGAAGGGATTCTGCAGATGCGACAAATCCCCATCTCACCCCCCCTAAAGCGACAATCTTCTCTGTGCTGGCAGTGCAGCTCTTCGGGGAATCAGAAGAAATGGTAGAATACCTGCGATTCTTTGACGTGTTATTGTTAGATCTGTTTCCCTCGGTGGCGGGCATGTTGTTTGTTGTTTGATGTGTCGAGGCCGATCAGGCAAAGCAGTTCCCGCTGTGAACAATGCTGTACAACGCCAGCTCCTGTGAGGGCGGGAGTGGTTTAAGAGGTTAAAAATAGCCTTTCTGCTCACCTTAACAGCGAATGTGTTTCTTTTCCAGTGGGGCTGAAATGTAGATTGGCTGATCAACAGAAAATGAGGCTGCAGCAATTTTTATGATCATATAATCCATAGTTATCCAGTCGTCTTAGTCTTCTGAATACATTTGGCCATCTCCTGACACCTGAGCCAAAGTTAATTCACTGACGAAGACGCGTGCAATGTGGTTGAAAGTGAATCATCAGTTACAATTGTCAAACTACTAAAAACTAAAAACTAGACTAAGAATGAACTTTTACTCTAAAATGGCAAAATTTTGTATTTTTATTATGCATGATTTTTTTCAATAGAATAGAATAGAAAAGCCCTTCACTAACCAGGAAGTGCGGTTTTTATTAAGAAACACAATTTATTTCCCCCATTCCTTTTTATACTGTACTATCATGTTTTGTCAATACATTTGTTTCAAAACTAAAAAGAGTTCAAAATGAATCCAGTGATCTCCAGTTGTGAGGGTTTAATTTGAATATTTCGGAATGAAAGAACCTCATCCAACTAATATAGTACTTCTTTCTTTCCTATTAGTACTTTATTGACGAAACGATAAAATAAGATAAGGTTTATTTTCTACAAATTGAGTTGAGTCACAGGGGGACTTGGCTTAAAATCCCTTGGCTGGGATTCAGGTGGTATCTGTGATCCTCGAACCCAAACGTCTGCAGTATTACCAACACAAATGACCTTTACCACAAGTGCTTTCTCATTAGTTGTGTTATAACGGGATTTCAAAACATTTACACTGAATGACATTCCCGAAATGTCATGTCACTCAAGATTTCCAAGAGTTTGCTTTAAGATATTGCCATGATCATATTAAAACACAGCTTAAATAAAACATTGTCTCATAGTGCCTCTGAGTTTATAAGAATGGATTTAACATAGACAGTGGTGTATGAGGCATAAATGAAGTAATAAGGATAAGAACAAATCTCATTTTTCCTCTTATTCTTTGTAATGTTAAATTAAATAAAATTTCCAGCATCGACCTGCTCTATAACAGCTGTTGGCTAAAAATGGCACATTCACATCACAGAACGGTGACATTAATGTGTTTTGTCCATGGTGAATAGGTAAAGTCAAAAAGTTTCGATGAATCATGTCCAAGGAAAAGGTGAACTATTTGATATAAGAAACTATTTCCACCAGTATTACAAGAGAAAATGGCTCAAAATTGCTGAAAGAGACAATAGTACTTGAACAGGAAAAAGGATTGGGCACTATCGAGAGGCTAATGGTTTTTACCTCTTTGCAAAGTGAGACAGGAAATCTTCTTTTCTCCCAGAAGCAGTCACAGTTATGGGAAGGGGTGAGGATGTAGTCACGGTTCATGAAAAGTGCAGTGAGGTTTGGTTCTGAATTGGCTGATATTTCATTGAATAATTAAACAAAATCTTTTTGGGGTACTGTGAATTTTAGGTTATGCAGGGATTCTTGTTCCATGAGGCTTTCTGTACAAAGCTAGATCAAGATAAGACTTTCAGAATGAGCACATGCTGAATGATCTCAACATAATGGTGGTGCTGAATGCTTGGACTGCTACTCAGCTCAGACAACCTTCAGGTATCTACAGAGGTGTTCAGCATCGCTTAGCTGGTAGTACTTTATAAGCACATTGGTGTAACCAAATTGGTTTTTGTACTTTTTTCCAATTTTCTTTGCTTGAAAAATACACAGTAACTCTTTGCAATGGGAATAGTGCTCCCCTCATCATTAATGTGGTCCACATGTGTACTAGAAGTCAAAATGGTAACCCGATTTAGTGCATGCGTTGTCGGTGTGCATGTAGGTGTCCATGAAGTCACACATTTTGGGTGCCAAACAGAGTCCATACACTCATAGACATAAGCAACTTACAAAATCACTCTCAGGGCTGCACCAACCCACAAATTTCTTCTTTCTTATTGCAAGAATATAATGAGTATCCTCTGACTTTTGTTGATGGGATGACAGTGCTTAAAATTTCTAATGTCTAATATAATGTGCATGAATCAGCAAAATCCTAAAAAAAGTGTCTGCAACCACGGTGAGGTTGCACTTGGGCACAAGTGATGCTTTTTGGGAAACACATATAAAGGCTAGCATGCAGGTTTTTAGCAGGTATAATGTTTACCATGCTTATGGTTAGCTTGGCGTGGCATGTTAGCATGTGTAGGAGTACTGGCTAAATAGCACCAAAGACAAAGTTTAGGCTTATTTTTGAATGTATTTGGTTGTAAGCCAAAGTACTGGAGAAATGAAAGATTTGCGTTGATGTCAGCGCCTGATGAGAAGTCAGGGGGTCACCAAAGTCAGTAGGTCTATTCTCTGGGGGGCATTAATGTCCTCGACAAAATGTCATGGCAATCCATCCATCCAACAGTTGTTGGTGAAAATGACTCAGTTACTGTGGGGTTGGCAGACTGACATTGCCCTCCCTGAAGCCACACTGCTAACATCGCTCAAACCCGAAAATTTGACTAATTTCTTGGAACCGACTCCAAAAGAAACGAATCACTTGAGAGTGTCAGACTGCCCTGCACTATGTCAGATGAGATGAATCATCCGCATGTGAAGTTAGTCCTCATTACAACCCCGCAGTTACAAAATGCCATGCGGTTGTGATTGAAGCATTTGGCTGCACACTTATGAAAACCCATGTTTTTCAATGAGACACTTGTAATCAAATGAGTTCCATGATTATTCCGCCACAAAACAACCAGGCGAGATAAGACCATGTGTCTAATCTACACAGTGGCTGCTCTCTCTCTTTTTTCCACGCTATCTCTCGCAGTCTTTCTTTCTCTCTTTCCCTCTATATCTGTCTCATTCTCTCCCCAATCCCTTTTCTCATTTTGCCTCTCAAAATGAGCCTCTCCTAATGTCTCTGACTAATCTCTGACTCATGTTTCTCTCTCCACGTCCATCTCTCTGTCGTCTCTCTGCAGCTGCCTGCCCTCTCCCTTTTTTCCTCTTCCTATCTCTTCCTCCATTCATCATTAATTCATGTGATGCAGCGCGGCAGAGCCTCAGTGAGTGATACACTTCAACCATAACAAACAAGCACAAATATCTGCACTCAGCAGGAATGATCTGCATCGACGAGGACTGAGAAGGGGGGGGGGGGGTGAGATGGGGATTTGGCTGTCAAAAAGCAACTCTTTTTTCTTGTTTCATCAGAACTTGTTTTGATATTTAGATTAACCCCCAGTCTGAGGAATTTTCATCACATTTGATTTTTTGTTTCTTCAGAGCTAGAAAGAATATTCAAATCTTTCACTGAGTACCGAAAGCCTGAAAATCATTACCGCTGTTAATTTTTTTTTTTTTTTTTTTTTTGAAAAAGGAATGACACACTTTGTTAGTTTTGCATGAAAATCATCAAACTTCAGAATCTTTATCCTCATCTGCCCCAATATGTACGTCTAAAAGAGCTTAATTAATGAGATGTAAATACTTCAAATCTGCAAATGACAATGAGCAGACTGTGAAAATAGCTCAAATACATTTGCTAAAACTTTCCAAATGCTTTACAGAGATTAATTTTTAGTATTTCTTTCTTTACTTCTTTCTCAATTTCTTAAAAAAACCTGCAGTTTAGACGAAAGCTGAATGGAAAATAAATGTTTTCCACATATACATGTTGTGTTTCTATTTTGTTCGGTCGTGACCAGCATGCCCTTTCATTTTTCTCAAATCAGAAACTAATTGTTCGATCAATAGGGGTGACACTCCCTTGCACACACGCACACACACAAACACACACGTACATGGCACATTCAGGTCATCAGAAAGATTAGCAGTTTGTATAATAATCTCAGCTCCAATGAAAAGCCCGTAATTCTAGTCCATTTTCTGATAACTACCTCATCAGCTTATCACCCTCCCACCCCGGTGGAAAAACTCTAATTTTGGGTCATGGATTTGTTCACAACAATGTTGAAAGTTCGGCCTGACAGGAGCAGCCCGGGCAGCCATTGTGCTCAGACGGAGGCTCGTCCTTGAAGTTGTGCAGCCTTCCAGGGCACTGAGCAGATTTCGTCCCCAGAGCAGAGTGCTGCCTCTGAGCACTTTCTGCTGGCTCCTGTCCCCTCTCTGTGGACAGACCAGCTCTGGCAGGCTGTTTGTCAAAATGCCACAATATTGAGTGCGCCTATAGGAATGTGTTCGCCCAGAGTGAGTGCTTCGTCACTACTGTTAAGACTGCGCCGCTCATAGATTAATCCGTTGGGGTTTCGCCTGTCTGCTTTGTCTGCTTTTTTTCTGTTTTTCCTTTATTCTGAAGTAAAAGTGCTGTATGTCTCTAAGCGTCACTCTTACACAGAGCCCTCAGCGTCTTATTTGAGGGATTGGCGAAAGGATTAACTTCCTTCAATGCCAACCCCCTCACCCCCCCCAAAAAAAAGATAAAAGAAAAAAAAAAACTCAATGTGCAGGATCACAGACTCTCGCTGCCCCTTCACACCTTACAGCCACCTAACATATAAGAAACCCTGCTGCCCACATCCATTAATACTGCATGTCATTTTTATAACATTACCCCAGCACACCCCAGGCTCATGATCTGGATAATCCAGACGCTGGCCCTTTTAAGAATAGCCCTTACACAAGCCTCTGGAGACGCACAGTGTCTGCCTCTCTCTGTATATCTCTTCAGCCGCATCTCCACTTTACACAGGCCCCCTCAGTCTGCTCTCAGACTTTTCTCCCTCTATTCCAGATCCAGCCTCTCCCATCTCTCCACCCCGCTCCCTCATCAGCCACACTCTATATATATATATATATATATATGGATGCTGGATTCTCTGCCTGTCCTCTTACAATATTCTGCCTGTTTGGACTGAAAAACAAAAAAAATTAGAACTTCTCCTGTCTTCCTGCTTCTGTCTGCTTTTGCGTCCTGTCCCTGTCGCCTATATTCTCTAGCTGTGACAAATGTAAGTCAACGTGACCACGAAGGTATGACTTTGAAATGTGGCTGCACCTTTTCTCTTATTTTCATCATTGATCTTTATGAAATATTTGGAGGTAAGTGGGAATCCTTCACTGCAACGTGCCATGTGCAAGACCCTCATTTTATTAGGCGCTTGCATGCACTCTGTCACTGTGATCGCTGTGTCAGTGTCACTCAATGAAAAGAATCTCAGCACTTGACACGTTTGACAGCATTCTTGTCGATGGAATATAAAGACATTTTACATGCTTGTTCACTTTCTCGTTCAAAATTAGTTTACTGGTCTAATAAGGCGCTGCAGGAATGAGTCACTGAGTCATTGCAGAGTCTTCCATGAGGCTAGGTGGCTAAAGCTGGTGAAAAAGCTGCACAAAAATGGCAGAGAACAAAAAGAAAGACAGAGGGAGTAAAAGGATGCCACCAAAATGAGTGTCTGGAAAAAGTACCTACAAACCCCATCATCCCTGCAGCACTCTGAACGGTAAATATGGAGACTTTTTAGCTACAGAGAGTGGTATCGATATCCTCATTTAACTCTCAGCAACAAAGCAAAGCAAAGCAAATATGTGTATTTCCCTTCCTTGAAGGAAATGCCCGTAAAAAAATGTCTTCAGCTCCAGCCGGAGATACTGCATCTCTCTTTCTCTTTTACATTTTTATGTCCGACAACTTGGTTCGCCCCCCCCCACCCCCCTTTTTTTTTTCCACTGAAGGTCACTTGACTTGATAGTTTCACAGCAACCTCTATAATGTAACACTCGCCACCCTTTGAGCACTTGCTGTTTCTGCACACAGCTGCGCCCTGACTGCGAGCAGGAGAAAAATACCTGCCCTGTGATCAGTGCCCGCGGTAACACAATGGACATCTCTGTGCCTTTTTAAAACACTGATTAAAAATGAACGACCGCCTCTGCTTATTCTCTGGCCTTGAACATCTTTTTGTTTGATTTCTATGTTCACAGGGACTATTTCTAGACTTCCCAGGCATGAGATTTGTTTTAGTTCTCTCTGCCATTTGTTTTAAGTATCATCAGACATGACATGCAGGCTGAGGAGGGAAACTCACTAAAACAAAAGGGTACTTTTCCTGCCCGCTATAAATCCATTTAAGTGGGTTTGGACTTAATTAGCGAGTTTCAGAGGTATTGCTAGCATATTTGTTTTTTTCCCCCTCTGTTGTTAAGCTAACCAGCTGCTTCATGTTTAACAGACAGGTACGAGTGTATCAATCGTGTCAGCAAACTCTCCACCAAAATGCTAACAAGCATGTTTCCCTAAATGTCAGACTATTCCTATAAGTGCTGATGAAAATAATATTGATCACTGGGATGATTAATCTGGCCTTGGTATTTGACAAGTCTACCCATAATGTGAGATTTATGAGACTGACAGTCCTGACTCAGATGCATTTGACAGTTAATGCATTTTAGTGTCTTAATGGACTCGAGTAGTGAGGCTGCGGTCACTGTATGTTTGAAGCACTTACACATGCTATGTTTCAAGGAATGTGTGTTACATATATTTTAGTTTCGCTGAACATGCTGACCTTTTTCGTGGAAGCGAGAGCCTTTTTGCCGTGATGCCGGGCCAATGGAAATTACTTTGGGATTCACTCAGTGGTCTTTTTTTTTCTTTCCAAACGAACAATAAGCTGCTCTTTCCACTGAAACAGCCTCCAGGCCACAGAGGGAACCTCATGTGAACTTTGTTTTAAATAATGCCAACCTCATCATTAAGTAAATGCTGGCAAGAAAGATGTGGAAGCCAGAGTTGTGGGCTGACCCGCTATCTTTAAAACATTTGTCTCCAGGTCCATTTAATACTCTTAGGATCGTTAAAGAGAACTTGCCATCGGAAAGTGTGCCCTAACAACTCCATTAGTCTTCTTCCACTTTTTGTTTGTTCCTAAACACACATATTTTTAATTAGCAATTTGCCTAATCGTCCGTAAACGATCATTGTCCTGTCCCTTAGGAGGGTTGGACCCTGCTCTGTGTGTTTGAACAGTTATTGTTATGGCTTAGCTCCAAAAAGAAATGCTCAATTATCCAATCAGCACTTTACCCCTCCTCCTTCTGTTTTCTCTTTTCATCCTTTTTTTCAAACGGCATGCACACGCTCCCCCACCCCGTCCTCTTACTCCCCCCCGTCACCACATCGTATTCAGTGCTGCATTACACTTGCAAATAATCACATTATTGCCAAAGACACCCTCTGATAAACAGAGCATGTGTGCATGTCAATGAATTGGTGCATAAGCAGTGCGTTATTATTTTAATGAAGATATGTCACTGTTGTCAACATTGCTGAAGTGTGTATGTGTCTTTTTGCAACCTGCCTTTAATTTGCCACAACAGTGCCACTGGGGCCAGTGACAGAATAATTGAACAAGATAGAAATAATGAATTAATATAAATGCATTAAAAAGATCCTTCTGTGGTGGGGAAAAAAAAAAAACATTTTTTTTTTTTTTTTTTTTAACAGCTTGATTAGACAGGACTAATTTGATTGAAGGGAGTCTGTGGGTTGAAGGGAAACTGTGGGTTATGGCAATTAATATTAAAAGTCCAACAACTTTTACAGATTTATTTTTAAAGTTTTGTTGTTTTTTTTTTTGCTGCTGAATGCAAAGAGCCAGCGACGCCCCCGATTAATCGCCCATCACACAGCCACAATGCTAATGAGCAACACTTAAATCACATTTGTACTTCAGTAATGTTGTGAAGTTTGGCCAGTGACACATGAGGAGGAAAGGATGTGTAATGGTTGGTGAAATAGTGGGCTGAGAGTCATAAATGAGTTGTGACAACTAATTAGCCACCAATTATTCAGCACTGACATTTCTTACATGTAGATATATAAATTCTGTCAGTATAACTACATTTGTTTTCTGACCTCAAACAATGACTTTTTTTCTGTCTAGTTTCATGCTTTTATTTTAGAGTGGAAATCTTCAAAGCATATGTTTCATTGCCTCATGTACTTTAATGACGGTGTCCTTAATGTTAGGAGTGAAGCCATCACTGCCGTACTTTGATGAAGCAATATGATGGCACACCAATTTTATCCAATTTGAACTGCCTTCATACAACTTGAGCCATAGATACACTAAATAATAATAAAAACAAAAAATCAAAGAAAACCAATGCATGTCTTTGGTTTACATTAGGTATATGTTATTTGTTCCATACTATTTGAATCTGTATGTTGTGTGGCGGAGAATCTGATTTCAACCTCCCACTAACAATAACAACTTTGACACTCTGTGCTGACTCCTGAACATCACATGTGGTCTTATGTGAGCAACACTTAATAATATTACCACAGACCAAACTGAAATGCTGCAACTTGAATACGATTTAGCCTCCCCTGTTTTTTTTTTTTTTTTTTTAATCCGGGTCAAGTCTGATGGTTAAGGACACGTGGTAATTCCTCTTAAGGACACTAAAGTGAAATAACCAAGCCATATTGTTGGTTACACTACAAAAAAGTCAGTGTGGTCCTCAAGTCACTTTACTGCCTCTGATTTTGGTGACATAATAAAGTCCTGTATCCATTTTTTTTGTTTTTGTTTGTTTGTTTGTTTTTGTTTTTCTAGCTTGAACTGAAAGACTTGATTTCTTTGGCTTTTGTTGGATACACCACTGACATCCAAATTTCTCAATACTAACCCAGAGGCGTCCAAAGATGGGATAGTTTCTCAACTCTGTGAAAAACGCTGACCTCTCGCAAAGCTGAGTTTGACGTGGCTATCAATCCTGAGCTTGACTGAATTTGTTCTTCTTTGGGTCGACCATTTCACACTGACAGTTGACCCTGTATTTCTTGGGTCACTAGTTTAGTGTGAAATGTGTGTATACACCAGGAAAAAATTCAGACTCAGAAATATGTCAGTTGAATAGTATGTGGCTGTTCAACATAAAGATAATCCTAGTCTTTCCTTTTTCTCTGTTTTCTTTTTTCATATAGACTGTCTGGCAATGAGGAAATCAATTGGCATGAATTTCAACCACATTAACATAATAAAATGTACCAGATTAGCAGATTAGCATTTCAAATCAATAAGAGACAGCTGCTTTTTGAATTACCGTCATATAATGTTCAGCTAGAATATGGAGCTGTTTAAATCAAGCGTGGCCAATCTTTGGGTACATTGCACTTTCTTTTAGAGCCTAAGTTTTTTAAATTTCACTTTAATCATTAAAAACAAAGTGTAAATGTATAAAGAAATGAAAAAGTTTAAGATACATTCACCCTGATGTCCACTTTGAAATTATAACTTAGTCTTCAAAAGGACAGCGTTATCAGGCTACCTTATTTTTCTTTAAATATAAAATAGGTCTAAATACATCTTTGGTCTAAACGAATAAATGAACAGATTAAACATTTGCTATTTAAGATCTGAAATCTTTAAAATGAAAAACCAAATGTTTGTCTTCAGTCTCTTTTTCCTGCACAACAGTGTCTAAAACAAAGGATTGGGATGACTACCTTCAGCTGCCCCAGACAGTACTATAAAATGTATGAAAATTGTCTACCAGAAGTAGAGCCTACGTGAACTCTGCTTCTGTGTGTTTTATCCTGTTATTGTAATGCACATTGACCAACAAAAAACGTCACAGTCAGGAATCAATAGTGACAGTCTTAAGTGAAAATTACGTATGTGATCTTGACAAATGATTGCTATTACATGTCGCCTTACTCTGTTTCCATGTATATCATATTACTTTCTACTGTACCTGCCAGTATAATAAAATTGGTCAAATGATGGGATAACATGCTACAGCACTATAATAATCATATAAACAAAACTGTAATGATGACAATTAGGATTTTGTGAAAAGTGACTGTCACAGATTAAGTTTACATGGGTACAATTGAGAATCTGTTGAAAAGAAAAAAAGAAAAAAAATCGGGACTGGTGTTAAATTTATCTGAAGAATATTTTCTGAATGGGTTGCAGTGCACAGAGTTTCTGTGCCACTGGCTGTGTTTGGAGACCTCAGTTGCTGCTACCTCTTTATCGCCACAGTCACACAAAGCCCTGAGTGTAACTGGACGGGAGCAGGGAATCAAGACCTAAAAAAGCAGACTCTCACATAAAGAGCTCAAGGCGGCGGGAGGGGGCTCGGGATAGAATAGAGGATCTTTTGTCTTTTGCGATCTGCAGGCAAGATGACCAACACGTCTCACTCTCAGAATGATTCTGTGTCAGATATCATTGGCTCTGCATTAGCTCAGGGTCTATTTGTGCTCTTATGCATGTTTGGTATGATATTGACTCTGTGTCTGTATGTGTGACTGTACAAATACTGTATAGTGTGTGTGTGTCTGACACGTAGGTGGGAGGAAAGAGGGGCACACATGGGGAGTGGTGTGCGAGTATTTGTGTCTCAGGTGCACTACAGGAAATGAAAAATGAAAATGAAAAAGAGAAAAAATGGGATGCGAGGAGCACTTGTCATAGGAGGCGGCTGCCATTTCTGACGGGAAATTAATAATGTATTCTTGCAAATTTGCCGTGTTATTCTGGGTGGGAGGCTTGGACGAGAGCTGCTGCAGACTAGAAGCAGGGAGGAATGCTGATCAACTGAGGGAGAGAAGACAGAAATACACACCTGAAAATGTAGTGTGAGTAAACACACACATATATATAATATACATACAAATTCACATATAGACTCATTCAAATGCATTCATATGTAAAAACACACGAGCTGTATTGCTATGTGCACAAATGTTCAACATTAATTGATCAAAAAGGCATACATGTTTTGTGAATGATCACAGTCAATGGAAAATATTGATTTGCCAAATGCAGCAGGTCTCCGAGGGCAATCAAAGATATTTAGAGGGATGGGTCGGGTAAAACCATCTGTTACATTTGCATTCAGATTGAACGTTTTAATCCTTCATCTTTTCCAGCACACAAATCAGAAAACCAGACATACACAAGAGCTCCCACTCCCACACACACACACACACACACGCATTCGTGGTCAATCATTGTAGGTATATTGCACTTTCATTAGCTGGCTCCTAAATGTTCCTGGCAGGCGGCGTTAAAGTGCGGCCAAATACAAAAGACGTCTGAATAAATGGAAATGTCCATGTAAGCTAAACAACATGCGGCTGAAGCTGCCTAGTTATTACCGAGGCTGTTGATTTACATTCTGCTCTGTGTCACTTGGATATTGCTTTCCTGAGCATGGAAGGTCAGCTCTCATTGCTTTACTAATATCCTTAGGTCCCCTTTTCATCTTCGAAGGCATTCTCTTGTCTACCTGACTGCATACGTGTTCACGAGTGCATGCTGGGGTGTTTGCCGTGTGTGTAAGAGCTCTTAAAGCCTCTATGTTCGGATTAATTTCATGGCTGGCTTCATCGCGCCTCGACATCTCTTTCATACAGCAGCTCCACCGCGATGTAGTTGTATGAACGCAGCGAGACTCCAGTGCAGCAGGAGTCGACTTTCGCGGGCTCTCGTGCGGTTGTGCAGTTTTCACCCCTTGCCTCAGACACGCAGGTTCGCTCTCCCATCTAGGCTGTGTTTTGACTCCTTTCATTAGCAGCTCCGGTTTGAAAAATCCCAACAGGCAAGCGTTGTTTCTTTCTTGTTTCTTTTTCTGTTGCTCCACCATTCTGTCTCCCACTTCAGTTTGATGTGATCCATCCCTCAGATGACTGGCGAGGTGTTAAATATTGAGTCTTACTGTCAGAGGCTGGTTGCTCTCGGGCAGAGCGAGTCGAGCCTCCTCTCTCCGCTTTCAGCTAATTCCTCTAACAAAACCCGACCTCTGTGATTTAAAGAAAAGCAGCATGAGGAGCAGACGGAGAGAACAAACAAGACAGATGAAAGGGGTTACAACATCTTATCACTCTTGCACTAAATGGACACATCCATTAATTATTGACAAAGATGCCTTGTCCCTACATTTTATAGTCTCTTACGTGTCATAAGGGATGACTCAGTCCACTAGGCAAAGAGAGATCAAGGACGGGGGCAAAGCGTGTCTCTCACTTTGATATCGCCATCAACACAGTCATGCACAGGAAAGTATGGCGCTCAACCATCAAATATGATTTCAGATAAAAGCTTTTAGATCTTATGATATACAGCACAAGACATAAATATCTGTCTTTAATGAACTGTGACAGATGATGGAGCCAATTTTTGTTCAAGCTGGGGTTGGTTTTAGTATTTTTTCTTTTTCTTTTTTTTTTTGGTGGAGAAATGCACCAAAAAAGATGACTGGACCACCTAAACTCACCTGTGTGACTACGCAACAGATGAGCAAAAATAACAATTTGCAAGGCTGACATCATTATGCCTGTTTGAAAAATGGGGCTATCTCACACAGATAACGAGATTCTACCATTAGGAGCTACCAAGAGCGGGGACATGCTCTGTAATAATCAGTTATAGCAGAGGCGAAGCAGAAAAGTTTGCTCTCTAATTCATCTCTCTCACTGTCTGTGCTGCCGAGACATTTGCCTGATATCTAACTAACTATAACTACCATTAGCTACCCCGGTTATGAGGCAGGGACAGATTGAGCCAAGTGGAATCCAGAAGAAATCAACTGCCAGCCCTCACATCCTGCAATGAGAGGTAATATTTTATTAAAAACACAATTTTCTATGTAATGGCCCGAACTAGTTGGCTATCTTGAGCCTGTAAAGACGGGCAGACGCTGTGTGGATTAAGCCCAGTTTAATCCAGAATCATTTAACGTGAGGAGGGGCTCGTGATTAATTACCTGAACGATACGTGCTCCGGCTCTCGGAAGATTTGTCGGATTTCTGGCATGTCAGAAATTTTTGCTCAGCTGTCTTGGATTTTGAGCAGTTCCAGTCTAATTCTCTTAATGGCTGCTGTCAAACGATCTGTTATGAACTGCTCTCAGTACTTTCTTCCGTTTGTAGTAGAATCGCACATGGTAACTCTTAAAGACAGAAAATGCAGCCAGCAGCATTGGTTACTTACTAAATGCAACACATTTCCAAGGCAAATGTTTCGATTAATGGGAGGATGGTTTTCACTGTGCCCCTGAATTAATCAGGTAGTCTTTTGCTTATTTTTGATCCAGATGTCCCACATCTGTCAGGTGAGGCAACTACTGGGCTGATTTTATTTGGTCTGATGGAGGCATTAAAATTCCATCATCAGAAGAGTAGGTAAAAATAAATGGGCCCAGATCATATGAGTTCAGGAGTTTTATTTAATCTATAGGAAGTCTGGTTTTAAAAAAAAGTGATGTTACCAGAAATAAACCAGGATGAGTCCCACTGGAGATAAAAGGTGTCAAACGAAAGGCCAGCTGTATTAACGCCACTTCCCTGGAATCTTCTTACCTGCTCCATTAGCCTACAACCCATTGATTTAATTTCACCTCGCATGCATGGAGAGCATCCCATGGTCATGTGGCGTTTGCCCTTGAAACATGTAACCGATTTTACAGATAGAGCATGCTGAGAGGGTTCTGTCCCTCTCGCTTGCACGTGTTGCCTGCAAAGAGGAAAGGAGGAGAAAGAAGTGGTCACGGGTGATTGGTTTGGTAATTTACAGCGAGGATTGCTATATGGAACAAATTGAGTTCGAAATGTCATGTGTCATTTTCTGTGATTGCATGGCTGGAGCAGTTTTTGCTTTTCCATACAAATTCTTAACCCGTTTCTTTCATGTCCTCCCTCCCACACAAGCAGACCCACATGTTCCCTTTTAAATAATTGGCTTTTTTAAAAGTCAAGGTTTTGTGCGGTGCGTCACAATTCTTTTTAGGGCCGCTCGCCACGTAAACCTTGCATCCAAAACCTTCTCCGAGTCATCGATTGCATCAGTGAAAAGTGAGCCGTGAGCCAAGAATCATGCACGCACCGTCTTTCTTTCTGACCTTGACACACGGTACGTACTTGTGCCTTACAAACAATGGAACAAGCCATTCACTTTTTCTTCTTTTTTGCCCTGGATCAGTAGAGAAATATTCAGGCAAATGTTCTTTTTCCAGCGGTCTTTGATTAAGACATCACAGCCCCCGTTCTTTGCCTCTGCTGTACTTTTTGTGTTCTTCGGCAAACTCAGAGGGAAAATAAATTGAACACATACAGTGGGTCCTCGAGTTTCAGCACATACACCTGGGATGAATGCAAGCAAATCAAAAAGAAACGTCTGTAGTCAGTTGAAAGATTTGAACTCACATATCCAAGGAAGGTGCAGGGTGACGATCAAACATATTCCAAGAAGCGAGAGTGTTACTCTTCTTTGATAAACAGCTAAATGCAGTTTTAATGCTCTGATTTTTTTTTGCTCGTTTTTCAATGCGTGTAGTCCTTTTTTTTTTTTTATTTGTTTGAAGTCACCTAGCACCGTTCTGACGGAGGAGGTTGGTCACAAACATTTGATAAGATTAAACTGCTACGACTTTGGGAGTTTAGTGTTCCCACGTGTGTGCTCTGCAAACCTTATGACATTCAGACTGTAAGAAAATGGGTAGCGCTGTGGCTGATAGGCACAGCTTTGTGTTAGACCTGCACATCCACAGAAATAGATGCTTTCCTAAAGCACAGACTCCAGTCGGGTTTGCCACCACTTACACTCAGCATGTTCCCCCAGCTATTCTGCGACGGCACTGACAGCATTTCTGGTATTAATGTCAGCGTCCTTATTTAGCTCCAGCCATTTGTAGTAACGTGTTGTAATGAGAGTCTCTACATGTAGTTGATTATACACTCACTTCTGACCAAACTTTATTGTTTAATCGAGACAGCTGAAAGGACAGCCCGGCTTGAATCACATCTGTGAAAGCTGAATGACTAAAATATAGGAAAAATGTTTAAAAGAGTATAACAGCAGGTCATGAATTTATCATTTTATGCTTTCACTCAGCATCAGATTTTACATTAATACTTTGGGTCTGGCCATAACTGCAACAATTCTCAGTTCCTTTGAAACGAAACTTCAAAAGCTTTCCTCTCAACTCTCATACCAGAACTCAGATCAGTGTCACTCCGTTCATCATTCAAAACACTGTGTTGTATCCTGCCTTTTCTCCAAAGACTATCATTCAAATGCATGATAGGGCCACTACCTATTATGCATTAGCAAAATTCGTTTGGTGGAAATGTAATGCTGGGATGTCAGAATTGATTTGCTTGAATTTTACACAAAAGATGTATTCTTTTTTCTAAAAGCATCCCATAATCCCATTAGAAATTTTGTACATTTTGAGTTGATGGGAAACATGCAGATATCCCCTTTGGTGCCCCTGAGGCTAGACTGTCCCCCAAAGAAGTCCTCCAAATTAATCAAACGGCATGTTGTTCGTCTGTGTCCTCTGGAAGAACTCAAAGTTTAGATTCTCTTTGCTTTCCAAACCATTACGAATCTGTCTTTGGAAGAAGGAACAAGCCTGTTGCATGATGTGATGAGGTTGGTGGTTAAGGTTTGGTAACATTTAGGCACAAAAATCACAGGTTTGTGAGAAAGATCATGGTTTGGTCAAAATAAATACTCTGTTTAGATTAGGGAAACGTTGTGGTTTGGTTTGAAATGAGCACTTCACTGAGGTTAGGGGAGCTTTGCCGTCATAGTTACAATATGAATATGAAAGTTAGTTAAGGTTGTGGTCATTCTTAAAAATCATTAACTCTCAGTTAAAAATGGAAAATCACCAGCAGTCGCCCAAGTACAAGTTGAGGCATTTGCTGGAAGTAATAACGCTGTCGTTCATCTTGTGAGGACATTCTTGTTTATTGAAAAGGTTCAGGTTCAACGTGGCCTTTATGACGGGTCCCTGATATGAGAAACCCATCGTCAGGAGATGCTTCTTTTCACCTTTCAACAAGGTGGGTCTAACGTGTATGGAGGTTCATACTATGACCCTAGTTTGTTGCTGCCATCCTGCAAGTTGCCAACATAACAACCCTTAACAACTTCCCACCCTCAAAAATAACCACTTGTATTCAGTTCATATACCAAAGCTAGATACACAAGATTTGTTTCAATGCCTCATTATAGTAAGAGAATTAGTTTGTGGCCAATCAGATTTCCTTATTGAAACCACACACTACACATGCCTCCTTGCAGTGCCTCAGTGAATACCTAGAGAGAACATCAAGGATCTTGCTGACTTATTAGAAGTGCAGCACTTGAGTCAACTTAAGTGCAACAGTGTCGCAGTTTATTCAGGAAGGCTAGTGTCTTCGATTGCCGCCTCTCGAATCTCTTCTTCTCCTCCTCTCCTTGTACGATTGTAGTAAAAGTAGAATTTCTTGTCAAAAGTCCAGCTTGTGATGGATGGCATAAAATAATCTCCCACATTATGAGATCCATCAAGCAGATTTAGACTTTTAGATCTCACATTTTAGCCATTTATCTGATGCTCTTACCACAGGTGAACTACTGCAGCAATTTCATTCCTACATCATAAATATTACCAGCAATCAGTGGCAGAGCCACACAGCCCTTGTAATGCAATAATGATAAAACATTTGTCAGAAACGGTGCCAAATTTGGAAATAAGAAGTATGTGTCAGATAGTAAAAGCTAGCAGAGTTAGTCACACTACAAGGGAGAGGCGGTTGCGATTGGTTAAACAGGGGCGCACCACTGTGAGCCGCAGTGAATGATGCCATGCTAAAGGTTAAAGGTCACTAGATACTTGCAGAGAGCCATCACGGAGTCTGAGGCAGGTTAACCTTTGCTTCTTCCTATTGATTCGCCCCCCAAAGAATCCGCATCGATTTGGCCCGCGGGACCTCCTGGAGTCAGTGACTTTTCTGTAAACAGAGCCGGGATGCATCACGCACACATACACCCGAGCAGAATCCAATTTTATAGCATGGCATGATCGCTCCAGTACGCGATTATAAGCCACGAAAAAATGAGGAGGCGTTCCCTCTGACACCTATTAGTTTTTTTGTGGAAGGGAGGAAGACTGCGGAGGCTGACACCAGATTGACGGTGTGAGCGGTAGCCTGAGCTGATGCGTGTCAGTCTTACTTTTCTTGGCCTTATGCAACTTGTGTCTCACTGTGGCACTGACAAAATTGGAGAAAATGAAATATGAATAAATGGAAAATAAGTGGAAGGCTGTAAAAGCTTGGTATCTCATGTTCACAGCTCCTGTTTTCTGTGTCACCTATCACAAGTGTTTTTGAGGGCAGTAGGTGTTTTTGGCTTCATCTTATTATTACTGTACTGTGCAGAGATTAAACACTCAGGTAAGTCTAGATTGTGACTGGCCCAACATCTCTACAGAGGCGTACTTTATCCTAATTATAAAATCATCTGCTTTGCTGCATTTTTTTTTTTTTTAATTTCTTATGTTGTACATTTCTTGCTTTTAGTTTCAACACAAGTGAAAAAGGAGGACTGAGGATCTGACAATCAGCCTTAGATCGTAGGAGGGTTTTCACCAGCTTTTATTTGTACTGAATCATGTTGCAATTTTTTTGGGATTAGATGATTTTTTTTTTTTTTTTAGCTTTTACAATGAGGTGATTAATCCATTACTGGATCAACAGGAAATGAATCAGCATCTGTTTTGATAATAGATTTGTGTAAATGCCAAAAATTATTCTCAAGTGGGAGGATTGGCTACTTTTCCTTTCCTTGTATTGTATTTGATTGAATATGTTTAAAACACATGATGGTGTCACCTTTCACTGGCATTCACACTCACTTAATGTTTCATAGACCAAATTATTAGCTGATCAATCAAGATGACAAGTAGTAGATTAGCCAATACTGACAGTGATCTTAAACTTTTGGTTAGTGGATAAAGCAGAAGTAATGACATCACCTTGTAAAGCTGTTATGGCTAAAAACCAATTTCCCATTTTACAATCGTGGATACAGGAGCTACATAAGCATTCGTTTAGAGCCATGTCTGTGTCCACCATTACAAATGTAAGTCCTATAATACAATATTTCTTTAGCTTTCAGATGTTACACTATGTTCAACAGCCTGCAGTTAGTGTTCAAAAGGCATACTGGAGCTCTTTCTGCTAAAGAGAAAAAAAAAAAGAAAAAGAAAAAAAACAACTGCAGGAACAAGTTCCTTTTCAGCAGTCAGAGTTTTCAGAGCATTTGTTCCTATAAGAAACACCTTTTATATTATACATTTTCATGCAGCGATCATATTTATTTAGTCTTGGGCAGCTTTAACAATAGTTCAGACGAACAAACACCCATCCACATTTTAGCCAAACCACATCTGTATATGCTTCCTGCCGATGAGATGGGGAACACACCCGGCTACGATTCCACCCTGCACTCTCTTCAAAGCACCACTGAAGTATTTGGCAATTTATTAGATTAATGTTATTAGTTCTACTTAATATAAACTGTTCGGAGGACATTTGAGAGTAATCTGTTATCCAATTTCACAGGCGGTCTAAAAACGGCTTTTGGAATCTCTAGTGTCTCAATCTGCTCCTCCCGCTCGCTCTAATCTCCTCTCCTCCAGCTGGAGCCCAGGGAACAGGGGAGCTCCACTCTGCCACTCTGAGGAGGGGCTAATCTGGGCACGGGCCGCCCAGGATCGCTGCTCTGGTGCCGGGCCAGTGCTCTTGGCGAGCTCTCCTGGCCGAAATTGTGAGGCGCGCTCTGCCGGAAGCTCGCTTCTTCTGGACCGCGTGGTGACGCAGTGGTGGATGGAAGGGTCAAGAGGAGAGATGAGGAGGTGGAGAATGGGTGGGAGGTAGTAAGGAAATAGTAGATGGATGATGAGTGGAGGCGTAGCGTGGCGGTGGAGGAGCGTATGTATTAATCTTAGGGAAAATGTGAGCGATGCTATTCAAAGGAGGTCGGTTAGAGCGCTTTGGAAAAGGAGCCTTTGGCAGGGAGAGCACCGGCAGCCATGATTATGAGGGAGAGAGAGAGAGAGAAAATGGGCACAGAAGAGGGAGGTTTAGAGACTAAAAGGCTGTCAGGCAATCTCTGATTTTGCTGTCTGAGATGACAACTATCACTTTATTAGCTAATTCGCTCCATCAGTTGACCGCTGATCATTACAAAGTGAAGCTCTTGGCTGATGTTCGGTAAATGTGCTCTGTTTGTCGGTGTCAGATTTAGCATCGGCCAAATAAAGTTGCTCTTTGAATTCCTAAATAGTCTTGCCTCTAACTGGACTCAGGACGTACACATAAGCAGTGTCAGCTGATATAGCTTATCATGGATGTTGTTGATCGAAGTCAGCCATCCTTTGCGCACCCTGTAGATTTTTCACAGTTTACTTCCTGCAACACAGGGCATTTTGTTTGTTTATGACTACAATGGTATATATATATATATATATATATATATATATATATATGTATACTATATGGCCTTTTGAGACTAATAGAACTTAATTTGTACTTTATTTGTAGTACTGCTACTACTACTATTTGTACTGTATTGTAAGATATGTAAAGCGATCACTTTTTCTCTGATTCGGGTAATGCAAAATATTTGAATTTATTTAAATGTTAAATCAGTATTACCAGATTAATGATTGTAATTTGATGAAAAAAAGTAGTTTTTAGCGCTGGGCTCAAAGTTAGCGAGTTTCATGATTATAATAGAGGGTTGAATGTACAAGTAGAAGTCAAAGAAACCCAGTTAAAGTCATTCATAAGAGTTACCCAGTAGCAGACTTTCAAGAGATTCAAATTTGAAGTGGATCCTTCCCAAAACTTTGTACAACCAAATAACTTCAAAAATGTTTTTGTCTTCACATCAGCACCACCCTGAATCTTTTAAAATACAGTGCTAGAATAAAAAAATCAATGAAAACAAAAGTAGTGTAACAATGGGCTTAATTGCATCAACACTTTTCTGTGACAAAGAACAGCTCACCACAGGGTCCAACCAGTCGCTCCTCACAATCCCCATTTTTAAAGATGTAGATATTTAAATTTGTATTTCTTCTAAGCTGTTACTTTAACATGTTTTTTTTTATTTCATATTGTAGCTTTGGTAGCTTTTTGATCATTATTTTACCTTTTAACAGTTAGTGTTTTTTCCCTCGGATACTCTGATAAGAGCTGATAAGAGATGCATAGCATAATTTCTTTGAGTTTTATGCTGTGAGCTAGCTTTGAAAGAGAAAAGGGTTGAATGGCTTTGAGGCGAATACGAAGTTGTAGTGGAACCAGAGAATGAAACACCCATTCAGTATTTGTCATCCCTGAAAACATTGATATACTATCTTAAAGTTACACGCTCTCCCTTAACAAACTAATTGGAAGTTCTCATTTGTGTTATGTAACAGAAATACAACTCAGATAGCGGTTTGATATAACGTGCTGACTTTTGGGTGCCTTCTGGGTGACGTTTCCTTTCCAAGGGTAAATAGGAGCAGAGAGCGAATGAAAAAAGAAGGCAGGGAGAAGAGGGATGCTGGAGATCTAAATAGAAAGCGAAATGCTGCCTGGACACGGGCACCAAACAGAGAGGCAGAGAAAAGAGGAGACGCACGCAGAGGTGACAGAGGAACAGGACCAAGAATAGGAGGAGGGGCTCAGACAGATGAGAAAAGTTTCTCGACCGAAATGAGAGGAGGACAGAACAAGGAATAATAAAGAGGTGTGGATAGTGAGGTGTGGGGTGGAGGGAAGAAGTGGCAGTAAAAGATAGTGAATGCGAACATGATCCCCCACTGTCTGTGTGTCTTTGTGTGATAACAGAGCAAGAGCAAGGGAGTAAAAGCAAAAGGATAGAGTCCCTTTCAAAGAAAAGGAATAGCTCTTTATTTTTTTTTTTTTCGTCCCCGCCAAAGCCTCTTGGATTAAGTATTTACTCTTAGCTTCTATAGGGGAAGCAAGATTCAATCCCTAGTTTTTTAAAGAAAAAGTAATTACTTGCCTTCCACCTCAAAGGAGGGCTGCATAATGAACAGGATTTTCCGAAGCACAAGTATGTAACTATTTTTATGAAACCGGCCCTGTGTAATACACACATGCACACACACAAACACACACACGTCCTAGACCAGCTTAAAATGCATCTCTGCGAGGCACCATTGTAGATTATGACAGGCACTGGCACTGTGAGCTTGGGCTGGCTAGGCAGCTGGCAAAGCTTAAAGACCTCTACAGGTGCTTGGGCAGATGCCTGTGTGTGTGTGTGAGCTTTATCAGGGTGTGAGGCAGCATGCATTTCCTGTATTACGATGAGATTGCAGCAGGCGGTCTGTAAGTGAGAAGGGCTCACACATTCTGCGGTATGCATTGCACACACACTCTTTCATCATAATGTGGACTAATATGGTAATAAAAGAAGCAAAAAGCAAAAGAAGCAAAAGAAGGAAAGACATGGCACTTGAGCACGTGAATATCAGTGAATACATTAAGGCAATGATAAAAAAAAATAAGTACATCATCTCTGCTTTTTGCTCATGACTTTTATTTTTTTTTTTATGTATTCATTTATTTAGGGGGGTTTTTGCCACTAAGGCTGTGTGGTGCTTTCATCGTGCAATCAATAGCGAGCGGCATCTCTCGGAGTGTCCCTGACATCAGGCAAACATGAATATCAATATGCTTCTTCACAGATGTCATTAGAGATGCTGTTACTCATCTCTGCACCACAGAGTACCTGTCAAAAACAGGGAGCTGCACACTCTGCGCCTGTGTGAGAATGTGAGCTCCACATTGTCGGAGGTTGTCTTGTAGTAAACCCACCTGACTTTTGTTTATTCGCAGTTTTATTTCACTTTGTGTGCTCAAAGTAACAGCTAAATTTAAGATTAAATCAGCTTTTGCCAAAACGTAAGCATCGTGATGGCAATATTGTCACACTTTTACCTGGAATGAAACCAGAAGTGGGTCGGTTAATCCTATTTTTAAAAAGTGACTGGCTGCAATGCATTTTAAATTAGTAAGGATTAGGATTAGTTGAACAAGATTCATTTCAACCTTTGGTAGTCCATAGCGAGAGTATTTGCACACAGTGCTGGCCTGACTACGCCCATAATTGCTGGATGAGACCATAAAAAGCCGAAGATTTGGTTTGATATGTAAAACACAGTACAAAGAACTGAGAACATGGCTCATGAACACTCAGATAACACATGTGGTTGTTGATGAAGACCACTGGATGCAGTCAAATGCTCAGATAAAAGCTGTGAATATTGAGTTTAATTTTCGTCTTTATGAAGAATGAATCTCTGTTCAAGTGATGTTTCCTTCTCGTGTTGTTTCTTTTGAGTATTTTTAAGGGGTTCTGAATTTTCTTCTCTTCACACATTAGACTCGCCTCTCCATTACACTCACTGATGTTCTCAACTGCTAATCGTTTATTAAAAGTGTCATTGTGGTTCTAAAACCACGTACCTTTTTTTTCTTTCCAAAAACTATTATCTTTGCACATGTGATGTGGCCACGAAGTGAATCTCTGTGTCATATCTGACATCCGGCCCGAGTTCAGTTGCAGCTCACTCTTAATACCCATATTTGTTCTGACATTTTCTCAGCCTGTACGCGACGGGTATCATTTACGCTTCCATATTTAGTTTCCCAGGAAAGGTGACTATCTGGCTGCAGCACTGTCCACCGATAAAGGGCAAAGGGGCCGTAAAATCATGAATAATCCAACACCAGCTCTATTAGCGCTCACTGTCTGATTTTTTGGTCAGTAGGTTAAAAATGGCTCTCTCTCTCCCTGAAATGGTAATGTATCATTAAAAAAAAAAAAAAAGAAAAAGAATGATACATATTTGTCAGCCATTTTAAAATATTGTGAACTGGCAGTTTTCTGGGGCGCTGATATTCACATGTTGAGGGACAAAGAGGAAGAAACAGAAGACTTGTCACTGCATCCAATTTAAGACACATTTACGTTTTACTCCCATCATGTCATAGAAATACACTCACCTAACTGAGGTGAGTGTATTTCAATTTTCTCTTCACAACACTGGTTATTAAGAGTAGGCAGACTTCCCAGTGTCTTCGCAGGGCCATGACAAGGTGTTGACACATCTTTTTATATGTCCCCAACTTAATACCGACTGTACAGTCTGGTTGGACGGAACTCGAACTACATCTCAACTTGCTCTAAATCAATCTAATTATCACGTTGTCAGATGTTGCTCTCTGTGGGGCTGACAGAGTATTAACTTGGCAATAGAAAAAAATGTTGTGATGACACATAGATAGTAAGAGAGCTAAAGTTCGCCCATTCCAGCAGGGAGCAGCAACATGAAGGCTGCACTTTTCAACAGCAGCGCCAACACTGAGCGTGTCACAAGTTAGCAGTTACCATTTAGAAGCCATTAAAAAGGTCAACAAACTCTCATTTTCCACCTTGTCAACAAACTGAAAGGAAAAAGTAAACTTACTAAACAGATGAATGTCTGAAAATGATGATATATACTTTAAGGTGATGATGGCAATCGAAGCCCACGTGTGAAAGGTGTTGATGACAACATCTGACATTCTTAGCATCCAGCGACATTCATGTCAGCTTGTTGAAAAGATGCATGAGTGAATGAGTGTTGGAGGAATTACTTTTTTTTTTGCTGTGCAGTCATAGTTGTTAAGTGTCATCAATATAGTTAATTTGACACCCGGATTGCTCGGCAGATGGTGATATCCATCCCAGACCCTGTGCCGAATACCACTTTAAGTGGGCACGTGTATCTGTCTGTGTGTGTGTGTGTGTGTGTGTATTTACATACACACAAATATATATGTGTGAACGCACTTTTATGTTCAAGACATTTAATCTGCTACACAGGTGTTTATGCTAATCAGCTCGTGCTGTATACATTAATTACCAAGTGGTACCAGAGCATGGAACAAGCAGACAGACTTCATTGGCATGTTTTAGGTGTATACTATCCTGAACCAATCTTAGGAACAAATAGTTAATCCATTACTTAGGTTATTAATGTAGGTTCATATCATAAGTCACTGGACTTTTCATTCAGGAAATACAGGGACAGAACGTGGAACCAAATGCACTTTTTTGTTCCGTTAAAGTCCCTGCTATCATTGTTGCTTAGCGCCTTACTCAAGTGTAAAGAGGCCACTGTCTCTAAAGAACATCTCTCCCATCGCCTGGTTCAGTGGGCTTGTTTCATCCTGACCAGTCTAGTCTGGACTTGACACATAAAGGGTGTACTATCAATGGGAAATAAAAGTTGGGAAGAATTTAACAATTATTTTTTATTATTAATGATTCTGCTGTTTATTTCAACTGTTTGGCAGAAAAAAAAAGAAATATGACTGGCACAAAATACCTCTGAAACCTTAAGATCTTCAGATTGCTCTCACATAAGATCTTAAAAAACTGAGAAGCTGAACGTCATGTCAATATTCGCCGACACCTTCCTGACTGATGAACCTGCACAATGAGCTCAGCAGGCGAAGTCTCCGGAGGAGAGTTGCAACATCAACTTACCGGAAACCAATAGAGGCC
Source organism: Scortum barcoo (assembly GCA_023238725.1). Classification (NCBI taxonomy): domain Eukaryota; kingdom Metazoa; phylum Chordata; class Actinopteri; order Centrarchiformes; family Terapontidae; genus Scortum; species Scortum barcoo. Next base: position 8,203,852 of record CM041548.1, on the reverse strand, counting down.
CCTTAAAAGAGCTAACACCTGTAATCAATAGGGCTGAACTTGGAGCTGGGGTTATAATGTGTAACCATCAATGTGGGGTGATAAATTATTCATTTTTTAATTTTCTCATATTGCAGCACTACAATATACAGCAGGTTCAACACCAGCATCTATATCCTGTGATCTCCTGTGACTGCAACCACTGTATACTGCATCATCACAAATCAGTGTTTGGCACATAATTCATAAATGATGCATCATTTTATGTATTTGCTTTATTTCTAATATGTATTCAATATAAAAAGCCCAGAAGCTCTGTCTCTTTCTGTTTTGGTTTCTGTTTTTTTTCTCTTTACCTCCCATCTTGGAGCCAAAGTGTTTTGTTTTTCTGAAAATGGAAAGTGTTGCTGCAGAGCTACAAATGCTCCCAGCCCTGTAACGGGTGGAGGATCCCGCATAAGCAGACACATCTCACATAGAGGCACTGACAGAGAGAGAAAAAAAATCAGCCTGCACCTTTCTGTGTGGGTGTTTGCATCTGCACGGTCGGACAAATACTCTGGAATGTCGTGTTTCAGTGTGTAAGACACAAAACAAAGATTGTGTGTGTTCATAACTGGGGGGCAAATTACAATGAGTTAACAGGGGTAGCAAATGGCTCAGTCAACATGACTCGAACGCGTCTTTGATCTTTGTATGTGTGCCGTATCTTTCATCATCTGCAGCGGGGTCAGCGCCGTGATTGGCCCATTGCACATGATTATAACACTTGTGATTAAGACAACTTAGGCCACATTACACACCACCGCTGATGATTTACACACAGGGGACGCACATACCGCACACACACAAATGCTGTGTAGGCAGGGGGATGAATGGAAAAACACCCAGTAGCAAAAAATGGATACATTTTCCCCTTTTCACTGGCTCATTTAATCAGAGCTCTTCCAGTGGTTGAATAGTACTCTATTGACCTATTTACTGTTCCATGTCCCATCACATGTAAGGGTGCTGGTCTGTTGTACTCCAGATTTATGTAATCACTCTTTGAAAAGGATTTGATTGCTTTCTTCTCAAGCAATCGTATGTTTATGCTCCTGAAATGAGGCATATCCTGGACACAGTAGACACCGTGTAAAAGCGCCACGCTAAACAATTCATCTGAAGGAGAAAAAAAAAAAACACTTTCTTAATTGCAGGCTCCAGCACCCCTGCGACCCTGTGTGTGCTCAGGATAAGCAGGTTTAGAAATGGATGGATGGATGGATGGATGGACTTTCTTAATTGCATGAAAAGCTTTGTGAATGTACCGTTTTGCTAACATTTATAGCAAGACATTGTAAATCTCCAGGAGCTGATTGAATGGTCGGCATTGGTTGGAAAGGGAAATTGTCTACAAAAGGTGCACCGAGCCAGAGCTTCCACTCCCTCCCTCTGATAAGGAGAAATAATATCCGAAGTGACTGAATCGACAGTTCTCAATTCGTGAAGCCCATCTCGCTTTGTCTATAATCCTTCCTCGACTGGTCTCGTGCTGGCTCTCAGTCTGACTAGAGGAGGAAGAGAGCCGCCGTGATCTGCACTCCGAACAGTCAGCAAAAACTCGCATCAAGCGCGGCGGGGAGTTTGTAGCCAGAGGTCGTGTATTTTCTCCTCAATCTTTTTCTGTCTCTGCCGGAGAGGGGAAGAGGTCAGCAGAGACATGTCATTCACTAAGACATGGAGTTTACTCCAAGAGCAACAGAGACAGTGTCATGTTTGTTCTGGGCAAGGTTGAGATGAATTGCTCACTTATTCACCCAACATGAATAGTCAGAGGCAAGAGATGGTTTTTTTTTCTCCTTCACCAGAAACCAAAGAAAACAGATGAAAAGGAGGTCAGACTCACTAAAACTGGATTATTAATACAATGACACATGACGAGATGGTGGATCAGTAGTATCAACTTGCCACTGCTCTGTGGCAATGGAGGTGATGTTGCATCAGTATCCATGCGCTGTGTGCTCAAGGCGAAAAAAGAGATCTTGACAGTTGAGTAAGAAAAAAAAAAAGAAGAGAGACTTCATTCTGAACAGCTGAGTAAGGATGAAATGAAGTCTTTTGAAAAACAAGATCACAGCCACATGAAGGCCACTTTACACTTTTCATGGCGAAGTGCACCTTGTGACTAGAGTCTGTCTGACTGTGAGCAACGCTAACCAACAAGCAAAATCAGGCCTAAAAAGCACAGTCTGTTCATCCACTGGTCAATTGACAGTTGGGTTTGAACAATTTTGATCATTAGTTAGTTGTAAAATTTATCAAGCAAATATGCCAAAAAAATTCCAATTGCTGCTGCTCATAAATATGACATTTTAAATAAAATAAATAAATAAATAAATATGACATTTTGTTTGTATGGATTGCTGGTATCCAACAGATGTAATCTATTAACTTTTATCGCCTTTCTTTTCCTCTCGTGGCACCATTAAATTGACAGTTGAACCAATTTACTGGTGCCAATACTGGATGAATGAAATCTGGCACAGACATTCATGTTCCCCTTACTGTACTGTAATGATTGGTGATTCCATAGGGTTTTATCTAGCACCATCATTAGGTCAAATTCTCAAGTTCTCCAACACTTTGGGTTTGTCATCTGCAAAACCAGTGAGCCTTAGCTGCACTTTGTGTGCTGGGCTAATTAGTAAATGTAAGCATGCAAACACATTGAACTATGAAGTTGTAGGTGAAATACTGTCTTTGGCATCATACTACTTGTACTCTTGAATTTGTCATGGGTAATTTTTGCTATTTTTTTAGACTAAATGATTAATTGATTCAACAGATCAGTGATGTAATAATGAGAATAAATGTTAGCCGCAGGCCTGAAGCAATGAACAAATCAAACCCAATTTATGGGGGAAGAAAGATTAGATAGTATTAAATTAAATATGGCTGGTCAGATATGACAATAACTGTGTTAGAAAAGGAAGTAATTAAAGTTATTATATTCTGCCAGTCAACCTAAAAACTCAAATTTACCTTTGGTTTCCAAAATGTGATTTCATAATGGGCCCTTAAATCGTCCAGGCAAGGCTGGATGTCTAAATAACAGCGGTTATGAGAAGTATGGGCACAGATGAACAACCACTTACAAGACAAGCAGATGTCATTTCCAACAAAAAGCTCCCCCATCCCCGTCGTGCCTTCCCCAGCATGAACTCACCTGAACTGTGCCTCCTGTCCACTTTTTACGGCCGTGGGATAATCCAATGACGATTCACATCAAGCCCCATGGTGGGTTAAAGATGCAGGAAGCACCGCCACCCTCATCAGATTCATCATGGAATATGGCCGTCAATTGAAGGCAAGATTGCGCTCGCCTCCAGTGCTCGAAATGGCACACAGCATTTTGTGGACAATTGCCTGGCAGTCAGGAAACCAACTGTGTTGGACTTCAGAGGGAAATTTACCTCTTAAAACCTGCCTTAAATCGAATGTGTAAACCTTATACTGTATGGTGCCTCTTTCCCTGACTGCTGAAGCAAAAGAGGCATTCAGCATGAATTATTTTGCAGAGTACGTTTGATGTTGACTACTGCCATGCACTTGCCATCAAAAAAAAAAAAAGAGAGAGAGAGAAAATACATAATGTAATATTGTTGATTTTTCTCTCTTTGATCTTTTGCCCCTTTCATGGTCATTCACTCTAACCCAGAGTGATGGCCTCTGAGGAGACTCTGAGCAAAATGAAAGTGAAATAAAATAAGAGCCAAGGCAATCCAAACAACAGTTCAGGTAAATGAAGAAGAATCTGTTTGGTAATGACTGTATAAGTGTCCATGTTTCGTGGGTGGGGGGGGTGTCTCTTAGCAACAGTGGCGTTGTCGTGTGGAAACCCTCGGCAGATTGGAGGCATTATCCACCAGGGCTTAATTAGAGAGGTGAAGATTAGGCCAGGGTTGTCTTTAATTGAGGACGTGTGTGTGTGTGTGTGTGTGTGTTAGTCAGTGTGTGTGACTACATCCTCTACCTGGTCCTTTGAGTTTGCATAAACTGGTATGATATAGAGAAATGTGCGTATCCTTTAAAGCATAGCATTGCTTCGATGACACACTCTGTATCTTTTCTTGTTTTTACCTGACCTTATTTTTAATGTTTGAGTTGAGGACACAGCAGTCATTGTCAGTTCACTTCAAATTTTGGGCTATTAGCTCACAATACTTGACCATCAAGACTTCAAGTAGAGCTGAAATGTCCGGAGACTAATTTAAATCTTTTAGATGGGAGAGGGACTTACAGGGAGTGTGGTACAAACCTAGTTGAGGTGCCTTCATTGTTTTAATAGATTCTATATTCAGAATGTCAGCTGTGATTATAGAGTATTAAAAAGTCACTCTTTAATTTAAGGAGGTTTAACCAATCTCTGTGCCTAATTTTACCCTTAATTTAACCTTTAAGAGATAATTGTGAATGATATTTCTAATAAAGAGGTGTGCGAAGTGCGTTTGTCTCTCTCTGATGCTTCATAGATTCATCTTTAGCAACAGGTCTTTGGTTTTGCACACAAGTAAGCACGAGCAGGTTCTCCGTCTCCAGCAGACGAGTGTAAAGAGTCGTTAATTAGGCGATTCATGGCTACGCACAAGATGTAAAGCTAAAATCCATGCAGACCCTGAAATCAAAGAGCTACACTCATCACGTATCGCAGGTAGATTATTATGAAGAAAAACTGAGTAAAATGTTACCTCGCTGAGATATAACCGTTTTTTTCATTGCTCACTACAGAAGAAAATCACACTTGGACAAGCAACACAGAGGATTTATAATTTACTGGACAGTATTTTTCACTTTTACAGAGAAAAGGCTTTGAGTGTGATGACTAAGGCTATCCTGGGCATCAGCTTTGGCTAGAGTTGCTGCAGCGTAAACTTCATATCAAATAAAACTGCGGGACAGGGCTGCTAACTTTACCCTAAACTCTGACACAGTAGCATCTCGGCTCCCACACAGAGGCTCCGTGACCCCACGAGCTAATGTAGTTAGCTCATGGCATGGCCCTGGCTTTGGAGATAACACAGGGTTAGCGCTATGGGCAGATTGGGCGGCGCAGAAATAACCTGTTTTTATTTCACTTGTGGAAAAAGTGCAAATGTTGCATTATTTTGAATATTTCCTTTTTATTCAGGGCAACCACTTAAGCCCCTTTTTACAGGTAGTTAGTTTCCCTTTAAGCCAAAGAGGTGAAAGTAAGAAGAAAGTAGCACTCTGGCATTTCAGCCATGTAGGTTTGATATGCCTTGCTTTGACCTTTCCCTGTTCTTTAAAAAAAAAAAAAAAAAAAACAGACAAGAAACTAACTGGGTCACATTTACGACCTGTACCACCCCCACAGAAATAATGTAGCATGACCGTTTCCCCTCCACACTATAATTACAGAGACAGAGGGATATGGAGTTGACCTATAACAAGTCCTGATTAAAGCCCAAATATCAGGATACATTTGTATGTCCTGCAATGTGGACCTTCTACTTCATCTCCACTTTTTGCTCTTTTCTCTTTTGTGTCCGACACAAAGTCAGAAATATGCAGCAAATGTGTGCATGAGAGGAGAGCGTGGAGAAAGAAGCCAGACAGTGTTTTTTTTTTTTTTTTTTCCAGTAGACTGATTGTCCTCATGTCAGGATCTCATAAAGGTTACGTGTTCCTGATTCTCAACTAAAGTCAGTGTCCATCTTTGCACATACCCAGGGCTGATTGATAGTTTTGGTGTTTTCGTGTCAAAGTAGGACATGGTAAAAAAAAAAAAAAAAATTTCAAGACACGGGGAACATAAAGGAAAAAGCAGTGATTCGCCGTGCACACACACACACACACACACACACACACACACACACACACACACGTGTACAAAGCAATAAAAGCTGACGATTAAGCCTCAGCCCCTGATGTAACCTCGCCTTGAAAGACTCCCCCAGATTGGAAACCCCTCAAGCCTCGCCTGATTCAAATGAACTTGCGTCGCAGAAAGACGGAGATGTGCCTCTCACTGAAATATAAAACAGATGAAATGGAGAAACTAAAAGCACCTTTAAGAGATTGTTCCTTTTTATTATTCAAATCCCTAACAGGCAAAAGAGAAAGAGTCGAGAAGTGTCACAAATTCTGATCAGCCGTGATCAAAGTGCATTATACACCACGGCAGCTAAATGCAGTCTCATTCCTTGGCACTTCTGGGTCAGGGAGCATTTTACTGTAGTTTTGTGTGCGAGTGGGAGCGAGGGTGAGAGACAAGAGAGGCGTAACATAAGGAGAGGGCTGGCAGGACTTCTGCAAGTCATTAGCAAGTGTGCGCGCAGCCTCCCCTCTCTGCATTCTTGTCCATTTGTGTATCTCGTATCGCCTGAGTGCCAGTTCCTTTCCTTTATTATGAAAGCCTTTCAGACACCTGAGCTTTCCCCTGTTTCAATTCAGCTTCTTGATTGGACCCAGATGTCCATATGGAAATGATGTCAGACCGCGAGTACACTCGGAGCCCATTTCTTGCAATTTCTCCACTCGCTCTGACTCTGCTGCTCACTGCCAGGAAACAGGCACAAGGACAGACCACAACAAACAAGCCAGCAGGAGGAAAAAATAAGCAGAGAAAATGAAGGCAGCGACGGAGAAACCTTAGCTCGGTGAAGGTCTCGCCGTATCATTGAGTCACATTAAGGGGCGAACAAGGTGGCTCTGGAATAATGCGGCGCAGGCTGACACAAATTTAGGTGGAAGTGTCAGGACAGAAGTCGGAGGTACACGCACAGCAAAGTAGTGCAAAAATCAACATTTTGCCTGAGGTTTCTTTGCAGAATGTGCACTTCTGTTGGAGTAGCTGGAACACTAAATTGGTTCATGTGCACTGTGTAAAAAAGTGTTAAATTGCACATTCAATTCAGGCGTCATAATCAGTTTTTTTCTTCATTTGTCAGTGAAAACCAAAACCTAATGTCACCACCCAGAGACTGATCACAGCTGCCACAGTGAGGATTTAGGCTGATTGACGCTGGCTTTGTGACTGATAGGTTGATGACAGAACAAATACTGTCCGATCTTCATGGAACGGATGATAATATGGCAGATGCTGACCCCACAAATCAAAAGAGATATCTCCCATCATTCACTTTTTGCAGCGCGCAATAGAGAGGAGCTGTGTGCAGAAACACAAGAAGGCGCGTGCACATGGACAGACACAGTCACAGTCGCATAGTCTGCACACAATTTATACTTTCTCCAAGACAAATGGGTTTGGAAAGATGAAATTGTTACTTAAAAGCCCTATACTTACTTTCAAGGGCAGCTGGGTCAAAATCTTAAATTCTCCTATATAGGCTGTTTGGGTTGCTGAGATGACGACTGCAGAGTGCAGCTCGACCCCTTTTTTTAAATTTTCCTCCTCAGTATCCCACAGTATAATATTGATGTGCCATTTGCTGCCCCGTCTCTAGAATTTATCATACGCCATCTCTTATGAAGACATGATCTTTGGACCCCACAGAGAGAATTGCTGCTGCTACAGTTTTATGGTTGTTACATCTTAAGTAAAAGGTGTAAAGCTTTTTCTTCTCCCATTTGGGTGCTTTTAACATGTTTATCCTCTTTGGTCTTTAATATTTATCCTGTCATTTTAGAAAAAAATCTTTACAATTTAAAGAATCAATACTTGTACCTGAGAGCAGCATAACCTTGTGTTGACTTAAAACTGGATTTGGAAAGTAAGTTTTGAGTTCAGATGTCAGATAAATCTATTAGAGCCGAAAGTACAATGTCTTTTCCTAGGATATACTGCAAAACAGAAATGCCGAAATAAAATACCTCAAAGTTATCAAAGAAAATATTGTACCTTCCACCTGTGCATATTACATTAAGTCTAATTAATTACATAATATTAAATTGCATTTTATGCCATGTAACTTTGTTATAATTATATCTCACCATTTTCTGAAATTATTTTGAGGTTTAGTTCTTTTCCATCGTGTAATGTTTGCACGTATAGTTTTGAAAGTCTCATTCAGGCTTCGCGTGCCACTTTGAGAAATGTGCGTACGCTGCTGTATGTATAACTGTAATGTGTGTCACCCGCAACACCCTGCCACTTGGAAAAAAATATTAGAAAACACCTTTAAAGTAATGCGACACCTCTAGCAGCACTTGTCACATTGCCTCCTCAAAGAAGTTCATTTCGTCTGACTCGCGGTGCAGACTGACCTAAGGCGAGGCTATTAGTCTGAGATGGCTTGATCAAACTTTTTGTCATTTTTCCCTTTTCCATCAGACAGCAATTCACCAGTCAATCTGTCAGCCAGCCAGGAAGTGTCACTTCCTGAGGAAAAAAAAAGTCCACAAGTGGGACACAGTACTCTGATTTGTAGATTTGTAGATTTGTGTGTATGAAGCATGGGCTTTTTTTCTCCCACTGAATCAAGACTAACCCCCACCACCACCAGAACATGTCTCTTGATGTGAATCCTTTTTCTGTGGTATTTCTGTGTGATCTCATTAGCCCAGAACAACAACGTGCTGCCAGGACAAAAGAACAAAGTGCAGCAGAGGCGAACAACAACACCAGTTCCCAGCCACAGCACTGACACCTCCTATGGGCACATTCTAAAGGTTGAGAATGATGAAAAGCAAAGTAACACCCCCCGGGCCAGCCTCTGAACACTGCCTAGAGGCTACCACAGTACTGCACTCTCAGCAAGTCAACCAGAGTACAGAGCGCTGCGGCCCCAGAGTGAGCAGAGGGATCGAAGAGTTTTACTGCAAAGCTGAGATACGCAGCAGTGACATACAGTGACACCGATTTCTGAACAAAACACTTGAAATAAAGTATCAAACACTCACATTTAAGAACAGAGGGAACTTTTTGTCACTTTCTTTAGTGCTTTTTATGAGTGCTAATTTTCAGGGTTTGCAGGGTTGACCCGCATAATGACAAAAAGAGGATGCAGCTAATTAAAAATAAGTAGCTGTGATGGGTTGATCATGTAGACTATAAACAATCAAATACTATGGATCTTTTCTACAGCTGAACTTAATGTTATGATCAGTTTTGACACGATTTAGCAGACAACAGTCAAACTGACTTGTATGGCTATGTATTATTATGTCTCTTTATTGAATTTTATTTTGAAATTTTTGCTTTTTTGGGGGGGGAGTTTTACCTTTTTCTGTTTTCTTTTTTCCTCTGCAAAGAGAAAATAACTTTTATCGAACTGCTCACAATTTATAGACATGCAACCTGTGACAGGGGCCACGGTATTAAAGGTCACAAGTAATGCATTTTTGGGGTCCGCTGGTTTCAGGTGTAGTGCACCACTGGCAGTGTATGATGTTAAAAGCCCAGCAGCATCAACAATAACACACCCACTGTGATGGTGTTTTATGGGAAAGTCGAACGGAATATTTTAAAATCAAAGAAATGATCTGCCACTTATCTCAAACTAGAGATGTATATGTTCGTATTTCTGGAAGTATGAAATAACGCTTTTCACTCCTCTGTAAAATCAAAGCAAACCAATTTGAGAACGGTGTTCGATTATTAATAGCAAATGCATGCTAATAGATTCAACTGATTTACATCAGTGACAGATTTATAGATGTTCAAAGATGCAAATTGAAAACATACAAATTATATAAAAGCTGTCAGGTCTGCACATTCAGTGAAATATTGAAGATTTCCAACACTTCACCCTGTCAGAAATGGAAATGAGAGTTATCAATCTTGTGGCAGGTGAGATGTACTTGAAACATCTTTAACAGCAGCTTCAACTTTCTCTCCTCTACTCTTGTATCCCCCCCCCTCCCTCTGTACTCTGACAGTATTGTGATGTTTTGGGCTCTGATGAAGGCTTTGGTTGCAGCGACGACAGAGTAATTAAAGGGATTGATTGCAGCAGAGGGAAAGGCATTGCAGTGTGTGCGCAACACACACTCGTCGACTCGCTCGCGCACACAGTTTATCAGGAGATACATCACTTCCACTCTATTTCACAGACATTTGAAATTACAGTGCTAAATGTACCAAGTCAATCCAACATAAATCCCATATGCACTGAAAGGCATGAATTAACACCATGTGATAGAATAACAGTGCCAGAGTGGCAAGTTTATATGATGAGGCTTCTGAAAATGTGAGAAGATGGTGTTGTGTTTCTACAGTGTATTGTGTAATCAACATATTATGTTTTTTTTTTTTTTAAAAGAAATACAATTTAGAAATTTTTAAAAAGAGAGGCTCTCCCAGTGTTGTCTTTAAGTGGAGGGTACTATTGAAAACAAAAATTATCTTGTGCTGTGTGGGTTGATTGTTATTATTGATGCTGTTGAAGTATGACAGTGCTCTTCACTGCTTCACTAACTTTCTGACGTACTAAATTTGCACCGTTCAAAAAAGCTATGCTAAACTGTCCTTTTGAGTTTTAGGTGTTTTAAGTGTAACTTTTCAAAGAACTGCCACATTTTCTATTTAATAAGCTTTTCTTCCATTGACTTACTTTGTCTGATATGGCTGGCAATATCGTAACTTTACATCATGTTACTGTTTTAGCCTTTGCCATTATCCCACAGTGGCCAATGTTCTTTAAAAGTTATAGTCTCACTTTGCAAATGTGCAATCTTAAGTCTTATATTGTGTTATGTAAAGTGTACTAGAAATCTAGAAATCTAAAAAGGACCAGAGAACGAGCCAGACCCTGTCCAAACTATCCAAAATGTAGTCCGCCTAAAACAACCTAAATGGAGAAAAAGCGCCCACCCTGGTGACCCCATGATGCACCACCACCACCACCAACCACCTGCCACAGTTTTAGTGAAACGTGTCTCTGTCCACACTCTCCAGCTTCTCCTGATTCCCCTGATTGTGACACACCATGTGTTCAGAGCTGATAGCGAGTCAGGTCGATTTCCACTCAGGTATTGACACACACACCTGAGACCCAAGGCAGTACACTAGACCCCTTCCTGGATGTGATTATGTGATTATACTGTAAACACATTGGACCTGGGTCGACTCTGGTCCAGTGAGGGGACTGAGTGTTGAAAAGTTAATGGATTTAGGTGCTACAGTATATTTTCTGGCTAAACTGATCCTAATAAAACCCCAAGCAATACAGAGAAGATACTGGATGGAACAGGTGGTACTATTACAAATATATAATAAGTCCTAAGTGCTAACATTATGCAGTACTGTCATTTGGGCTTCGGACTCAGGCAGGAATACAATGACTCTGGAAGAGGAAATGAGTGAAATGAAACATGACTAATGCTACCAAGAACAAGAATCTGAGCTCATGGAGTAAGACCAGGAAATGTGCTGTGCAGAGCTCCACCTTGAACAAAAAAAAAAAATGAAGAAAAATGTACTTCCCTGCACATGATGGAGAGGTGGCTGACTGATAAATAGGATGTGGTCCAAGGTACGACCTGTTTTTCCAGCTCTTAGATTAATAATGCCATAATGCCATCAGACACAATATCCTGGCAGATAGTTCTGAAAAGTTGCAGAGAGGTGAAGTAGAACCAGATGACATGCAGACTATTTTCTACAGCAATGAGAAGGTTATTTGTGGTCTTGAGTGGAGCTTTCTGTGCACTGTGACCTGAGAGAGTGGCAGCATAGGGTTCACATTCGCCATTATAGCTGAGGCTAGAATCAATCAGTTGTATAATAAACAACTGTCTTTGAACACTTGGGTTGTGGAAGGTGAGTTGAAAAAAGTATGTAATTGCAATCTACCAGTGGATCCAGATGAGTTTTTTTCCGATGGATAAAAGGGGCAAAATTATGTTGTTGATGGTGGAGAGAATGATTGGGAGGAGGAAAATAACCTTTTTCAGAAGACTGCAGGGCAACATAGCTAATAACAGGAAGACTGTTTGATATTAGGCACAAAGTTCTGCAGAATTTCTGCTGGACTCATTTCAGAAGAATTAAGATATATAATCTCGAACATTTAAATAAATGTCTGTTAAGTCGCTATCTATTGCCAAATGATGCAACACCATGGTAATTAGTCCTATAGCCCACTGATGAAAGCCTTCGCATTTGCAGTACTAAAACCTGGGCAGCAACTTTCCTGGAAAACTCATAAGCATCACACAGTTAGGCTTTTACTTACCCAGAAAAATCCAGAAAACCACTAAAGGTATTTTTACATTCACAGATTTTTCTGTAAAGAAATAAATGCTAGTCAAGTGCATTTCATGCATTGCACAATCATGTAGGATATTCTTTCTGCTAAAATCAAGAGCTTATTGATTTTACTCATTACAATGGGAGCGACATAAAATTATCTCTTACTGATGTTACTTCAACTGACAAAGACTGCTGAGATCTACTGATTATTTCCCCTTGATTTATTAATCACAGGCTAGAATATTCTAACTGGATTTGATTGTGAGTGATGTCTGGTGACTGAGACGGCCTTAGCATAAGCTTTTGCCTACATTGTTGTTATGCTCCAAGAATACAATGCTATTTTAAGCGATTTTCAGGTGATTATTGGAGGACCTGTGCTCACTAACTGTGCCTTTGCAGGTCACTTTGAATATTCTTGTCTTTGTATTTGTGTGTCTTGCCCAGTTATCCCCCAGTTAATCAGTATTTTCTTTACTTTGTCACCCATATGTATTTGCACTATTTTTACAATAACATGCAATGCTAAATATTTTTATTAGTATGTTCAATGGATACCACATTGCATGGCAGGAAGATTTATTATGAAAACTTACAGAAACATTGCTTGCACGTTGGACACAGGGAGATTAAATTGATATCAATCTCTTAGTCTGATTCTGGCTAAGACAGCAAATGAGCATATTTCCCAAAATGACAGTCCTGATGAGGGAGCGGTGACACAAACCCTGTTCACACCTGGCATTCACATGCGTCTCCACAAGTGCCTTGAGTAGGCCTAACCACTTGTGATAGGATCTCCCTTCCATGCTCCATATGCAAATAAACATGTACATAATCCCCCTGTGCACAGACTAAATGTGTTGTTGTTTTCAGCTGGCGGGGGCAAAAATCAAGTTAGCAATGATAATGCTGGCACAGAAACACTACTCTGGAGATGCCTTCCCATTGGCTGCATGGGTTGTAGCTGGATTTGTGGTGTGTTCAAGCACAAGAAATTATATTTGTTTCATGTGAAATGAGCATGTTCTAGAAACCATGTAAAACAGCTATATAGGCCGATGACTGTTGTATTGTCTGCAAACTTCAGGAGGAGTTAAAAGAAGAGTCTCCGAAAGTATTTGTGCAGAGGGTGAAGAGCAGTGGGGGCATCTTTAATCATGGTACCATGACATGGTGTCTGCTGACAATATTTGTTTGTCTAATCTGCAAGTAAACAGTGATGTGGACATCACCAACTCAAATCATTATAGACCTGAAAAATAACTTCATTTCATTGCAAGTATCTCTGGAAGGAAGATGGTGTGGTGAACGTTGATTTTTCTCACATTCACCTTCCCTTCCCATGACAGTAGAAACTGTCATGACTTTTTAATGTCAGATGAAAATTCTCAAAGGGATACTTTGAAATATGTAGAAGTACCTGGAAATAAAATGTCAAAAGTCTGGTGATGTTTCTGGGTTGTTAGTGAAAGTTATTGGAAGTTGGATTTTCAATAAAACAGGATTAATCTGTCACTTTTTTTTTTTTTTCTTGCAGCTGAAATCAGGAACTCTGTAATTTCGGCACTGTCATGTTCTTAACTATTCATCTCATAAAGATAGAGGAGGGGGAGGAGGGGTGGCTTTTGGTACATTAACCTCAGAGCACCAGTTTGATTTGACAGTCAAAATGATAAGAGCAAAGAATTAAACCATCAAAGAGGTGTCACTGTCCAAATAGCATTACAGATCAGTGAATACTGCACCGCATTAGCCAGTGCCACTGTCAACGAAGACTTGCAAAACACCCCATCTTTTGAGGGTGGAAAGTGACAGCAAACATGCAGCATAAACTATTCAGCACGCCAGTAAATACCAAGAAGAATATTATCAAAGGCATTAAGCGTCATTTATGTATCGAGATGTATCAAATCCAGGCCCGGAGAGAGCTGTCAGTCTTCTGAACGCTGAAATGCCAAGAACTGAAGACAACTGCGATGTAGCCACATCTCGTTTCTGTCAACAGGAAGATGGAGCTAAAAGATCAGATGTAAATAACTGCATGCTTCAGCGCTGATTGTTCCTCTGATTCTCGATCGTCAGGGTGTGAAGAAGACACAGTTCCCCGGATCTCACTACTATTAACTTTATCAATGACTGCCAAAGCCACTGAAATGTCAGACGAGATTGAATCCAGGGAAGGGGGCTGTTTCACTTCTTTGTATTTTCCTGCTCCTCTTCCATGTAAGACAAGGCATGAACCACGAGCGTTTCACTCAGCTCTTTGATCCCACGCTAATGAGATCCTTTAATAAATCACTTCCATTCTCCTCTGTACCTGACATCCTTTTGTGTGAATATCTTCTCTTTCTTGACATTGCCCTTTATTAAAATGGCATTTATTGATTTGTGAGCACCAGGGGGCAGGAAAATTACCTCACTGCGACAAATGATGGTCGACTTAAACATCTAGCAGGAGCAGAGCGACATGGGCAACCCAGTGAGGTCCTTTTTTCTCACCACCTGTTGAGAGTGATCCCGCCTTTAGCTGATTAGATGTTCATCTCTGTTCACCACTTATTTGCTTTGGCTCTGGCCATTTCATGCTGGGCAGGTATCTTCCAATTGGACGCTGTGAGCTTTGTGCAGAGAGTGGAGGAACCACTGTGAATCTTTTGTGCTCAATGGACAAGAAGACCAAGCTGTTTGCTTCCTTTTTCCTATTGACAGGCAGTAGTTTTCTAACCTTGAACAGGTGGTTATCATTGTACCAAGATGTTTTTCTCGCCTTAACCAAATTTCTGCCTAAAGGTAAACCTTAGCCATGGCATTGTCGTATCATAAAATGGATCAGTGTTCATCAAAAGTGAGAACGGTTATGAAGGAACTGACTGTTGATTTTGTCCTGTCAATAAAGGCATCAGATCAGATAATACATTCACATAACATTCATGTATCCATGATCACGAACATCTTTATGAAAATCCATCTTGTACATGTTAAGAGATTTCACTGTAAAAAAGGACCAAAAAGTGAAAGTCTGACTGGCTGGTGGTACTAGATGAAAAATCAGGGGATTGCCAACTTTTTTGGACCATGAAGACTCTGTCGTACTAAAAGAATATGCTGAAAGTGACTAAAAGCTACAGTGAATTGCAGACTGGGAGGTTGCTTCTCAGTGGGATCAGCAGTTCTGCTAAATCTGTCACATTACTGGGATTAATTTGTGTCAGTTTTAGTCCCAGTAAATTGCATAAAGACGTTTTTTTTTTTGTTCATAAACTGATCAGCTTTTGTCGCTTAAATGTATTCACAGGCTTTCCTAATTGCACGATTTTGCTGTATCTTCACCAGTCAACAGTCACTTAGCAATGATGGCTCAGTAAACTGCCTTCCCCCCTCTCAGTGTACGCATTCAGTCATTTATACTTGCTGCCAGTTATCTCAGTTACTGCCTGAAAAGAAAAAGAAAGCCATTTTCATGCTGAATTAGAATGCTGATAAACTGCCAACAGTGGATATTCGATGGTGTGTCCAGCTCTACGTGACCCGATGAGTGGAGGCCGGTGAAAAGCAATGTGCAGAACACTGGTATTTCAGGGGGATATGCAAATGTCCGGGAAATGGTAAGGATTTCACTGTTTGGTATTCTATCACAAGGTGGCAATATTTGCAAGTCTTGTAAACACACACACGGACACGCACACACTGATGTGTAACATACAATATGCAGCCCCCACCTCCCCTACAGACAGAGACAAACAGACTAAAACCTTTGACAGAGAATTATCCCCAAAACATTTGTCATAGTGCTCTCTATGCAGAAACACAGAGATTCTGACAGCTAAACTAGCATGAAGCCACTGGAGACTCACACACACAGTTGGTGTTACAATGACAACTTTGTCTAGCCTGCATGAACTTGGTGCCCCTAGAACATAATTTAGATTCCCCCCGGGATGGTGCTGGTAGTGGCTGCGAGGCGACCAGGCTTACTTTGTGTCTACGGGCGGCTGTGGAATTTGATTTTGTCTTTACAGCTCTGTGCTGTCCACGGCGTTGATTATTATTCTGAGAGAAAACCATATCTCAGCCTGATACATATTTCATGCTGCTTGGGAGTTCTCATCTGTGAATGCATGAGCCCATTCAATAATGTGCTTCATTTTTTTGAGAGTAATATATTTTATTTCTAATCCCAAACAGTTAAAGTGGCTCTTTCCGCTCACTCGCCCTCCCACCTCAGTGTCATCTGTGCTGCCTGTGTTCTCTCTGACTCTGCTTTTCCTGCCTATGCACAGATAAAAGTAGAAGTGGTTCTGAAAAAAAAAGAGAGGTTAATGCAGGTTTCTCTGCTCGGGGCTTGACATCCTGGCAACTGAAGGATACTGAGAGGAACTAAAGTCAAGCTGTCTGCATCCAGACCACTATTTTCATTTTTATTTTCTATGTCGGTGACAGCTGTGGCCAGAGGTGTTTTGTTTTTGGGTAAATACATCTGCCATACATCTATTTGTCCCACTCCCATGAACAAGATATCTCAGGAACGCTTTGAGAAAATGTCTTTACATTTGGCACAACTGCCACTTGGACTTAAGGATGAACTGATTTAGATTTTGGTGGTCAAAAGACAGTGATCTGTTTATTGACAGGGCTATAAAACCTTCAGATTTTTAAAAGAAACCAAAAGACATATCTTTGTAGTCCAGGTTTTACTTACTTGTCAACTGTACTTTTTAAGATTCAATCATTATTTCTCATACAATTTTCATCCCTCAAGCTCATTCATTTTTAACATTTAATTGTTTTATTATTGTAATTTGTTAGTCTTCCAAAATTCTCATAATGACTTTTTTTTGTTCTCTGTGAGGCACTTAGTGGTTTTAAATTTTCAGTATGAATAGTGCTAAATGATTAAAGTTCAGTGGAGTTATACACATCCACCCCCTTCCTATTTTGATGTATTTACTTTTTATGTTTTTATAATTCATTTTCCTTCAGGTGATTGTCATTGCATTGTATGACAAAGCTGAAGGCAGTATGTTTCTCACTGGAAATGATTACATGTCAATGTAGTGATAACTATAGAAAATATTCATTAAAAGTCTTCATTACATATATTATATAACTCTGGATAGACAAGGATGTAAACTGCAGCTTGACTGGATGGTGGAGGTGTACAGCTGCACAGCAGTAATTCTAATTATACATATGAATCAGACTTTAAACATAGCAGGAGGGCATTAAGGTTCATAGAGCTGTGTTAAGGACTTTTGGAGGGGAAAATCCACCCAAAGACTTTTGTTCCCTTACCTAGTTGTAGAAAGGGATTTTTTGATTTTTGATTGATGTTTTTTTTTACTCTTATTGATTGCTCTCCATCATTTTGTCAATAAAAAAGCACAAAGCAAACAGAAATAAACAGTCTTTTTGTTGCTGCCCTATTACATGTGACTACAGCTATAATATAGCTATAGCTGTTACAGAGCTAAATATGTACTTAGCTTTTCATTTTGTGACCATTTTTTACAAATGAATGCAATTTGTATGCAGTTGAATCAGCAGTCCTTGAAAATAGGATGTTTATGGTATGTTTTATTAGGCTGCTACTTTTAGCCCAAAAGCTGTTAAGTGTTACCTTTATTTTTTATTGATTTTGCTTATGTTATCCAAGTCTTAAGAGTTCACAATCTGCCTGCCAGATGGTCACTACAGTCTACAGAGGGCAAACAGCACCCCATTGATGTTTTCCAACTTAAAAAAAGTAAAAAGTAACGTTTTAATTTTTTTTTTATGTGGAAATCTTATTTTATTTTATTCTGTGTCTTTGCTTTGCATTTTTCCCCACTGACACTGTCTTGTGTGTCTTGCTGCTACAATGTGAATTTCCCTCCTGTGGGACTAATAAAGGCCATCTTGAATCTTGAATCTTGAATCTTGAACTACCAGACTTTAAAGCAGTGATTCACCCAGCATCAGTGACGACTGGTGTTGTATGTGTGCTCTGTAGAGTGCTTTGTTCCACCTGTAACCACACAGTAGATGAGAGTGATGTCACAGAGTCCAGTTGTGCATAACTGCAGCAAAGTTTAACTGCTGGAGGTCAGATTTTCAGGGGGTGGTAAAGTAAGCATTGCTACATAACTTTAAATATGAATAATAATAACACAAAGGAGGCCCAGGAGCTTATCACCCATCTGACCAATCAGGATGCAGCACCAATTATCAACCAGATCTCTGCAGGATCTTTTCATCAAAGTTATCTGGCATTTGGAAATCTGATTGAGTTAGTGGACGCTTGACATCGTTAGCCCATTACTAATGATCATCAATAATTATGCCAGGCTGAATATAATTGAAATGACCCAACAATCTAACCTCCTTTATTTAGGTTTACCAATCTGAAGACTAAACTTCCTTTCAGATCAAGTCTGTGAACTCTTGAGTGAAGCAACTCATTGTCTTGCTGCATTAGAATTTCAAAGTAAATTGAACAAGGGAAGCGCCAACATTGATCCCATTGTAGTCCAAATGGTATCACGCAGCAAGTGATATTGAAAAAGACATAATTTCTTCTTCGCCTTCAGGTTTACTTATTAGTGAAATAATTGGGGTTATTCATCAAAATGAGGCAGATTTTTTTTTTAGTAAGCGCATTCTCCCAATTTATCACTTCTCATGAACAAAGAAGATTTCAGTCAAGACAGAATTCATTAACATTTGGCACCTCTGCTCTCTCTGGCTCTTTATGCTTTCTCTGTTCTTAATACCCTTTCTCTCCAAATTCCCTTTGTATTTTATCTTGTCTGTTGGAGAGAGTGTTTTTTGGGGGGTAAACAACTGCTTTGTGCCACCACCCACAGGTACCCATCCTTATCAGTGGGCAGCAGGGCACTCTGCCCGCTGGAACACCCCCCTCCTTCTCCCCCCTCCGCCGCCGTTCTCCTCAACCCGCTGACCTCACCCACTCCTACTTCTTAACACCCCATCCTACTCCTGTCAAGCTCCACGCTGATTTCATCTTGCCCTGTGGCTGAGACCAGCTCACAGTTGTTCTTCTATCTATCGCCGCATCTCTCCTTTAGCCCATTCATCCAAGTGATAGCGCCTGCCCACTGGTCATAAATACCTTCCCCAAAGCCATTTCCCAACCTTAAATGGGACGGAGTTTGTTGAGAGATTCAAGGTTAAGCCTCCCCATCTGAGCTGTAGTGTTACTTGTTCTCATTTATCTACAGTACCTTTTTTTTTTTATTTACTCCTGTGGTGCCGGTGAAGACTTTAGCACTACAATTGGCAATTTTGTCATTATAAGCAGCCCTAAGTAAGTATAAATAAAGGCAAGGAAAAGATAAGAAAATATTTTACAAGAAGAATGTTCCTTACCGTGGTGGAGGGGTTTATGTGCCCGAATGATCCTAGGAGCTATGTTGTCCGGGGCCATTACGCCCCTGGTAGGGTCTCCCATGGCAAACAGGTCCTAGGTGACGGGCCAGACTAAGAGCAGTTCACAAGCTCATCATGGATAAAAGAACCACAAGGAGCATTACGTTGCCCGGATTGGCGTTACCTGGGGCCCCACCCTGGAGCCAGGCCTGGGGTTGGGGCTTGCAGGCGAGGCCTGGTGGCCGGGTCTTTGCCCATGGGACCCAGCCAGGCTAAGTCTGAAACGGTGATGTGGGCCCGCCTTCCAGTAAGCTCACCACCTGCAGGAAGATCCATGAGGGGCCGGTGCAATGTGGTTTGGGTGGCAGTCGTGGCAGGGGGCCTCGACGACCCAATCCTTGGACCAAAACTCTGGCCTTAGGGACATGGAATGCCACCTCGCTGCCCAGCTCCCCAGTTCAGCCTCCATGTGTTGGAGTTCACCCCGGTGAATCCGAGAGGGTTGCTTCCCTGCGCCTTTGGGTCGGGGAAAGGTCTCTTGCTGTTGTTTGTGCCTACGGGCTGAACAGTAGTACATAGTACCCGGCCTTCTTGACAAAGTCCCCAGTGGGAGCACTATCAAGTACCCCTTCCAGGGACTCCATTGTTGTACTGGGGGACTTCAACGCTCATGTGGGCCCTGGACAGTGACACCTGGAGGGCATGATTGGGAGGAATGGCCTCGATCTGAACCTGAGTGGTGTTCTGGTATTGGACTTCTGTGCTAGTCTCAGCTTGTCCATAACGAACACCATGTTCAAGCATAAGGGTGTCCACCGGTGCACATGGCACCGGGACACCCTAGGCCAGAGGTCGATGATCGACTTTGTTGTCATTTCATCTGATTTCCAGCCATAGGTGTTGGACACTTGGGTAAAGAGAGAGGCTGAGCTGTCAACTGATCACCACCTGGTGGTGAGTTGGATCCGCTGGCGGAGGAGGAAGTTGGACAGACCTGGCAGACCTCAAATGTATTGTGAGGGTCTGTTAGGAACGTCTGACCAAGCCCTCCATCAGGGAGGTCTTCAACTCCCACCTCCAGGAGAACTTCTCCCAGATTCCGAGGGAGGCTGGGGACATTGAGTCCGGAGTGGACCATGTTCTCTGCCTCCATTGTCGACGCAGCAGTTCGAAGCTGTGTACATGCAAGGTCTCAAGGTCGCAAGGTGACTGTTGTGGTGGCAACCCCCAAACCCGGTGGTGGACACCGGAAGTAAGGGAAGCCGTCAAGCTGACTGGCCTGTGAGACTCCTGACGCAATTGACGGGTACCGGCAGGCCAAGCAAGCCGCAGCCCTGGGCTGTCCTGGAGGCAAAAACTTCGGGTCTGGGAGGAGTTCGGTGAGGCCATGGAGGAAGACTATCGGTCGGCCTCGAAGAAATTCTGGCAAACCATCCGGTGCCTCAGACTGCCTGGGGACATTGTCGGACGGTGGAAGTAATACTTCGAGGAGTCCCCAATCCCACCGACATGCCTTCCGTTGAGGAAGCAGAGGCTGAGGACTCTGAGGTGGACTCGTCCATCACCCAAGCCGAAGTCACTGAGGTAGTTCGCAAGCTCCTTGGCGGCATGGCGCGCTTGGGGTGGATGAGATCCGATGAGACCTGTTCCCAGTGCATGTTGGACTCCTGGCAGGGCTGCCCTTTGTCACCGGTTCTGTTCATAACTTTTATGGACAGGAATTTCTAGGCGTAGCCAGGGGCCGGAGGGAGTCCGGTTTGGGAACCACAGGATTTCATCTCTGCTTTTTGCAAATGATGTTGTCCTGTTGGCTTCATCAAACCAGGACCTTCAGCGTGGACTGGTTTGCAGCAGAGTGTGAAGTGGCTGGGATGAGAATCGGCACCTCCAAGTCCGAGGCCATGGTTCTCAACTGGAAAAGGGTGGCTTGCCCTCTCTGGGTGGGTGGAGAGGTCCTGCCTCAAGTGGAGGAGTTCAAGGATCTCGGGGTCTTGTTCACGAGTGAGGGAAAGATGGAGCGTGAGATTGACAGGCGGATTGGTACAGCCTCCGCAGTTATGCGGTCGGGGTACAGGACCGTCATGGTGAAGAAGGAGCCAAGTCGAAAGGTGAAGCTCTCAATTTACTGGTCAGTCTACGGTCCCACTCTCACCTATGGTCATGAACTTTGGGTAATGACTGAAAGGACAAGATCGCGGATACAAGCGGCTGAAATGAGTTTCCTCCGCAGGGCGGCTGGGCGCTCCCTTAGAGATAGGGTGAGAAGCTCAGTCACTTGGGAGTAGCTCGGAGTAGAGCCACTGCTCCTTCACATCAAGAGGAGGCAGCTGAGGTGGCTCGGGCATCTGTTTCGGATGCCCCCTGGACACTTCCCTAGGTAGGTGTTCCAGGCATATCCCACAGGGAGGAGGCCCCGGGGAAGACCCAGGACATGCTGGAGTGACTATGTCTATCAGCTGGCCTGGGAACACCTTGGAATCCCCCTGGAGCTGGAGAAAGTGTCTGGGGTGAGGGAAGTCTGGGCATCTCTGTTTAGACTGCTGCCTCCGCTGACCTGGTCCTGGATAAGTGGAGGAAGATGGATGGATGGATGGTGTCATACATGTATCTACAGTAACCTTCATTTAATAGTGTACCTAAATGCATCCTATGTCGACACAGACAGAGGCCCGATGCTGCTGCTCTGCTGGTGTGCTGCCTTCACTACGTCTCCTGTGGTGACACAGAGTAAGTAATGGAGATGTTTTACTAGCTGTTGGGAAAGTTACTTGAAAAGTGTAATCAATTACTCATGTTCCTCTTAGAAAAAGTAGTAAGTGGACTTTTGAGTAACTTAACAGCAAAAATAATAGCTAAATATTACATTACATTATGTTTGTTACCCAGATCTCAAGTTTTTTTTAAAATCCCTTTAACTACTTATTACTGTAATATTGACACTACTTTAATGCATTACTGACCTGGGAAAAATAGTATGGGATTGTCTTATTTAAAACTGTAATCTGGTGCAAAGCCGTAGTTCTGCGAATCTGAATAAAAAAACTATGAAATGAAATGGGGTTGTTTGGTCATCAATGGTGGTTTGGTTTTGGTCATTAATTAAGCCTAGTCAAACCTCACCCACACTGTGCTGTTAAAGTAGATAGCTCATTGTTTCAGTGTGAATGTACACCTAAAGTTTTTTTATTTTTTTATTTTCATTGTTGCTTATTTAACAATGAAAATTTAATGTTATGGAGAAATACTTAAGATTTAAAGCCAAGTTTTTAGGGCCTTGTAAACTACATTTTTCATTTCTTTATGAGCTGTGGCAGGAATATGTTTTGCTCACAGTCAGCCAGATGAAAGTTGATCTCAGCTATGGTTGTAAAAAAAAGGACAAAGCGCCTGGTATATTGTGTTAATCGGAGGTGACATTGCATTTAAACATGTTACTTTCAGTTCATACAGTCTCTGCAGGCCCACTGTAGTTGTAACCGGCTTACTTTGCGTGCTAAATCACTGGCAGGGGAACACACAGCAGCCAGAGATGTTATGTACTTTCGGCGCGTGTGTGCCGGAAAATTTTTTAGGTTGGGTTATAAAAAGTACATTTAAACATCTAAGCACATGAAAGGCTTCCTGAAAACAACTGGAACCAGGACGCGAAGCGGCGTCTAGAATGCGGCGTGCTCGTGTGAAATCTTAGCCTTTTCTCCTCTTCGCCAGACCGCAGATGCAGAAACCTCTTCACTGCATTGCGACAAGTGCCAAGTTTATATATTCTGAAACACAAGTTGGGAGTTTTATCACTTTTTATTCAGTACTCTGAATGACCCCCCCCCACACCACACACACAGCTGTGTTTATTAACTGAAGAACTGCTTCAATACCTTCCGAAGCAATCTTCTAGGCACTGCAAAGCAATCCATGATTCTTCCTTTGGCTCCTCTGCGTCCCGATCCTGACCTCACCTTTTCACCTTAGCTCTTAATAACCCATCAGCTCCAATGGCTCATCTCATCCTCTTCTTCAGCCAAAGCTCTTTTCACAAAGGGAACGCCACTTTGCCTCAACCTCCCCTTCCACAAAGTAAAAAAAAAAAAAAAAACGCACCCGCACGTACACTCATTAATGCACGTGAGCGGAGGTGACAATGTTCCGCAACATGACCCCCCCAATATCCCTGTCCAGCCTCGCTCTCCCTACAATTCATGCTGACAGAGGAGGTAGCTGTGGAGAGTGATTTTAGGATTCAGCAGCAAGCCTGATGAAGGTGAACGGTCCGGGAGGTCACCGCGGTGAGTTAATGAATATACATATACATGAATATACATCTTCTCCGCCGCTTCCCCGTGAAACTGCGGCCACGAGATTAGATTTGTGGAGGCCCGCACATGAACGCGGCAGTGACGCGCACTTGTGAACTCGTGTCATGCCATTTAACCCCGGTGTGGGCGGATTACCCTGACCTCCCTGCCGCTCTGAGCTTGAATCGAGCCCAGGTTTGTTTATCCACAGACACCGTCAGGAGTGCAGTTCCTCCATCTTCATTACAAAAAAAAAGGCTCCAAATGCTGTTTTAATGGTGGCATTTATCGGCTGTCTCCCAGTGTCTTCTGCGCTGCGGATTTATACATGAGCTTATGCCTGGGATCTCCAACTTGAGGGCATTTAGCTGATAAAACCCCCATTTGCGAGTGGGGATACATATTTTCAACGGGGAGAAAGTGATTTGTGGTTCCCAGGCACGGGTGGGGAGTATGTGACGCCACTCTCAATAGGACTGGCTACTCTCGGCGGAGTCTCCATCCGCACTCGGGGTGTGGTCATGTGTATGCATGAGGGAGCACAAACACAGACACTCCCTCTTCTCACGGGCCCCGGCTGTGGACAGTCGTTATAAAGAGACTGGAATTAAAAGGGAGTTAGGGGACACTGAGACTGGGGGCGTTAAAGGGGAAAGTGAGATGGAGCATTGGGGGGTGTGGAGAGCTGGGAGGTTTTGCTCACTTCTGCTTTTAATCTCTGCTAAAGTGGCAGAAAAAGGAGCACTTAAGCGGAGAGCATGCAGAGAGTAATATTAACGTCTCTATGCTTGAGAAAGTTTCAGAAGTAAAATCGAGACACGGTTACGAGGGGAATAGATGAGGTGATGTGTAATTAGCTCTTCATATTAGTTTGCCTGGGGTGTTTGGTCTTTCTGCATTTTTCAGTTTTATTTGGTAACAAGCATTAACAGTTCAGTTAAAGCTCTGGAGGATGAATTTGGATCTTTATGCCTCTTTCTGGCATGTACAAATGGTGATAATGAATTATCCGAGCAAATGCGGCTAATTTGTATTTCATAGAGATAGCACGGTGTGAAATGCTCGTCGGTGCCACCTTCATTTTCCGTCACGAATCTTACAAAGTGCATTGATTAATCGTGCCCATGGGGATTTGACAAAAGTTTGGATCGACTGCGTGAGGTAAAGAATGGCCAAAAGATGCGACTGATATCAGTCTCTCCAGCCCGACAAATAAAAGGACCTCAGCGTGCAGATGTGATGGATAATAAATCAGAGGGGACTAAAAAGCCATCAAGCTAACGAGGACCTTGCAAAACAAACAAATCTTCAGCACAACCTTCAGTAGTGAAAAAAATAGCAGAATGAATATCTGTCTCTCCCATCACTGCGCTGCTAATGAAGATACAGCGGCTATGCGTAGAGCCATAAATAAACAAGTATCGATTGGGACAGAGGATGATATCTGACTAAAAATAAAACCTCACATCTGACTAATAACCTGATGTTCATCTTGGCTGGGCTGACCAACTGCAAGTGGCCACCATGAGTAAAAGATAATTGATTGTGTAATATCAGTGGGTTATGGAATTGTGAGTGGGAGCATCTATATGTTTACATGTTATTTAAGCATATACAGCCCACTGGGTTCATGCACATGCAGAAATCAGACTCCTTAAAGTTATAATCTAGAAGATTTTCATTTAAATAGATGTATGTTTAGTCACTGTCTATCACCGAGTGATACAACAATTGACTGAGAGGTACAGATATCATGTGCTGCTTAAACACTTGAAGCTGCCCAAGACTCAGATGATCAGCCATTCCTGCCACCATCACCCACATCCAAACTCTGCAGGTCCAGTCTGCTAAGCCACACCTGGAACAAAGTTAATAGCAGCCATTCTCTAAATCCAGCCTCTTTAAAGTACCTATGCTCCCGCTGTTCCCCCATCTCGTCTGCCAATGCACCCCACCACCCCACACCCCACCAAGCTGGACCCTCTGCAACCAAAAGGCCACAGAGCTGCCTCGCTGCTACCATGATTCTGGACAAGCTTCAACTCTGCAGCTACAGGGCTTAAATCAAACTGAAGCCCTGTAGTGGTCAGTCATCTCACCAACCAGTTTCAGGGCTCCAATCCCACCATGGCCCACCAATGAACGCCCTGCATCTGCAGTACTACGACCTGAGTTATGGTGGCAACTTTCCTATAATAATCACAGGCAGTGCACAGTTAGTTTACTGTGACCAACTGAGACAGATAAACTCTTTAACTCACCCGTGTGTGTGAAGTTTGTGTGTGTTTTTTGCGGCCTCTGCCAACATTGCAAGTAAATGGTTACTATGGCAGAAAAAGCAAAGAAAAGACTGATGATGGCATATGGTGAAACTGAAACACAAGTGAACCCACCTGCAATTCACAACTATGGCCGTAAAAGAAAAATAAATGAAAATCTTAGATTATAACTTTAATTATAAGTTTATTATTCTAATAATAATAGTAGTATAGGCATATTATAATTCTAAGTTCATTCTGCGCTTTTTCCTGCGTCCTCACTTGTTTGCTTTTTTTTTTTTTTTGCTATATATGTACTTTAAAATCAAGAAAGATTGCTAATTAAAAGTTATGTTTGTCGAGGCATTTTTGTCATAGCTAGCAACACCAGAGTTTACTGTTGAGACTGTTGTTGAGAATTGGCTTTTAATTATTCAGCCCATATTTCTAACCACTGCAAGTTATTCACTGCTGCTCTCCTCCTCAGTTAAAAGGCTTTAAGTGTGTCTGTGTGTGTGGTCACAGATGCAAAAGGATTTTTTTTTTCAAATGTATAGATATCACCTGCCATGTAGCTCCTTACATGTTTGAAACTGCTTGACATATTCTGAGTAGAAAATGTTTTTTTACAGGTTAATATGAGGCCTGGTTGGCTCATATCACGTGTCACTTGTCATTTTGATTGCCCATTAAAGGATATAATGAGAAGTTATCTGGCAAAGATTGTCTTCCTAGTGAAAATGAAGTATAGGATGGCAGCTGTGCGTGATGTGTTTTGAGTGTGTGTGTATGTGTGTGTGAGAGAGAGAGAGACAGAGAGAGAATTAGCGAGCAACAGACAGAAAGAAAGCGGGGAGAGAGTATACTGATGAGATCTCCTCTCCCGTCTTCATCTAAAAGTCATAAAAACATGAAATTATGATGAGCTTGAAAAATTACACAATAAAATAGAGAAACATACACATGTAGCTGCACAGTGTCGGAGAAACATACACATGTAGACACACGCACACACACAGGCTCGTGCACTATAAGACCCAGCACCGTTGGACAGCCAATTACAGGAGCAGCCTGCGGGGGAGAAGAACGGGGGAGAACAGAGGAAAGCTGGAGAGATGAAAAGTGTTGTAGCAGAAGAGAAGGCAGATGAGAGTTGAGGGACCCTGATGCCCATCAGCTGCTGATGTTAAACTCAGAGTCTGATCATTGCCTCTCGGTGGGCCTAGAGAGAGAGAGAGAGAGAGAAAGAGAGAGAGAGAGCTGGAGTGTTTTTTTTTCCTCCCACTTCTCCTCCTTCCCCCTTCTTTTCTTCCTCTCCCTGTCTTTAATGGGCAGCCTGTTCTTCCTTGACTTCGTCTCCTTTGCTCGCAGAGAGCCAGACCGCTGTGCACAGCAGTGAGAGAGCGCTTTGATGGACGTCCTCTGTCTGCCTCTCTCTGCATCTCACCGTTGTTCTGCCTCTCCCTCTCCTCTCCCGCCCCTCTCTCTGCGTGCCTCGTGTTCCTAACAACCCACATAATGCCCTCCCTTTCTTTCTCACAGCTCTCTGTCCTTGTTCAGCTCATTTTTTTTGTTGTTGTTGTTTTTTTTTCTCCCCCCCTCTCATACTGTTCAATAACATTTGTCTTCACGCCTCTTCAATCTCCTCTCGCTGTTTGATATCCAAGGGGAAAAAAATAGCAAAGCGAGACTGACCTGCCATGTACAAAATGTTTTCTCTCTGTCTTTTGAAGATGAGTGCAAGCGCCGCATGTGAGCACTGTGGCTTCCCTTGTTTTAGGCAGTATCCTTCAATTTCTTTTCTTCTGGTAACATAGACCTTTTATGATGCCTCCTCTCTTTTGGATTTTATGTTTATTTTTTCTTTTTTTTCCTCTTTAAGAATAAACTTCCAAAACTCTTTTGACAAGTGTGGTCAAGTACCGCAGTGCAAAGGCAGTTTTCTTGATAAAAAAACCCCAAAAAAACTACTGCTTTGCTTATGCATGACTGTGAGAGTTTTATTGCATGAATAGGCATCTGTAATTGCAAGTCGACAGCGTGTGAAAGTGTTTACAGTACACGTGTGCCTGTGTTTGCTTTGCACATTTGGTGTTAGTGCTGACACGTCTGAGAGAAGGGTTTCATAGCCAAAAAGGGGCTCAGGGGGCAGAAGATCCGCTGCTCCTCGCCTGTCAGTCTCAGTGCCCTGTAATTTTGCTTTCCCCCAAAGCATAGCTCGCAGGAGCAGTCAGCAGCTATTAAGTGAGGTGTTGCGCCTCGTGTCAGACACCGAAATAGTACACCGCGCAAAAAGTCGTAGCTCACGCTGAGAAGAAGGGGAGGTGAAGGAGAGGAGGTGGAGGAGGTTGAGAGGTAGAAGGTGCCCTGCCCCCACCTGGCACCACTCCGAGAGTGCTTTGGGAGGGTGGGATGTGACCAGACGGGGAAAAGAGCAGGCTGCGAGAAGGCTAAGATGCTATGACTTGTGTTGAGTACATGTGTGCTTGTTGACTGGGCAGAGCGAGCATGTAGGTCCTTGGATGCCTGAAGCTGCGTGTTATTCAGGAGGCTGTGCGCTGGTGTTCAGCTGGCACGTCTTAGAAAACAGTTTTCTTGGCATGCATAAAAAATCATGCACAACAGAAAAAACATTATTACAGTTATCAGCACAGCCAACAGTCTGGAGCTGTTACAGCAAACTGTAACAATGCTCTGCATCAGTATCAGTGGTGGATGAAAGTTGTCTTTTGCATGACAAAAAGAAAAAAAAAAACTGGCCAAGTGGCTCGTGAACGTTCACAATTTAGCAGCCAATCAATAGATTACCACTGGATTTTCTGGCTGGTGAGTAAAGCAAATGCACCAGCCACTTGACTATTTTGGTGGCCGGTTTGAGTTTTGTGTCCTGGATACAGCTGAATCTAAGTAATTTAACACGAGAGATCAGACCACAAGGCATTTTTGTCCTTCCTGGTTGTCACTGTGTTGGATAGTACAATGACAGTCCTGCCTGGCTTCGCAGAGAGACTTGTCACACTCTACACGTTGAATCCTGTCCATCATTAGCTTGTGGCTCTTGCAAAATTTATCAGGCAGGAGATGCGAGACTTAACCCTCATGTTGTGTTCATTTCATGTTCAAATGACCGTTCTATTAAGAACATAAACTGTAATAATACATATATTATCACTATTTGTGTGTTAGATTTTCTTATCAACTTAAATTCTTGTGAACATTATAATGTTTTGAATTTCTATTTGTTATTCATAGCCTGTATGCCTCATTGATCTGAGCTTATACATCTTGAATTTGAGTTCTAAAAAACATAATTTCTGGATTATTTTGACTTTAAGAAATAACTCAGATGAAACATAGAATACTGTTGATCACAGACTACTTTGGGTCAAAGTTACCATTTTTAAACAGTCACATAAAGTAACACTTTTTGTGTTCCTGGTAAAAAGTGGACCTGGGAAGATTTTATTTGTGTACAAAGGAAATTATCCCAACACCACACTTAACAATTTCTTAATACATTAAAGAACAACTGTTGTAATATGAGCACTATAAAATGGTTTAATACTTATAATCCGTTAGAGGGTAGCTGTTTGTAAGAGATGCTTTTTCCCGGGGTTTTCCCTCTCGCGTTGTTTTGCCTCCGTGTTTCACATTTTGAGCAGTGTCAGCCTCAGTGTACAAGAGAAGTGTCTTTTGCAAGTTTTAGATGAAGCTCATATGAGCAACACTCGACAAGTTGTCGAGTGGTCTTTTTCAAAGCCGAAGTTACCACAACAACTAACAAGAACCATGACATTACAATGTTCATCAGTCTATCAGTTTTTTTTTTCTGATAACAGAAAAAAACTGAAAACTGATATAAAATCCAGGCTTCTAAACTTGGTGGAGTGGGTTAACTCAAACTTCAATGGTGTTTTTTCTCATGCACATGTTGGACAATATGTGCAGATTGTTGCATGCACCTTGCAAATATATGCATTTGCATTTATGGCACGTTACGCTTGTTTTCACATCAGTTATTTCTTGCTCTGGATTATATTCTGTGTCATCTTCAGCTTCTGACACTTCCTCCTCTAATCCATCCTCACTGCCAGTTTCCTGGCCTCTCTCCTCCTCACCAGTGTGGTGATCAAATATATAATCAAGAGCCTCACTTACGGTATAATCGGCCTGCCATGGTGCTGCCACATAATGAACAGTGAGCAAGGCCTCATTAAAAGCATTATATACCAAAGCTACGAGAAAAGTTCAGTATTATTGAAACTACGTTGCAGCTGTCTGTGAGAGCTGCCAACAGGTGTTGCTCCTGTGGGAGAGAAACTCTACTGGGCAAAGGTTCGTGTAGTGGTTGAAAAAGGAACCCAAAGTGTGTGTGTGTGTGTGTGTGTGTGTCCATCTGACAAATGAGGATGTACTTAAGCTCAGTTTTTTACACTAATTGTACATCTCCCCCATTCATTTCTAATGACCGGTCATTTTTGACCAGGAACACCAAGAGTGTACAAAAGTTGAATAAAACACACAAAATTGTATTTGCAAATTAATACAATTTATTTTGTGTGTTGAAATCCTCTTTGTGGACAAAGTCATGGAATCTAAGGTCAGTCTGATCAAATTAATTACATTTTTCAGAGATAAAACTTTTAAATATCGGTCAAATTTGACCAGAACACAACATGAGGGTTAATGACCAGATGCTTATTTTCCTTCTTGACACCCCACGGTTGTTGCATGGGACATGTCAGTCAGCTCTTTTTATTCATGTTTGTGGCGAAGACATGCATGAGAACGGTAACTGATTCAAGTAGCATTTCAAGTAATTGTTCCAAACATTTTTTCAATCAGTTCCTATTCATTTTCCACCACGTCTTCTTAGAACCGTCTCTTTATTTCTTTCTGGTCTTGAGCTCCCATGTATCTTTTCTGAATCGGGGAGGACTTCGGATAATCCTTTTGTCCTCCTCCTTCCGTGCACATTCCTTTTGAGCTTCATTACTTGGGGCCGAACTTCAGTATTAAATTTATAGTTTGTTTAATCTACACACGCTTGTTTGCTGTCTGTATGTGGACGGTATCTTTTCAAACTTCAAATTTTCTGTATGGATGTTTGTAGCTGATACTGTAGTGTCTGCTCTTTTGAAATATTGACAAGAAATATTGATTGGCCTGTGTGCTCTTATAGTATCTTTTTATGGATGAGCATTAAAAGTGGTTGCTGACGTAATATGTAAAAAAAAAAAAAAAAAAAAAGCTATACACATACAAAGCCCATGCATTGCATAATAAGGCACAGTTAAAAGTCTTGACACTAGCAGAAAAACGTCTCCAACAAAAGGACTTCATTAACGCGTGTGTGCGCGCCTGTCAGCTGACACGGAGCGAGATAAAGGCTGCGATGGCTGGTGGAAAACAAAGTTTCGACAGACCTTCTGACAGGAACACAGAAAAACAGACATCCAAGCAGACAGCAAAACCGACAGGTAGGCACAAAGACAGTGCTCGGGGAGGTGCTAAGTGACAGCTTGGGAGAGAAATGAGTGACTTTAGTGCATTGTGGCATTCATGTTCTCGACTGTCAGTGAAAAGACCCCCTGGAGACTCAGGTGACATGACAAATGACAAGGGAGATGAGCAGACGAAGTGAGGGAAATGTCCAAGTATCTGGTAATTTCATCACCCCCGCGATTTAATGCTGATGCTTAATATCATTCCGTATGATCTGCGTGTCAAACCGTGTGTCACTGTTATTTCTGTGCTCGCGCCAGAGCTCTTGCATGTAAAAGTCACTTCCCTCAATGTTTACCTTTTCTGAGGCACTAAGTACCCGTCCTCAGGGACCCAATCATAAATTGCCTATGTGCAACACTAGTGAGGCAGAGGCAAGACGGAAACAATGCGCTGGCGTGTAATGAGAGGCTAAAGTTAGGTTGGCCCTCCAGAGAAATATGATGCACAAAAGCGGAAGAAAAGAAGGACGCTTAAGGTTTTGAGGAGCAAGAAAGTAAAGTTAGGCAATCAAGAGGAGCCTTTCTTGAGAAAGGCCTGTCATGAACCATAAATACCCGGCGCTTTTTCAGTGAACATGATTTTCGGGATGCCATCAACTCTGAATTTGTATTTTAGCCAAATAAATAAAACCTGACATTCTACCACTTCTGGGCCTAAGATACGCAGGCATTGCAGCAACAGAAATGCCAAAGCAGTTGTAAATCGAGACAAATACCTACATCCAATCCACTCCTGTGCAGGGTCATATATTAAATAGAGGAATCCATTAGTTATGCAGAATAAATCTTCATTTCCACGCTCCCGGAAAGGAACAAAAGGACCTGACCTTGAGTGTTTTTCACAGTGGTGTGGTTGCGGCGGAGTCATGTTCAGCTGTGATGTTAATGGCGCTCACGCCGCATCCACGTGGATGATGTATGTGTGTAAAGAGCATGATTCATGGTGGAATGAAGCGTCCATGCTGGATGTCAATGGTCTCATTAATGGGGCCTCACCAACAACCGGCATGAGTGTATTAAAGCTGTGTCTGGAAAGTGTGTGTGCGTGTGTTTGTTGATGATCTGATTCAAATGTAGTCATATATCATTGATTGCGTGGCTGCGTTCTGTTAACCTTGCTCTGTTTGGTTCTTTTCTGCACTTATTGATTTTGATAAAGTCTTTTGCTTCAGTCAGCCTATTACAAAGTCTCATTTGGCTTTATGATGCGCTGTGACCACCTCCTGGCGCGCGCGCTCTTCGCTCATTAAATTAACATGAGCTGAATCAGACAGCTCTGATACGGTCAACAGTTGTACGTGTTAAAACTCTGGGGGGTTCCATCAGCCGCACATTGATGGCTCAGGCACGTTGGTGCACAATCACACACACACACACAAACACGTGTCACACCCTCATGCACACCACCCACTGTTTAAGAAATAGTGATATTAATGACAACAGAAATGCTGTCCAATCTTCATCAAGCCAAACTGTGGCAGCTGGTGCCTTGTGAAGAGAAATTAATTTTTTTCCGTACCTCATGCTTTATTTAGACCAGTGGCTCCCAAATTTCCTTCAGCCATGGCTCCCCTTCAGCATGATTATTTTTTCATGATGCTAGTCCACCTTTGCCGCCCCATGCATATGCTAATTAAATGTACCCCTTTCATTCAGTTCAAAAGTAAAATTATTAACTGTTGATGGTATTTGACAGTTTTCTCTGCAGATCAGGTGTTGGATAAACTTGCTTGCCCTCACCATGAAAAGCTGTAAGCCAAACCTCTTTCAGTCAGATTTCTGTTCAAGGATTCAAGGATTCAAGGATTGTTTATTGTCATTCCAACACAAGTTAAACATGGGATGGAACGAGATTAGCTACCCTGGTCCCGGTGCAAGCCCAAATAGAATAAGTATAAAAAGTAGAATAAGTATAAAAAAGTAAAATATTACAAAATAAAATAAACAAGATAGAAAAGCAAAAAAATGAGCTAGTGCAAAATGAGTGTATAAATATAAATAAACAGCAGGGGCTACAGGAGTCCTCCAGAGTTCAACAGTCTCACAGCTTCCGGGAAGAAGCTGTTCCTCAGTCTGGTGGTCCTGCTCTTAATGCTCCGCAGCCTCCTGCCTGAGGGGAGGGGGACAAACAGTGCATGTGCAGTGTGAGTGGGGTCCTTCATGATGATGCAGGAGGCCCGTTTCCTGCATCTGGAGGTGTAGATGTCCATGGTGGTGGGTAGACTGTGTCCCACAGTCCTCTGTGCAGCCTTCACCACCCTCTGCAGAGCCTTCTTCTCTGCCGCCGAGCAGCAGCTGCCGTGCCACACGATGATGCAGGAGGACAGGACGCTCTCCACCACACATCTGTAGAAGGAGGTCAGGACTGAGCTCCCCAGCCCGGCGCGCCTCAGCCTCCTGAGGAAGTAGAGGCGCTGATGTGCCTTCCTAATCAGACAGGAAGTGTTGTTGCTCCAGGTGAGGTCATCAGAGATGTGTACGCCCAGGTACCTGAAGCTGGAGACCACTTCCACCGCAGTCCCTCCGATGTACAGGGGAGAGGGGAGGTGTCTGCCCCTTCTGAAGTTCACGATCATCTCCTTGGTCTTCTTCACGTTGATGCAGAGGTTGTTTTGTCTGCACCAACCCTCCAGGTGTTCCACCTCCTGCCTGTAGTCGGACTCGTCGTTGTTAGCGATCCGTCCCACCACAGCTGTGTCATCCGCGAACTTCACGATCAGACAGCTCGGATGTATCGCTGAGCAGTCGTATGTGAGCAGGGTGAACAGGAGGGGGCTCAGCACACAGCCCTGGGGGGAGCCGGTGCTGAGGGTGATGGAGGAGGAGGAGAAGTCATGGATCCTCACAGACTGCGGTCTGTCTGTCAGAAAGTCCAGGACCCAGTTACACAGGGTGAGGCTCAGTCCAAGTGTTTGTGAGTTTCTGGACCAGGGTCTGCGGTATAATTGTGTATTGAACGCTGAGGTGAAATCCACAAAGAGCAGGCGGACATAAGAGTCTTTGTTCTCTAAGTGGGTGAGGGCTGTGTGGACCACAGAAGAAATGGCATCCTCTGTAGATCTGTTCTTCCTATATGCATACTGGTGCGGGTCCACGGTGACGTCGACGCAGTTGTATTGGGCAGCTCGGGTTCAGGTCTCTGTGTTGCAGGCTGAGATTGTTATCAGTGTTTCTTTTAATGTTTTTCACAGTGACACATCGTTGCTAACTCTCACGACTGCTATGCAAGAAATCAACGGTTGTAGAAATCAATATCACAATATTATGATATATTATCATTATGTAATATTCTGTCAGTGTATATCACAGTGTTTATACATATATGCAAAATCACAAAGGTTTAATGCAATGAACTACAGAACACAATTGTACACATATGCAAACTACAGTTTTTTGTTTGTTATATTCAAATTTGATCTGAAGCCTTTATTTCAGCACAGCATTTTCAACAAATTACTTAATGGGTCCAGTCAATAAATGAACATTTTGAAGTTTAGGCTTACATGGCAAGTTTGAAATTGAAAATGGAAAGGCCTCTGTGTGGGAAAAAAAAGATACATAACATGAGACACCCACCCTAAGACACCCTCTCAGTTTTCTGTTCATTAATTTCATTGTGTGAAAATTGTGATGAAAACTGTTGTGCATGGGAGATTTTCAATGACACGTCTCCACTTGTGTGCTCACAGTGGGATCCATCAGGTGAAGCACACGCTGTTACACACTCACAGTAATCTCTTTTAAACCAGCATTATCTTTTAAACTTCTCCCATCCAAAATTTAAATGCAGTTTACATTTCATTCACATTTACATTACATTACATTTCGGCTAAAACACAGGATGGCGCCTGTGCCTTGATGACGCGTCATGTTTCATTCAATATATTCAGACTTTCATTCAATATTCTCAAGTTTTATAAATATATGTGTATATATGTATATATATGTGTGTGTGTGTGTATATATATATATATATATATATATATATATATATATATATATATGTTTATATATATAACTATATGTAACTTAACTATACTAAACATTAAAGGATAACAAAGAGGAAGTGGATGATGATAAACAGGAAGAAGAGAAACATTAAATGAAAAATTAATGGTGGTCACATAACTGCAGGTTCCTAACTCATTCTACACATTTCTCCCCAGAAACTAGAGTTTTATTTTCCATTTAATACTAGACATACAGTTTATGGGAGCTTTTATTTTTGATGGAAATGACTGCCCTTTGCTACTGGAATAGAGAATTATGAATGTGAACTAAGTTGTGGGGCATTAAACAAAAATGTTGAGTTGAAAGAAACTAAAATGTTCAGTATAGTTGTGGGGAAATGCAGAGTTGGGTATAAATCATTGATGGGTTGATGACTAGATTACTAACTAGCTTTAAGTAAATTGACAGCGTCATCTGCATAATGTGCAAAATTTCTCTTTAAAACCTAATATAGGTTTCTGACTCCAAATCCCTGTCTTATCTCACATTTATATTTTTATTTTAACTGTGTATTGAAATGAAAGTGGAAATAGCACAAAAGTGGAGGTGCCAGCATCCACAGCTCTATAGTGGCATTGCAGGTGCAGTTTCTTATCACACACAAACACACGCCCTAGTACATGTGCCCTTGGAAACACACACATGCACACGCAGTCACAGAGGCATAATGAATGTTTCAACAGTTTATCTGCAGCTCCTCTTCTCCATCTCAACTGCAGGAAGAGAAGGGACTGTTTCTATTGACAGGGTTTCACCTGAGAGGCTCTCCACAGCTTCTTAACTTCCCTCAGACCCTCCTCAGGTCCGCAGCTCGGTGGCAGGAGAAAGCGCTGCCCTTGAAATATGTATGATTTAGAAAAAAAAAAAAAAAAAAAACAGAGGTAGAAGAGGGAGGGAGAGGTGGAGGGGGCGATGGGGGCTGGATGACACAGCAGTGACTGCACACATCAAGGTGACACGCTAGTTATTCGCATTACATCACATTTGATCAAGGTTATATGTTAGTTACTCACATTAGATCACATTAGATGAGATTTCCTGTGTGCCACAGATCAAGGTATACTTTCATCTTGGCTTTCACAGCGAGAGACATGAGTTTGACATACAGTAGGTCTATGGAAACTTCAAAGAACATGCCCATCTCTCTCACACTGCTCTGTATAGCAGTCCAGCACAGCAACTCTCCACTGATATACTGTACTGTATAGTTCACATACTGACTCTCACGTAAATAATTCAGTGGGCAAATAGTGGTTGAACTTATTAGGAGCGCTTGTTTGGGAACATGAGATTATTTAATTCTGCGAGTGAAATGAAAGCTTTCGGTTGAGTTTAGTGGTTCTTGGTTTTGTTGTATACTTCCACTTTCTATTGCATATTAATTTTCCTAAACAACAAAAGGCTGAAGTTCAACAGACTGAACAGACATCTTTCTGCACAAATGAAATTAAGTTGCGAAATGAAGCACGTGTATGCACATACTGCGGTAAGCTGGTGACTGCAAAACACATTTTTAAAAGGAGCCGATCACCACTTGCCTTTCCAGTAATTATAAACAAGAGTGGGTATATTTTAAGTGCATTAATGATGTGTGATGCTGCAGCCTGAAGAGTTTTTTTTTTTTTTTTTTACATTTTTTCTTTATGGAGCACAAGTTTGTGCATTTGTGCTCTGAAGTCTGCTGTTCTGTTGTTTTTAATAACACCTTCACTTATATTGTATATATTTTTCTATTGTATATATTTGATTATATATATCTGTTAGTTGTATAATACTTAGTTTATATTTATAGTTTATTTGTATAACTTATATTTTATGGTCTTTATTTATTTTATTACTCTAGTTTATTATTTATCTTACATTTATTCTATATTTTTATTTCTTCTCTATTTTCTTTCATGATGAGTGTCTCTATTCTTGTTAATATTTTTTAGCATTGTTTGGGGAGCCTGGAGATTTAAGAATTTCATTACCAATGATTGCTGATGTAAATTGTTGTGTAATGACAATAAATTCTTGAAATGTTGAAATCTTCAGCTGTGGAAGCTCACATCTCCAGATGAATAGTTGCTTTCAGCCAGACCTTGGTCTCAGTCGCGGTGCGAAATACAAGGATATGTGTCTGCGAGTCACCACAAGCACAGTTATGCAACCGTGCACATGCAAGAGCCTTGTTAGAGACACAGTTCTGCGTGAGAGCAACTAAGAGTAACTACAGTTTATTTTGGTTATATGTGGCTCATAGTGATTCATGGACCCACGTCACTGAAGCAAGCCCTGATCAATCCTCCAGTTGTTTGTTTTCTTGTCGTTTTGCGGATACAGCATGAATTCAGACATTTATCGGCATCATGATGTTGTTAATTTTGGCATCCCTTTGATCCCTTTATTTTAATTAAATCACAGCTAAATCTATTTATTTCGGGATTGTACCGCTGTAGTTATTAATTTTGACACAGCAATTATGAAACTGCCATTCACTGGAGACAGATAGAAAGGCTTGCGCGAGTAACACACAGCATTAGTGTTGTCCTGCGCAGGAGAGTTGTGGTAAAAGGTCAGTATTTGACAACCTGGGAATTTGTTTCCCATTTACAGAGCCAGGGCTGTGAATGAACGCCAGATTTTTTTTTACAGCGCACGCACAGAACAGACCGCGAGTGAAGCGTAGTATTAGTCTACTGAATTTTTTCCCCCATCAAGCCTCCGTTCAGCTAATGTCCTGCTTATGTCTTTTATAGAGCTGAATTGAAAAGAGTTGATTCATTCAAATTAATATTTTACAATTACAGATAACAGCCTGTGGAAAAAAAATGTAAATTTAGCTTTATCTAGGACTAGCTGGAGTTACCTAAGTAGTCAGCTTTAAAGTGATTTTCCTCACCAAACTGGACAGCAGTAAATGCAGTTTTGCTTGGTTTTTTAACTTCATTGTGTGATTAGACTCCTATTAAAATGTTGTTTAGAGGTCAAAATGTGACTCCAACCTGCCATACCAAAGCAATACTCCATCCACTTTCCAAAGTACTAACTTTAACTAACACTAACTGTGTTTTTTCTTCAGCCAAGATACACAGGCAGGGAATTTACTTTGCAAGAAATCGAGCCGTGTTAACCAGATTTCTCTCAACCTCTCACCCTGTTTAAGGAAACCTGGTTTGTACTTTATATCATGTTTAGAAATCAGGTTATTTAAGACAGCCAACAGTAACCAGATTACTAAAGTGCATGTAAATGCACTTGCTGTCTCTACAGCATCACTTTCTATTTAACTGGCGAAGAAGAGGCAGGGAAGGAGCGAGCTTGTAAAGCAGAAGATCTTCCTGAGCTGATGGACAGAAGTGCCAACAGTCTGAGGGCAGAGGGTTGCTTTGAAAAGCAGGAAAAGCTCGGGTCAGCTACAGCATTTGTCAAAATGCTAACAAAACATGAAAAAAAAACCCTGACAAAACACTCTACTTCTTTTATTTTCTCTTATCTGTGTCTGAAACTAGATCTCCTTGTCTTAACCTTCGCACAACTACCTGGTTTAGTTTGACAGGCGAGTCGAAGGATAAAATGAATACACACTGGCTCACACACACACACACGTACACACTTCTTGTCAGGACTCCCCAAAGACCTGCTGTCTGTTGAGGGGCAGATGAAGGTATAGCAAGAGTAAAAACCAAGTGTGTCCACGCTCATAGATGTGTGTGTGTGTGTGTGTGTGTTACCCTTTTCCTCTGAGAGAGTCATTACGTGGTTTTCCACATCGGGAATTGACATTTTCTTCCTTTACTTGCCATTTCACAGAAGGAGCCGTGACTTTCTTGTCATAACACACACCCACTTCTCGCTTTGAATGGCTGCGCAAAGTTTTCACATACCCGTGCGTACGGACACACACGCACGCCCCTGCACGCGCACACTACCCCTGCAACTTTTAGTAGGTCAACCCCTTAAGGGTGGCCCAAACTTACACTCAGGTAAGAACACAATGCATATTTCTAGATACATGAAGCCTAATTAGGCAAAGAACAAAAAGATCACATTCTCATGTACCTAGGGTTTCTAATTAAAGGAAATACCTCATTTTCCTCTCATACCTATTCATGACTAAAATAGACATTGAAGGGGGGGAAAAAAAACGTCTCAAAGTACAAAGTAGAATTGTACTCTGCCTCAGGTGATTTGTCTCTGCCCCAGGGCTTAGGCCCACTCACTCTTTAGGAGTTTCACTGATTTCTTTTTTTTTTTGTTTCCAGAGTCATCTCTATCCCTCTGTCTATTCATATTAAATAAGCAAGTGGATCAGAAAGGGAAAGAAAGAGAGGGAAATGAGCAGATACCACAGCTTGCCCAAACACGAACGTCTCTTTGACTCAGTGTTGTGGGCATCGCTGGCATACGGGACATTTTTATCACACACCTGTCAGCTCCGGAGGACTCTGGAGTGAATAATGCCTGCGGTGAGGATCACACAGACTAGCGGGCCAGCTATTGGAGCCCAGAACGGGGCTGGAGGGCCTGGAGTGGGGGTGGGGACAATGCTCTGTTAGCTTGTAGTGACAGATAGTAGTTAGCCGGTGTTAGCGACTGGAGTGGGCGTGCGGCTAACGCTGGGGGCAGTGAGCGTGTCGAGGGGAGGATAAATAAGCAGCGACACCTGTGATAGAAATCCCATGAGATTATGTGGCCGCTGACGTACGGGACAACCAGGACAGATTTGAGAATGGCCTTCACACAAAGGCAGCCGTGGCGGCATCACTGCAGTGGCAAAACATTGCGTGACTGAAAATGACAGAGGCCCAACAGGCTGCCCTCTGTGCCGCATTGTTCACTGTGCCTCTAATGTAACCCCAAACATCCTCCTGCCCACCACATCTGTTTACATTTTAGTAATCTTTTACAACTTATTCCACCTTTACTTTGTGATATGCACTTTTTTTTTTTGTTTGGTTCACGGATCAGGTGAAACTCAAATTTAAAGCGACGCATTTTCCACCAAATCAAAATCCCCTTTCAGGAGATGATACTCGGGGCCTAACCAAACCACACAACTGACTTAATGTATTTCTCCTTCCCATTTTCCCCGCCTCTCGCTGCCGGAGTTGTTATCGATTTTAGGACAAATGCCTGGTGATTGAAATACTCTAAGCTATAAGATGCAATTTAATAAATCAGTCATCGCATATGCCTCTTGCAGGTAATGCAAGAAAGCCAGCAACATGGCAATCTATCCACTTCAGTATGGGCTTGGCAATCAGGTCAGATTGCAGCAGATTTGTTTGACTGGAAGTTGAGAGGACATTTCAAGTGGCTGCTTTTTCAGAGTAAATGATTTTGTAAGTGATAGGTGGATACAGGTAGGTGATAGGTGATTTTTTTTTTCCTTCCTTTCAAGTCAAGCGTCACATTTCGTCATTACAAGACAAAGGCCTATTAAAGACGAAAGTAAGGGGATAAAAACACAGACGCGAGAATGGAAACAAGTGATTGATTTTCTTGCAGATCTCAACGTGGAGCATCATGAGGGGAGATACTGACTTGTCTTCCGCCGATCCTTCCTCGCCCACGCAGCTGACAGAAGCGCCTGAGACGTCAAGACGAAACAGGGAAAGCAGCGTGAGCGTCAGATTTGATGCCATGCTAACTGCCGCCTCACCGACGGCATCGTTGAGGCGCCCTGTCCTCAGAATGACTTATTTATGACGCACCTGATGCAGAATTCCAGAGAGAACTTGCTCCCAAAATTGCTGCTTCGCTTTTCGTGAATTCTGCCTGTTTCATCTGACTGAGCCATCAAAGCACACTTGGGGAGAAAAAAAAAAAAAAAGCTTCAGGGCGTTCTGATTTGAAGTTACATACGTCTACCCGTCTGTACCACCTTCCATTAATTACTACATAGAGAGATGAAAAAAAAAAAAAAAGAATGATGCAATCAAACGCCCCATCTTTTTTTCCTCCTTGGCTAACAAAAATAAAGTGTCCTGGGTGAATGGACTGTGAACCAATAGGGGCGTATTGATCCAGGCCTTCTCTTATGAACCCATCAAGGACTTCTGTCATGCTCAGGCACGTCAAAGAGTGCTTTGATTTCTGGGATGCCTGTGTAAGAGCTGGACCTACATCAAATCTAC
This sequence comes from Scortum barcoo, assembly GCA_023238725.1. NCBI lineage: Eukaryota > Metazoa > Chordata > Actinopteri > Centrarchiformes > Terapontidae > Scortum > Scortum barcoo. The sequence continues at coordinate 8,162,161 of CM041548.1, read as the reverse complement.
CTGCAGTCTGGCTGCAATATCAAACTACCCCGCCTTAATTATTCAAAGGTTTCAGATGAGAGGCCTTTATTCTTTTGCTGCAACCAGGATGCAATCGAAATAATTTCTTCTACTGTGGGATAATGCCTCCAGAACAATAAGCCCTGCACAAAAGCAGCCTCGGGATGAGCCTTTGAGAGGCATTTTCAAGGGTGACCATCTCTTGAGTCAAATTTTGAAATGCTTGATCTTCATCACTCACATCACTTTCGAGCAGGCACGCGCACACATCCGAGCTCTGTGTGGCGCCACGTTGTTGAATCCCCGCTATGGGTATGACAGTGAATCATTGATGGCTGAATGGGATAGTTGATTCTTCTTGGAGCTTGGTCTGAGGAATACCAAGAGCCCAGCAATAAATTTTGAAAAGCGAAGTTGGAGGAGAGAGAGGGGGTGGGGACGGGGGAGGTTTGCTCTCACACAGCCGGGGATCAGAGGCCTGTATGAATCAGTAATGCTCCACGTACACATACAGATGCATCATGAACACTCCTCGCTGCTACATTATTCTCTCTCATTCTGCCATTTATACTTCATTTTTTCACTTTCAGCTTTGCAGCATGATGCCATGTTGTAGTGCAAAGCTTCATAGAAAATATATCCTCCTATCAGCGAGACATCAAGATCTGGCTCTGCCTGATTGGTTTGAACAGCTTCCTCTCGTGTGCAACAGGAGAGTTTGCATCAAAAAAAGAAGACAAAAAAGTGTGAAACATTGTGTACTTTCCGTCCTCTGTGATAACTGAATGTGTGTGGGATAGAGGGAAAAGAACAACAGAAGCATAAAAAAGCAGCCACTTTAAGCACAGCAGAGCACAAAAGCTGAAAAAAAAGGGATGCAAGCAGAAGTATAATCGATAACAAACAGGATCCCTTTTTGGATGCGGAAAGGAGGGGGAAAATGAAGACGGAAAAGCAGACAATAGGAGGAACTTTAGTGGGAGACTGGTAGGAGGTCGGAGGTTTCACTTAAAAGTCGACGAGACAGCTCATTTAAAGTAAGAACACCAGGCAGTGCTCTTGGGAGCTTGTTGCCTGCGCAGGAAGTATACAGAGGAATTCTGTGCTTCAAAAGCAGTTTGCACAGAAGTTTCCCGACTCTGGGGAATAAATCAATTACAACCTTGTTCAAAATTCACATGCTTTCTCTCAAATTCAGAGGACATTTGTTTTAATTTGATGGCCATAGTTCATGTTTTGTCATGAAGCCGAATAGCATTTGTTGTTTCCTGCCTAAACACCAACTTTCATCTTCCATCATCATTTTGTTTCCTGTTACCGTGTGGCATTTGTCATCATTGAAGCATAACTTAAAGGGGATTTGTGTAGTCAACAAACCTTTAAAACAAACTGCGCTTTTCAGTGAAAGAAGCAGCTGAGTTCACTCCTGCCTCAGCCTGCACAAAGGAAAGTTTAAGTCTATAATGAAGCAAACTGGGATCTTTACACTTTTAAGTGACTGCAGACTTTGCAGGAAACAAAGGATAGGTGCTTTTAGCCATGCTAGCAGCAGGGCAGGGATGTCTGTCATTCGCCGCTTTGATCCAGACTGAAATATCTCAACTGTTATATGGATCGCCATCGAAGTTTGACATTCATGGTCATAACTAGCAGGTCAGTTACCCAGTGAAACGTCTTGTCATCTACTGGAAAGAAGGGCAAAACATTTGGTGCATAGTCGTACCGGTGGTGATCCCCTGAATGTCTTCTAACCATCATCAGGTCAAAGCTACAATTTGTCCAATATTTAAAACTAATGGCATTCCAATTAGCCGTGAATGCACTTTGTGTAATCAGCAAATGTTAGCATGCTAACATGCTAAATTAAGAGGGTGAACATGGTAAACACTGTACCTGCTAAACACCAGCGTATCAGCGTTCTCATTGTGAGTGTGCTAAAGTTAGCGGTTAGCTTGAGGCACCACTGTGTGCGTGTTCAGCTTCAAAGAGCCACTAGCATGGTTGTAGACTTTATATATTCCGTACCAGTGGCAAACATTATGTAAATTACTGCATTATAATTTTTAAATTACACTGTTTTTGTGGCACTATTTTGTAAGAGAACAGGGAACCACACAAGACAAGATTACGAGCCAGTCAAACTGCAACTTTTGCATGCTGCCAAAAACATTTCAGAGACAAGAAGTGTTTTTCACAAGTTTTAAATGGTTATTTACGACGTGCTCTGAGGTGCTCCTGGAGCTGTTTCATCTCCATCCACAATTTGAGTTTACAGTCTTTAGTAGCTGCACCATTTTCTTGTATTGTACTGTGGCACAAAAGTGTCCATCAACAGCACACTCAGAAATCAAGTGTTTTTATTCTTAAGTATATCATAGCTTTTTGAGAATTTTATTTTGTTACTTTTTTAGTATAATTACAGGACTGCTTTGAATTGGTGTGTATGGAATTGGGACACAGCTACATGTACAGTCTCATTATTTTAAAGTATTGCTGCATGTATGTCCAACTAACTGCAAATGTTAATTAATGGGAAACGAAGACAGCCACTGATTGACCATCTAGACATTGAAAATAAAGTGTTTTCACTCAATGGTTCAATGGTTGTCTAGATGTGCGTTTGGTCACCTACAAAACAGTATCCCCATCTCAAACCGAACACTGTCCATCCCGCGGCTGCTGGTCAAAGCGGGCATGGAAGCGCGGAAACCCCCGAAATGAGTGGGGATAAGAGAGCCAAAGATTAGGGATGAGTGGCTGAGTAGATGAGGGATAATGGGTAACAGTCCGCTCTCGGAAAGGCATGGCATCGCGTGGGAATTGTGAAGAGGACCGATTCAGGCCGGATGAGAGAGGAAGCTGATTATCCACCCTCCTTTTGTGTGTGGGATCAGGATCAGCAAGCAAATCCTCCACTCGGAGAGGAGAGTCGAGTAAAAGGGAGAGGAGGGGCAGGTGAGGTGAGCCGAGGAAAGACAATGAACGGCGGGGAGATGGGAGAGAAGGAGATGACATGGAAGAAGAAAAAAAAAAAGCGAGGGATGCAGAGAGAAGAAGAAAAGAGCAGGAGAGCGTAAGGAAGGAAATGCGAGGTGAGGGACTGTGATTTCACTCTTTTGTGCCTTGATTTGGCATATACAATGCAATCAAGTTATCGCCGATGCAGTTTTCACCTGCCATGAATGATTATGTGCATATACGTATATGATTATACTCTCATTTATGTAGTCTGATTTTTAAGCCCTGGTCCTCATTAGCCAGTCCATTTTTTTTTTTTTCAGAACTGCTTTGTTCCTGTTCCCTTGTTTTTTTTCACGCCTCACAGTCTCTGATGATTAAATGAACTCAGAAATATCTTGCTCTAACAACCCGCGCTGTTCCTGTTCGTCCTGGGAGCGAGAGAAGCCAGACTAATTGCATGCACTTCTGGATTTGCCGGATACTCAGTGAGGCTGAAATCCAAAGTGTTTCTGGGTGTGCGCAAGTGTGTGCAAGTGCGTGTGTTTGTGTGTGTCTGTGTGTTATTTGTCTTGGTCCTAGGTTCTGTGTTCCTTTGCCAGATATCCCTACCTCTCTCTGGTACCTGCAGCAATACAGGAGCCATTAGACACTCACTGAGTGATGAGACGAAGCAGTTTTCATTAAAAAGACATTTGGTGAAGACTGGAGGCCTTGAATTGATGTGAAGCGAGAGACAAAGGCTCGTGTTTGTCTTGGGGGCTGGGGAGGGGGTGGGTGAGTCATATGTCAGTGTTTCAGACTGCAAAATCAAGGAGAAAAAAAATTCTGCCACTCAAATAAACAGCGACTGAAAGCGAGCCAGGGTTTGATGGCGATGAGAGGGAGGCAGGTGTGCAGGTGTAGGTCTGTGTGTAACGTGTGTGTGTGTGTGTGTGTGTGTTGTCTGAGCGAGGCAGAGAGGGAGAGTGAAGGACAGCGTGAAGTCATTTGGTGAATTTGAAGAATGTTGTAGAGTGAAAGTGAGACACTGTTGCTAACACCTGTCAGTAAACTGTGGATTAACGAGAACTAACAGAGGGAGAACACGCCGCTTCCGCAGCCTTCCAACCGACTATCTACTTCCCCAAATCCATGCCTCCCCTGGGAGAGGAACCCCACCCCGAGGCACGATTTATCGGGCCACCAGCCATCCCAGCCAGAGTCTATTACTGTCACCTGAAGACAGATTTGGAGAGTGGAGTACAGACGGGGGGGTTGGAAACAATTTCTTTAACTTTGGTTTATTTTGCTCTGAGATTTTAAATCAGGTGGATGTAACTCAACCCACGGCTACAAATTTACACCGGTTTGAAGAATAATGAGGATGGAGAAATGATGGATGAGATGCATTAGTCATAGGGGTGGCATGTCTGTAACAGGCAAAATACTAGATAATTCTCTGTATTACTGCTGCCGTCTTTCCAGTTCATTTGAAGTTTTCCTTGACACTCTGACGTGCATGGCAGAGGAACTACAGGTAAAGCTAGACAGAGACACTGCAAGTGATTCCTTTACGCTGTACATGTGCATTTAGATACACCTACACGCAGGCACAGCACAAATTGTGTCGTCAATGCTATAAATATGGAACATGTCAGGGCTTAGCTTACCTTTCTCATGCCTGGGAAGACAATTTTGATCGTGTGTTTGAGGCTAGAACAGCCTGGAAAAAAAAACAAAAAACCAAAAAAAAAACACCTGTTACTTGGTTGGGTCATCTGTATAAATACCTTAACTGTCCAATGATTGGATGGAACTTTGGTAAGTCTGAAATTTTGGTCATTTTGTAGTCAGATTCACCAAATAGCTGCTGTGAAAATATCTGTGATAAACACGTTAATATTATTGGAGCAGAATGATTGTACAGATTGATTCAATTCTTTTTTCCCCCTGTTTTGCACTAAATAATGCTGCCCTCTTTTATGTCAAACTTTTTGAAGTCATGGCCACTTTGTTTGAATGACTCTTTATTTACTTGTGCCTGTGTCCCACTGTCTTCTATTTTTTTCTTTTTTTTTTGGTTATTAAAATGGTGCCATGGCCCAAAAAATGTACACAGTACATACACATACACAGAGAAATACACAATTTATAAGACTGAAATTAGATTTATTCTCCAACTCTTCACTAAATGAGAGAGCAGTTGCTTGGGATTCACAAGACACTTGTTGCCAAGTACATTGACTTTAAGTAAATCAAACCAAAATGACAAAATCCATCCATCCATCCATCCATCCATCTTCATCCGCTTTATCCGGGCCGGGTCGCATGGAGGCAGCAGTCTGGAGCAGAGATGCCCAGACTTCCCTCACCCCAGACACTTCCTCCAGCTCTTCTGGGGGGACCCCGAGGCGTCTTCCCAGGCCAGCCGAGAGACATAGTCTCTCCAGCGTGTCCTGGGTCTTCCCAGGGGCCTCCTCCCGGTGGGACATGCCTGGAACACCTCCCTAGGGAGGCGTCCAGGGGGCATCCGAAACAGATGCCCAAGCCACCTCAGCTGACTCCTCTCGATGTGAAGGAGCAGCGGCTCTACTCCGAGCTCCTCCCGAAAGTGACTGAGCTTCTCACCCTATCTCTAAGGGAGCGCCCAGCCACCCTGCGGAGGAAACTCATTTCGGCCGCTTGTATCCGCGATCTTGTCCTTTCGGTCATTACCCAAAGTTCATGACCATAGGTGAGGGTGGGAACGTAGATTGACCGGTAAATCGAGAGCTTCGCCTTTCGGCTCAGCTCCTTCTTCACCACTGATGACGGTCCGGTACACCGACCGCATAACTGCGGACGACGCTGCACCAATCCGCCTGTCAATCTCACGCTCCATCTTTCCCTCACTCGTGAACAAGACAAGACCCGAGATACTTGAACTCCTCCACTTGAGGCAGGACCTCTCCACCCACCCGGAGAGGGCACGCCACCCTTTTCCGGTCGAGAACCATGGCCTCGGATTTGGAGGTGCTGATTCTCATCCCAGCCGCTTCACACTCGGCTGCAAACCGCTCCAGCACACGCTGAAGGTCCTGGCTTGATGAAGCCAACAGGACAACATCATCCGCAAAAAGCAGAGATGAAATCCTGTGGTTCCCAAACCGGACTCCCTCCGGCCCCTGGCTACGCCTAGAAATCCTGTCCATAAAGATTATGAACAGGACCGGTGACAAAGGGCAGCCCTGCCGGAGTCCAACATGTACTGGGAACAGATATGACTTACTACCGGCAATGCAAACCAAGCTCCTGCTCCTGGTCGTACAGAGACCGAACAGCCCTTAGCAAAGGCCCCCCCGGACCCCATACTCACGGAGCACTCCCCACAGAATACCACGAGGGACACGGTCGTCGAATGCCTTCTCCAGATCCACAAAGCACATGTGGACTGGTTGGGCAAACTCCCATAAACCCTCAAGCACCCTGCGGAGAGTATAGAGCTGGTCCAGTGTTCCACGACCGGGACGAAAACCGCATTGTTCCTCCTGAATCCGAGGGTCGACTATCGGCCGAATTCTCCTCTCCAGTACCCTGGCGTAGACCTTCCCGGGGAGGCTGAGAAGTGTGATCCCCTGTAGTTGGAACACACTCTCCGGTCCCCCTCCAGTCCCCCTTTTTAAAAAGAGGGACCACCACCCCGGTTTGCCACTCCAGAGGCACTGTCCCCAACCTCCATGCAATGTTGCAGAGGCGTGTCAGCCAAGACAGCCCCACAACATCCAGAGACTTGAGGTACTCAGGGCGGATCTCATCCACCCCCGGCGCCTTGCCACCGAGGAGCTTGCGAACTACCTCAGTGACTTCAGGCTTGGGTGATGGACGAGTCCACCTCAGAGTCCCCAGCCTCCGCTTCCTCACTGGAAGGCAAGTCGGTGGGATTGAGGAGATCCTCGAAGTATTTCTTCCACCGTCCGACAATGTCCCCAGTCGAGGTCAACAGCTCCCCACCCGCACTGTAAACAGTGTTGGCAGAGTACTGCTTCCCCCTTCTGAGGCGCCGGACGGTTTGCCAGAATCTCTTCGAGGCCGACCGATAGTCCTCCTCCATGGCCTCACCGAACTCCTCCCAGACCCTGAAGTTTTTGCCTCCAGGACCGTCCGGGCTGCGGCTTGCTTTGGCCTGCCGGTACCTGTCAACTGCGTCGCCAGGAGTCCCACAGGCCAACATGGTCCGATAGGACTCCTTCTTCAGCCTGACAGCATCCCTTACTTCCGGTGTCCACCACGCCGGGTTCGGGGTTGCCGCCACGCCACGACAGGCACCAGAGAGACCTTGCGTCCACAACTTCGAACTGCGCCGCGTCGACAATGGAGGCAGAGAACATGGTCCACTCGGACTCAATGTCCCCAGCCTCCCTCGGAAATCTGTGAGAAGCTCTTCCGGAGGTGGGAGTTGAAGACCTCCCTGACAGAGGGCTCGGCCAGACGTTCCCAACAGACCCTCACACAATACGTTTGGGTCTGCCAGGTCTGTCCAACTTCCTCCTCTGCCAGCGGATCCAACTCACCACCAGGTGGTGATCGGTTGACAGCTCAGCCCCTCTCTTTACCCTTTACCGAGTGTGTCCAAGACATACGGCCGGAGATCAGATGAAACAACAACAAAGTCGATCATCGACCTCCGGACCTAGGGTGTCCTGGTGCCACGTGCACTGATGGACAATTTACCCTTATGCTCGAACATGGTGTTCGTTATGGACAAACCGTGACTAGCACAGAAGTCCAATAACAGAACACCGCTTGGGTTCAGATCGGGGAGGCCGTTCCTCCCGATCACGCCCCTCCAGGTATCACTGTCGCTGCCCACGTGAGCGTTGAAGTCCCCAGTAGAACAATGGAGTCCCCAGTCGGAGCACTATCAAGTACCCCTCCCAGGGACTCCAAGAAGGCCTGGGTACTCTGTACTGCTGTTCGGCCCGTATGCACAAACAACAGCAAGAGACCTATCCCCGACCCGAAGGCGCAGGGAAGCGACCCTCTCTGTTCACCAGGGTGAACTCCAACACATGGCGGCTGAGCTGGGGAGCTAAGCATAAGCAAGCCCACACCAGCCTCGCCGCCGCTCACCCTGGGCAACTCCAGAGTAGTGGAGGGTCCAGCCCCTCTCAAGGAGCTGGGTTCCAGAGCCCAAGCTATGCGTGGAGGTGAGCCCGACTATCTCTAGCCGGTACCTCTCAACCTCCCGCACAAGCTCAGGCTCCTTCCCCCCCAGCGAGGTGACATTCCATGTCCCTATTGCCAGAGTTTTGGTCCAGGGATTGGGTCGTCGAGGCCCCCGCCACGACTGCTACCCAAACCACATTGCACCGGCCCCTCATGGACCTTCCTGCGGGTGGTGAAGCCTACTGGAAGGCGGACCCACGTCGCCATTTCGGGCTGAGCCCGGCCGGGTCCCGTGGGCAAAGACCCAGCCACCAGGCGCTCGCCTGTGCGAGCCCCAACCCCAGGCCTGGCTCCAGGGTGGGGCCCCTGTAACGCCAATCCGGGCGCAACGTAACTTGGTCCTTGTTCTTCTTTTATCCATGGTGGGCTTGTGAACCGCTCTTAGTCTGGCCCGTCACCTAGGACCTGTTTGCCATGGGAGACCCTACCAGGGGCGTAATGCCCCGACAACATAGCTCCTAGGATCATTCGGGCACACAAACCCCTCCACCACAGTAAGGTGGCGGTTCAAGGAGGGGAAAATGACAAAATAACATAATTAAATTAAATGGAAGTTACTCTTGGTTCTTCTGTTCAGATTTTACCTTTAGAGACTTTTTCTCTCATTTGATTTACAAAAACTCCTGAGGCAATAGGGATTAACAATGAATATCCACAAATAAAACTCATGCTTTGCAAGTACTTCCCACAGAAAGTCCTCCAGCTGACTGCCTTGCTGACGTCCATAATGGCTTCTGTGGCGCTACATCTGCTTCTTCATGCTCCTCAGTGCTCGTCAGTCATAGTCTGTGCAGCCTCTGTTACTAATAAAAGCCTTTTTTCCTCCTTAACCGAAAACATACTTTTTTTTTTTAACTATATATACTCGTAGTCATCCATCTTGTATGCCCTAGTGTATTTATCCATTCCTGTTACTGTCCTAGGCCCTCTCGAACCTCTAAGTAGATGGGGATGCACTCTTATGTGTCTTATGCTCACAACTACTAACTGCAGCATGCAAGACCTACAAAGCTACCGAAAGCTAAACAGCAATGACAGCCACTCTTTAATGACCTCATGTTGAATTTGTGCCACCATGGATCAGTTGAGGTCGGGGACCCTCAGGCTCTGGTTTTCATCACCTGGGACAACCTCTTGCTGTGAGAACGCAATAGAAGATGCAATAGAAATGCAAATGGGCCTGATATGGCACTTCATGACACAGTTTAGGAGCGCAATAACATGCCAGTTGGAAAAAGGACTCTCCTCACTTTGCCTTGAGGCATCACCACTGCTTAGTCTGCTGTGACAAATGAAAATGCTCATTCGTGTTTTACAGCGTTGGGCATTTTCGCATTTGCGAGGCAGGTAAGCCGACGTGATCCGTCAGTATATCTCAGCAGGAGAATGCTCATTTCTCCGTCAACAGTAATGACTTCAAAGAGGTTTCAGTTGTACGGGACTATGAAGAGCGCTTGTACAGACTAGGCAACCACATGGTGACAAAATGTTCTTGCTTTATGGACGCTGGATGCATAAAGGTTTATATACATGTGGGCAATGGGTGAGAACCGTTTTCGTAGATAACCCTGGCTGAGGGCAAAGGATTTGAAGGAAGTGTGTGAAAAAATGGGTATACATTGAGGTGATGAGTAATATTATTTGATAAGCACAAATGCACACACACACACACACACACACATACAGAGGGCTCTTACTGAGTCAGAGAGATGCCCCTGAGAAGGAAGGTTAGCCACTCATGAAATTACTAAACAAATAGAGGCTTACAGGCTTCCAAGCTCAAACATTTTATGTTGAGACCTGCTGATAAGCTGGGTGTATGTGTGTCTGATGGATATAAAAGAAGAATCTATGAAGATGCCTAATGATGATGGTGCTGGTGAACATGAAGTAATTGCTTGTTTATTACCCCCATTAAGATGGTAAAGCCTCTCCCAATCATTATTCCCTACATGTTCTGTGACGCTGATGGCTAGCTGTGCTAATTCTGGCTCACATTTGTGTTTCATAGCTTGTGTAGTGGCCCACAGTGCAGCGTGACTAGTAACGCGTCTTATTATGTTTAATTTAGCAGATCATGCATTCGACTTCGTGGTGGGTGCTTGAAAAATTGTAGCTAACTTAGCCACAATGCAACTTCTCTGAGCTTGAAGTTAGCTAATCGCTGCACAGAGATGATCCAGCGACAGCTAACCTTTCGGTGACCAGACGTCCCAGTACGTCTGAGATTGTTCCAACTCCAAGGTGGGTGAAAAAATTAAAATGTCCTGGTTTTCAACATTAACTACCATGTTGTCCTGGTTTTCCACCTCAATTAATATACTAATTTTAGGCTTCTACTTGTTTTCAGTACAATGACATTTAACATGTTCGGTTTCTCTCATTATTACCTTACTCAGTCTGAATTCAGCACTAATGGGTTCAGTGTTGTCTGCGTGCATATCAACCACCGTGTTATTGTCAGGGCAATGAAAATGGCATCCATGTTTTAAAGGTGCTCTTGGTAGGTGTACTTGGCGCTGAAAAATTTGTGCTCCATCCTGATAAAAACGCCTGTTGTGTGTACATGGGCACCTACATGAATGTGTTTACTCTTAAGGGTCCCGGTTTGGGGGTTTGAAAATATGCTTTCCCCACTTTAACCTGCCAAACGAGGGTCACTTGGCTGACAGATTTAAACAAGCTAGCACTGGCTCTAAGGCTAATCTGCTATCACAGATACTTGCTGCTTAGTACAACTGCTGTGAGAACTGTTATTACAATGCTCTTCTTTCTTTCTATTCTCCTCTTCTTATATATATATCACTGCTGAATGTTTATTAAATTATGTTATTTCAGGAATTTTCCTTTAAAATGTCAAAGCAAAAAGGTTACTGGGACTGCTGTGCTCGTCAGCTGCCGCTCATCATTATTACTGAAGATCAACTATACCAGGGTAAAATTATTTATTAGCCTTAGGGCTAACGGGCTAAAATTTGGAGACGGCTTCAGTATGCAGCAAGGAGACATGAGCCAGAGTGGAAAATATCTGCAATCGAACGTACGGGAGAAATCATAAGCTAGTGAGCGGACTGGAAGTTTGGAAGCCTCCAAGTAAAATCTCCATCTGAACAATCCAATAAACAAGACGCATCTGCTCTATGCTTAGAATTAAAAGGCCCATTTAGCTTATTGCGATATATTGTGTAACCTTGAAGTGTACAACATTTCTAGGACGATGACATCAGACGTTTTATTAATGTGTGTGAACTGTTACTAATTAAAAAAAGTGAAAAAAAAATCTCTCCACAATCTGACAACATTGAAACCAGAAAATGAATGTATGCCACATTACTTGACCAAAATAACCTGAGGTCCATCTTACTTGTTTTTTTTTTTTTAAAACGCTTTCAATCCATCTCCCGGCCTTCCTGAGTGGCTGGAGATGGCTTAGTTATTATCACATGTCTTTAAGATGGGGAATTTTTGTCACTTGATTACAGGCAATCGTATATGTTTATACTTTTGACCTCATAACTTCAATTAAATCTTTTTTTTTTTCAAACTGAAAGGAGTTGTGGATTAGTGCAAATCTATTTTAGCTAGCCCCCTGTGGGGAGTGCTAAACATTAAAAACATAATCATTTAAACAGGAGCAGCACTTTGTATTTGTGGCGCATATTTTGTCCCGGGTGTCGGGAATTAACGACCTTCAGGGTTCTATGCGACGTTCAGCTGAGCAACCTCATTAAAGATCTCATCCTGTCTCTCCTTTCTTTCATGGTCCATAGTGTACATTTAGTCTCCCTCCATCCTCCATGTCCACTGATTTTCTGTAGGCCCTCTATACTTCTCCTTCCATCCATCCCAGACTAATTCCCCTCCCTGTGGAGGAGCTTTCAGCCTTTGTCCTGCTCTGCGGCGAGTTGGACCCTGGACCCTGAGTCCTAATCCCCTCCGTGGCCTGCGAGGGAGAGGGAGGTAAGAGGGCGTGGAGTTTGGGGCCTGGATGTAATGTAATTATTCATTGTGAACGACCCTGGTGACAGGCGGCTGCAGCCTCAGAAGGCAGCACAGGACCTCTGTCCTTTGTCTCGTAACTCAAAAGGAGGGGTGAGGAGAAAAATACAATTCCAAGGGAAAAGTAATTGTTGTGTGGGTTGGTCAACAAGACGGAGAAGGTGTGTGCATGTGCGCTCATTTCAGCATTAAATTACTGTTTATCATAATAAATTAAAGCCCATAACAATAAGTAGAGGGTGGAGGAGAGGCGAGGCTAAGTGAGTTAACTGGGCACACAGCTCTATTTAGTGTACAGACGGAAAACTGAAAACTCAGAGGAAGGAAAAGGAAAATAATCTCAACACTCAGGCTTCTCTCGGGTGTGAACAAACGGGTCAAGTAGACAGGCGGGTGTAGGCGGCTACCTGCTTTCATGTGACTGCGTGTTTGTTCCACCTGCTTGGATGAGGATACGTCACTCGAGGAGGACTAAAGCAGTTTGTTTGCAATACCATGGCAACCCATATAAAGAAAAGGGCAAAAATTTGCAGGGATTCTCTCTTGGATCTGGCAACCTACACTATATTTCACAGGCCACATCAGTGTGTCCTCCCGGCAGGATGCGTTCGATATGTAGTCAATATATAATTTCAAAAGTTAACAAAAAGAAAATACAAATGAGTGAATGAGTGATGCACAGGACAAACGAGAGCTTTATGTGCTGCTCAAGTGCCCGTTTAACCTTAAGTAATTATTTGGCTTACGCTTTTAATGGAGGCGTGAGCAAGCGAGATAAATCAGCCCTCACTCGAGAGATACTAAAGGATTTGGAAGTGAAAGACAAGTTGCCGGCTCATTTTTCTCTGTAACACACACCACACGCGATCAATGGCTCCGTTGGACCTTCAGAGAGTGGTCATGGATGTGTAAAAATGTGAAATGAAATAATTCACTGCGTTGCTCACGTGTCACAACCATCGATCTATGTGGCAAATCGATGAGTAGGTACGGGACGCGGACCTGTCGAACCTCCAGTTAAAACCGCTGTGACAGAGGAGCTGCGGTCTTTGTGTTGAGAGGGCCACACACACACAGAGTGGCTCATTCGTTTTGAGTGAGGAATTTTGATTCACGTTCAAGTACCCCGGTTGCTGTCACTCAGCTTTCAGCTCTGTAATTTGTTTTGAAAAGGGATCATCTTAAAGGGGATGTTTTGCCAGTCCTGCAGTTTTGACAGATATTTGAAATAAATTGCCTTTGTGTGCTGCTGGGTGGCACTCAATTCACAATACAAACCATGTGATTCAATAAATCTTCAATGTAAACATACAATGGATTTTTATTGGGGGACGGATTGAATGTGACTCATTTTTTTTATTTTCGCTTTTGGGTTTTTTTTTTTTTTTTAGTAGTAGTAGTCCGGTGCATCTCAAGCACCTCCTAATTATTATCGTTTGTAAGTAAGGACGCTGTTGTGTGAAACTTACATATTCAATATGCCTCATTCAGTGTGGGCCTAAGATGCCCAGTAAGGTGGCAATACCACAAGAACAGTCATCCTCCTTTAATAATAATAATAAATATGGTCTATTGTGATTGAACAACAACAAAGCCACAAGTCTTAAAAGTACCTTGAAATTAAGTTTTTGTAACCCACACAGACTCCCTATTCTAAAATCCCCTCCTCTTCACACTTTTTAAATCTATTATAGCGCACAACTACTGCCATTAACAGAAGATCTAGCAGCAGATCAGCTTTAACTGAATTGGATGTCCAAATTAGTTTTACATGCTGCAACGTTAGATTACGGTATCACTTCTCTTGCAACGAGCACAGCCTTGACAGAAAGTGATGAGGACCACTGTGTTTCTTTAAGTAAGGAGAAAAAAAAGGCTGAACCACACAATATTGGCACTGAAAATGATATTTTTAAAAACCTGCTCTCACCTGGGGCGGCTAACTAGGTCTCAATTTTTTTTTCTGTCCAGTTAAAGTAAGCGGATCTCCTGATTAATTATACAAAACCTTAGTGTATCTCAACATGTACATGTGTTTGTAAATGCCCATGTGAGTTTCTGTGTGCTTCTTTGGTATCGTGTTCTCCCATTAAATCAGATGTGCTGGCATTAAAGTCAAGACAGAGTGGGAGGAAGGCGGGGGATGTGGGGGAGGAGGGAAATGAGATGGCATTTCAACTGAAAGTAAAAACATGGCAGTATTGGCTGTGTAATGAAAATGTTAGTGGTGTTGCACAGTTGGTATCCACGAATACTGTTCTTCACATTGGCATGAAATATGTTAGAGAAAAAAAGAAAAAAGGGGCCTGTGTATGGTTACCATTCTATCTACATTTATACATTTGTTTAATGAATCCCCTTTCAAAAAACTTTTTTCCCACTGAAGGAAAAAACGTCTGAACATTTTACTCCCCTTTGCTGAAGGAATAGAGCGAAAAGAAGACCAACATCACAGCAAGAAGGTCAATAAAACGTGCGCAGACTAAGCTACAGTTTCCGAGGTCAGGAATGAACTTCTTTGCGCAAACGTCTCCTCTAACTCTCACTGTGATCGCTCATTTGAAATATCAGTATAACCACACGACAGTGATTTCACTGACATGTCGGTGCAACGTTGGTGCGCCTGGTTAACAAGTTACATTTAAGACCCTTGATCATACATTCATCTGGAGAAAACATTTTTTATTGTTATGCTGGCATTACATCAGAAACTGAGAAAAAGACCAACACTATTGTGAGTGTGACCACATTAAAACACAGCAGAGGTGATCAAATTGAGTAGGAGGGGACAGATCAGAGGTTTCACCATTTCTGGTCCCACACAGCAACAAACAGTAACGTCTGAGACTGCAGTGCACCAGCCAAAATGATATTCAGTACTTTATATGCCTTTTTCTCATCCCTCCCTTCCTGAGTATTGACTATACTGTATGTATTACACATGTTCCTGTGCGGATGGTGAAAGCAGAGGGCTTTGTGGCGGCGTATTGATTGCGGCAGATGATGATGATGGCGGAATAAGGCTGATGGGGATGACGTGGCTTGCCTAAGGCAGTAGTAATCAGAGTTGTCCTCCAAGCCCCCTGCTTCACTCTCCTTTGATCAGGGGACCCAGATGGATCTTAACAGTAGTGATAGGGGCGTGTGTGCGCATGTGTGTGTGTATCAAGGGGGGGCGATATAAAGACGAAATCACAGAGTGGTACACACCAGTAGCCCAAGGCAAGAAGCGCACTTTGATGGAGGTAGCTCACTCAGGCTCACTGCTCCACCAGCTGACTGACAAAAGACAGAGGAAAACACAGCAGTCGCATTACAGCATGAGAAAAGACTGAGACTCCACTTGTCGCCCAAAGTCTGCCCCTCTCTGGCTCGGTTCATCTTCTGTTTGACTGAAGCTCCGGTTCTGTCTAGACCAGTATCATTTTACATCGTCCATGACATTTGCGATTTGAGATCAGATTTTTCTACTACATTGCTGTGAAGTTAGCACACAGAAATAAAAGGAGAAAATCACCCAAGTGATCTGTTTTTGAGCTTTTATTTCATATTTCAAAGTGCTTCAGCTGCTCTCCATAAAGATCCCTTTGTGGGAGACAGTGAGGAAGGCTTTGAAGAAGAAGCGAGGAAGCACAACTTGTATTGGAGCCTTTATAGTGTGTCCCCAAATGTGTTAACACTGTTATTCCTTTCGCTTGTAAGACAAGGAAGTCTTTAAGTGCATAATGCATTTGTTTCCTGCAGTGTTTTCTGTTACTGTAATCACATTACTTTACTCAGTAATGCATGTCAGTAATTGCTTCAGAATCACTAGCCTGCTGAAATGTTGTAAATGCAGTTCACATAAACTTCTGACAGATTGTTCTGCAACCCAGCTAATACAATTTTCTTAATACCTGCATATAAATTACTACTGCACTGTTTCACCAGCAGGATGCTCTGGCCTAGAGTTAATACACCAAAATGCATCATTATGCTGTTTCTTTGCACTGCCAGGACCACCACTTTCAGAAAGCCTTTTCTGGGCTTGTAAAGCTCAGAGTTGTCTGTGATTATCTATTCTAGATATGAACTGTTTCACAAGTGATGCATATCCAGTGCTGACAACCTGGCCCTCAATCTCGTCTCAGATGGATTTTGGGTAGTGGACTACTATCTTCCACGCAATTTCAGTGATGTGCTTGTTTCCTGGCTTTTTGCACAGAGTCAGTATTTCAGCAACTACAATCATGATAACCTCCCTTGTCTCTGCTGTAGATGGCCCCTTCATAGCATCTTATGACTTTCTTGTACTTGAGGGCATCTTAGTCCAAGGTACTTCAAAGCTGTGATACCAGCTACCATTTCCCCCAGATGAAGGTGAGGACCCAGTCTGATTCAGTGGGTGAAGCTCGGCACAGTAGGTGAGGCCTGACTTCTCATGGCTATGACTGAAGCTGAGCTCCTTGTGGAAGTGGCCTTCGGCGTGGAGCGATCGCCGGTGGTTCAACTGCTAATTGGCTAATAGCTAATGAGGAGAAATAATTATTAATAATATCATTCATGTAGAATTTTCACTTATTCTTCTGTCCAGTTAGTTAATCTTGTAGAGCCAGTGACAGAAAATGCAGGCCTGAAGTTTTCCTATTTCTGCTGCAAGGTCATCCGCCTCCATATACCTCAGCTGAACAGACTCGAAGGTTTTTGATCTCCTCCACTGCTTGTTTCACATCCTCTTGTGTGAACACCGAGCTAAGGGATGCAGTCAGATCACTCATACATCCACCTATGAGTGCAAGAGGGAAAGAGTTATTCCCAAGTGAATTTCAGATTGTAGATTGCACATTACACCACAGTTACCATATGGTACCTTGTGCAATATACTTCCTAGCAACCTCAACACTGATCAGCAACACTGTGCTTAAGAGATATGACCTTATGTCCATTTGGACCAGATAGACGCAATGGGCAGAAATCCAGGCAGTCTTCAGTATTTATGCAGAGATATCATCAGCTGCTTGTTTGACATCATACAGTCCATAATACAACACAATACAATGAAGTGTGTGGTGTTCTTTAGACTTGCCAGCTGTGTGGTTAATGTGAGGAAAAAAAACATGACATGCAACTGTATCTGAATGAACTTGAAATGCTGCAGGAAATGTCTAAATATTACAGAAAAATCATTGCTAAAGCATAAACTAAGATGTTCACTTTAAACTGCCAACATATGGTCAAAATGTATAAAAAAATGTATAAAAAAGACACCGTTGAGAAACATTTAGTCTTACGTGCACTGTAGTTACAACTATTTCTTACCTCCTACTCCACTTAGGGAAGTACCAAAGACTATGAAACAGCAGAAAAGTCTGGGCTGAAATGCCACATTATCTCTTCCTCAACATGTCAGTATAGCCAGCCAGTCAGGGTGAAAACAGGTGGTGGCAGATTAAATTCCTCAGTTGGTCCGTTTACTGTGAGCGGTTGTTGGGAAAACTTGATAACCAGTGTATGGGCCAATTCAGAGTTCGAATGATGCTAAAAAAAAAAAAACCCCACAGAAAGTCAAGAGTGCGTTGAGTTGGATGACATGACAGTTCCTAAGAAGTGAAGACAAAACATCTTGATTGCCCTCTGGTGGCTGGCTGCAGTAACACCCCCCCCCTCCTGTTAGCAAACGGGACATGGGTCAAACAAAAAGATAGATGTCAAATATCTCTTCCAGACATCTTGTCTTTTCAGGAATTGGACATAGAGTTGGAACATTGAGAGGACATGCAAGTGTAACTTTAGCAGGTGATCGTAAAGTAACAGTCAATTACTAATTACTAATTGTGTCCAGCAGGTGAGCTGGTGGGACCTCGATACCGCGGCTCCTTTCTCAGTCACTACTGCACAGACTCTGGCTCCAAGATGAAAGCACTCGTATCCTGGATATTTATAATTATAATAATAATGTTTATTAAAATTAATTAAAAAAAATTACTGTATTTCTTTGCAAAACTTTTAGCACTGTCACTATTTAAGGTTTATCATAACAGTTCAGATAAAATCTGTAAAATAACAGTAATTCTCTGCAATATTATGTATATTATTGTTTTTGCGTTTGGTTTGAATTAGGATATTTTACTTAAATTTCATGATTTTTGTTAAATTCAACAGTTTTAAATGTATTATTTTGCATTATTTAACAGTGTGGCAAGGAAAATAATTTCACCTTAGCTCAGTGTACTGTTTAAGTCTCCACTGGAAGAGAGAGTGTGAATAACGTTACAACGAGCCAAAGATCCTGGATGTTTTAAAAGTGGAAATACTCTAATGATTTGAAATATATGCCGTATAAAGATAATGTCACTGTAAAAACGGAGTGGTTTCCAGGTCTACAGCTATGTTTCCATGGTAGCAAACTCAGCAAGCGGTGAGCACTTGATCCCGAAACTCATGTCATGGCAAAAGGGGCCTTCCCCAGGCAATCGTTATGTTTAAACAAGCAACAGAGGAGGAGACGGGAAACAGTGAGGGAAATGCTGGTCATTCCTCTGGATTTGTGGGATGGTAATGATATGTTAATGTGCTGAATGCAGTTGTTTGTGGGTTTTTTTGCCGCAAACAGCCAGTGCACCAACTGTTCAGTACTCTATAGTTGGGTGTGTGGACATGTTTCTTTTGACAGCTACTACTCAATATGCATCTTTAAACTCCCCCCCACAACATGTTTCTTTCTCACTTTCATTCACTCTCATTTTTGTAATGAAAAAATGTGATGCATCATCACCTCAGTTTGTGCCTGCGGTGCAAACTCATACCACATCAACTCATATCTTTCCATCGACTTGACCCCGAAATTTGTTGTGCATTCAGTCTGAACGTGTCTTCAGAGTGGAAGATAAATCAGCGTAATGTGATTACTCTCTTCATTAAAGTAGTAAATTAAGTACTGTCACTGCACACATACCACTTACGTACAGTATCAACATCAGTAGAAATATGGATGAGAGTCACACAGAGGGGGTCAGACCTTCCCAGCTAAGTGAGAGGTGAGACATCAAACTTCCTTCCCAGCTAGGTGAGATGTGAGAGAACAACTTTAGTAATATTTTACAGTTATTTGGTCACATTTTTAGCTCGGTCTGAGTTTGCTGGAGGACTCTTGGAATAACTGACTGTCGGGTACCGCTTTTCGGCGTTGATAATAAACCATGTTGACAAGGCTTGAGCTTAAGGCTCCATTACAAGTTTTAATACATATATTTTTGTCATTGTTCTCAGGTACCTCATTATTCCCATTAGATGCTGTATTTTTACCTCGGAGGAATAATACCAGCCTTGTTTTACAGGATGCCTCCAGAGCTGAGTTAAATTATAGAGAGAGGCTGAGACCGAGACAGGTTTTGCGTGTGAAATGAGCCCCTGCTGTCTGGCCCCATCTCTCTGCCCTCGCCATCTTCCCTTTGACCTGCTCCATCCTCCATATCGCCGCCTCTTTCACACTTTCTTTAACTCGCTCCCTGCTTCTCCTCCATCTCATCAAATAAAGGAGAGAGGCCGCCTCCTCGGGAGAAATGCCATTTCCTCTGCGAGTGTTGCCACCGCTCGAAGCCTTTCTTTCTCAGACCATTTCACTCACAAGTGTTTTTCTTCTCCTCGCCCCTCTTCTCTCATCACCAGGGAGGAAGACAAGGGGAGGAGACCGCCAAACAGGCGCCCAGTGGGTAGAGAGAGCTGGGACGTGCGCCTCTCCGCTCGGCGTGTCGTTTCATCCTTCGCGTCCTTGGCCGCCCGACCTGACAGCCTCCCTGCCATGTGTTATACCCTCCTCCGCCCTTCCGTCTTTCTCCCCTCCCCTTCTATTTCCAGCTCAATATGGCGTCTCTTGAGACAGGCGAATAATGAGCGGGATCAGTAGGCAGGTTTTGCAACTCAGGGTTTGTGCATGTGCCGTGGCTCGCTCCTTCCTTCGCTTATTCACTCGAACAGTTAATGGCCTATAAGTAACAATCACAAGGAGTTTATTTTTTTTAAGGTAAATCCCAGGTGGAGTCTCACTCATCATCGATGACTGACAGAAAACCATTAACCCTCTGCTCTCTCTCTCTCTCTCTCTCTCTCTCCCTCCCCTGCCTTCGCTTCTCTACATAAACATATTCTGAGAAATCATGGCGGAAATTACAGTCAAGCCCCCTCTTTTGTGGTAATTAGTCATAAAAAGTGACACGCACTCTGCCAGCACTCTCCTAGCATCATCACTCCAGTGAAATTGAGCAAGGAGAAAGGGAGTATATTAGCTACGTGATTGAGATGGGAAAGGTAAATGCGCCTGTGGGAAGTTGATTGATCAAGCGGATAGTGTAATATCCTTTGTGATTGTGATTGCTTATGTGTGTGTGTGCGTGCGTGTGTGTGGGTAAAAAACAGACAGGAGATAGGTGAGAAAGAGAGAGAGAGAGCCCTTGTGAAGAGGGCCAGCTGTTTCCAGTATTATAAGTTTGAAGGATATTGGGGTCACAGAGTTTCTGCCTGAGAGGAGACAGCTTTTCATTATAAGGCAAGTGGGAGGTCAGGCCAGGTCATCTCACTCCTACTCTCTATCTCTCACACACACAAGCACACAGTTAGAGGTGGTCAATGCTGGGCAGGATTCCCCCCCAGAGGCTCCCAGCATTTTATACTCTTGTTAAGTTAGTTTCATCAACAGAAGATCAAGAGCCGCGGTATAATATGAACAAATGGCGACTGGTGATTTGAAACACGGATGAGCGTTGATTACAGAGCAGTTTGTGTATTTACTGAGATAGGGTCTGCCACTCCATACTTGAAGATTTTTTTTTACCTGAAGCTCTAACTCATGACATTTCTCTGTTTCCTGTTGACAGAGTGGCTGATTTACGCTCCGACGCGTCATTACTGCAGGAATTAAACCGTATACATTTATCTTGACAGTTAGATGATGGAAACTTGGGTCAATTACAGTCACAGATTGAATTAGCCTATGTAAATGTAGATGTTATTCAGTCTCAAAACATTGACACAGGCTCTGAGGGAATAAAAAGAGCTAACTCATAAGTGAGTGAAAGTGTGGTGTGATCCAGTTGGCCTTTACCTGCTGGCTATAAATCAAACAAACTTGCAATTCCTGATTTCCCGCATTTATTCAGATAGAGACAAACAGGAGGGGGGGGGATTCCAAACTGAAAACTTCTAAGAAGAGGACCCAGTGCTGCCAGCAAGACTTCAGCTGCACACTGCAGGAATACACCGGTCTTAAGAAGTCACGGTTGGTTTGTTGTCAGCCTGCCGCTCAGGATGCAAAGCTGAGGATGCAACAGAGAGTAATTAAAGTGAAATTACTTTCACGAGCAGAGGCTTGTGGATTTGAGTCAGTTTGGTGTTGATGAGGATGAAGAGGTTGGCATACAGACAGCATGACTGTCCAACATGAAGCAGGATGTTCTTTTAAAATTGCAAGAGCACTAAAAAAAAAAGTCCGTCACATACCTCGCAGTACTATTGCACAGAATGTAACTTGAGATGCCTCCACAGTGATGGGGGCTTGTTCACTCAACCTGGACTCATCAATGTGCATCATCGACATATTGCATTGGCAGGCTTTATTCCTGCTTCCTCTAACTCACTCTCTCCATTATTTTTGTTTTATTTCATAGATAGTACATTTAAAAGCTAAAATAACATATAATTTATAATTGAAAGGCCACATGGATGGGGAGGGACCACTGAGGAAATATGCTGAATGATTCACACTTTTATGGCATTCATCGATACATTCGTACCTCCCGTTTGTTCTGCCCTCAGCCTCACATATACGCCAATACACTCAAGAGCCAACTAGTATTTTGTGCTGTGAAATGTTTATAATGATGATTTAAAAAAAGCAATTTACTTCATGAAAACTCAGAGAAAAAAAATCTTGTTTTTTTACCATTTTAATTTTACCAAGACAGATTCTGCGGCCTCAATTTAGATTAGATTTAGATTTAGATTTAGAGACAAAACGATCCAATCACTCCACCTCCTCTGCGAGAACTCACCATGGCCACTCAGACCTCCCGGACAGATTGGCGGTAGGTCACCCAGTCCACCGTTGGATGTGTGCTCCCCAAAGTTGTCCACAGTATCACCTAGTTACCATCACATTTAGTTTCCAAATACCACTGCTCAGCAGACCCAGATAACAAGCGATCTTCCTCAACAGAAAACAACTACATTCAGTCAATTACCACATAATACGTGACACACAGAGTCACATTTGGTACGTGGTGACCTGCCTACTGTTGGGGGGAGCGCAGACTTTTTTCATGCTGCTTGATAGTTGATATAGGTGCTGCTGGAGAAAATATATAATGACATATTTTAATAGGTGTGCATTATTACCTTTCAACATAGATGCAACTTTTAATTTTGGTGATCCAATTATGACACCAACCCTCAGACAGGGAGGTGGTCTTATAACCGGAAACTAATGTGCACTCACTCAGTGGTGAAGCGCACACATCGGTGTAGAAAGGCCGGTGACTGTAACGTTACCTGTCAAATGTCTGTGGCTTGTCGGTTTGTGGTTTGCACACAGCACTTTGTGTGTGCTGCCCTAATGTGGGATTGGAGTGTTTCCCTTCACTAATTGCAAATTCTCTGGCACACGCTTCTGTTTTACGATCAAACGCAATTCATCAGCACGCTCATGTAAGAACAGACTTGACTGTCGGCACACGTTTCATGAATCCCACGTAGGATTGTCTTATTTTCCTCGTGTTGCTTCGCGCAAGAACAAATAAAAGAGAAAAATTAAAAAATTCTCTTTATGCCAAACATGCAGCTGACAAACAAAAGACACTAATACATGAAAAATTTTCAAATCAGAAAAAGGGTGGGGGGATTGTATGCTTCTAAAGCAGAAGAGCGCGAAGCTTAGAATGAAAGAGAGTGATGCGAGGACACATGTATTTGTTGTGCAGGTAAAACAATATACCACTAATTCATTATCATTAGCTGCGGTTAATCGCCTGTGCAAACACTTTACTCTCCGAATTGATATTTTCAAACGGCCGAGAGGAGAGAGACTATCGAGAATGGGCTTTACTTGTGGAGCTTCTAATTGGGATTATTGCGAACACCGGGTAGTTTGCTTAGATTTACTTTGATTAGCATGTAATCTAAGCCTGCGTGTCTTTACTTTATACCCACCGAAAAGTTCTGAAAATCATCCTCAGCCTTTCCAAATCAAATTAATACTTTCAAAAGTTTTTCATGTGCAGCATTTTGTGGAGTTTCATTAAAAATAAAACACACATGTGGAGGGGTGCTTTACACCTTGTTTGCCTCATTCATGCCAATCACATATAATTGGTGGTTGTTTGCTGACAGCAGGTGCATGAAAGCAAAGACGCGTAGCAGGGAAATCTGATCACCATGCCGCTTAGAATTTTAATATCTTTCACCACATACATGTCCATCCAAATAATTATTCAAGTGCAAAATATTCGCTGAGCATGTTTGAGCTCATTTCATACATAATATACACACCGTGGTGCCAAATAGACTCATTTGCAGTCATAAATTCGGCAGCGGGGACGATAAAATTCGACAGTTTAATTCATTGAATAAGCGTGTTTGTTTTTCTGGATCCAACGCAACATGCTGCGCTTATGTCTGTCATATGAGGTGGCTTTGGCACACACTCAGCTGTCCTTGTGTGTGTGTGTGCAGTGGAAGAGCTAAGTCGGGCGCTGTGATTGTGATCCACCATGTTGTTGTTGAGCAGAGGAGACAGGTCTGAGCCTGCGGTGTCAAGGGCTAGATGGATGTCAGCAGCGTGGGTTAAAATGTGTTTCTGCCTGCTGTCCTTGGGTGATTTCCACAGCGCGCCGAGCAGAGCACACAGTCCTGGCCAGGGGGCACCATTACTGCCGGCGTGTGCAGGAGAGTCGTGGCAAATGCACCTGGTTATGATCCACAGAGGAGCTACAGAAACCAGACATAAGTTCCCCCCCCTCGATTCTCTCTTTGTCAGGTTGATCTTTGCGTATGGCCAGCGTCCCAGTTTTCTATCATCGTGACACACACAAACGTCTACACGTCGGTGGCCACGCAGGCACAGCCCCCCTCCTGTGAATGTTGTGAAAGGCCCTTTTAATCTCGGCGAACAAAGCGCCGCACGTGGTGGGCCGTCACGCATCCTCATTCAGAGAAGGAAAAGCCCCGAAGGCACTGGATGCAGTAATTGATGCATGTCATTGGGAGCTTTGAATCTGATGTTCCTCCTCGGCCGCGTTCAGATGGAGGGATTTTAAGCATCAGACTTGACACCTGTTTTTCATTACTGCAGTACTCAAGCAACTGACTCACATTTCTCTTTGAGTTACGTAAACAGCCAGCAAACTGATGATCGTTCTGACTTGTCTGTATGCGGAGACCTGCCACCAGTGCTGCTAATGATGACCGTAACGTGTTTAAACTCAAGACGTTTAGAACAAAAAATCTGGTGCTTTAACTGTTTCCCCAACATGATCCTTGATTCTGCATTAAACAGTCATTTGTCCTCACAGCGTGGAATCATTGTGGAATCGGGTGACACACAAACACACACGAGCCCCCTCCTTAATATTTACACACAAATGCTTTAGCGAAATGCCAATTATTAACCCATTAATAGCGGTGTAATTTTCCTGTCATTATCATTTTGGCAAAATGTCACAGACAATGGCTGATGAAAGAAAAGACCTCAAAGAAGCACCGTCTCACTGACTGTGAAATTGAAACTGCAGAATATAGACGCAGAGGAGTGAAAAGATTTGGTTTGACGGTCTGGGACGTGGTGGTTTGAAACAAAGGGGGGAAAAAAAGGAGTGGCAGAGAGCCATTGATGCAGCTAATCATAGAATGTTCTGAGGCTTGCATGGTGGAGGAAAGAAAGAAACGGTGGACTGAATTAAAAAGCACGTTTATTAGGAACGAGGAATGCAGCACTTTTTAACTCCAGTCTCTGTCCTTAGAGACGCTGCTGCTGCTGCTGGGTGAACTGTTGCAGACTTTCAGGTGGAAATGTCTAACTTAATTTACAAAACATTGCTCTCCAAGAGAAAGCCTTTTAAGGAGTAATAATGCACAAACAAAATATGTCTCCAGTTTTGTCCTCAGCATATTACACTTATATATATAGCTGATTTGATTCAGTTTGGGAAAAACAAACAGCACACACTGCTACCTTCTTTGTATTAAAATTCTGTTGGTAACATGTCTAGCAAGTCGCAAATGTTTGTATCGAACAAATCTGCAAGATGTTAGGTGACAATACTTTTGAGTCACAGTATGATAACCTCGGTAACATCCACCAGGTTGTAATACTCCCTCGCAACATCTTCATGACTGTCACGTCCCCTTGATTGCCTCCCATTGAAATGTCCATTTTATTTCAGCAAGATGAAACTGTTCCCCCTTAATTTGTGTCACAGGAACGGTGCTGCTATTATAACATGCAGCTGACAGCATATTAATATTTTTGGATAATCTCTGGTTCGGCAGTTGAAGCTCAGCAGTGCGAACTCTCGAGTAACTTTTTCGGCAATGTAATGTGAGCAGCAGGTAGCCTCGTACAGCAATTTGGGGACGCTGATTGTGTTCCCCCCCTGAACTGGACACCGTCGTTTGAGAGCGAACCAGATGTGATACGCAGGCAGAAGAAGTAGAAGGCGCATTAGCTTCTTTGTGCCTGTCCGGGGAGATAATACAACAAGATTGCTGCCTTTCTGCAGAGATGGCGTGAGTTATTGCTGGGAAATAGAGCGCTGGCATTTCCTGGTGAGATGACGTGCGTAACTCTGTGTCACGTGCCACCCTGAGGATTGTTGTTTAAAAAAGAAGAAAAAAAAACTTGGAATGCTCAAATCTTTTATAAGCAAGAGACTGTCTTTCAGTCAATGCAGCCGTTGCACCCTGTGACAGCCATTAGGTACCATTTTTACACAGTGACAACTTATGTTATTGCTCACATATGAAGACAGTCGGGCAGCAGAGATATTTATCTGTTATCTTTTATTGTTTGTTATCTGTTATTCTTTTATTATATAGTGTTGAAACCGACCCACAGTGAAGACATAATTGCCTCATGCGGCGAGAAACAATTTAAGTGACACTTAAAATACACAAACGGAGGTGTCACTGTACTTTGGCTGACTCAATCGTTATTCAACCGCAGAGAGGAGTGAGAGCAGCAGTCCCACTTCAGATTCTCATTTTATGTTGTCTGTGGTTTTATAAGGTAACGTAACGACAACACAATGGAAGACTAACGTGATAACACCGGAGGCTCTTGACAGAGAGGGCCACATTAACTTCACTTCCCGAGGAGTGTCTGATCTTTGTGTAGGAGCCTGCTCGACGCGTTGTACCAGTCGGCAGGCAGCGCGACGCTCTCCGCAGCCTGAAGCCAGGGAGAAAACGTCAAGGCAGGGTCTTGCAGGAAAGATTAATAACGCCGGCGAAAAAAAAAGACAGCCGTCTTGTCGAGGCCGGGCACCCTGGAGGCAGGAGCGGATGGGGAGGATCAGAGCTAAAGTGAACTCCATCTTGGACAACGCCTCCCAACTGTCGGCACTGCGAGGAGCTGGGAAGCTGAAGACACCCTCGAGGTGTTACGCTGAGTGCTTTAGGCTCTTCTTTGTGTCAGAGCCATTACACAGCTCGATGCTTCATGTTCAAATGGCCCCAGTTCGAGCCCACTGGGAGGGGATTGACAGGAAGGCCTGGACTGCACTGAACTGCTGTTACATTCAGTTCTCCATCAGCACCTTCTGCTGAAGCAATACGCATCATCATCACAGGCGACACTTGGCCTGCTCCTTGCTTTCTCACATGAAACCGCCTCTAATACCCACATTCTGTACAAATGCTACTTTGCTGTCTCCATTAGTTAATTGATTAGATTGCATATATGTGCAGTAAGTGGCAGTCTGCTGAGGTTTTAATATGCAAAGAACATTTGCACACAATGAGCATCCTGTGCATATACTTTGATGCATTCAACTTTCACATGTTTCTTTTATTGATATAATTTGTATAGACAATGGTATTTATTTATTGTTTAATGTGGCAGACATATTGATTATTGTTGTTATCCTTAGTTAGGTATATAATTGGTGCAAGCACATCATAGAATCCAACCCCTGTTATATTTGTATTTAAGCACCATATTCATAGTGCTGTTCCTCATTGCTTATATTCTTCTTGTCTTCAGTTTATTTACAATTGCAACTTTCAACTCTCTCAGTAGCATCTTGTCTTTACCTGAGGGAGGAGTTTTAAGAGACGGCGCTGCGTCTGCAGATGTTGCAGGGACCTGAAACAGTGCCTTGTGAGATCCCAACGGTGATTTTAGAAAGTGGTGATTTGCATGCTGTGAAAGAGGTTGTTGGTTCGGTCGGGGTGTGATCTGAGCTTGCACTGAGCTGGATCTAAGGCACCAAGCAGCGCTTAAGGCAGTTGGTTAAAATTGCATGATCTCCTGATTTAAATGATTCCGTGCGGTCTAAAAGAGTTTGAATCAAGAGGTTTTCAGCTTGTGTTGTTCAAAGGAAGTCATTAGGCTTCATTAAGTGGATCTCCATTGAAGGGCCTTTAGTTGCTTTTAGAGGCAAGTTCCACCCTAAAATACTTCAACACTAATGAACCGTGAACAGATTTTTATTGGTCATTAAATGTCATAAATTACCATTTCACAGTTTCTTTTCTTCAAATTGGACACATCTTTACATGTGTTTGTCTTCTGAAATAGATTTTCTGATTTTTTTTATTTTTTATTTTTTTATACATAGTCTGTGAATGCTTTCCACTCATCTATTCAACTTTCTCCACTTCACCTCATCAGGCACACCCCATATTGTACACTGGTAGTACATAGTACTTTTTTATGGAGACCCGAGCCTGCCTATCCTCCTACTTCAATATTTATTTTACATGATAACTTACAGCAAACTGTTTTAGCTCTGCCTCTGTCTTCTGCATTTTGGTCCTGTCCTCAGTCTTAGAAACATGAGCATGATGTTTTAATACAGTACTGAAAAAAGTGGAAACCATTGCTGCCTGCAAGGTAGGAAAAATGTCAATAAATTGTCACTTGCAGTGGGTATTTTTTATTTATTTGAAAGGATTTTTCTTTCCAATGAAAACTCAGTATGGGTTTAAATTCCTTCCTTAAAACTGAAAGCAAATGGCAAATGGTTTCTGTGCATTTATTACAGATGCAATCACTAACATGTTTATCCTTTTTTTGTTCATTTTACTGAATCAGTAAAATGATAACTTAAAATTATAATGTGATATGGTGAAGCACTGACCTATACATCCAAAGATTCAATAGCTGCCTCCCAAACTCAGCAAACTCCCAAAGTCCCACATTTTCTTTTTTTTGTCACCATTTCAGCTGTCACTCTCCCACAGATGTAGGTGTGGTGATGAGGACACACAGCAAAAAGCTTCAGCTAAGGAGATTCAGCATTTAATCAATAACAGAGTTCTCGAATAGCTTTTGCACTGAGTTTAACTTTCAAAATGTCATCTCTGCAACAAGGTTCAGCCACTTAATTTGATGTAAATCTTCACCGCTCCTTTTTACCACTGCAGTATTAAGTAGGTCCGTGTCACTACAGTAGTCACCGTAAATGCAGCTTAAGTGCCTGAATACACAGAGAGCCGTATTAATAACTTTCAAACTCTCAAGTGGGACGTTTTCGAGTTTTATTTAATAGCTTCACTGCAAATTTTTTTTTTTTTTTGTGTGTGTGCCCCATTGACTTCTTAGCAATGTGGCATTCATAGACCTCAGAAATTGAATCCTCTAACCAACATGTTACATCCTTAGAAAGCATTTTTTTGCTAAATTTAAATCTTTTATCGTTTACATCCACGTTTACTAGCCCGTAGTCACAAAGTCATCTTACCACCACCAACTGCTGATTGGTGGAGCAGCTCTAAAGTGACTGCAGGAGCATTTTGCGAGCATGAGCTTCCTCACACGCACGCTTCATACACACAAAATGGGGATCCGCTTGTAAAACTTTTGTTCCATAACACTACCAGAGAAGCTCCACAGGGTAACTTTTACTTGGTAATAGCTAGAACATTGGCCAAAAGTAGAAAAACAATTACTCAGATTTAATGGAATTATCCAATAAAGGATAGGCTCATATTTTCTGAAGCCTGTGTTTCTACAATATTCATATGCCCACAGGTACATCGAAAGAGTCATTGGTCTCTGTAATCATTCGTCCTCTCTCTACTAGCTGTGAAGTTATTCATTTCTAAGGCAACTATACTGAAAAAAAAGAAGGAGGGGGATGAAATCTGCAGTCCCCCGCTCTGTGTAAAAATGCATTTTAAAGTTCAGCCAAGACTAATAAGAGGCTCCAGCAGTCGGAGTTAGCCAAATTAAGTGGGTATTTTCCAAATTTGCAGTCATTTCGGTATGAATCCCTCATTATGTGCTGAGATGCGTTCAAGAGACTGATGATTCAGTCTCCCATCTCTTAAATCAAGAGAAGCCGCATTAGGAAGGATCCATTAATGGGCAGTATGGAGACGGGAAATGATTAACAATGACTTTCAATTCACTTATGGCAATGTGACCATTGTGTGAGAACACATGTAAAAAAATAGATAAATAAATAAGAACACACACAAAAAAAAGAACTTTTAAAAGCTGGTGGCCGTGGTCTTTTCAAAGATACTTTACAGCATTTTTCATTTTTAAATGAAAATATGCTCGAGTGCTTGAGCAAATCAATTTACCTTTCTGTGAACTTTTGCTATTTGTATGTGATTTTGAGCGCAGAAGTTCAGATGTCTACACTGTTCTAGAGACGTACAAATCGTGTATTAATGCTCCTGTTGTCTCCAGAAAGTATAGTTTCACTCCTCACAGCAGTGATGCTTGAGCTGTGTACAGTGTGTGTTTGTTAGTGCGTTGGCTTATGCATGAGTGAGTCATGGTGACGGGGTTGCTTGTGAGGCAGGAGCTCTGGCACTATGACAGAATGAGGTCGCCCCGCTGCAGAATGACACGCTCACCATGTCAGCCTCTCTGTGGCGCACACACACACACATGCACACACACCACTCTCACCATGTCCCTGAATAAGTCAGCTTGGATAATGGTGACGCCTTTGGCTGTGAAACACTGCCCCACTCTCAAACACACACCGCATACACACATAGGAGCGCAGAAGAGAGAGTGTGTATAGGTACACATTAGTGATATGGTTACGCATGGATCCATGAGTCACAGTGAAAGAAAGTCCTTATGGGTATTTTTGCCTCTCTACAACTGTTAAATTATATGCTACGTCTGAAGAGTTTAATTTCTCCTAAAAACTTGTGCATTTTGTTGAAACAAAAGGCAGGAACAAAAGATTATTAGGAAGCTGCTATTTCCAACAACATTAGTTGTACTGTGACTCGTGTTGCATCATGGGAATGATTAAAACAGATGGAATGAGGCTCTGACTATTTAGACTGCATGGCTGAAAGTACACCTGTTGTATAACTCTTGTGTAACTCAGAAGCGTTCTACAGGTGGCGACAGTGGTGTGTCATTTCTGGAACGGCTAGATCGACACACGCTGGCCACTGCGAATTGACAAGCGGGAGGGACGGTGGATTTGTGTGTTTTTGGGGGGGGGCAGAAACAGCCAATGATGAAAGTAAAGCTTTTATTTACCAAGCATCAGGCTTACAGGAGAGACGGAGCAGAGCTGAACTCAGCAGCCCCACACTTCACAGGATATCCTTGAGGTTTTAGCGCGCTGTCAGTCATTAGGTATTATTTGTTTCAGCTGAAGCCAACTCATTTCCATTTTAACACTACATTTTGTAGAAAACATAAAAAAAACAAAGACTGAATGTAGCTTTTTTTATTAGCGTTATATGCTTGCCATAAACACAAGTTGTCCTATTTGTCCATGTTGCTAAGAGACAAGTATAGTAAGTCTCCATCTATATAGGAATCCTTAAGGACTCTCAATCTGTATTCTCGCCTGCAATTCTCATTGACCTTTGAAATGACGGCAATACAATGTCTGCGTTAAGCCTAGTGTGGCCCAAATGACCCAAGTGTTCTTGCCCTGCCCATTTTATTGGGGATGTAGTGGGAGTTGACTTGTGGATCCCAGCGTGCATTTTGCATCAAGCAGCGCAGATGGCGGGGAATATGAGCCAAACACACAGCCATTACAATTTTAGTTTTACAACTGTTACCGTGTCACCAAATTGTGTTTTGGGATTTTTTTTCCCCAAGTAAGAAATTAACTGTTCACATTTTGAAAATGTGTTTAAAATATTTGCTCTTATGTTTTTGGAGATGTGAGATCCTGATGGCCGTTCAGCATCAGTGGTCATCCCTGACGAGAACCTCGTGAATTTGTCAAGCTGTTTAGGTCATTTAAAGGCGGCACTGGTGTCTCCCTGCCATTTTACATTAAAGTGACATGAGACTGTGGTTGCTAAAAGGTTAAGAACGATGAAAAAAATCACAAGAGATGGGATGGATTAAAAAGTATGTTTGACTGCTCTAACTTAAACTGCAATCATTAGCTTGTTCAGCTAAGCCACAGTACAAACTAAGCGTTACATCCAAGGTTAATGAGCACATCATCACCTAACAAGGTGACATTAGTCAGAGGGGATACGGATGACCATGATTCACTATGAGAACGTCCACCATGTGGGAGCTGGTTATGGATGCTGTTAACATCATCACATCTCTGTCCTGCTTTCCATTGGCTGTGGGGAAATTTACACTTCAGCAACCTGAGCAACGTTACCTCAGGTGGTGTTACGTTGGCCAAACCATGCGTTCGATTTGCTTTGTATTGAGAGAGACCTTTACTCAGATGCACGTGGCCAGCTGTTGATACGTGTGTCGTGTAAAAAAAAAAAACGCTCACCAGAGAGCAGCCATTTCATACAAAGCTGTTGTATCATTGGACCGGAGTATTTGAGTTCTTTTGGGATCAGCTGTAAATGTGATAACACTTCCTATCTCTTTGCTCAAAGGAATAACGGTGTATTTATAGTTGTGAGCTCCTGATTTGACGTTAATACAGTTTGCCAAGACACTCACTGCTGGAGAGTGGCTGATAGAGGTGTGACTTTAGTGCTTCAGTAGAATCATAACCCGACTACTCTCTAAACGTCTCGTAAGACGCTCTTGAAATTCTTGCTGCATTATCAGTCATATTAGTCATATCAATCATGTAGTACTTTCAATATTAGAAGTGTCTTTCTGGTTTAACATTGACTGTTCAGGCTTTATTTGCACTTCCTTGCCCTTATAGTGTGACTTTTTTTTTTTTCTTGTTTTTTTGTTTGTTTTTTTTTTGTATTGTGCTGCACTGCTCTTTAGGCCTGTGTAGTGCTGTTATCAAAGGGCCTCTGAGATTGAGCCAAGTTCTGCTGAATAAAACATTTAGCAGCTGATCCTCAGCAAATACTAAAGAAAAAGAAGGAAAAGAAAGGAGAACTTTCCTCTTGTACTTCTTTTTTTTGGGGGGTATCTTTTATTTTCCTTTGTGTGTGTGTGTGGGGCAAAGTTTCGACTTCCCTTCAGGTCGCTCTCTATCTTTCTTCTTGGCCTGTGTAGCCCTGCAGCTCTGCAGAATGGAGTTGTGTCCTGATTATTTTTACTTGTAGCATCTCTGCACTTCTGCACACTGTCAGAGAAATGCATAGACCTTATCTTCGACAGATACCTCTCTGCATATGAACTTGGCCTTGGGCGGACTACAAAAGGATATCACTGCAGATTGTGGTGAGAGGGGGGAAGGGGGGAGAGAAGAAAGAGGAAAGGATTAGGTCACCTGAACAGATGATAAGGCCAAAAAACTGCTGGGAAATTTTCCTTATAATTTAATAACATTATTCTCTGCCCTTGTCTCTTGGGTTTTGCATTTCATTACAAAGATAGGATAAAGTATTGAATAGTAATATGTTGAACAGTAATGGGATGAATTTTAATGAAATGAATGAGCATATTTTTTAGAACTTTTAGATGCTAATAAAAAGGGCTCAAAGGTTCATGGTGCCCTGACTGAGCAGCAGGAATTTAACATTATTATTATAAAGAAAAGAATTCTTCCAGAACTACCTACGTCCTCTGTATTAACATTAAGTTTGTCAAAGGCTGTGCTGCACATTTTGTATATTCTGGGCAAATGGAGAGCCAAGTCAGAGAATGTGTTTAGCTTTCTACATCCTGCCTACGGAGATGCGTAAAATGCCCATCTGAAAGGAACATGTACACTTTTGTTACAGTCGAACTGGCTCTCTGTGCGGACAACGTAACAGCTTTCACTTCATGTGCGTAACTGTGGCCCGGAGCGTCTTCCTTCCACTTCATTCTGCTTTCCTGAAGTAACATGGTGATTGTTTGTTGGACTCTGAGAGCTACCAAAATATGGATTAAAAGATGATGTACAGATGGAGGACTGAAGGCGCTGCTTTTTTCACTCCGTCTTGTATTTTTGTTATGAGACTTGGGGGATAAATCCAGTTTATTACAACTTCATCGTTTCTGGTGTTTTCTGTTGTTTATAACTTCACCAAACCGATCACAGGCGGTGAATGGACTAACAGATTTAACCAGATTATCTAAACCAGTTTAATTGGATTGTCTATAATAATCCCTCCTTCCTCAGAACTATGTGTGAGCATAACACTGGTAAGAGCTGTAGGACAAAGTTGAACCAGGAAGTTGGTTGCCATATTCCCAGCAGTTGACTTGGTGAGAAACAGTGTTATTGATACCAACAGGAATGATGGCCAGAAAAATCAATCAATCTTTTGTCTAAAACTTCTTTCAGATTCTCACATTCATTCTTATGTATTTGGAGAAAACCTTACTCCAAAATACTCTGCTTTTATTGTGGACCTTTTGTGTGTTCAAAGCAGATGCTATGTAATTAGAATGCAGATTTCATTGATTCTCTGTACAAGACTGACTCTTTCATTCAGTTCTTGTCTCCAAAGCATTGGCGTCCAATGAGAAAGGCCAACAACCCATACAAAAGTATTGTACCAAAGCACCATCAAGGTCCAGTCATTAATGCACACGGCACATTCATCCACATGCACAGAGACTCTCTCTCTTCTCTCTCTCTCTCTCTCTGTCAAACACACTCCTCATACTGCCAGGCCTAATAACGGTCCTGTGCGCTGCCCCAGGATATGGCCGCCACACTCCACAGATATTTTAGATAATTGAACAAATTATGTACGCCTTGTTGTCATGTTCTGGGGTAAGTGTGGCTCCTAGCATTAAGAACTCGCCTTTATGTCTATTATTAATTGTGAAAGTTGTTGTTTTTCACTTCTGTTTTCCTGTGCAGGCATCATTAGTCACCAGGCAGACCTGCTGCGGGCTACACTTGCTACCAGTCGGCCAACCAACCAGAGGGAAAAAAAAAGTACTACCACACCAGAAAGAATGAATGTGTGTTGTGTGTTACGCACGGCGGTTGCAATAGCTAATGTCAAAGTGTTTCAAGGTGATGATTGTTTTTTCCTTGTCAAGATTAGATATGAAAATGACAATGTAGAGGTCAACCAAAGTTCAGTCTCTGCTGTTTGTCATTAAATACATTTAATATAAAATGAACTGAAAGGAAATATAGAAAAAAGATTACTTCCACAGCCATTTATGTTTGTGTACATTACACAAACATAAACGGCTGTGAACCTTTTCCACTAAGACATCATCAATCTGAAACATATATACATTTTTAAGAAATACAAATGGATTCAGCCCAGGCATTTGCTACATTAACATTTCTATTATAATTCATTTAATAATTAAATACAGTACATTCAATATATGTAATAGATGAATATGATGCATACATAATATTATAGATTAGTGACAGCTCGGGGAAATCC
Organism: Scortum barcoo; assembly: GCA_023238725.1. Lineage (NCBI taxonomy): Eukaryota > Metazoa > Chordata > Actinopteri > Centrarchiformes > Terapontidae > Scortum > Scortum barcoo. The sequence continues at coordinate 8,127,103 of CM041548.1, read as the reverse complement.
TCAGAAGTCGGTCAACTCAAAGTAATCCTCCAGTCAAACAGAAATGTATTACGTATATGACCTACATATGGCATAGAGTAGAGTGGTAGTTGGTGTTAAGTTTTATATAATCCTTACAAAGAGATGTAAATTATGTTCCTTTCACTCCTCTATGACCTTTGTCTCCTCTTTCATCCCTTTTTTATAAAGCAGTTGGTGCTCTTTTCGGGTTTTCATCATTTTTTCACTTGTACTAAAACTTTTAGCAACCACAGTATAATGTCAAAGAAGCCCAAAAATAGGACAAAAAATCATTTCAACAATCAAACATATAACATATATATTCTCTGTAATATAACTTTAACTAGCTACGGGAACTTGAGTAAGAGAAGAAGAATAATTCATGGAAACACATTACGTGAAGAATAGTGGGAACAGAAGACAATAAAAACCACATGCTCAACGTTAAACATGCCTTCAAGCTTCAGAGAGGGTCTGCCACTTAGAATCCCTACTTGTGAACGGGTTATTGTAACTGGTACGCCGAAGTCTGCATATCTTTTTGTTCATATTTTTCTATAAACGACTCACTGTAACTGGCTTTTAAATGTTAAGCACGGCGCCTTGATTTGTACTGATGAATCCTCACATCTGTAAAGATCTGAAAGTTTTGGTCGGACGTTCTCGGCAGTAAAACAAAAGAGGCTGCTGTCGCAATGCTGCACAATGCAATAGACTTTAACACTGTACAAAATACTTGAGCATAAAATAGTAATGGTGCCATTAGGTATGGCCAGTGGATAAGAAACGTTTATTGAACTTTAAAAATTCATACAGAATCACAGGGGCACCTCACAGGGACTGCATTATTTAAGAGGTCTCAGTGGCTGAGCGGAGGTCCACTAAGTAGAGAACAAATGTGATGGGTATCCTCTCACCAATAAGTCTGTGTTTAAATTAGAAAACATTTAATTTAGTTACCTTGAGTGCGGTGAAAGTGTATGGAAGATTGAGAGGGTCATATATAAGGTGGAGGTATATTGGATTGGGACGGATTCCAAGAGAACGTGGGATTTCTTGACCAGATTCTGTCCATTTCCTGACCCCAGAACAATCCCATTAATCTATATGTGTAAATGCTAAAACATCACTGCTTTCTAAGGATTTGAACAAACAGAAAATACAAACGCAGATGAACGAAATACAACACACTGAGTGCACGGACACTGTTTCGTGGGACCAACCATGTTACCCGTTGATCTCTGAGTGGATGTTCTGGACTCCTCAGCTTGGGTTTACCACTTTTGCCAGCTCCTCTTACTTTTCCTCTTACTTTTCTGCCAAGTGTTCTGTTACTGGAGCCAGGAAATCCAAAGTTGAGCCAACAGTGATGAGTGGGCAAGTGACCACCACCACTACCGCCATAACCAACAACTTGTCAGTCAAGGAAAACAGTTCCCCAAACGTGTGGAATATTTTATTTTCAGGCTCTCTAATTTTAATAAAATACACCTAACAAAGAAACATTGTTCAAGACCTTTTCACTTCACAGTCAGAGAAATACAACAGAAGAAGCTGCAAAGAGTTGGACAAAGCTGACCTGAGCGTCTCTATAATGATTCAACAACCGATTAGTAAAATATTTATGTAATGTAAATAAGGCTGTTAAATAATAGTCTGCCTCTCTAATCCTGTATGTAATGAACACAGCTGTCTATTTCTAAGAACCATAGGCAGGACAGTCACCCCCTTGTCATCGCCATGCCAAGTTATTCTGGGGGAATTATGTCGATCCAATGGCTGAATATATATGGCTGAATGTATATTATGCAACAAATAGTGGACCTGAATGCAACAACCAGGTGAAAAAAAGAGGCTTCCCCATTGCACATCTGAAACACGTGTCTGATAATTCACCTTTGGATTCATGTAGTCCTCTGGGTTGTGAGGCGGAGTTGGTGAAAGATGCTGTGATGCATCAGTATGTCCCCGAACATATATCCTTCAAAAACAGACAGAACCACTGGAGCAACTTAAAAATGAAGATATTTTTAAATCTTATTTGGTCTCTCAGCTGTGTGGCCCCAAAGAATGTAGTAATGAGTTGAAAGAAAATCATCAAAATGTCAGGCTTTTTTGTGAAGCCATATGGCAGGAAAACTCTGTGATTCTTACAGCACACATGGCCTTTTCTTACTGCACTCAACGAGAAAACCCCCGGGACTATCCACATGTGGCTGTTCTTGCGTGGCACCATGCCCCTGGGACAAATGAAGCTGTCCTTCACGATGTAGTGTAGCTCCTTGACTTAAAAGGTAAAGTCCCTTGCCCAGTCTCTCTGGCACAGATTTTCACAGCGAGTCACTTGACTGGAAATTTATTACAGAAATAGGCAGATTTGAATAGCTTAAAGGCTAATTCAGCACTGAATCATATGGCAGAAACCCACTGCTGCATTCTCCAAGGGCTGAAACTTTCAAGCAGTTCTGGCCAGACCCCAAAAAGTTATGTCACAGCAGGTGTTTTCATCAGCTGTCAAAGGCAAAAAAATACCTGCTCTGACATCCCTGATTGGGAGTTTGTTTAGAAGTGCACCTGCTTGAAAGTTTCAACCCATGGAGAGTAGTGCAGCAGCTTTAGATTTAGTTTTGATTTACCCTTTAAAAGAAAAATCAGGCTATACTGGTATAGAAGCAAACATCCTTGAACAAGCCCTGAAGATTGAGTAAACAAAACAACACACATTTTCTCAAGAGAAAAAAAACAACACAGATACGCAATTTTTCAATTTGCTTGTTCACTACTTCACCAGTTACAATCACCACACCACAGGTGCAGATAACAGAAACAACAAGAAAAGCTTTCAAACTGTGCAAATAGTTTCTCACCAGGCATGGTGTTAAACGCTGCAGACCTTAAAACCCTAAAAAGGTTCATGTAAGAATCCCATTGGGCATCATGCCAAAGCTTTCAATCATCACTTAAGACCCACTCTGTGGATGCTATTAGATGATGGATTCCAATTTTCAATTTCAGGCCTTGCTGTTTCGGTGGCTTGCATCAAGAGGGAAGTGTTTCTGATGCAAGCAGCAGACGCTCCTGTTAGTCATCGTCAGAGAAAATAGCAGATTTTATCACTGTCCACATCCACAATTCACAAAGATAGGCCATGGGCTGGTTCTTTGCAGACATTTTTATCACAAATCTATAAAACAAGTATAAAAATATCAGTAGTCTGCACAAGACTGGCAGTTTCTTTTACACCAGAGCCGTGAAACAAATATACCACAAGCAGTGACATACATTCAAATTTCAAACTTTGAACTGACTCTCACCTTCCCATAACAGTGTCCTTTGTCATGTCGCCAATGATATGTCAAGATTTACTAAGTAAGCACATTAGCTTGAATTCAATGAGAGATAATGAATTTTTCTATGCGCATGCTCACTTGATACAAATCTCTCTCTTCTTTTCTATTTCGTGAAGACAGAGAGAGCGATCCCCAAGGAAAATCATACAAGGCCGGAGGGCTGATTGTGCTATTCAATAGAAGCGTTATTACAATCAGTCCATGGCTGGCAATGCAGACAAATTACTGATATGGAGTCTCAAAGAGAAGGAGAGAACCAAAGAAAAGAAACCCAAGGAGATGGTGTCAAAGCCTATCACAAATCCTGCCACCGCCATTGAGAACTTTTAATTTGCTCAAACTGTCATGGCTGACTGCATTTGGAAACCTTTGTTTGTCATTAGAAGAAGTGAAATGCATTTGAATTCCTTGTGATACCCTATACATAGGAAAGTGATTTACTTTTTTTTCCCCTCAGTCTGTTATTCAGTCAGTGGTGTATCATAGCTGTTAGTTTAGGCTATGTATACAGAGCTGGACTCATGGCATGGGGAAGAAGCGAAGGGAGAAATTGGACTGTCTGGCAGTATTATAGCAGCTATCAAACCCCGCTGCTGCAGCAGTGCTCATAATCAGAGCTGGGAAGGCAAATTGACTGCTGAATAGATTTTGAGTTTTGCCTCTAGTCGAAATACCCTGTCAAAACTGAATAGAATCCTCGCTGGAGGCTTGTGACATTGCATTTTTTTTCTCGTGGAAATTATTCACTTATAATGGGGTGGCTGACCTTTGACATTGTAGGGATGTGTCATTCATTTACGTTAATGGCCTCATCCTGAGTCAGAATCTGTGCTCATAAACAGAGAGAGTGCGCCAGAGAGGGAAGAGAGAGAGTGAATTCATTACCCCATTTGACATTAACCACTGTAAGGGGATATTGCTATTAATTCAAATTTGTTTTGACAATTCGAAACAGGGCTCTGCGTTACAGCGAGAATGAGGAACAAGCATGCCCTGCACCATGAAATCACAGTGGTAGCAGCCCTAAGGATCCTCTGTTAATTAAATCACCCACCTGCATGCCAGAGTAAATAGCCGCGTGTGTTTAAGCTAATGCACACAACATATAGCAAAGGGAGGACTGATTTTACTAATAAACTCTGACACTGGGTTGGACGGACGAGATGGGTTCAGCGCTTGGAACACTGCCTCCCATGCTGAGTTGAGTAAATCCAAGTCAAAGAACATATTACTCACATGTGGGCTTCATCCACATCACGTCAGGGTTTTTCACACTCCAACATGTTAAGTGGTTGGACCCAATTTGCTCCAACTAGCACTGTCACTCCCCTTCAAACACCTGACTAAGCCAGTTAAAAGGCCTGTCTTTGGATATTGAATCTGGCAGGATGAAAAAAATTACGTCAAAATTTGAATGTTTCTGAGTGGCCCTAATTTCCCTGGATGACAGTGTTGGTTTTCTACCTTGGTGGGCAGTGCTGTTTAGACAAGGCAGACTACCTGCCATGGGACATCGTGGGTAATAACACATTGGCTTTGCACCAACTCAAAGTAGATCTGACAGCAAGGGCACGGAGAGCCATTACTGCTTGTCTAGAGGATTTATGGGATATTTAGGAAAATGTGATGGGTGCTTATCGCTGCAAAATTATGTCTGTCAGAGAAACAGGCCAGAACAAGCAAAAAAAAAGGTGCACACTGATGAGAAATGGAATTTGACAAACTAAAGTTGTCCGCACTGATATAAAAAAAATTACGCATTTAACATTGAAGCGCCAACTCCCTTTAACTCGATGTATCAGTAAGGATAGAGTACACTAAACACCCTCACTGGACACAATTCTTCATACTCTACTATTTCAAAGTGTTGCTTGTCGTATTGGGTCACAGCTGTCCTGGTTGACAATCCTAATGAAGTCTGTTCAAAACAAAGGCAGCACACATGAAGTGACATGTCTCACACCGCATTTGTGTTTTCATGCGTCTGAAAACAGCTCAATCAAGCTCAGTAGTGGCCCACTCCTTGTAACTTTTATGACAGCTGATTAAAGTAAACAGCTCGTCTTTCTGTAGCTGGGCCGCCATTACAGTTACTTGCCACCGGAGAGGCTGAGTTTGAATGTTATGGAGTTGAACCACAATCACCACAAGTACTGTTTTGTTGTTCATTTCTCTCTAAAATGACCCCAAGTGTCTCTATGAAGACCCTGACTGCAAGATGATGCCAAGCCCTTCAGGCTGTTTCAGAAAATAGATTTTACCATTATACACTAGGAAAATGTAGGCGAATCCGGACTTAAAGTGTATCCTGTGAAATCACCAAAACCAGTACTTTGTGTTTGACTTTTTGTCCCAAACCCTTTCATTCTCATTTTACATGGGTGATGGATATACTTTCATTTTTAAAAAAGACTTGAAACAATTTCCTGAAAGACCTGGGCAGTTTTTTTTTCATAAAGTGCATTTGGTAGGGACTATTTTCAGCTGTGTATTTTGTGCTCTACTGACCGGGCTGAGTATGTTCGATCGACTCAAAATAAACTACAGCGTGTGTTCATGGTGATGAAGGAACACGTTTCCCAGTGCCCCCACTGTGCGGCTCTTTGATGTACTTTTAGCAGTTGCCAAACAACAATGGGGGTCTTTGGCAGTTACACCTCCATGATTTAGATTCACTCGTTTTATCATTGGCAATATCCCCAAATAAAGATCTTATTTTTACCTGTTAAATGTGATTTTTTTTTTCTTGTTTATTTTATATCTTGGTAAGAAAAAGATATTTGTCTGCCTTGGGTAGACAGCGAAGTCATCTTCTGTTCTCTAGCTAGTGCCTGGCCTTCTCTAAATGCGTCTTTTATTCTCTTGCCATTCCATCACTCTCATTCCTCCTCAGTACTCTGCTTCAATTTCTGTCCATAATTCAGCCTCATCATATCATTTCCGGAGTCATTCTAGTAAATATGAAGACATTATGATATAGGCAGGGGCGACAGTGAGTATATGTCCTCACCGGACACTGTGCAATCTTGACACAGCTGTATGCACAGAGGAGTTTACTTGAATGCTCCAGTGCTTCTTCAGTCCCTTAATCGCCGGTCCTTAGCGGGACCGCTGAATGTCATTACCGGCTCCTCTGAGCCGCTGACAGACACTTGCTGGGGTCCAGGAATGACGCGGGCCCCCAGAAATCTCATTACCGCCGAGTCACATATCTGAAAGTGAACCGGGATGTCCACTCTCACACCATCTTCATTACATACCCTGCTGTGTCACTGCACTGCCAAGAGAGCGAACTGTTTGAAGACAAATGGTCGTCCATTCTTCTTCTACTTGTCAGTCCCATTATTAAAGTTCAGGAGAGCTTTACCTCCCGTGAAGGGCTAACTCGCACTCAACTTTGAAAGAGTCTAAGGAGTAAAGTGCAATTGAGTAAAGTGCAGAGCCCATTTCATCACTTTGTTGTGTCATACAGGACGATCTGTTAACAGTTTACGTCTGCTTGAAACAAATTACAAGGTGAAACCTGATAACCCACTGTTAAAACACTAAAGCCCCATAATTTTGCAGATACACTTCACTGTTGTTCATAATTCTAGGTCAGGGACTGGGTCGGCACTGAGGTCACATTCATCAGGGGCTGCCATTTAAGTTAAGAGGTTCACAATCAGCTCAAAGCAGTGTGCGGAGCTGCCTTTGTGCCTCAAACAAAAGCAAAAAAGTTTTGATTTACTTCAAGTAAAGCTTTTGGAACTGCTTAAAAAAAGATATCATGATAAATTATATGATATATAACAAGTGTACACATTTATTTTATAATTTTTCTGAATATACGCATTCACCAGTAATTTTACTGATTTTTATCTGCTATAGCTATTGTACAACAGTATTCATCTAAATGACTGTTTTCACCTTTTTGCAGAAAGTTAGTTGACAAAATCAATAACCACTCTTTAA